>JBBDGP010002014.1:0-637500 GCA_037952835.1 Lithobates septentrionalis
GTATGTGTTGTGTAAGGGCGTGGTGAAGCCTCTAGGCCTCTGTGTTGGACAACCCAGGAGGGGTTGTAGGTTGTGAACCGAGTGTGAGTATATTAGAGCGTTTTCTGCTCATTCTCTGTCGTCTCGGCAAGGGTGTATCGATGAGGGCATTGAGTGGGTATGGTGAAGTGTTCTTGGCGCTAAGCCTAATTACCAGTAGGGGTTGTATTGGCGTGTGTCTTTTGCGTTTGCAATAGGGCTTCTTTGTCTCCGTCCTCGACTGCTCTGGGAAGGTGTGTCGAGGTGAGCGGTGGGGTCACGGATTGGGACAGTAAAACAATCCTTCTCGGTGTCCCGCGAGGGTTAGAGTATTGTAAACCTTGTCAGTGTATCACCAAATCTCTATGCGTTTGTTACCGATTACCTTAGGTGATTGCTTATGTATGGGTAGTTTGAGTGTGTAATGAGACTTTTACGTCTCTATACCCAGCTATTGGTGTAGGTTTGTGAGGTGTGGGAATGTAGTGTGTGGGTATGTAGGTGGGCTTAGCTGGAATGGCTCTATACGTTAACACACTCTGTGGGTCTGTGTCTCTGAACTTAGTATGAGGCAGAGGGCTGAATTATTATTCCCTTACTGGAATATATGACCTTGCACACTACAGTGTATGGCTCAGAGCAATAGGGCATAACATGAGTCACTTATACAGTGTATGTCTCAGATCAAGAGGATATAACAGATATTACCTATATATCTGAGGGTTAGGTAGGGATGTTGTAGAGAAGTTCATTCGTCGGAGGTCGGTAGAAGATAGTGTCCGATGGGATAGCCGCTGGGCTCGTCTTCTTCGGTGTCCCGGTGAGGGGGGTCAAGTTAGTGTTGTTGGAGAGTTCCTGGTCGGGGGTGCACTGGGCTGTAGCATGCTAGTCGTCGCGGGATCATCAGTGCAGGATACAGCGCAACCGTGTGATGTTGAGATAAATGGTGTTTCAGACACGTCACTGGAGTAGAGTGCTGGTTACAAGAGTCACGGTGTTCCGTGAGATGTCTCGAGCAGCAAGGAGGGCAGGGGGTGGATGTCAGGCAGTCTGGTTACCTTTGTCTTCGTCGTGCTGGTGCTGGATGGGTTCCTTCAGGGGTTTTGAGTTGTCAGCAGATGATAGAGGTATAAATGGGAGAGTCAGTAGTAAGAGGATTGGTGAGTGCAGAATGACCGCTCATGTTTAGAGCCGGGCAGTCAGCGGTCTCAGCGCGCCCTGCGAGGAAGAGGAGCTGACATGGGACTAGATGGTTGGTAATGTGGGCCTGGAACAGGGCCGGATCTGGCGGTGGAGGGTGAGCGTCTTCTGCGGAAGCTTGTGTTGTGAGCATCCATCGGTTCCTCTGGTTGAGGACTGTAGTTGGGGGGTTGTAAATTGAATTCCGCGTACCAGTTCGGAACCGGAGTGTAGGGTCCAACGCACGGCAAAAAGAGTCCAGATCTTCCGGCACTCTCAGGAGTGCTGAGCGGCCCTGGTGTGAGGCGGAGAGACCGAATGGGAACTTCCATCGATACCGGATTACTCTTGTTCGTAAGGTGTCCAGCAGGGGGCGCAGGTCTTTGTGATGGCGCAGTGTAATGGCAGAGAGGTCTTGGTATATGTGGACAGGGCCGCCATTGTATTCTAAAGCAGATTTTTCGCGGGCTTTTTGGAGGATTTCTTCCTTGATGGAAAATTCATTTACATAGCAAATAATGTCCGGGGGGGTCGGTGTCTCTGCCTTTGGGGCGAAGTGCCCTATGGAGACGTTCCATTGTGATCGGTGTTTGTTCTGGGCGATCCAGAACATGATTAAAGAGGCCCGTCACCACTGAGGAGATTTCATCTTGTTCCATCGACTCGGGTATCCCCCTCACCCTTAGGTTGTGTCTGCGGCCACGGTTATCGAGATCTTCAACATGGCGTTGAAGATCTCTTAGCTGCATAGTGTTGAAGTCGACTTTGTGTTGAATAGTCTTCACTGTCGACTGTTGTTGCACGGCTTTGTCCTCCACTCGCTTTATGCGGCCTGTGATGGCCTGCAGTTCATGACGTAGGTCATTAATGGCTGTGGACAGCGTGTCCTTGATATCAGCCGCCACTGCTTGCAAGTCCTGCAGGCTGGGCTGGCGGTGAGAAGGCAGAGAGGGTGTCTGCGGGATGTTGTTGGTGTCGGTGGGGGTGAGAATGATCTCAGTGTAGGACTGAGAGGAGGCTGAGGCAGGCGGGGAGGTCCCCATTGTTGCGCGCTGTGACCGGAAGATCTCCGGAATCGTGTGACTTACACGGCTGGTGGTTTCTCTCGGGGATCGGGATCTGCTTTGCGATGATCCACGGGAGGATGTTCCCATTATTGGGGGGTGGATGGCAGCTGTATACCCCAGTAAATATAGAAGGTAGACTGTGGTGAGAGGGAGCCGAGTGATCAAGCAGCCATCTTCTCCCAAGGCAAGCCACGCCCCCCCTTTTTTTTCTTCCCTCCCCCTCCCTCCCCCCTCCCCTCCCCTTTCACCAGTTAAATTTATTTTATTTTTGAATTTATCTTTCAATTTGAATACATATGTATAAAAGAAATATATTGTCTTTCTTATTCTGTAATATAATATATTGTTTTGTATAATGACTAGGGATAAGCCGAACACCCCCCGGTTCGGTTCGCACCAGAACCTGCGAACGGACCGAAAGTTCGCACGAACGTTAGAACCCTATTGACGTCTATGGGACTCGAACGTTCAAAATCAAAAGTGCTCATTTTAAAGGCTAATTTGCATGGTATTGTCCTAAAAAGGGTTTGGGGACCCGGGTCCTACCCCAGGGGACATGTATCAATGCAAAAAAAACTTTTAAAAACGGCCGTTTTTTCGGGAGCAGTGATTTTAATGATGCTTAAAGTAAAAAAAAAGTGAAATATTCCTTTAAATATCGTACCTGGGGGGAGTCTATAGTATGCCTGTAAAGTGGCGGGTGTTTCCCGTGTTTAGAACAGTCCCTGCACCAAATGTCATTTTTAAAGGAAAAAATCTCATTTAAAACTGCTTGCGGGTTTAATGTAATGTCCGGTCCTGGCAATATGGATGAAAAACAGTGAGACAAACACCATGGGTACCCCCCAGTCCATTACCAGGCCCTTTGGGTCTTGTATTGATATTAGGGAGAACCCCGCACCCAAATTAAAATAAGGAAAGGTGTGGGGCCACCAGGCCCTATATACTCTGAACATCAGTATACAGGCGGTGCAAACAAGACAGGGACTGTAGGTTTGTTGTTAAGTAGAATCTGTTTGTCATTTTGAATGGGTACATTTTTAACGTGTTTAGCTCCAGCCAAAAAATCTTTTTTAAGCTTTTTGGAAAACATAGGGAAGGGTTATCACCCCTGTGACATTTGTTTTGCTGTCTTTCCTCCACTTTAGAATATTTCACCTTACTTTTTGTCCCAATGACAAATGCTTTTTAAGAATTTGGGTTTTTTTGTGGAACAAGGATTGGAAAGCATCAGTGGAAAGGAGAAATGTTTTTCCCATATTAACTCTTACAGGAGAGAATTTCCCTTCCTAGGGGTAGATTTCATCTCACTTCCTGTTGTCCCCTTCCGTTTGCAAGTAGGAGTCGTTTGTAAGTTAGATGTTTGAAAGTAGGGGCCTGCCCTATATACTCAGCAGAAATTTGGGCCTTAGGTGTTGTTGTGGCCACAACATGGTAAGCCTTCACAGGACCCTGCTGTAAAATATTAGATCAAGAATTGTAATTACATGCCCCTGTTGAACAGGGGCAGAAAAACTATGCCTTTGTTGGTGGTGGTGCTGGTGCCACAACACTGTAAGTCCTCACTCGCTCTTGGTGGGTGCAGAAATGGGCCCTGCTGTGAAATATTAGATCAAGAATTGTAATTACATGCCCCTGTTGAACAGGGGCAGAAAAATTGGGCCTTTGGTGGTGGTGGTGCTGGTGCCACAACACTGCAACCCCTCACAGACACTCTAGTTGGAACGCAGGAACGAGCCCTGTTGCAAAGTATTGCATCAAAAATTGTAATTACACGCCCCTCTTAAACAGGGGCAGAAAAATTGGGCCTTAGGCACTGGTGCTGGTGCCACAACACTGCAACCCCTCACAGACACTCTAAGTGGAACGCAGGAACGAGCCCTGCTGCAAAGTATTGCATCAAAAATTGTAATTACATGCCCCTGTTAAACAGGGGCAGAAAAATTGGGCCTTAGGCACTGGTGCTGGTGCCACAACACTGCAACCCCTCACAGACACTCTAGTTGGAACGCAGGAACGAGCCCTGCTGCAAAGTATTGCATCAAAAATTGTAATTACATGCCCCTGTTAAACAGGGGCAGAAAAATTGGGCCTTAGGCACTGGTGCTGGTGCCACAACACTGCAACACCTCACAGACACTCTAGTTGGAACGCAGGAACGAGCCCTGCTGCAAAGTATTGCATCAAAAATTGTAAATTACACGCCCCTGTTAAACAGGGGCAGAAAAATTGGGCCTTAGGCACTGGTGCTGGTGCCACAACACTGCAACCCCTCACAGACACTCTAGTTGGAATGCAGGAACGAGCCCTGCTGCAAAGTATTGCATCAAAAATTGTAATTACACGCCCCTGTTAAACAGGGGCAGAAAAATTGGGCCTTAGGCACTGGTGGTGGCGCCCAGAACCAAAAATGTTCTTACAAGCTATCAGCGTGATCATTGAGGAGGAAGAGGATAATTACTCAGGGATAGTCACTCAGCATCAGCATAGGCAGTCTTTGAAGGGATCTGAGATTTAAAAAAAAATATTCGGTTACATCAGCATCAGGTGCTTGGTAGCTGGTGGTGATCCAAGACTGATTCATTTTTATGAAGGTCAGTCGATCGACCGAGTCGGTGGACAGACGCACCCTGTGATCGGTTACCATGCCTCCAGCAGCACTGAATGTGCGTTCTGAAAGAACGCTGGATGCAGGACAGGCCAGTAGCTCAATTCCATACTGTGCAAGCTCTGGCCAGTGATCCATCCTCAAGACCCAGTAACCCAGAGGATTTTCGGTGGGAAAGGTGTCCAAGTCTGATCTTGCCCCTAGGTATTCCTGCACCATGTAAAACAGACGCTGGCGATGGTTGCTGGAACCAATCATACCTTGGGGCTGCGGACCAAAAAATTGTCTGAACGCATTGGTCAGACGGCCACCTTCTCCACCGCTCCTTCTTTGACTGACCGAAGCCTCAGCAACACGTTGTCCAGAAACAGGAGTTTGTAACCTCCCAGTCTCTGGGAACGCATTGCATAGACCTTTCTGCAAGGCCTCCCGAAGATGTTTCATCCTCTGCTCCCTCTGCGATGGCAAGATAAGGTCCGAAACCTTACCCTTGTAACGTGGATCAAGGAGGGTTGCCAGCCAGTATTGGTCCTTCTCCTTGATACCACGAATATGAGGATCCTTACGCAGGCTTTGCAGGATCAGGGAGGCCATGCAGCGTAGGTTTGCTGAGGCATTCGGTCCGGAGTCCTCTGGGTCACTAAGGACGACATGGTCGGCAGCCACCTCCTCCCAGCCACGTACAAGTCCATGTGTTTCTTGGGACTGATCCCTTAAAGACTGCTGCTGATGCTGAGTGCCAGGCTCCACCTCCATACTGACACAATCTTCCTCCTCCTCCTCCTCCTCCTCCTCTTCCTGTGTGATCGGCGGGCACGCAGGAACACTGTCTGGATAAAGGGGGCCTTGTAGAGCTAAGGAAGTCCTCCTCTTCCTGCCTCTGTTCTGCCTCAAGTGCCCTGTCCATTATTCCACGCAGCGTGTGCTCCAACAGGTGGACAAGGGGGACAGTGTCACTGATGCATGCACTGTCACTGCTCACCATCCTCGTGGCCTCCTCAAATGGTGACAGGACAGTGCATGCATCCCTGATCATGGCCCACTGGCGTGGGAAAAAAAAAACAAGCTCCCCTGACCCTGTCCTGGTGCCATAGTCGCACAGGTACTCATTGATGGCCCTCTGCTGCGTGTGCAGCCGCTGCAGCATGGCCAACGTTGAGTTCCACCTGGTGGGCATGTCACAGATTAGGCGGTTCTTGGGCAGGTTAAACTCCTTTTGGAGGTCCGTCAGCCGAGCACTGGCATTATATGACCGGCGGAAATGCACACAGACTTTCCTGGCCTGCCTCAGGACATCCTGTAAGCCCGGGTACCTGCCCAAGAACCGCTGCACCACCAAGTTAAGGACGTGAGCCAAACAGGGCACATGGGTCATTTGTCCCTGTCGGAGGGCAGAGAGGAGGTTGGTGCCATTGTTGCAAACCACCATTCCTGCCTTAAGTCGGCGTGGCGTCAACCACCTCTGAACCTGCCCCTGCAGAGCTGACAGAACCTCTGCCCCAGTGTGGCTCCTGTCCCCCAAGGACACCAGCTCAAGCACTGCATGTCATCTTTTGGCCTGCGTACTTGCGTAGCCCCTTGAACGGCTACGGAGCACCGCTGGTTCCGAGGACAAAGCACAGGAAGACGCCATGGAGGAAGAAGAAGAGGAGGGGGTGGAGGAGAGAGGTGTGTCACAATCATTAGCATTTTGGAGGCATGGTGGCGGAACAACCTCCAACACTACTTCACCTTGTCCTGCATCCTTCCCAGCTGCCAGCAGAGTCACCCAATGCGCCGTGAAACTTAGGTAACGTCCCTGTCCATGCCTGCTGGACCATGAGTCAGCAGTAATATGCACCTTACCGCTGACCGCCCTGTCCAGCGAGGCATGGACATTGCCTTTTACATGCCGGTAGAGAGCCGGAATCGCCTTCCGTGAGAAAAAGTGGCGTTTGGGTACCTGCCACTGAGGAACCGCACATTCCACAAACTCACGGAAGGGGGCAGAGTCTACAAACTGAAAAGGCAGCAGTTGAAGTGCTAGCAATTTTGCCAAGCTAGCATTCAACCGCTGGGCATGTGGATGGCTGGGAGCAAACTTCTTTCGGCGGTGCAGCAGCTGGGGCAGGGAAATTTGCCTGGTACAATCTGACGTCGGTGTACCAAAAGCAGATTGCCCACAAGTACTTGGCTGTGACACACCTAATTCTACACCTTCATTCCTCTCAGTGCAGGTCTCAGAGAGGACTGAAGGTCTAGTGGGGTTGGAAATCTCAGCTGATGAGGAGCAAGGAGAGGTCCTCTTTGTTCTTTGGTGTGGGTCTTTTAGATACGCTTGCCAACGAACTGCATGGCAGGTCAACATATGTCTGGTCAAGCATGTGGTACCCAAGCGGGAGATGTTTTGGCCACGCGAGATACGCTTGAGACATATGTTGCAAATAAAGCAGAGAATGGAAGCGGGACTTTATGTGAGGCAAGTTGGTGAATGTATATAAATTGAAAAGAATGTCAAAATGAGATATCAGAGGCAAATCTTATATAGATATCTATATAAGATTTGCCTCTGATATCTCATTTTGACATTCTTTTCAATTTATATACATTTCACCAACTTGCCTCACATGAAGTCCCGCTTCCATTCTCTGCTTTCTCTGTAATTATTGGGATGGAGGCACGTTGGTGCATTCTCATAAAAATTAAGTGGACAGGTCACAACCCCATTTCTTGCCATATGTTGCAAATAGCAGCGGTGCGATCTGATGCACTCGTCTCAAAAAAGGCCCACACCAAAGAACTTTTTGAATAACATGCAGAGACTGCAGCGCCCTGCACATGTGGAGCTTTGGGGTGTGATGCAGTCAATGTGCTGCTCTTAGGCTGGCCCCTGGAGGGCATCCTGCCTCGTTGGTGATGTGCCGCCTCCTCCTCCTCTTCCTCTCTCCTATCAGGCACCCACGTTGAGTCAGTGACCTCATCATCCCCTCCCTCCTCATCACTGGAGCAAACCTGGCAGTATGCTGCAGCAGGGGGAGCATGACTGCCAGATTGCTGTCCTTCTTGGGCACCCCCTCTGTCCGTGCTCATGTTACTGCCTTCATCGAGCTCAGTATCATCATCAGAGCCTTCCAAAGCTGGGCATCCTCCTGGAGCATGTACCCAACACTGTGGTCAAACAGTTCGAGGAACTCCTCAGGAGGACATGGTGGGGCTAGGGAAGGAGTCACTGATGACATTGAGTCGAGGGAAGAGGCCGCTGCTTTGCCAGACAAAGTACCCTGGGCATGGGTGAGAGAGGATGAGGAGGATGAGGACGGCTTGGTCATCCACTCTACCAAGTCTTCCGCATGTTGCGGCTCAACACGGCCAGCTGCCGAAAAAAAGGCCAAGCATGTCCCACGGCCACGTGCTGATGAGGATGCACCGTCTCCACGACCAGCACTAGACACAGAGCCTGCTTGCCCTCTCTTATTGGCTTGTGACTGTCTGCCTCTCCTTCTTGGCCTTCCAGACATACTAGTGGCCTGTAGCTGCACTAAGCTGGGATATATATATATATATATATATATATATATATATATATATATATATATGTACTGATACTGCAGCTAGCAAAATCAACTGCCTGCCTGTAGTATGAGAACACCACCAACCTTCTACAGGTAGCTTTAGCTGAACACTGTGCAGAGCTCGCAAAAAACTAACTTGTAGCTTTTTCAGCTTCCTGCGGTAGTGATAGGATCAGGAAAACACCACCAACCTTCTACAGGTAGCTTTAGTTGAACACTGTGCAGATCTCGCAAAAAAATAACTTGTAGGTTTAGCTGAACACTGTGAGGTGGATGCACCACACTAACTTGTAGTTTTAGCTGAACACTGTGAGCAGGACGCACAGCACTAACTTGTAGTTTTAGCTGAACACTGTGGGCAGGACGCACTGCACTAACTTGTAGCTTTAGATGAACACTGTGCAGAGGTCTCACTACACCAACTTGTAGGTTTAGCTGAACACTGTGAGCAGGACGCACAGCACTAACTTGTATTTTTAGCTGAACACTGTGAGCAGGACGCACAGCACTAACTTGTAGTTTTAGCTGAACACTGTGAGCAGGACGCACTGCACTAACTTGTAGCTTGAGATGAACACTGTGCAGAGGTCTCACTACACCAAATTGTAGATTTAGCTGAACACTGTGAGCAGGACGCACAGCACTAACTTGTATTTTTAGCTGAACACTGTGAGCAGGACGCACAGCACTAACTTGTAGTTTGAGCTGAACACTGTGAGCATCAGGCACTGCACTAACTTGTAGCTTTAGATGAACACTGTGCAGAGGTCTCACTACACCAACTTGTAGGTTTAGCTGAACACTGTGAGCACGACGCACAGCACTAACTTGTATTTTAGCTGAACACTGTGAGCAGGACGCACAGCACTAACTTGTAGTTTTAGCTGAACACTGTGAGCAGGACGCACAGCACTAACTTGTATCTTTAGATGAACACTGTGCAGAGGTTTCACTACACCAACTTGTAGGTTTAGCTGAACACTGTGAGCAGGACGCACAGCACTAACTTGTAGTTATAGCTGAACACTGTGAGCAGGAAGCACAGCACTAACTTATAGTTTTAGCTAAACAGTGTGAGCAGGACACACTGCACTAACTTGTAGCTTGAGATGAACACTGTGCAGAGGTCTCACTACACCAACTTGTAGTTTTAGCTGAACACTGTGAGCAGGACACACAGCACTAACTTGTAGTTTTAGCTGAACACTGTGAGCAGGACGCACTGCACTAACTTGTAGCTTTAGATGAACACTGTGCAGAGGTCTCACTACACCAACTTGTAGGTTTAGCTGAACACTGTGAGCAGGACGCACAGCACTAACTTGTAGTTTTAGCTGAACACTGTGAGCAGGACGCACAGCACTAACTTATAGTTTTAGCTAAACACTGTGAGCAGGACGCACTGCACTAACTTGTAGCTTGAGATGAACACTGTGCAGAGGTTTCACTACACCAACTTGTAGTTTTAGCTGAACACTGTGAACAGGACGCACAGCACTAACTTATAGTTTTAGCTAAACACTGTGAGCAGGACGCACAGCACTAACTTGTAGTTTGAGCTGAACACTGTGAGCATCAGGCACTGCACTAACTTGTAGCTTTAGATGAACACTGTGCAGAGGTCTCACTACACCAACTTGTAGGTTTAGCTGAACACTGTGAGCATGACGCACAGCACTAACTTGTATTTTAGCTGAACACTGTGAGCAGGACGCACAGCACTAACTTGTAGTTTTAGCTGAACACTGTGAGCAGGACGCACAGCACTAACTTGTATCTTTAGATGAACACTGTGCAGAGGTTTCACTACACCAACTTGTAGGTTTAGCTGAACACTGTGAGCAGCACGCACAGCACTAACTTGTAGTTTTAGCTGAACACTGTGAGCAGGAAGCACAGCACTAACTTATAGTTTTAGCTAAACACTGTGAGCAGGACACACTGCACTAACTTGTAGCTTGAGATGAACACTGTGCAGAGGTCTCACTACACCAACTTGTAGTTTTAGCTGAACACTGTGAGCAGGACACACAGCACTAACTTGTAGTTTTAGCTGAACACTGTGAGCAGGACGCACTGCACTAACTTGTAGCTTTAGATGAACACTGTGCAGAGGTCTCACTACACCAACTTGTAGGTTTAGCTGAACACTGTGAGCAGGACGCACAGCACTAACTTGTAGTTTTAGCTGAACACTGTGAGCAGGACGCACAGCACTAACTTATAGTTTTAGCTAAACACTGTGAGCAGGACGCACTGCACTAACTTGTAGCTTGAGATGAACACTGTGCAGAGGTTTCACTACACCAACTTGTAGTTTTAGCTGAACACTGTGAACAGGACGCACAGCACTAACTTATAGTTTTAGCTAAACACTGTGAGCAGGACGCACTGCACTAACTTGTAGCTTGAGATGAACACTGTGCACAGGTCTGACTACACCAACTTGTAGTTTTAGCTGAACACTGTGAGCAGGATGCACAGCACTAACTTGTAGTTTTAGCTGAACACTGTGAGCAGGACGCACAGCACTAACTTATAGTTTTAGCTAAACACTGTGAGCAGGACGCACTGCACTAACTTGTAGCTTGAGATGAACACTGTGCAGAGGTTTCACTACACCAACTTGTAGTTTTAGCTGAACACTGTGAACAGGACGCACAGCACTAACTTATAGTTTTAGCTAAACACTGTGAGCAGGACGCACTGCACTAACTTGTAGCTTGAGATGAACACTGTGCACAGGTCTGACTACACCAACTTGTAGTTTTAGCTGAACACTGTGAGCAGGACGCACAGCACTAACTTGTAGTTTTAGCTGAACACTGTGAGCAGGACGCACTGCACTAACTTGTAGCTTTATATGAACACTCTGCAGAGGTCTCACTACACCAACTTGTAGGTTTAGCTGAACACTGTGAGCAGGACGCACAGCACTAACTTGTAGTTTTAGCTAAACCCTGTGAGCAGGACGCACAGCACTAACTTGTAGTTTTAGCTGAACACTGTGAGCAGGACGCACAGCACTAACTTGTAGTTTTAGCTGAACACTGTGCTGTGAGCAGGACGCACTGCACTAACTTGTAGCTTTAGATGAACACTGTGCAGAGGTCTCACTACACCAACTTGTAGGTTTAGCTGAACACTGTGAGCAGGACGCACAGCACTAACTTGTAGTTTTAGCTGAACACTGTGAGCAGGACGCACAGCACTAACTTATAGTTTTAGCTAAACACTGTGAGCAGGACGCACTGCACTAACTTGTAGCTTGAGATGAACACTGTGCAGAGGTTTCACTACACCAACTTGTAGTTTTAGCTGAACACTGTGAGCAGGACGCACAGCACTAACTTATAGTTTTAGCTAAACACTGTGAGCAGGACGCATTGCACTAACTTGTAGCTTGAGATGAACACTGTGCAGAGGTCTCACTACACCAACTTGTAGTTTTAGCTGAACACTATGAGCAGGATGCACAGCACTAACCTGTAGTTTTAGCTGAACACTGTGAGCAGGACGCACTGCACTAACTTGTAGCTTTAGATGAACACTCTGCAGAGGTCTCACTACACCAACTTGTAGGTTTAGCTGAACACTGTGAGCAGGACGCACAGCACTAACTTGTAGTTTTAGCTGAACACTGTGAGCAGGACGCACAGCACTAACTTATAGTTTTAGCTAAACACTGTGAGCAGGACGCACTGCACTAACTTGTAGCTTGAGATGAACACTGTGCAGAGGTCTCACTACATCAACTTGTAGTTTTAGCTGAACACTGTGAGCAGGACGCACAGCACTAACTTGTAGTTTTAGCTGAACACTGTGAGCAGGACGCACTGCACTAACTTGTAGCTTTAGATGAACACTGTGCAGAGGTCTCACTACACCAACTTGTAGGTTTAGCTGAACACTGTGAGCAGGACGCACAGCACTAACTTGTAGCTTTAGATGAACACTGTGCAGAGGTCTCACTACACCAACTTGTAGGTTTAGCTGAACACTGTGAGCAGGACGCACAGCACTAACTTTTATTTTTAGCTGAACACTGTGAGCAGGACACACAGCACTAACTTGTAGTTTTAGCTGAACACTGTGAGCAGGACGCACTGCACTAACTTGTAGCTTGAGATGAACACTGTGCAGAGGTCTCACTACACCAACTTGTAGGTTTAGCTGAACACTGTGAGCAGGACGCACAGCACTAACTTGTAGTTTTAGCTGAACACTGTGAGCAGGATGCACAGCACTAACTTATAATTTTAGCTAAACACTGTGAGCAGGACGCACCGCACTAACTTGTAGCTTGAGATGAACACTGTGCAGAGGTCTCACTACACCAACTTGTAGTTTTAGCTGAACATTGTGAGCTGGACGCACAGCACTAACTTATAGTTTTAGCTAAACACTGTGAGCAGGACGCACTGCACTAACTTGTAGCTTGAGATGAACACTGTGCAGAGGTCTCACTACACCAACTTGTAGTTTTAGCTGAACACTGTGAGCAGGACACACAGCACTAACTTGTAGTTTTAGCTGAACACTGTGAGCAGGACACACTGCTCTAACTTGTAGCTTTAGATGAACACTGTGCACAGGTCTCACTACACCAACTTGTAGGTTTAGCTGAACACTGTGAGCAGGACGCACAGCACTAACTTGTAGTTTTAGCTGAACACTGTGAGCAGGACGCACAGCACTAACTTATAGTTTTAGCTAAACACTGTGAGCAGGATGCACTGCACTAACTTGTAGCTTGAGATGAACACCCTGCAGAGGTTTCACTACACCAACTTGTAGTTTTAGCTGAACACTGTGAGCAGGACACACAGCACTAACTTATAGTTTTAGCTAAACACTGTGAGCAGGACGCACTGCACTAACTTGTAGCTTGAGATGAACACTGTGCAGAGGTCTGACTACACCAACTTGTAGTTTTAGCTGAACACTGTGAGCAGGACGCACAGCACTAACTTGTAGTTTTAGCTGAACACTGTGAGCAGGACGCACTGCACTAACTTGTATCTTTAGATGAACACTCTGCAGAGGTCTCACTACACCAACTTGTAGGTTTAGCTGAACACTGTGAGCAGGACGCACAGCACTAACTTGTAGTTTTAGCTAAACACTGTGAGCAGGACGCACAACACTAACTTTTAGTTTTAGCTGAACACTGTGAGCAGGACGCACAGCACTAACTTATAGTTTTAGCTAAACACTGTGAGCAGGATGCACTGCACTAACTTGTAGCTTGAGATGAACACTGTGCAGAGGTTTCACTACACCAACTTGTAGTTTTAGCTGAACACTGTGAGCAGGACGCACAGCATTAACTTATAGTTTTAGCTAAACACTGTGAGCAGGACGCACTGCACTAACTTGTAGCTTGAGATGAACACTGTGCAGAGGTCTGACTACACCAACTTGTAGTTTTAGCTGAACACTGTGAGCAGGACGCACAGCACTAACTTGTAGTTTTAGCTGAACACTGTGAGCAGGACGCACAGCACTAACTTGTAGCTTTAGATGAACACTGTGCACAGGTCTCACTACACCAACTTGTAGGTTTAGCTGAACACTGTGAGCAGGACGCACAGCACTAACTTGTAGTTTTAGCTGAACACTGTGAGCAGGACGCACAGCACTAACTTATAGTTTTAGCTAAACACTGTGAGCAGGATGCACTGCACTAACTTGTAGCTTGAGATGAACACCCTGCAGAGGTTTCACTACACCAACTTGTAGTTTTAGCTGAACACTGTGAGCAGGACACACAGCACTAACTTATAGTTTTAGCTAAACACTGTGAGCAGGACGCACTGCACTAACTTGTAGCTTGAGATGAACACTGTGCAGAGGTCTGACTACACCAACTTGTAGTTTTAGCTGAACACTGTGAGCAGGACGCACAGCACTAACTTGTAGTTTTAGCTGAACACTGTGAGCAGGACGCACTGCACTAACTTGTATCTTTAGATGAACACTCTGCAGAGGTCTCACTACACCAACTTGTAGGTTTAGCTGAACACTGTGAGCAGGACGCACAGCACTAACTTGTAGTTTTAGCTAAACACTGTGAGCAGGACGCACAACACTAACTTTTAGTTTTAGCTGAACACTGTGAGCAGGACGCACAGCACTAACTTATAGTTTTAGCTAAACACTGTGAGCAGGATGCACTGCACTAACTTGTAGCTTGAGATGAACACTGTGCAGAGGTTTCACTACACCAACTTGTAGTTTTAGCTGAACACTGTGAGCAGGACGCACAGCATTAACTTATAGTTTTAGCTAAACACTGTGAGCAGGACGCACTGCACTAACTTGTAGCTTGAGATGAACACTGTGCAGAGGTCTGACTACACCAACTTGTAGTTTTAGCTGAACACTGTGAGCAGGACGCACAGCACTAACTTGTAGTTTTAGCTGAACACTGTGAGCAGGACGCACTGCACTAACTTGTAGCTTTAGATGAACACTCTGCAGAGGTCTCACTACATCAACTTGTAGGTTTAGCTGAACACTGTGAGCAGGACGCACAGCACTAACTTGTAGTTTTAGCTAAACACTGTGAGCAGGACGCACAGCACTAACTTGTAGTTTTAGCTGAACACTGTGAGCAGGACGCACAGCACTAACTTATAGTTTTAGCTAAACACTGTGAGCAGGACGCACTGCACTAACTTGTAGCTTGAGATGAACACTGTGCAGAGGTTTCACTACACCAGCTTGTAGTTTTAGCTGAACACTGTGAGCAGGACGCACAGCACTAACTTATAGTTTTAGCTAAACACTGTGAGCAGGACGCACTGCACTAACTTGTAGCTTGAGATGAACACTGTGCAGAGGTCTGACTACATCATCTTGTAGTTTTAGCTGAACACTGTGAGCAGGACGCACAGCACTAACTTGTAGTTTTAGCTGAACACTGTGAGCAGGACGCACTGCACTAACTTGTAACTTTAGATGAACACTCTGCAGAGGTCTCACTACACCAACTTGTAGCTTTAGCTGAACACTGTGAGCAGGACGCACAGCACTAACTTGTAGTTTCAGCTAAACACTGTGAGCAGGACGCACAGCACTAACTTATAGTTTTAGCTAAACACTGTGAGCAGGACGCACTGCACTAACTTGTAGCTTGAGATGAACACTGTGCAGAGGTCTCACTACACCAACTTGTAGTTTTAGCTGAACACTGTGAGCAGGACGCACAGCACTAACTTATAGTTTTAGCTAAACACTGTGAGCAGGACGCTCTGCACTAACTTGTAGCTTGAGATGAACACTGTGCAGAGGTCTCACTACACCAACTTGTAGTTTTAGCTGAACACTGTGAGCAGGGCGCACAGCACTAACTTGTAGTTTTAGCTGAACACTGTGAGCAGGACGCACAGCACTAACTTATAGTTTTAGCTAAACACTGTGAGCAGGACGCACTGCACTAACTTGTAGCTTTAGATGAACACTGTGCAGAGGTCTCACTACACCAACTTGTAGGTTTAGCTGAACACTGTGAGCAGGACGCACAGCACTAACTTGTAGCTTTAGATGAACACTGTGCAGAGGTCTCACTACACCAACTTGTAGGTTTAGCTGAACACTGTGAGCAGGACGCACAGCACTAACTTTTATTTTTAGCTGAACACTGTGAGCAGGACACACAGCACTAACTTGTAGTTTTAGCTGAACACTGTGAGCAGGACGCACTGCACTAACTTGTAGCTTGAGATGAACACTGTGCAGAGGTCTCACTACACCAACTTGTAGGTTTAGCTGAACACTGTGAGCAGGACGCACAGCACTAACTTGTAGTTTTAGCTGAACACTGTGAGCAGGATGCACAGCACTAACTTATAATTTTAGCTAAACACTGTGAGCAGGACGCACCGCACTAACTTGTAGCTTGAGATGAACACTGTGCAGAGGTCTCACTACACCAACTTGTAGTTTTAGCTGAACATTGTGAGCTGGACGCACAGCACTAACTTATAGTTTTAGCTAAACACTGTGAGCAGGACGCACTGCACTAACTTGTAGCTTGAGATGAACACTGTGCAGAGGTCTCACTACACCAACTTGTAGTTTTAGCTGAACACTGTGAGCAGGACACACAGCACTAACTTGTAGTTTTAGCTGAACACTGTGAGCAGGACACACTGCTCTAACTTGTAGCTTTAGATGAACACTGTGCACAGGTCTCACTACACCAACTTGTAGGTTTAGCTGAACACTGTGAGCAGGACGCACAGCACTAACTTGTAGTTTTAGCTGAACACTGTGAGCAGGACGCACAGCACTAACTTATAGTTTTAGCTAAACACTGTGAGCAGGATGCACTGCACTAACTTGTAGCTTGAGATGAACACCCTGCAGAGGTTTCACTACACCAACTTGTAGTTTTAGCTGAACACTGTGAGCAGGACACACAGCACTAACTTATAGTTTTAGCTAAACACTGTGAGCAGGACGCACTGCACTAACTTGTAGCTTGAGATGAACACTGTGCAGAGGTCTGACTACACCAACTTGTAGTTTTAGCTGAACACTGTGAGCAGGACGCACAGCACTAACTTGTAGTTTTAGCTGAACACTGTGAGCAGGACGCACTGCACTAACTTGTAGCTTTAGATGAACACTCTGCAGAGGTCTCACTACATCAACTTGTAGTTTTAGCTGAACACTGTGAGCAGGGCGCACAGCACTAACTTGTAGTTTTAGCTGAACACTGTGAGCAGGACGCACAGCACTAACTTATAGTTTTAGCTAAACACTGTGAGCAGGACGCACTGCACTAACTTGCAGCTTGAGATGAACACTGTGCAGAGGTCTCACTACACCAACTTGTAGTTTTAGCTGAACACTGTGAGCAGGACGCACAGCACTAACTTGTAGTTTTAGCTGAACACTGTGAGCAGGACGCACAGCTTTAACTTGCAGCTTTAGATGAACACTGTGCAGAGGTCTCAATACACCAACTTGTAGGTTTAGCTGAACACTGTGAGCAGGACGCACAGCACTAACTTGTATTTTTAGCTGAACACTGTGAGCAGGACGCACAGCACTAACTTGTAGTTTTAGCTGAACACTGTGAGCAGGATGCACTGCACTAACTTGTAGCTTGAGATGAACCCTGTGCAGAGGTCTCACTACACCAACTTGTAGGTTTAGCTGAACACTGTGAGCAGGACGCACAGCACTAACTTGTATTTTTAGCTGAACACCGTGAGCAGGACGCACAGCACTAACTTATAGTTTTAGCTAAACACTGTGAGCAGGACGCACTGCACTAACTTGTAGCTTGAGATGAACACTGTGCAGAGGTCTCACTACACCAACTTGTAGTTTTAGCTGAACACTGTGAGCAGGACGCACAGCACTAACTTGTAGTTTTAGCTGAACACTGTGAGCAGGACGCACTGCACTAACTTGTAGCTTTAGATGAACACTGTGCAGAGGTCTCACTACACCAACTTGTAGGTTTAGCTGAACACTGTGAGCACGACGCACAGCACTAACTTGTATTTTTTGCTGAACACTGTGAGCAGGACGCACAGCACTAACTTGTAGTTTTAGCTGAACACTGTGAGCAGGACGCACTGCACTAACTTGTAGCTTTAGATGAACACTGTGCAGAGGTCTCACTAAACCAACTTGTAGGTTTAGCTGAACACTGTGAGCAGGACGCACAGCACTAACTTGTAGTTTTAGCTGAACACTGTGAGCAGGACGCACAGCACTAACTTATAGTTTTAGCTAAACACTGTGAGCAGGACGCACTGCACTAACTTGTAGCTTGAGATGAACACTGTGCAGAGGTCTCACTACACCAACTTGTAGTTTTAGCTGAACACTGTGAGCAGGACGCACAGCACTAACTTGTAGTTTTACCTGAACACTGTGAGCAGGACGCACTGCACTAACTTGTAGCTTTAGATGAACACTGTGCAGAGGTCTCACTACACCAACTTGTAGGTTTAGCTGAACACTGTGAGCAGGACGCACAGCACTAACTTGTATTTTTAGCTGAACACTGTGAGCAGGACGCATTGCACTAACTTGTAGTTTTAGCTGAACACTGTGAGCAGGACGCACTGCACTAACTTGTAGCTTTAGATGAACACTGTGCAGAGGTCTCACTACACCAACTTGTAGGTTTAGCTGAACACTGTGAGCAGGACGCACAGCACTAACTTGTAGTTTTAGCTGAACACTGTGAGCAGGACGCACAGCACTAACTTATAGTTTTAGCTGAACACTGTGAGCAGGACGCACTGCACTAACTGTAAATAGTCTAGTTGCCTGACTGTGGTACTAATAGGATCAAAAGAACACCAGTAATTTTCTTCAGGTAGCTGTATATATTGTAACAAGACAAGCCTGCCTGTTGGTAGGAAGATAACAGGAACGGATCTAGCTGAACACTGTGAGCAGGACGCACTGCACTAACTGTAAATAGTCTAGCTGCCTGACTGTGGTACTAATAGGATCAAAAGAACACCAGCAATTTTCTTCAGGTAGCTGTAAATACTGTAACAAGACAAGCCTGCCTGTCAGTAGGAAGATAACAGGAACGGATCTAGCTAAACTGAATACAATGTATATATATATATATATATATATATATATATATATATATATATATATATGCAACACCTGGGATGCATATATATACACAATACACTGTAAGTGCAGCTAAACTGACTGACTGTTCTGCCTAATCTATCTAACTCAAATCAAATGTCACTGTCTGTCTCTCTCTCTCTCTCTCTCAATGAACGCCGAAACACACACTACACAGGGCCGCCGTGCAGGCGGCCTTATATAGTGTGGGGCGTGTACTAAATCCCCTGAGCCATAATTGGCCAAAGCCTCCTTGGCTTTGGCCAATTACGGCTCTCTGTTCAGACGGCGCTGTGATTGGCCAAGCATGCGCGTCATAGTGCATGCTTGGCCAATCATCAGCCAGCAATGCACTGCGATGCCGCAGTGAATTATGGGCCGTGACGCGCCACACGAATTTGGCGCGAACGGCCCATATCGTTCGCAATTCGGCGAACAGGCGAACAGACGATGTTCGAGTCGAACATGGGTTCGACTCGAACACGAAGCTCATCCCTAATAGTGACCCATTTTTTCAATGTTGTCACCTTGTTCTGATGTGCATTCACTATGGCCGGGTCTGTACTCCTTTCTGTGAACGATTAGGGGGGCTATTTGGTGGTTCGGCCCCCTTTCTGCCCCTTGGGCTCCTTCCTCCTTTATTTTCCCAGCCCTACATGCGTGTCGGTTGTGACTTCCCCTCTCCCCTTTTCCCTGAAATTGGGGGTTTGGACTTGGTGGCCATACAGACACCCAGGGCGTGATTTTTGATTCTTCAAAAGCACGGCCACCTTTATGCCTATTAATGCCTGAAGGTCCTTCTTAGTGACAGCTCACTGTCCCTACCAGAATATTTCCATCCACTGTGTTTCCACCTGCTGCTCTCCCTTGGAGCGTTTGTGGTGGGGGTGTGTCGGTGTTGCATTCACTCACTGGTCTAGCAGGATGCCCTTGACTCCTCCCCCGCAGAGCTCCCTGGGTAGTGTAGTCAGAGGGTTCCTCTTGGCACCTCGCGCATGCGCGCAGGCATAGTTCATGTCCGCATCAAGCCGATCACGTCAGACGCCAACTCGGTGGAGAGTAGATAAGACCGGGTTGTCTGGCTGTCTGCTTAAGCCAGAGCCGGAGGATCTGGCTCCATCGAGCTGCCGTCTACATCGCAGGTACGCTGTTGAACAACTATAATCATCTACTATACTGCTTCACTTGTGGATCTGTTAAGTACATTTTTCACTCTTACCCATTGCAATCAAAACACCTCTTTCCTGACAGACTCCATGGCAGCCTACGTGTGGGTGACCCCGCCTCCTCTCCAATGCTATAGGACCCCATTCCCATAAATGAGTACTCACCACTAGCTACTGCGTTCCTTTTTTGTCCTCCTCCAACGGACCTGTACAAGATGTTCGCGTCCGGTCGGACGGATCCTAGATGATGGCAGTTCAGGGCCCACCCACGGGCGGGCGAGTAACGTTAGGAGGCTGGAGTTTACCCCTTTGGTGGAGGGATGGTCACCTCTGTATGCCGAACGTCTGGGAGCATCAACGGCTGGCAAGGTCAGAAGCATAATGATTGTCTCCATGGCAGTTTCTCTGTGTATAATCTGTCTCCCTCTATGTTTCCCGGCTCTTTGCTATGACCGTTGCGGTCTTTTCGGGACCATTCCCCCCTCATGGCGGCTGGAGCACTTGTGCGTACCAGCTCGCCTCAGCACTTCCGGGTGCGGCCGTCCGCACTGTTCGCGCATGCGCTATAGCCTCCTCGGGACCGAGGCTTGGCTCGCGCGTGCGTAGAACAGCGGAGCGCTCAGCAATCCGCACATGCGCAGTACGGTCACCGTCCTACAGCACAGGCGCAAGGTTGGGTGGTGACGTCATGGGCGGGGAGTTTAAATTCCGCTCCTAGACTCCTTCACAATGGGAATTCCCTCATAGTGAGTAGGAGTGGAGCGGTCTTCCCCATATCCAGCCCTGGTCTATCTTAGGTGAGTGCCTGCTTGTTTCTTATTCACACTGAATTGTTTTTTAAAAAAAAATAATAATAATAATATGCAATATATGTATTTTATTTGGTTATAAAAAAAAAAAGAAAAAAGAAAAGAGAAAAATAAGGGGCTGAACAAATATTTTTTCTTATTTATATTTTCTACATATGAACAAATATGAGGTGGTTCTTTTTTTTGTGCATATGTTGCAAGTGCACATTCATTTGTTTCTGGGGCAGGATGACCTTTTCCTTACTGGTACCTCGGCCCGTTCAGGCCGTTTTTTGTCTGCAGACCAACTGTACTGTGTCGCTCTTCATCCGGAAGTCATGGACAATTCACCGCCTTTAAGTGGCCAGCCCTCACGCACAAGGTATGTGCTTATGAGGGGAGGGGTTGAGAGTCAGTCGCATTGTGATTTGCGTTATCTGATGTTGGTCTCGCCATTTTTCCCTTCCCTACTGTGTTTTCTTCCAGCCCCTCTAGATCGGACCCTCAGATCATGGTCCAGAATGACAGAGACCTTGCCAGGCCACAACACCAGTCACCTTCAAGATCCAGGCGAGACTCTACGTCTGGAAACCACCACCAGGGGAGATGCTCTCATTCCTCCTCCAGACACCGCTCCCACCGCCACGACAGCCGCTCTGATCGAAGAGCCTACTGGGGATGTGGAACACGAGTTCCGGAGGGCAAGTCACTGTGTGACCGTTGCTATGCCCGGGCGGCCAGGGAAAAAGAGTCGGAGAACCAGCGTTTGGAATCTCTTGTTAAACGCGTGGTACAACAATCCCTGAAAGAGCTGGATTCTCCCCACATGCTGAGTCAGTCTACTACACTGTCTGGCCCCCCGGCTGATGAGGCCCGTGAAGACCCGGGCACTTCCCAGCCTTACGTGGCCTCTCTTGACTCCTCAGATGATGATCCTCAGGAAGAAGAGGAAGTGGGAGGTTTTGACTTCAGTATGGTGTCACCATTAATTAAGGCAATCAAGGAGGCTCTCAAGTGGGAGGATCCCTCTACTTCTCCAGCCAAACAAAAGAAATTCTTCAAACATCTGGGGAAAGAACGCTCAAGTTTTCCGCTCCTTTCTGAACTGAAAGATATCATAGATGAGGAATGGAGTAAGACGGACAGGAAGTCCTCTATGTCAAATAAAACCTCCAGATTATATCCCTTCAAGTCGGAGGAGGTGAAGTATCTGGAGAATGCTCCCCTTGTAGACGCAGCCTTAATGCGTCTGGCTAAGCATGTTACACTCCCCTTGGAAGATGCGGTGTCCTTCAAGGATGGTCTTGAGAGAAGGATCGACCAGGACTTGAAGAGGATTTACGGACTTGCCGGCACGGCCTGTAAACCGGCTTTGGCTCTGGCAGCCATGTAGGCCTGGATTCCTTCCTTAAGTGGGTTTTGGAGGAGCTAGCGGGGAGTTCAGCAGCTGCAGAATTAAAGCTAGTGGCAGTCTTCTTAGGGGAGGCGTCCATTGATTTGATACGCCTATTAGCACGGATTATGCTGTCGTCGGTCACGGCCAAACAGGCTTTATGGTTACGTCCTTGGCTTGCTGACCCGGTTTCCAAACAAGCCTGGTGTAAAATCCCTTTGAGGGGTCTTCACTGTTTGGCAACAAACTAGACGATGCCATAACACGAGCCACGGGTGGCAAGTCGGGCTTCCTCCCCCAGGATAGGCACCTTCTTGGTCGGAAGAAACCGCAGTTCAGAAGACGCTCTCCGGAGCGTTCTAGGGAAGCTCGCTCATACAAGCCCGGCAGGGACTTCAGGAAAAATTGGAGCAGGGGTCAGACATCCTTTCGCAAGTCTGCTAAAGGCCAGACATCCAGCGGTTGTGAGAAGGCGAAGTCTTTTTGAGATTGCGCCCGCCCAGGCGGGTCTGGTAGGGGCACGGCTGCGCCTCTTCCGGCACGTCTGGGTGGCCTCGATCTCGGACTTTTGGGTAATAAAGACAGTCTCGACAGGTCACAGATGGACTTTCTCCAGTACTCCTCCCCCCAGATTTGTCCCCACTCTTCTGCCCCGGTCGGAAGATCAAAAACAAGTGCTACTGTCCTATGTGGACCTTCTGAAATCTCAAGGAGCAGTGGTACACGTCCCGAGGGACGAATGATTTCAGGGGGTATACTCCCCTCTCTTCTTAGTTCAAAAAAAGAGTGGCTCTTGGCGCCCGGTCATAGACCTGACCTACCTCAACGAGTTCATAGAGCAAGGGAAATTCAAGATGGAAACTCTGGCCAAACAGGCCTTGGTTTCCCCTCCTTGTCTAACTCAGCTTCAGGGACCCAGTGCCTCTCCCTCTCAGGCCGGACCTTCTTTCTCAGGGGTCAGTCCTGCAACCGTGTCTGGCAGTGCTGAGACTGATGGTCTGGTTCTTGAGAGGTAGAGGCTAATCTCACTTGGCTGTGCTCCTACAGTAATCTCAACCCTCATGAGTTCGAGAAGATCTAGCACAAATAAAGTCTATGGTAGAATCTGGTCCAAATTTGTGGATTTTTGCTCTTCCAGCGGCAGGTCTTTTAGATACCCGGGGGTGCAAGATGTGCTCAGCTTCCTTCAAACAGGCCTAGATCTTCCCTTATCCATCAGCTCGCTTAGGGTCCAGGTATCTGCACTGTCGGCCTTCTCCGGGTCCTCCTGGGCGGCTAATCCGTTAATCCGGCAATTTTTTCGTGGAGTTTCAAGACTCAAGCCCCAAAGGAAATCCAGATTCCCCAAATGGGACCTTCCACTTGTCCTCGACTCTATCTCTGGACTCAGTACTACCTGGCCCTCCCTGCTCTCTATCAAGGACTTCTCAGCAAAAGTTGTCTTTCTAGTAGCCGTCACATCGGCAAAAAGGGTCTCTGAGATTGGTTCTCTGGGTTATGAAGAACCCTTCCTGACGTTCTTCCCAGACCGTGTAGTTCTCATCCCCATGGGTTCTAACCCAAAAGTGTCCTCGGTGTTCCACGATAATCAGGAGATTGTCCTATCTACGTTTAGGTCTCCAGGGTCCTCCGAGATTCATCCTCTGGATGTAGGGGAAGCAATTAAAGAATATCTGAAAGTGACTTCTCCCTTTAGACGTTCTGACCATCTATTTGTGTTACACTCAGGCAACAATAAAGGAAAGAAAGCCTCGATTAGGACACTCGCTACTTGGATCGTACAGACTATTCAACAAGCATACAGGGCAAAGGGCTTGGCTCCTCCAGAGGCGGTGACAGCTCACTCCACCAGGGGAATGGCAGCTTCATGGGCGGCAGCTCGACACGTGGCTCCAGACACCATCTGCAAAGCGGCCTCGTGGGCCTCTATCAACACTTTCATGTCTCATTACTGTATAGAGCCTGCTTCCCTGTCTTCTGCAAACTTTGGTTTGAGAATCCTAGCGGTTGATAGGACAAATTAAATTTATGTTTGATTCAGCATACCCACCCGTGTGGTTGGCTAGTTATTTCCCACACGTAGGCTGCCATGGAGTCTGTCAGGAAAAAAGGAAAAATTATTATCAAATACTTACCGTAATTTTCCTTTCCTGATGGACTCCATGGCAGACGGAGTTCCCACCCATTGGTCAAAGAGTAGGCTACTTACGGAACGCGGTAGCTAGTGGTGAGTACTCATTTATGGGAATGGGGTCCTATAGCATTGGAGAGGAGGCGGGGTTAACCCACACGTAGGCTGCCATGGAGTCCATCAGGAAAGGAAAATTACGGTAAGTATTTGATAATAAATTTTCCTTTTTCCTTACACCTTGACATCTTGCTAATTATATATTCACTCGCTGTTTACACTTTATCATCACTTTATTTGTCACGTTTTTAATTAGGTCACTAAATACCTTTATATCAAATTGATTTATATCCTTCTTTTTGTTTATAGCACCCTCCCTAGCACTCAATATTGTGCTGATAACCTACAGCTGCTCCAGAATTAACCTTATTCTTACCAACTCCCATTTAATCGGTTATAACTATATTAAGTAAGTAACGTTATGAGAGGCATATGTCCCCTTACATAGTATGTTTATAATACTATTTATTATTATTTTTTTTTTCTTACTATTTTTTACGTTAGTTACTACCATCATCTACTCCATATATATCATCCTTTAATATTCCATATTCTACTTTGCAGCCTGATCCTTCTGCCCTCTATGGCCACTACCTAGACCATCTCCCTATTTGTTGGGGAATCTTGGGGGTGAGCTTTCATACCCGGCTGGCGTTTGTCTTGGTGGCGATATTTGTGGGGTGAGTGGTTGCGTTCACATGATCTGTAGTAGAGACCCGGCTGATATAATAATGTACCTGTTTGTATGTCTAAGTTCAATATTAAATGATAGTTTGGTCTAAATGGTCTTTTTCTCTCTACATTGTCTAGTTTGCCATACCAATTTTTCTCTGAATTGCACGTCCCCTGAAGAAGCAATCAGCGAAATATGTTGGGCTAATGTGCAATTTATCTCAAATTTGGTTTTGAACCTACATATTTCATAACCACCCTGCTTTTTATTATCTTTGTAAGAAGTGTTGTATCATTTGTAATAAATTTGTTTCTTTTAACAACATATTTTGTACTAATAAAATTCATACTTTTTAATATGAAACTATTTTTCAAGTTTTGTTGGCACTGTTAAAGTCCCCGCTATTTTGCCTTCTTTGTACTTAAAAAAAATTGCATTTTTTTCAAAATTGTCGCTATTTTCTGTTTATAGCGCCAAAAATAAAAACTGCAGAGGTGATCGAATACCACCCAAAGAAAGCTGGGGAAAAAAGGACGTCAATTTTGTTTGGGAGCCATGCAATTGTCAGTTAAAGTGACGCAGTGCCGAATCGCAAAAAGTGCTCTGGTTAGGAAGGGGGTAAATTCTTCCGGGGCTGAAGCGGTTAAAGTGAAACAATAAAAGTGTAATATTCCTTTGAATTTTGTACCTGGGGGGTGTCTATAGTATGCCTGTAAAGTGGCGCGTGTTTCCCGTGTTTAGAACAGTCTGTCAGCAAAATTACATTTCTAAAGGAAGAAAAAACTCATTTAAAAGTGCTAATGCTAGTGCCGGATAAACGCCGCCTGGTTACCAGTGACATTTACCAGTGAGAGGGGGCATGGTCACCCGCGCAAGTCACGGGTGGCCCCGCCCTCAGCTTTTTAAGAACTGTCACGGCAGTTCTAGCATCATTCAGCGGACTCCTCCCATGGAGGAGGCTTGTGCCGTGGCGGCATCTTTCTCCGTATCCTGGGACGAGGAAGGATTACATCGCTGGAATTTTTTTTTCTTTTTTAATAAAGGACTTGTCAAATGCTGTGTCTGTGTGTTTTTTTACAATTTTTTACACTTTTGTGAAATGGTAGGAGTACAATGTACCCGTTACTATTTCACACGGGGGGGCGGGATCTGGGGGTCTCCTTGTTAAAGGGGGCTTATAGATTCCAATAGGCCCCCCGCCCACAGACCCCCACAACCACCGGGCAAGGGTTGTGGGGATGAGGCCCTTGTCCCCATCAACATGGGGACATCCTTCCCATGTTGAGGGCATGTGGCCTGGTACGGTTCAGGAGGGGGCCGCTCTCTCATCCCCCCATCATCAAGCACTTTTAAATTACTTTTTTTTCATTTGAAATGTCATTTTGCTGTCAGACTGTTCTTAACACGGGAAACATGCGCCACTTTACAGGCATATTATAGACACCCCCAGGTACAAAATTTAAAGGAATTTTATACTTTTATTGTTTCACTCTAAGCATTATTAAAATCACTGCTCCCGAAAAAAACGGACGTTTTTAAAACTTTTTTTTGCATTGATGCATGTCCCCTGGGGCAGGACCCGGGTCTCCAAACACTTTTTATGGCAAAGAACTTGCATATAAGCCTTCAGTGAGAACTTTGGATTTTGCAGGTTCGAGCCCCATTGACTTCCACTATTCCAGCATATGTGATCTGACAGGCATTATTGCCGGCAACAGCGCTGCTTTCCATTTGCATTAGCGCTGAGTTTCTGAGAGTTGAAGTCTTTTTTTGAGAGCTATTTTTTAGTACTGCAGGATAATTTTTTGGCGCTATAGTAAATGACCCCCAGTGTGTCCAATTTGTCTGCCACAAGTTCACAGTCCCACTAAAAATCGCTGATCATCACTATTACTATTAAATTTTTTTTAAAAAGTCTCTAAATCTATCCGATAGTTTGTAGACACAATAACTTTTGATCAATATGCGCTAATTGGGATTTTTCTATACCAAAAATATGTATCAGAATACAAATTGGCCTAAATTGACGAAGAAATTAGATTTTTTACATATTTTTATTGGATGTGTTCTATAACAGAGAGTAAAAAATATTGTTTTTTTTTACAAAATTGTTGCTCTTTTTCTGTTTATAGTGCAAAAAATAAAAACCGCAGAGCTCTATTTGTGAGAAAAAAAGGCCATCAATTTTGTTTGGGAACAATGTTGGACGACAGTGCAATTGTCAGTTAGTAACGCAAGTAACGAAGTGACGTATCGCAAAAAAAGGCTTGGTCATTAAGTGGGTAAATCCTTCTGGGGCTGAAATGGTTTTAAGGTGGTCTTGGCTTTCCTTCTCAACCAGGACATTGTTTTACCTTATTTTCTCCCTAGGCCCCATTCACTGGGGGACAAGTCCCTACACACTTTAGATGTGATTCACGGTGTCAGGATGTATCTGTAATTAA
The DNA here is from genome assembly GCA_037952835.1 of Lithobates septentrionalis. Taxonomy (NCBI): domain Eukaryota; kingdom Metazoa; phylum Chordata; class Amphibia; order Anura; family Ranidae; genus Lithobates; species Lithobates septentrionalis. The sequence goes on from JBBDGP010002014.1 coordinate 27,696, forward strand.
CATCTGCAGTCAGACAGCCAGAATATCTAAACACAGAAAAAATGATGTGCTTAATGCAAAAGGAGTTAATGCAGCAACCTATATTCTGGACACAAAGGAATTACAAAAAAAATTACCCAAAAGGTGTGCAAAACCAATACCTCTGTAGTGATCAATACAAATATACGTGTGTGTGAAAAAATAAGGTCAACTCATATTAAGCCATAATAGACCATGTGCATTAAATAAAAAAATAAAATAGCAGTCCCACAACATCTAATTTAGTTATAGATAACAAAGACGCAAACCATCTCACAGGCAAGTGTGCCAGTTCCCTTACCAAACAGTAATGATTTCCAAATGATAAGAGATCAACAGTGCAGAAATTAACCAATCAAGGGACCACCACTCAGGATATCACTGACTCCACCACCTCCACAGTCCTTCACTGGTTATCCAAAGCCAGCACATCAAAGTAGTAATGGTTAGGAGAAAGAACAAAAGACCATAGAGTAGTATGCTAAAACCACACGATTTATTAAAAGTAGATATATTTTAAAAAATTTAGTAACACAGGCAATACACATCACACCGGGGATTAACAGCGGGTGTACAACATCATATGCCATTGGCATCAGAATATCTATTTGTCCTCCCAGAATTGCAAAGAAGGGTTCCAAGTCTAACATTTCATGTGGGATTTATCACCATATCTCTCAGGCCTATTCTTTGAAAGGAAAGGCTCCACCTTACAGATAATGGCTCATTCTACCATGAGTTTTGGTGTCTATCCATCATCAGGCTTCATTGGCTGAATACACAGAATGCAGCAGACCAATTAGCAATGAGCCAATGCTACAGCCTTGTTTAAATAGCCCATTTGACAGCAGTATTTGGTGACAGGCATGTGCCTGGCCGTGAGCATGCACATATGCGCCTGGAACCTTCATCAGTGCTATAGGCAAGCCTTTCTTGACACTGGTCTTTGGTCCACACTTTTACAAGATTTTGAGAGGTGGATGTGAGAGCTGCTGAGGATGCGGCTTTTGGTCAGTAATGTCTTTCAGGCTGTTGTACAGTTTATTTTAGGTCTGTTGGTGGTTGATGTGTTTTCTTCCCTCATGGGTATTGATTTATGATATTTCTGTGAGTAATGGATAATAGAACTGCTTTGTGTCCCATGATGTACAAAAAAGCAAACTGGATGTTTGACTTACCTGTAAAATCAGTTTCTAATGCCCCACACACAAGCAGATTTTCTGTCGGAAAAAACTTGGATGGTTTATCCGACGAAATTCCACTCAAGCTTGCCTTGCATACACACGGCCACACAAAAGTTCTCTGAACTTTGGACCGTCAAGAACGCGGTGACGTACAACACTACGACGAGCCGAGAAAATTAAGTTCAATGCTTCCGAGCATGCGTTGAATTGTTTCCGAGCATGCTTAGGAATTTTGCGCATCGGAATTTGTACAGAAGATCGCATTTTCGGATAGGAACTTTTCCCGACCGAAAAATAGAGAACATGCCCTCAATCTTTTGATGGCTGGAATTCTGCCAGCAAAAGACCGATAGACCATACACATGGTCGCATTTTCTGACAAAAAGCTCTCATCTGAGTTTTGCTGGCGGGATTTCCGATCGTGTGTACACAGCATTAGAGTCTACAGCGGGACACAGAGATACAGTGGCTTGCGAAAGTATTCGGCCCCCTTGAACTTTTCAACCTTTTGCCACATTTTAGGCTTCAAACATAAAGATATAAAATTTTTATTTTTTGTGAAGAATCACCAACAAGTGGGACACAATTGTGAAGTGGAACAAAATCTTTTGGATTTTTGAAACTTTTTTAACTAATAAAAAAATGAAAAGTGGGACGTGCAAAATTATTCGGCCCCCTTGCGTTAATACTTTGTAGAGCCACCTTTTGCTGCGATTACAGCTGCAAGTCACTTGGGGTATGTCTCTATCAGTTTTGCACATCGAGAGACTGAAATTCTTGCCCATTCTTCCTTGCAAAACAGCTCAAGCTCAGTGAGGTTGGATGGAGAGCGTTTGTGAACAGCAGTTTTCAGCTCTTTCCACAGATTCTCGATTGGATTCAGGTCTGGACTTTGACTTGGCCATTCTAACATCTGGATACATTTATTTGTGAACCATTCTTTTGTAGATTTTGCTGTATGTTTGGGATCATTGTCTTGTTGGAAGATAAATCTCCGTCCCAGTTTCAGGTCTTTTGCAGACTCCAACAGGTTTTCATCCAGAATGGTCCTGTATTTGGCTGCATCCATCTTCCCCTCAATTTTAACCATCTTCCCTGTCCCTGCTGAAGAAAAGCAGGCCCAAACCATGATGCTGCCACCACCATGTTTGACAGTGGGGATGGTGTGTTGAGTGTGATGAGCTGTGTTGCTTTTACGCCAAACATATCGTTTTGCATTGTGGCCAAAAAGTTCGATTTTGGTTTCATCGGACCAGAGCACCTTCTTCCACATGTTTGGTGTGTCTCCCATGTGGCTTGTGGCAAACTTTAGACAAGACTTTTTATGGATATCTTTGAGAAATGGCTTTCTTCTTGCCACTCGTCCATAAAGGCCAGATTTGTGCAGTGTACGACTGATTGTTGTCCTATGGACAGACTCTCCCACCTCAGCTGTAGTTCTCTGCAGTTCATCCAGAGTGATCATGGGCCTCTTGGCTGCATCTCTGATCAGTCTTCTCCTTGTCTGAGCTGAAAGTTTAGAGGGACAGCCAGGTCTTGGTAGATTTGCAGTGGTCTGATACTCCTTCCATTTCAAAATGATCGCTTGCACAGTGCTCCTTGGGATGTTTAAAGCTTGGGAAATCTTTTTGTATCCAAATCCGGCTTTAAACTTCTCCACAACAGTATTACGGACCTGCCTGGTGTGTTCCTTGGTCTTCATGATGCTCTCTGCGCTTTCAACAGAACCCTGAGACTATCACAGAGCAGGTGCATTTATACAGAGACTTGATTACACACAGGTGGATTCTATTTATCACCATCAGTCATTTAGGACAACATTGGATCATTCAGAGATCCTCGCTGAACTTCTGGAGTGAGTTTTCTGCACTGAAAGTAAAGGGGCCGAATAATTTTGCACGCACCACTTTTCAGTTTTTTAATTGCTAAAAAAGTTTAAAATATCCAATAGATTTCGTTCCACTTCACAATTGTGTCCCACTTGTTGGTGATTCTTCACAAAAAAAAAAAAAATTATATCTTTATGTTTGAAGCCTGAAATGTGGCAAAAGGTTGAAAAGTTCAGGGGGGCCGAATACTTTCGTAAGCCACTGTACCTCCTCTCATTGTTAGGATGTATTGCTTGCTACAAAACTGAGATATTTCCTGTATGAGAGAGATTATGTAAGAGAAGGCTTTCTGTCTTTTAGACAGTGTCCAATCACCTTTAGGTGGCACATAACCCTGTAAAGAATAATAGAGCTCCCTTGTGCCCTGTGATGTACTCCAAGAAGAGGATTTTGCAGGTGGGTCAAAAATTCAGATATTACTGGAAATAGAGACATCAACAGGCCAGAGACATAAAAACCACAATGTTAATGTGAAAAACAAATGTACCGTAATTCAAGGAATCAAATATGTCAACTGTAATTTGTGGTGTTATTGGTTGATTTTTTTACATTTTGATTTGCTTTATTTTTACTCACCAATTTTTTCCTTCCAATCACCATCATAAATGCTCAGGTCAAGCTCAAGCAGTTTTACATGCAGATTGCATCAATGTTTTCACATTAATGTCTGACTGTTTATGCCTCTTGAGCTGTTAATAAACCTACAATTGAGCAGATAAATATTGTAAACTAATTTTTTCTTGAAAATTTGTTTTGTGCAATGGGGCCACACAAGGTCCAGGAGCCATGACCTGCAACTGCTAAGGTGGAAATATATGCCAGTTTCTCTTATGGCAACAGTTATTCTATTACCAAAAAGATCCTATTAAAGTTATATAAGTCAACAATCTTTTAAATAAAATAAAAAATATGTTATACTTACCTGCTTTGTTAAAGGATATTGCACAGAGCGGTTGCGTATCTCCTCTTTTTTGGTCCATCGTGGGCACTGTCCACTCCTCCTCTTATCTGAGTGCCGTCTCAGCAAGTTGTGTACTGAGGGGGCACCTGTGTGGGCGCGTTCCCAAACCGGGCTGTGTGTGTCCATAGACACACACAGCGCAGCTCAGCCATGCTCCACGCTCCCTCCTCACAGGATTTTACTGACAGCAGTATTGAGCGATGGATCCATTCTTGCCTGAGTCTCCTGTAACAAGAGGAAGAGAATGAGAGCAGTACTGCAGCACATCACTGGTTCAAGGGGGGATGGGGGGGCATTTTTGGGAGCGAACGAGGAGGAGAGGGAAACATTTTTAACTTAATACAGAGAATGTATTAAGAATGCATTATGGTACCAAACCTTTTGTGTTTAGAATGACTTTAAGACCTTTTTTTGGGAAAACACATGTGCCACTATTTGCTCTTTAAAGTAAGGCACAGAAAAAATCCTAAAATACCACATAAAACCCTACCAGTTTGCATTCTACACCACTGTGAAAAAGTAATGAAGAGTGTTCCACAATTCTGTTAAGCACATAACAGCAAATGAGGTGGCTTGCACTTTTCTGGCTTATCAAGGTCCAGACTTACCTGCTAAGAGCCCTACAAATAGGTGAATTATTCAGCATTAGTACTGCAGCATCCACAATACTTTACCCTTTATTTTTTTGTAAGGAATAGAATTTTTGTAAATACACCAAAGGTAGGAACAGAACCACATTCATGGTATGACTTTCTGCCTTGATGGTGACATATGAATACCATACAGGAAAAAGTAGAGCAGGATGAGGAATTGCATCACAATACATATTTTCAGGAGAAGAAGGAAAAGACCATGTTACAAATCCACTGTTTATTTGAAGAACATAAACATCTAATGACCAGGTGAGATGGCTTGATGGCTTGTTGATGTTACAAACTGGGAAAGCACAAACTATGCAGGCTTGTTGATGTTACAAACTGGGCAAGTACGAACTATGCAGTATGAATGGCCATTAAGTACTAATGTGAACATTCTCTAAGATTTTACAAAGAACTTGTTGCAGGCAAACCAGTAGAAGCACACTACAGATACATGCATACGTTTGTAATTCTGAGACATAATTGGGGCAGGTAACTATGGCTGATCATCTGGCAGCAAACATAGAAGCACCCCCATCTACGTCCAAGGTTTCTCCCTTAGGGGAGATGACATTTATATTAAAAAATGCTCCTGTGAATTAAATAAATCATCAAAATGGAGAACATACTGTATTCAAATGATATCTCAAGAACTATTTATTCTATATTTAGACTATTATTTTTATTAGATGACACTTCTACAACTGCCTTAAGATTAAATGATCACAACAAATTAATAGCTGTAATTAGCTGATTCCTAGAGACTTAATTTACTTATCATATGTGTTACAAATGAATTCCAAAATACTGCCTTAATTTATTATAGTAAAATATATTTTATATGAATGGATATATATTTGTTATATTAACACAGTTACATGTCATGTTACTGAATGCTAATGAAAAAAGAATATAATCTAAATGGAAGGATTAATGTAGCTTGAGTTTTAAAAACAATATAAATATACTCCAATATAAAACAAGTCACAATAATATTTGTTAATACTAGTAATCATTAAATTAAAGGCTAAATGTTTTGTAATTGCAGATATATATATTTTTTTCTTATAGTATTTTACATATGGGCACTCTAGGACAATGTAGGAAAAAGTTAGATGTTAAACCACTTTTTTTTTATTGTTTGTGCTTTTGTTGGTACTATTCCCTCACTTACACCTTCCAAGTACTTCCCTATAATAATACTAGCTCTTATCCCCATAACTCTAATGCCCTGTACACACGGTCGAACATTGATCGGACATTCCGACAACAAAATCCATGGATTTTTTCAGACGGATGTTGGCTCAAACTTGTCTTGCATACACAAGGTCACACAAAGTTGTCAGAAAATCTGATCGTTCTGAACGCGGTGACATAAAACACGTACGTCGGGACTATAAACAGGGCAGTAGCCAAAAGCTTTAGTCTCTTAATTTATTCTGAGCATGCGTGGCACTTTGTGCGTCGGATTTGTGTACACACGATCGGAATTTCTGACAACGGATTTTGTTGTCGGAAAATTTTATAGCAAGCTCTCAAACTTTGTGTGTCAGAAATTCCGATGGAAAATGAGTGATGGAGGCCACACACGATCGGAATTTCCGACAACAAGGTCCTATCACACATTTTCCATTGGAAAATCCGACCGTGTGTACAGGGCATAACTGTAAAATATATTTTAATCTGTTCCCTAATTCTACTTTATCCCTTAAACACCCTTTTAATTTTATTGTAAACCTGCATTATCCCAATGATAACACTACTGTGTTATTCCAACACTGAAAACATATCATAAACATCAACTGACTACCAAAAGTTTCCAAAAGACAAATAAATTCTATGCAGGTCTTCTCTTACAGTTTTCAGTTTTTGGAATACGTAATGAGGTGAATGTTTTTTTTAATGAAATCGGACAATGCAAAAAAGATGTGCCTCTTTGAAGTACTTTGAAAGCTTTAAATCGCTGATCATTTGCAAGAATGAGACAACTCAACCAAGAAAACATTCTGTTGTACAGTTTACAACATGTACTGCTTATTCTTTCAGCCCTTTAGAATTTGTCCTTCCCTTTTTATGGTTCTCATTTTTCTTTTTTTCTCTTACTTTCTATGACTCTCCATTTATCTTGAAACAAAACAAGGTCTAGTGGCCTTGCATAGTTATCTTTCAGCATGTGATCTTCTGTATTATTTTGATCTGGCCTTTCTAATAATGATGTTGGACTATACTTTCTCACTATCAAAAGATGTGTTTTAGCTCAGACCATGAAACTTCCTGACTTTAAAAATAGATTGTATTTAGAGTTATTCTCAAGTAAAAAAATGGAGCAAAATACATCAGAGCACCCTGGGTTTTATTAAAACATATCTAAAGCCAAAGCTTTTATATATTTTTTTTAAGTAGGGAATAGTTGTTTTTGTTGTCATGTTTTTCTTTTTGCAGTCTGTGGTCTGCTGCAGAAACGTTCTATTGCAGAGACACAACAGGACGTAAGTAGAAAGTGCTCCAGAGAAAGAAGAAATTCCATTTTATTTGAAAGGCAAAGTTGTGGGCATGAAAATATGTCACCTCTATTTCTGCTCTGCTGATAACTGTCACATTTCAGGTTTTCCATTACTTTACTCTAGCAGCTTCCTCCACCCATGTTACACAGCACAGATGCATGAATTTCTTGCTGCAGCTATTGTATTTTGACAACTAGCCTCACCTGCTGCCAAAATATCTAAACAGCAGGTGGATTTTATTTGATCCACTGTTCAGCCAACAATTTTCTGCCCTAGCTACTTCAACTTTTCAATCGCAGATTATTTAGTGGGAGGCAGCTGAAAGGGCCACCCACTAAGTGAATTTCGGCTGGCCCAGCAGGAACCAGAAGAAATTTGAACAGTGTATGGCCAGCTTAAGACAATTGTTACAAAATAGAGAGAAGACAACAAACGTACCCTAAGGGAATACATATTTGCAATCTGACCCATTTGATAAGAATGACCATTTCAGACGTCAGTAGATAAACCTAGCTGATAGATATAAGGGAAACAATGTACCAGTTAGGTTCATTTTCCCGTAGGGTAAATATTTTCTTTTCAAAATTGTAGACAATTTGAAGAAGACACAATATTCAAGAATAGAGTAAGGAACACATTTCATTCAAATGAAAACTGGAAATTCTTTGAATTGAAAAAAATAAGCTATAACAGCATATACGCATTTTTGTGGTATCTCCCTACTAAATGTCCCTATTTAAATCCCAACTGAACTTCACTAAACATTACTTAACTACCCCCAAAACATTATATATTATCTGAAAGCACAGGTCCTTTATAATACAATTATTGCAGTTGAAATGTTTATGTCACGAGGTGCATGGGCGGAGCCTAGCGGAGCAGACATGCATTGTTGGAGCTCCGCACCGCTGAGGAGAGAAGAGAAGGACAAAGCGGAGCCTGCAGGCTCAAAAGGTATCCATTTGAACCTTTTTGCCCTAGGGAATAAACTGTGAAAGTTTGGGCAGGAAATATGGTACTGGGAGGAAGCCGTGGCAGAAATAAAAATCACCTCACAAAGAGCTCACAGGCACTCACTGCAACTAAAGCAGCTCCAGTCACCTCACAATATACAGCATCAGGGCGCTCTCACAGACAGAAAATGTCACAGCAAGACTCTCCATTTGAGTCAGATACAGATCAAATCCTCTCACAAACTTCTCCACAAGCCTCCTCAGCATACCCAGTAATATTATTACAATTTGAAAAGATGCTTCATAAGGCTTTAAAACAAACCTCAGACCAAATAACAAACAGCCTAACCAAAGAAATAAGAGAGCTGGGAAACCGCACCGCAGCCTTAGAAATAAAAATGGATGAAATTGAAATTACAACCCAAGAAAATATAACAGAATTGGAACAATTAAAAGAAGAGAATTTAATACTTCAAACTAAGCTCGAAGATTACGAAAATAGAGCCAGACGTTCAAACTTGCGCATAAGGGGAATACCTGAAACTGTGACAGACCTGCAATCTACTATTTCTGCTCTATTACAAGAACTAAAGCCAGATATCCCTATTGAACGTTTAGAACTGGACAGAATACACAGAGCCCTCACAGCCAAAAAGAAAGATGGACCCCCACGTGATATAATCACAAAATTTCATTATTACAGAACGAAAGAACAAATACTAATTGCTGCAAGAGAAAAAAAGGAACTTATTTTTCAAGGACACAATTATCAAATTTTTGCTGAACTATCCCAACTTACTATTACTAAAAGACGATCCATGAAACCCCAACTAATGGAACTGCAACGCCACAACATTATATATCAATGGGGCTTCCCCTTTTCAGTCAGATTTAACTACCAAGGTACAATTTACAGAAGCAGATCAGCAGATGAACTACAACAAACCCTTTTAAAATTAAATCTGACAGAACCCACAAACAGCAACTCTCCCACACGCAGAAGAATGGCATCATTTTCACCTTCAGGCAGCACCCAGAAAATTTCAGAACAAAATAGGAATCATCATTCTCACAAAAGAGGCCGTTATGCCACATCATCCATGGACCAAGAAGATTCAATGGACTGACATCCTAATTCCTGATATCTCTTCATTTATTATACTAAGAGATGGTTCTCTATAAAAAACCTGTATTTATAACTGAATGTAACTGCATTCTGATAGTCACACACTGTGTGGGATCATGTTACATTCCAGTTATATTTCTTATTACTTCTGATTCATATAGCCTTAGAATATATAAGTGAAATAAGGAAATTCTTGTTCAGTTATATATTTTCAGGTAATAACAATAGATTTATTACTTTTTAGGACAAATATGTTCAATAATCCAGAAGTAATGGAAGCTTTTTCTTTCTTTTCTTAAAACAAATATATTATTACCTAACTAGTTCCTAGAACTATGTTTTTGTTTATTCTAATCTGAAGCAATACAACCTCAATTTTATGAGTTAACATATCTAAACAGTTACATATGAATAAAATATGTAATTGTTTACTCTAAAAGGGTTAAAATCCCAAAATAATTCAAACTATCTTCATCAATACCAAAGTTATTAACAGTACCTTTCTAACTGAATTAGTTAGCCTAGGGCAAGACTAACCATATACAACCACCCTGGAATAAATAATTTCAACAAAAACTATATTCTGCACTCCAATTAATGAATCATCATTTTGATGTCTTTTGACATAGCACTTCTCTCCTGTAAGCGGAAGATTCGTGTACCCCCATTAGCCCTCCTCATTCTCCCAACCATATTATGTGGGAGTGTGACGAAGGCACTTATTCCCCTGAGAGAGATATTTATTCTCTTTCACGGGTAAATTGTAATTACTTGCAAAAAATAATTTATACAATGTATCATCTAATCTCATATGTTTTTTGTTTACTCTTTACTCCAGAATTCACTGGTTTCTTTTCTATCTTTTCATCTCTTCAGTCCACACAGGTTGATCTGCGCAGTCAGCTCTGCATAACAAAAAGTAAGTCAAAACTATTTGATCTGTTGCCATGGCACCACTGAATATACTTTCCCTGAATGTTCAGGGAATAAATGTCCCTCAAAAAAGGACCAAAGCCTTCCGTACTTTCCATAACAAGAAGGCTCACATAGTATGCCTCCAAGAAACACACTTCACCAAAGATTCTACTCCAAAATATATTTCTCCTTTTTATCAACAAATTTACACGGCTTCTGCCTGTACCAAACAAAGGGGTACTCTAATTGCATTTCACCGATCCACACCATTCACCTTATTTTCAGAAATTAAAGACCCAGAAGGTAGATACCTGATACTCATGGGTTATATAATGGATACAGCAATCACAGTGATTTCCTACTACGCTCCTAACAAACAACCTACACCATTCCTCTCACATATATTACAAGTGATTAATACACACAAAATAGGAACAGTGATAATGTGCGGGGATTCGAACCAGGTCCTCCTCCCATTTCTAGATAAATCACCTTTTACACCATCCAAAATAACCTCTCAACTTCTTTCCAAATACAATCTGGTAGATTCGTGGAGAGAAAGTAACCCAATGAAAAAGAAATTCACTTATTTCTCGCACCCTCATCAAACCTTCACCAGAATAGATCATATTTTTCTAACAATAGGAATGATACCAGAAATTATTGCATCAGATATAATTCCGATTCCGTGGTCTGACCATAATGCAGTATACACTACTATAGCCTCAGCCATACCAAAAGCGCATTAACCCAACGTGGTACTTACCGGACATAATGCTCAAACACCCACTACATCAGATGGCCATTGAACAAGCTTTAAAGGAATACATATAAATTAATAATACAACAGACATTTCCCCAATAACACTGTGGGAAGCTCATAAGCCTGTCTTGCGTGGTACAATACAAAGACAAATGGCACTATTTAAACGGGAACGCAAAAATCTAGCAAAAAAACTAGAACTCAATTTTAATGCGGCCTACATATCATTCCAAGATAATCCATCTCAGAGTACAAAATCTCATCTGGAAAAATCTAGATTGGAATACGATCTATTTCTCACTGAGTCAGTTGATAAATCCCTCAAACGCTCCAAACACAATTTCTACATGAATACAAACAAACCAGGTACATATTTGGCTCGGGCATTAAATTCAACTAATAAATCTTTCAAACCAATACGTTTGAAATTATCAAAAAATGTTTATACTTGTAATCCAGTTAAAATAGTCCATAAATTTCACTCACATCTCGCAACTTTATACAAGACAAACAATGAATTTAATCCTACAGAGGCTGAATCCTTCTTTTCAAAAATAACCTTACCTGAGTTGTCTCAGAATCAAAAAAGCAGTTTGGATGAGCCTATAACTATAGATGAAGTTGCTAACGCCATAAAAGACCTAAAACTTAACAAAAGACCAGGCCCAGACGGCTACTCGGCTTTATACTATAAAACATTCTCAGAAATACTCTCTCCCATTCTCACTGAAACTTTTAACAAACTTCTAGAAGGACATTCTTTTCGGCAAGAAACACTAATGGCAATTGTTTGTATGATCCCAAAACCCCTTTCTGATGATACTTCCTGTGTGAATTATCGGCCTATCTCTCTGTTAAACCTTGATATTAAATTATTAGCAAAAATAATAGCAAAACGCCTCAATAGCATTATAGGAAAATTAATACATAGAGATCAAGTAGGCTTCATGCCAAATAGACAGGCAGGCGATAATATACGCAGGGCAGTGTTATTGGCACATATTGCTAAAAAACGGAAAATCCCTTTATGTTTTCTATCTCTCGATATTAAGAGGGCATTTGACACAGTATCCTGGCAATATATGCAATATTCATTACAAAAATGGGGTTTTGGACCCCACTTTTTAACATGGATCAAAGCATTATATAATAAACCCAAAGCCTATATAAAATATGCTGGATACAAATCTGATGCCTTTAATATCGAAAGAGGTACCCGACAGGGTTGCCCATTATCTCCCTTATTATTTGCCCTTATACTCGAACCCATGGCCCAATACATCAGAACAAACCAAACTATAACTGGCATTGAAGTAGGAGGTATTACACACAAATTATGTATATTTGCAGACGATATATTACTTTTTCTATCATCACCACAGGTCTCTGGTCCTAACTTAATACCAGCTCTTGATGGATTTGCAGCCCTATCCGGCCTTATGATTAATCCTAAGAAATGCCTAGTGCTTAATATTTCGCTCACAAACATGGAATTGATCCCGGCTAGGGCTGCACTCCCATTCACATGGGCAGAAAAATCAATCCCATATCTTGGAATTCATTTAACAGCATCTCATTCTGACTTATTCTCAACCAATTATCCTCCGGTATTAAGACAGATCACAAATCTAATAAAACAATGGTCGCAACTTCCTTTATCCTGGATAGGGAAGATTAATGCAATCAAAATGACTATTCTACCCAAATTGCTTTATCTATTCAGAGTCCTCCCTATTCCAATTCCTTCCTATTTTTTGAGAATAGTACAAAAAAGAGCAACTTCGTTTATATGGGGCTCTTCTAAACCACATATACCTATACACACACTACATCTTCCCAAAAATAAAGGAGGCCTGGGATACCCTAATTTTACTAACTACTACAGAGCAGCACATTTGGCCAGTCTGTCCAAATACCATGCAAAACAGGAAATCCCATTATGGGTATTTATAGAGGCTTCAGAAAATGACCCTCTATTAATATCAAAGTTGTTATGGCTTGATCCTAAAGACCGCTTTAAAATTCATAATCCCATAACTAAACACTTCTTATCTCTCTGGGATAAACTAAAAACCAAATATCAGTTACAATCTCCACACAATCCTCTCCTTTCTTTTATCAGAAATCCGGCCTTTTATCCGGCATGGATCTACCCAAATTCTTTTAAAGCTTGGACAACATCAGGCATTCAGACACTAAATGACTTCATAGCATCTAAATCATTCCTTTCATTCCCATCGCTTAGAGAAAAATATGATCTACCAAACTCTGAGATATTTAGATATCTCCAAATCAAAAATTTCTATACACCATTCCTAAAGGGGGATACACCATTATCCCAATTATCCATTTTTGAATCAATCTGTACAAAAGATCCATTTGCTAAAGGTACAATTTCATCACTTTATAATCAATTATATGGAGTAGTAAATCTTAATAGACCCTCTTACGTTCAGAGGTGGGAGGAGGACCTGGGACGAACTTTAGAAGACACGGACTGGTCTAACATATGGCTCACATCTAAGTCATCTTCACCCAACATCTTAGCACTGGAGACAAATTATAAAGTCCTAACTCGCTGGTACCTTGTACCTGCTAGAGTGGCAAAATATTCACCTAATACCTCAGCTCTTTGTTTTCGAGGATGCCCAGAAATAGGCACACATTTACACATATGGTGGACGTGCCCAGTAATCCAAACCTTCTGGAAGGAAGTCTTCGTGATTGCATCTAAAATATTTAAAAAAATAATACAACCAGATCCATATATAACTTTACTTAATCTAAAACCGGAATGGTTAACACTCTCTCAATTCAAACTTATGATCCAACTAATAACGGCTGCAAAACAAACAGTGGCCAAGGCATGGAAATCTCCTACATTGGTACTAGCAGAAACAATTCACAGAATGAATAATACAATGTCCCATGCTAAGATGGTAGCCATCAATCAAAATCAAATTCCAAAATTTGAAAAACTTTGGCATCCTTGGATAAAACAACAGTTCCTGTCAAATGTCAATGACTCTGTCCTGTTGCCATGGTAACAGATTAAATGACTTACAGAGACACCCATTCTAAGGCTTCAAAGAGAACTAAAAAGAATAATAAACTGACGAGCGGGACAACCTTGTGGACCATACCTCTGCCTTTCTAGCCTTTTTCTTCTTTCTCTTTCCTTTTCTCCACCTTACGATTAAAGCTCATTATCAGAATTTATTTGACCTATATACACTCTACCTGTAAACAATATGTATAATAGGTATAAATCATTTAAATACCTACAAAAGTAACTAAGGAAATTATATATATCTTTAATTTAGGTTTACGTGAACCCAAGGTTTAATATTTGAAATTTCATGATATTTACCTATATAAACCCTACTGTAAAACAATGAGCTTACTTTATAGATCCTTGTAAACTTACTTTATGTATCTTTATAATATTGTATACTCAATAAACTTCTTTTGACAAGGAAATGTTTATGTCACAGGATAATTGTGTATTTTTCTACTTTTGTTCAGAGAGAAGTAATTTGATATTTTCATTCATTTTGGGGATACATTTTTTGTTGATAGGGCCTTTATTTTAGGTTAAACAGATTGTTATTCTATGAGGCTTCTCACAAAAAAAGTGGGTTGTTTTTGGGGTGGCTTTTTAAAGTTTTCATTTTAGAAGAAAAGGATAATATAACCCAGGTTTAAAACAATGAATCCCTTGTAACTTATAACTTTAACCCTCAGATTGAAATGCAGTACTCTGAAAAATAATTTGAGTACAATTTTGGGATAGTCTGTTATTTTTGTTTTCCTTTATTATTTTTGTTTCCTTTCTTCTAAATGTCTTTCTCTATTTAAAGTTTAAGTGGACATAACTATAGAATTAACTTGCAGGCCTACAGTTTGAACCCATTTGGGTGTAGGCTTGCCCAGGACATCAAGAACCGAATAACCCTTTACCAACTTCCTTTACATTATAGTTATCACTACCAATGTTGAATAATGTATATAGCAATTTAATTTGTATTGTCACTTACTTTACATATATAAAAATGTATTGGTTAAAAAAAAAACAAAAAAAAACAATGCATCCCCATACAAATGCTATATGTTTTTTTTTTTTTTTTTAATTGGCTCTATTGTGATCATGTGACAGTGTCAGTGACTGGCTGCTGCAGCTGATGGTAAGGACAACAGGGGAGCCAGCAAGTGACATCAGAGGTCTGTGTAACCAGCCCTGTAGTTGAGCTAAGTATTGACACTGACATTGGCATTGATTTCGACTTTAGGTTTGAGATGCTTGAAGCACAGCATCATTTTGTGGCCACAATTTTTTTTTTTTTAACATTAAAGTTTTTATTAAATTTTTGTCAACATTACAAGAATAAAAAGGACAGGGGAAATGAATATAATTAAACAAAAACAGTAGGAGACAAAAATAATAAGAAGCACACATGTTCGTATACATTGGATTTAACTGATTATATCATAATTCAGTTAGGTACAGAAGAAAGGGATCATATCATGTACGTTGTGCTATGTAATTATGAATTCTTGTATTTGGTTGTCCATTGTCCATATGTCCCAGATTCTATCAAATTTCTCACATTTCAGAGAATTAATTGCTAGTATTCGTTCAAAGGTATGGTAGTGTTGAACTATTCTTGTCACATCAGTAATATTTATAGTTGGGGCAGTTTTCCATGAGCGGAGTACTAAGGATCGAGCAACTAGGAGTATGTGTGAGACTACTGGTCTCATATTGTGTGGAAATTTTTCTATTTCTATATGGATTATCGCTAACGTGGGATTAGGGGGTATAATTATACCAGTGATTGAAGAGATAAACTGAAATACCTAGTTCCAGAAGTTGGTCAAGCATGGGCATTCCCAGAACATGTGTAGGAGGTGTTCTTGGTGGCCACAGTTCCGCCAACACATTGGTGACGTCTGCGGGTAGAACACGGGGTGTACTGCCATCTGTTAGTCACTCTGATTGTCATTTCCCAATGGCTTACACAGTGGGATGTGTTCTGGATTGTGTGGAACGCCTTCTGCCATTGGTCATCTGTAAAAGAAGTGCCTATGTCTGTTTCCCATTTGCTCATTGCTTTAGTTTTCTGGAAGGATTGTTTGTTCTGTAGGAGGTTGTAAATTATTGATGTGCCCTTGCATTTAGGTTGACCCTGTGTAAGGTATTGCCAGGCTGTGGGTGGTATCTTAATTGTTGGAACTGAGTTGGCTTTTAGGAAGCTTGCAATCTGTATGCATGTGAAGTGCATGTGGTTCGGTAGATTGTATGTGGTCATTAGGTGGCCGCTCGATAAGGGTTTGTCATTAGTGAGTAAGTCCTGTACTGAGCATGGCAAAAAGGAGACACAGTTGGTGGAGGGGAAAATAAATTGCTGCTCACCCCTATTATAAAGGCAAAAAATAGGAAAAGGATTTCCCCAGGTGGGGGTTTTAGGCAGCGGGGTTTGAAATATTAGACCAATGTTGTATAAAAAGAATGATGTTTATTATACAAAGAATACATTTACACAAAGATTGTTAAAAAAAATGAGCTCTGATATAGAGTGTTTACAAAACTAGTAGAGGCAGACACGCATTTATACAGACATAATTTTCCATAACAACATCATATAGATATTATCAATATTGAAAAAAAGGACCTGACGCATTTCAACCTATATATTTAAAGCTCTTCTTCATAGGTCTGTCTGTTGAAAAATATACAATGAGAATATACTTATAAAAGCTTGGTTGCATATACCAAAAGAAACATATCATATTCAATATAGCATAGTTACCCAATAGTGCGTGTCCCATGAGCAAAAAACTACCTATAAGAAAGGCCCCTTAAAATCAAAAATGCCTGCTCACTCCCCCCGAGAGGTCCTATAACGCTTCCACCAACGCAGCCACCGGAGCCGGGGCAGAAGCCAGTGATGTGACTTACGAGAGGTCACACTGAAGATCACCCCCCACCCGGACCACACAGTCGGTCGGGGGGAAGGCAAACACCTGCAGCAGAAGCCAAAAAAGAGCATTTTTGAGAAACATACTTATAATATATATCAAAAACATTGTATTAAGAAGTATATGCTTATTTAAGTGAGAAGGTAAAAAAGTAAAAAGGTAGAGAAGTGAGAATATCAGTCTATACACATACCTCATATACAGACTGTATTTAAATAGTATTGGATATATATATTTGGAAATCAGTAGATAGTATTTCTGTCACCCATATGCACGAAGGTAAAAATTCAAAACGAGGAAACCAAGTGATGGTGATCAAATTCAAATGAATTGATCGGATGAAATTAGAAGTGAATAAAAAGGCATGGGGGTGGAGTGCGCATGCGCGGGGCTCGCAAGATGGCCGCTAACGCCTAGAGCTCCATTCCCTCACGAACCACCGGCGCCCATAGCACTAACCACAGTGCACATCAGCACGACTGAAGCATCAGGAGACATTCCCCAAGGTCCCAGCTACACCCCTATATGACCGGGGCCCCGGTAAAACGAAGCCTGTGGCCGCAATTGGTGAGAGAAGGTACGGCTGAGACGCCCAAGATGGCCGCCGCTACACAGGCACAGACACAGGATCTCAGCGCCACAGGCCCGGCGGACTACAGGTCAGAGCAGCCCCACATTCCCTCTCACTTCACCCCAGGAAGACAACCGGCTACCCTCCTCTGCTGACCCCTTCTCCAGCCTCTACAGGATCCCTGCAGGATCGCTCCCCCTGTGAAGGCCCTCTGTCCCCCATGGGATCTGCCTCAGGTCACTCAGGCCTCCCTCCACATGCCTTCCCAGCCAGTGACCCAGCGTTTCACATGGACTCCCTCTTCCACAGATTCTCTGAACTTTTGGACAGAGGCCTGGCTCAAACAGCAGCAAAAATTACAGGGGACTTGAAGGCAGACTTTATTAATTTAGGGGCCCGAATCGATGCAATCGAACACAAGATGGAGGACACTATAGCTATCACTAACCAACAATCGCAGCACATCAGCACTGTGCAAGATCAATTGGACCTAGCAATGGCTCGTATTGACGAACTCGAGAATAGGTCAAGACGATATAACATCAGAATCCGTGGCCTACCGGAAACAATTCTTAATGTCCCAGAAGCAGTCCAAGACCTGATTAAACAGCTAATCCCTAATATCTCCTCTCAACGCCTTGAATTGGACAGGGCAAACAGAACCTTAGGGCCCCCCAGAAAAGACGGCACCCCAAGAGATATTATCGCTAAGCCACACCATTACACAGTTAAAGAGGAAGTGATGAGACAGGCCAGGTCCTCTCACTCTGTGCAGTGTATGGGACACCCAGTGCAGATCTTCGCTGACCTCTCACCCTCTACGATCCAGAAGAGGAGATCATTGAAGCCCCTGCTTCTCGCCCTCACCCAAAGAGACGTGAAATACAAGTGGGCCTTCCCGTTCGCGGTTAAATTCTCCGTCAAGGGGAAACAATATGCCTTCTCCTCCCTCCCAGAAGGTGAAAAACTTCTCCTGCACCTGAAAATCATCTCCCAGGAAGCCGAAATGGACACAACCAATGCCGGGACCAACTCCAACAAACGACAGACCCCCACCAGCCCTCAATCTCCCCTGTGGTCAACAGAAAAAGCAAAGAAGGCCAACGACAACAACTAAACCTGAAGCCAGTGATGATGTGAACTGCATCGCTTCTATCCCGACTGTGAAGTGGGGATTGGTTTAATCATCCCCGTGAATTTAGGGGATCCCCCCGTGCCTATTTATTAGGCAGGCTAGCCTACCGGGCTATGTTTCTCTGACTTATCAGATTTTTTTGTTTTTTCTTCTTCTTTTTTTTTTTTTTCATGTGTTTTGCTGGTTCCAAGGAGGGGTCCCCCCCCCCCCTTTTTTTTTTTTTTGTATTTATTTTTATTAGGTTTTTGTCCAATTCTTCCCTCTTTAGTTTTTGCTGCTTTTTACTGGCCCATTGCCATATCTACTGGGCGCAGGGGAGCTGTGCCTCTCCGGATGGAGGGGGACGGTACCCTTACGCCCAGCTATGGGGGGGGAAGTGGGTTTTTCACCCCCAGGTCTAGGGATCTATATAGTTCTAGTCTATGGACGCTCTGCTGAGATAGCGATTTAATGAAGACCTAGAAGGTTACTACACTGGGCGTAGGCTTAGGGCCACTAGTTAGCCACACTGTTGTGAAAACCTGTAGTCACCGGTAATAGTTTAAAATTTTCTTTGTTTTTACTTGCTCTTTTCTTATTTCCCTCAGGGAAACAAGTTTTCTGTTGGGCGTTCGGTTTCGTGAGGAAGCACATGCACACCCACCTAACCCTTAGACACCCGTAGGTCTCTGGGGGCTAGGTTGTTTGAGCCCAGATGGGCCAGACACACTCCATTTTTTTCTTAAAAGACATAGGGGTTTTCTCCTTCCATGCGTCTTTTCTTTTCTTTCTAGGAGACCTTTTCTCTGCTATCCTTCTCCTCCTCCCCTCCTCCATGTGCACGTCAATGTACCTAATCACATTTTGTGTTTCAGATACCACACGCATCCCCACGGAAGTCCCTGATATCTTTCCACCAAGAAGACTGAATGACCATCATCCTAAGACCCGGGTTCCCCCACATCAAAGGGTAAGTGAGGACCGTTGCACTGCACTCCATCTGCTCCATGGCTAATAACACCACAGATGAACTCCGCATAGCCTCACACAATGTCCAGGGAATCAATTCCCAGATTAAGAGGAGAAAGGTCCTCGATTATTACAAACACCTCAAGCTAGACATTGTAATGCTGCAAGAAACGCACTTCCCCTCCCGGTATAGCCCTAAGTATCTACACCCTCACTTCCCACAGTTCTTCTTAGCGAGCGCTGACAACAAAACTAAGGGAGTTGCAATCATCGTTTCCAAACATCTTAAATTTGTAAAGATCTCTGAATTCGCCGACCCGGAGGGCAGGTTCATCCTGGTCAAAGGCACAGTGGGGGACCACCTGTATTCCCTGGTCTCCTACTATGCCCCAAATAGAGGTCAAGCAAATTTTTTTGACACCCTACTGCGCAGCCTCGCTCAGAAACTGGAGGGAACGGTCATTTTTGGTGGAGACTCGAACGCAGCGTTCGATCAGGGTTTGGACAAGTCTAAACCCCTATCGACCCAACTAACACGACCCACCAAGGAGAGCCTCAGGATCACAAAAATAATCCACGCCCACGGCTTAGCTGACACTTGGAGGGAACTTAATCCCAACAAAAGGGAATATACCCATTACTCTGCACCTCATAACACCTATGCGAGGATTGACCACATTTTAACCCCATCCACCCTTCTTCCCCTGATCCACAGAGCTCTCATCAGAGAATCGGCCCTTTCGGACTACTCCATAGTCACCATATCACTCAAAACTGGCCCCCTGGGAGGACCCAGGAGACATTGGAGACTGAATGAGTCACTATTATCTGACCCCATCAGGGTCATTGAACTCGAAAAAGCCCTACAAGAATACTTTAAACTCAATAAATCAGAGGATATATCCCGCATAAAGCTGTTATACGGGGTAAACTCATCCAGATTGCCTCTCAAACCAAGCGTGCACAAAACGCAGACATAATCCGGTTGGACAGGGAATATACCACACTGAAGGCTGCCCATAAAAAGGACCCCTCCAAGACCCCTATTCACCTTATCGATAAAGCTAGACTAGATCTTAATTTAGTACTCACATCCAAGGCCGAAAAGGCTGTCCGCTGGAATGGACAAAAATTTTACACTCAGGCAGACAAAATAGGTCCCCTCCTAGCTAAAAAACTCTCCCCCCATTAGGACCCTCGCCTTCCCCAAACTCAGAATAAATGGTCAACCCCCCAC
The DNA here is from genome assembly GCA_037952835.1 of Lithobates septentrionalis. Taxonomy (NCBI): domain Eukaryota; kingdom Metazoa; phylum Chordata; class Amphibia; order Anura; family Ranidae; genus Lithobates; species Lithobates septentrionalis. Next base: position 48,517 of record JBBDGP010002014.1, read on the forward strand.
GACCAACCTTTCAAAGATTCTAGAAGCCTTTCGGGGTTTCTACTCTAAATTATATAGCCAAACAAATACATCAAACGCAAACTTAATCCCTCAGTTCCTGGAGGGTATATCCCTACCATCCCTAAAAGATACCCATAAACAAAAGATGGAAATACCAATCACAGAGGAGGAGGTTTTGGGGGTCATAAAAGATCTAAGAGGGGGGTCAGCTCCGGGTCCTGATGGTCTTTCGGTAGCATACTACAAATCTTTTGCAGCCATACTGGCACCTCACCTGACCTCCTTCTTTAACTCCAAAACCAATGGAACCCCCCTTGACATCCACCTCAATACCGCCTCATTCACGGTCATACCCAAACCTGACAAAAACCACAAAGACGTTAGCAATTACAGACCGATCTCACTCATCAACAATGACCTAAAAATACTCACCAAAATAATGGCCAACAGGCTGTCGTCCTTTATTTCTCAATATATACATAAGGACCAGGTAGGATTCATACCCGGGAGACAGGGACCTGACCAAATAAGGAGAGCAATAGATATCACCTCGATTCTTCAAACTAACTGGGTAGGGGGGCCAAACCAATCGGGATTTCTTCTATCATTGGATCTGCAGAAGGCCTTTGACACGGTCTCCTGGAAATACATCTTTACCGTGCTGGAGAGATGGGGATTTGGCGACCGTTTCCTGGGAATTCTGCATGCTCTCTACTCACAACCAAAGGCCCATATACGCCTCCAGGGACATTACTCCGAATCAATAGACATTTTACGTGGCACTAGACAAGGGTGTCCTCTATCCACCCTAATCTTCGCAATCGCCATAGAAACCTTAGCGATCGCAATCCGACAGAACCCGGACATAAAGGGGGTGACCTGTGGAGACCAGACGCACAAATGTGGGCTTTTCGCCGATGACATACTCCTTTTCCTAACATCCCCCCTCACTACACTACCTAACCTCTGCCTATTGTTAAGGAACTTTGCCAAAATCTCTGGACTCGAAGTCAATTTCTACAAATCTCAAGCCCTTAATGTATCGTTACCACCACAAACAGTTGACTCTCTAAAACAATACTTCCACTTTAAATGGGGTGACACCTCCATAAGCTACCTCGGTATCACATTGACGGCCACGACGGAAACTCTCTATGCACAAAATTACCCTTCTCTCTTCAGGAAACTGGAGGCAGACCTTACTACAAAACATGAGCTATCCTGGCTGGGTCGGATCAACTCCATTAAGATGACCTTACTCCCCAGGCTCCTCTACTTCTTCCGCTCCCTCCCTATCCCAATCAGGAAAGATCACCTAAAAACTTTGCAGAGTAAAATTCTCCAGTTTATCTGGGGTAAGAAAGGATATTGTATCCCTCAGAACACCCTATTCCTTCATAGATGCAAGGGAGGGCTGGGTCTCCCAAATCTACATAAATACTACTTAGCGGTTAGATTAGCCCAACTATCCTCAATCTACTCACGGTATGAAAAACCAGATTGGGTAAATATTGAAAGACAGGCCACCCCCAAACATACACTAGACTACATACTTTGGTGCCCGACTAAATCTAGGTCCCCCATCCTGTCACCCACTTTATCCCACTCCTGCTCCCTTTGGGACTCCCTCCGACACTCCACAGCCCTGGTCTCCACAGGTCGTCCCCTAGCGCACTTATTCCACAACCCTGACTTTCCACCTGGACTTGACATCTCAGCATTCAAATGGTGGCTGGACAAAGGGCTATACCGGATAGGGCACTTCTTTACCCCCAATGAAATTCTGTATCAAACACCTGGATCTCCCGGATTCGGAACGATTCCGTTTTCACCAAATCACTCACTTTCTACACTCAATTTGGCAGGAGAAACCGCTCCCCCCTAAATTTACTACATATGAACAATGGTGCGGACAAGCCATGGAGCAGAGGGGAGGCATATCTGTGATATATTCGGCCCTCACTTACCCAACGGACAAAACCACATACATGCAGACCTGGGAGGCTGACTTCCAATGCAGCAGGGACATAGAGATTTGGCAAGCAGCTCTAACTAAATCCTTTAAGGGTATCCAAAACATCTCTTTGATGGAGGCAAGCATCAAACTGATAACCAGATGGTACATGACCCCTACCAGGTTAGCAGCAATCTATCCCTCGGCGAACCCCCTATGTTTCAGAGGATGTCAACACCTGGGCACAATGGCCCACATTTGGTGGGAATGCCCCAAATTACGCACTTTTTGGAGGAAAGTTTTCTCTATGATTTACAAGGTGACGACTTGCCAGATCCCTAGGTCCCCAGAGGTGGCTATTCTTAATGCTAACCTTCCTGGAATCTCTAAGGCTAACCAAACACTGATCAACTTTATATTACTGGGCGCTAAAATCTCCATTGCCAAAGCCTGGAAACAGCTGAGGCCCTCGTTTAATGCAGTAAAAAAGAAGGTTTCATGGATTATGGCCCAAGAAAAACTTTATAGCATCACATCAAACACCTCCAAGAAATTCCAAACAATATGGGAACCTTGGGCCCAATATATGGGAACCTCCCTCATACCAAGGGTTCAGGTGCGTATCACCACCTAACCCACACCTAGAATACTTCCTCCCTCAGTATTAACAGAGGTACACAAAGGCACTCCTTCTCCCTCCCCACCCACCTTAAAGAACCCCCCAACCCCACCTCCCTCCTCACTCCTCTCTTTTTCTCTTTCAACTCTTCTTCCTGTCTTCTATCCCACTTTAGTTATCTATCTGGTTGCAATTCAATGGAAAGCTACCATACGGTAAATTACCTAGCTTACGGGGACTCACAACCCCTCAACACTCCTGATGGCTCAGACTAAATGGGCAAAGGAGAAGTAGGGAGATTTCCCCACCTGGCACAGCTAGATCCTGTCAGGGGTGCCGGGGATGGGGAAAGATCCCGTGCTGTGTTAGGGGCAAAACATGGAGACTGCTTATTTAAAGCTTAGTTAATGTTATATATCAGGCTGTCCCCACCACCAGCCCTTGAGGCGAAGAAACCGTATATTATCTGTTATTTTCTCACTCGAATTGTAACCTTTATGTCTAATATTCGAGGAGGCGTTCCCTCCTGTGCAATCTAAATATGTTAATGCATGATTTGTATGACGTCATTGAAAATAAAAACATATTGAAAGTAAAAAAAAAAAAAAAAAGGCATGGGGGTGTTTGTGTGCTGGGACTTTAAGAGATGATAGGAGACTATGGGGGTCATTTACTATAGCGCTATGGCGCTAATTCGCGCAAATTGCCGCGAATTAGCGCTAATTCGCGCTAAAACGGTATTCACTATAGCGCTGGTGAGAAAATACTCCCAAAATCGAATTTACTATAGCTCCCTGAAACTAAATAGCGCCCAAACCCTTACTCTGCTAAAACCTAGAGAATTGCACATGGAAATAATGTTTAGAGCATGATATAATTGCCTAAATGGTACTGAAATATGCGGTATATTATTTAAAGATTATCTGCTTTTAAACTGTGTGAAAAAGTGATTTCTACACTGAAATATCTTTAAAAGTCTGAAAAGTGAAAAATTCCCCGTTTTGGACAACTAGGTGCCAACACAACTGAGCATGCTCAGACCTGAAAATAACTCTCATTTTAACTCAAGTGTCTTTTTTACCTGGAGCTATAGTAAATACCAAAATGAGAGATAATTAGAGAGCATTTTTTGGGAGTTAAAATCTGCTCTAATTTAGTCCAAATGAAGTTTCAGTCATTGATTCTAATGGAACAATTCTAACTTTCACAAAAAAACCTTTTAATGTTGAGATGAAATGTATCTTTCTGTGAAATAAATTTTCCTTTGCAACATTGTTGCTTCTACTTAAAATATTTTGATTTGAAGAATGCTACAATGTGGAATGTTTTGATGTTTTGGTAAAATATATTTTTTTCTGTCACTTTCACTTGTTATTCTTCATCTCACAACAATCTTTAACCTAAACTCACACAGGAGTCTTTACAATCCACAAAAAATACCATTGCTGATGAAAATTTAAAATGAATCACAATTTTTTGTGCTTTTTATTATTTCCAAATATTCATAATTTGAGCCCAAAAAATGTGATATGTGTACCAACATCAGAAATCAAAATGTAATTCCCAAAAATTTGAGGGTAATATTCTACTCTCACCCACAAAAAAAAACACCAAATATCACAGAATAAATCAAGAAGAATAACTCTTGAGTAATGTAATCACTTGTATGTCCATAGAAATGCAGTATTTATGTGTTTTTATGTGTATTTATGTGTAGGAGGTTCTCACATGTGGCAGATCTGTGGCTTAGAGGTTAGAACTTCTGCTTAGTATCTCTGAGGGTCTGGGTTCACATCCCAACCATGTTACTTCATGTAGAGAAGTTGTCTCATCTCCCAGGTCCTATAACTATGTCTAATTGTAGTAGTTATGTGTAGGAGGGTTCCACCACCATTGTAAGTCTTTTCCAGATACACTATATAGCCAAAAGTATTGGGACGCCTGCCTTTACACACACATGAACTTTAATGGCAGCCCAGTCTTAGTCCGTAGGGTTAACATTTGATTTGGCCCACCCTTTGCAGCTAGAACAGCTTCTGGGAAGGCTGTCCACAAGGTTTAGTCTGCCTATGGGAATGTTTGATAATTCTTCCAGAAGTGCATTTGTGAGGCCAGGCACTGATGTTGGATGAGAAGGCCTGGCTTGCAGTCTCTAATTCAGCCAAAGGGTGTTCTATCGGGTTGAGGCCAGGACTCTGTGCAGGCCAGTCAAGTTTCTCCACCCCAAACTTGCTCATCCATGTCTTTATGGACCTTGCTTTGTGTACTGGTGTGCAGTCATGTTGGAACAGGAAGGGGCTTTCCCCAAACTGTCCCCACAAAGTTGGGAGCATGAAATTGTCCAAAATGTTTCGGTATGCTGACGCCTTAAGAGTTCCCTTATCTGAAACTAAGAGGCCAAGCCCAACCCCTGAAAAACAACCCCGCACCATAATCCCCCTCCACCAAATCATTTGGACCAGTGCACAAAGCAAGGTCCATAAAGACATGGATGAGTGATTTTGGGGTGGAGGAACTTGACTGGCCTGCACAGAGTCCTGACCTCAACACAACAGAACACCTTGGGGATAAATTAGAGAGGAGACTGTAGGTCAGGCCTTCTCGTCCAACATCAGTGCCTGACCTCACAAATGCACTTGGAAGAATGGTCAAACATTCCCATAGACACACTCCTAAACATTGTGGACAAGAAGAGTTGAAGCTGTTATAGCTGCAAAGGGTGGGCCAAATGAGTTTTGAACCCAATACTAATACTGGGATGCCATTACAGTTCATGTGTGTTTAAAGGCAGGCATCCCAATACTTAGGCCAATATATTGTATATTGCTTGTGACACTGAGCATGGCTATGGACTTAGGGCTGGTTCACACCACAGAGATGCAGAGAACATACATGGGGCTGCCTGGTGGCTAAGTGGGTAGCAGTTCTGTCTAGCAGCACCTGGGATGTTGGTTCAATTCCCCAACGTGCTAATGCTTGTGTTGAAGTTTATATGTTCTCCCTGTGTGGGTTTCTCACCACAATCTAAAGACATGCTGGCATCTTATTTGTCTCCTGTCGAAATAGGTTCTAATGTAAGATTGTTAATTTTGGACTTTATATTGGAAGCTCATTGCAGCCAGGGACTGATGTTAATGTTTATTAGCACTAATCATGCCCAGGGACTTGGACATTTCAAATTTTAGGGTTTACACTGCACAGGTACATATGCTTAGAAAACTTTTGCTTTGTTTATGTGGATGCAAATGGACTTTGATCTTTGTCCTTTAGTTGGAGATTTGATGCACATAGCCAAGGCTAACACAGTTGCAAATACTATTATGTGTTCCTGCTCATCAGGTGAAATCACTTTAGACATACATGAAGAGACAGATTGAAAGATACTGGTGGGCGTGTACTTCTATTGGGTGTGTCAGTGTGCTAACAATACAACCTCTCTTATATAAAGGCCTGCAGTAGGGGGGTTTGTTTGGCCTGAGAAGGTCAGGTTTTTTGTTGTGAATGATGGAGAAGGAATGATATTGGGAGATTTGATGAAATTCTTGTGCATTTTTTCAATCAAAAGTGGGTTTATGTGGCCATGCTGTCAATGTTGTGTGTGTATTGTTCCTGTCTGATCATGCAAACATCGTTTGGAAGCATCTGCTGACCTACTATTTTTGATCTCGTTTAATCGTGTACACCAAAATGTAGCTTCCAGCAGAACATGGTCACCAATGTATGTATGTGTGGATTGTGGGCTGGTGGTGGGTGTTTTGAATAAGTCTTTTGCAATATTATGTTGGAATGCTTTGTAAGAATGACTGTTAAGTATGTTTCTATAATCTTTCAGATAATGTGATGTGTTGCCCATTATACACTGAAATTAAAGCTGTGTCCACTCTAAGGTTTTGTCTAATTTTAGATTGTAAGCTCCTATGAGCAGGGCCCTTAAAATTCCGTTGCTAAATGTAGTACCATATATCCTGTCCAAATTTTTTTGAAGCTAGTAAATGTAAATTTTTTTTTTTTTTTTCTGCTGGTAAAATAAATACATTGAGCTTTTGTTGTGGTGTGTGTGTGGTGGTTTTTTTTTTTTTTTTTTTTCCTTCTACTTTTCTTTTTTTAGTTTTTGTGGGTGGTGGTTTTGGGAAAGTGCAATATCTTTTATATTTTATTTCAATATGTATTTGTGCACCAAAAAACGAATCTTTGCCCTGGTTCACATGCTACTTTGAACTTGCGCTACTTCACTTGAAGTAGCACGATTTCAAAGTAGCAAGGTCAGCGTGATTTCAGGTGGCTTCATACACAAATGTCTATTGAAGTTGCACCTGAAATCGGCAAAAGTAGTGCAGGAACTACTTTAGCAAATTGATGCGGTGCCACAAAAAAAGTTGCATCAATTGGAACAGTGCCATTGCCAATAGTCATGCGATTTGATCTCTTAAATCGAATGACCAATCGCTCCAATGTAAACCTAGGCTTCTGCACAACTGCAAGTTATATATTAAGATTCCACCTTTATCATTAACAGCTGTGGAGAATTGCAGGTAATGAATTCAGCTGGTGGATAGGCAGTGTTGGAATGTGTCAGCTCTGGTTCACATTGGTGTTATTTGACATGTCAAATCTGTGGCAATTGCACTGTTCTAATTGGTGCGATTTGTATTGATATTGGTGCGATTTGTATTGATATTGGTGCAGAAACCTGCACTGATGTCTCTGATGTTGCCCCCACAGTCGGGACTGACATGCAGCAATGAAATTGTGGGAGTTCAGCTGAACGCTTTCCTCCTGCTGTCAGTGTGAACCAGGGCTCAAACTGGGCCTTTTGCCTTTGTAATTCACCTGCTGCTAAACCAGGGACACCATTTCTTAGCAAACTCCCTTAAGTTTACCTTCAAATATATGTAGAAATACAGATTTGCATATCTGAAAATAAAAAAAATACTAATCGTGGTTGAGATCAAATATTCGCAGCTGCAATCAAAAGCGTGGTTTCACCTTCTGACCTGGAAATTAGTCATTGTATGCACCCGGAAGTTCCTGTGCTGGTCAGGATCTCCATCTAGGTGGACATGGCGAGGTCTCTTTAGCAGAGAGGAGGTGCTGCTCATTGGCCGGGTAAGTGCAGGATATGTACTTGTACTTAATCAATGCGGGGGTGGATGTCGTAGTTAGATTTGGTGTGGGTGGGGTTCATTGATTTGTTTGGCATCACCACACATTTGCTTCCGTCCCATGTGCACACATCACTTCCTGCATTTGTTCTGCTGATGTAAATCAGTAAGGACTATGCAAGTATAAATGAGAGCTCCTTTTATTAAAATATATATGACTTGTTTCACAGCTGGGCGAATTTTCCAGCAAATTTGGACCTCGGAGTTGCATGACAAGTTGTACCCCATGATTCTCAATGATAACCATTCATATCTGTGCTACTTTAAAGAGGAGTTCCACCCAGGGGGGCCATAAAAAAAAAATTAAAAGTCAGCAGCTACAAATACTGCAGCTGCTGACTTTTAATTGGACACTTACCTGTCCTGGAGTCCAGCGATGCGGGGGATCGAAGCCCTGCTCATCTCCCCCTCCGTTCAGCGGCGCCGGCATTGCAACTGTGGGCGCCGGGCTGTGGCTTCACAGCCTGGCACCCACTGCGCATGCGCGAGCGGCGCCGCTCGCCGTGATTGGCCGCTCAGTCACCTGGGACCTGTAATGGGTCCCAGATGATTGACAGGAGGGAGGGAGCAGAGCGGAGCCCTTCCTGTGCTGAGGAGGAAGTGATGTCACCAGCCCAGGCTAAGGAACAGGCAGACTACGAGGGACCACCTAGCAACAGGCATTTAGAGGTAAGTGGAAAAAAAAATATCCAAATGTTTTTTTGTTTTGTTTTTTAGGATTTTTTATGTATGTTTGTTTTTTTGGGTGGAACCCTACTTTAAGTCGCACCAACTTCAAAGTAGTCCCTGTACTACTTTGGTGTGACTTGAGGTATATCAGGTACAATATTACACAGGCATTCCCAGAAGTTGGGGCCAAGTTGCAGCGGCAAAGTGGCAGCAAAATAGTGTGACTTTCAGGTCGCAGCAGTGTGAATGGGATTCAAGGATAACACCTTTGAATTTGGCCCTATTGTCACTTGTGCATCCTGAAGGTGTAGCAAATTCGTCCCTGCACTACCTTGGTTTGACTTTGATGCAATTTGAGGTCCATACACCACAAGATTACACAGACATTGCTTCAAGTCATGACAAAGCTGTGCAATTTTAAGATCGCACAAGTGCAAATGGGGCCTTATTCAAAGGTGTTATCAATTAATCGCATTAGGTTACTTTCACACTTGGGTGACTTTTCATGGAGCTTTGGACCTCAGAGTCACATGAAAAGTTGTCCCCCTTGATTTCCATGCATATTTATTAGAGCTGCACGATTAATCGTCATCGTGATTTTTTTCCCCTTTACGATCTTGAAAAAAGAGTTTCACGATTCTTGCTATGCAAAGAACTCTCTCTGCTCTTCTGAAGCCACAGTCGAAAAACCAGGAAGTCTGCCAAGAATTAGAACATTCTTTATCAGTGAACTTAAGTAGAAACCTTGTAACACTTTGTCAATTAAATAGAATTCTGTGTAAGTGAGGAAAGTTTAACCACTTAAACACTAAACATTTTTCTGACATTTGTTGGTTTCAGGTTAAAATCATTTTTTTTTTTGCTAGAAAATTACTTAAAACCCCCCAACATTATATATATTTTTTTTAGTAGAGACCCTAGAGAATAAAATGGTGGTTGTTACAATATTTTATGTCACACTGTATTTGCGCCTTTCAAATGCAATTTTTTTGGGAAAAAAGTACTTTAATGAATTTAAAAAAACAAAAACAAAATTTAGCCCAATTTTTTGTGTGATAATGTGAAAGATTTTACATCGCGAGAATCGTGATCTTTTTATTCTAAGCAAAAAAAATTGTGATTCTCATTTTGGCCAGAACCGTGCAGCTCTAATATCTATGCAACTTCACCCATGTTCACATAGATCTGAATTGACATGTCAAATTGTAGGCCAAATCCTATTGATGGCAATGGAACTGTCTGAATTGGTGCGACGCCACAATGATTCCCAAAAGTAGTTCCTGCACTACTTTGGGCGACTTCAGGGGGCGATTTCTTACCTCCCAACTTTTTGAGATGGGTATAAGGGACACCTATTAGCAAAAGTAGGTAGGCATAGGGCACCTTCTTAAAGGAGAACAGTTGGGACCTATGTGATTTCACTAGACATCTGTGCAGGAAAGTGCACTGATGTCTCTGAAATCGCTGACAAAGTCGGGCTGAGTCACACTTGTGCGACTTTGGACATCAGAGTCGTATGACAAGTCATACCCCATGATTTTTAATGTGTACCATTCATATCTGTGCGACTTCAAGTAACACTGACTTCAACGTAGTCCCTGTACTACTTTGGTCTGACTTTGATGCGAGTTGAGGTCCATAGACCTCAAGTTTACACAGGCATTCCCTGGAATTGCGGCAAAATTGCTGATGCAAAATCATGGGAAAGTTGCGTGTCTTTCCCTGCGACTCCTGCGTCCATAGACCTCAAGATTACATAGGCATTGCTTAAAGTCGCATTAAAATCTCGCAACTTTCAGGTCGCACAAGTGTGAAAGGTGCCTAAGTCACTGTGCTGAGTACTGTTTTATACCTAGAATATAAATTAGTCCCACCATCAAACACTAGTAAACATATGTTCTCAATATAATTGTGCTCAAATGGCTGAAAATCACACAGATGGTATCACCTACTGAAAGCTTGCATTGTACTCAGCAGCATATGCTGAAAAGAGGCAAATGCCTATTAGCCAATGCCACAACGGCACGAGCATGGTTGTTACTATAATATTAATGCCTGAAATGCAAAACATTATTGTATTGAATCAAACATTAGTAAATGTATTTTCTCTGTAGCATAGCGGTATACCCTGCTGCCCCCAAAAGTTCAAGCCATGAATTCAAATCCCACTGACAGCATCACCTCCCAGAAGTGTGCATTGTACTCAGAAGCATAATTAGGCAAAGCACATCAGCTTGCTTTATTCCATATTTTAACTCTTCAAATGCATGCAATGGCATGTACTTATTCAAAAATATGGTATGGAATTCCAAAATTCAAGGAAAAAAATGTCGTAGGGTCCCCCCAGTACATACCAGGCCCTTCGGTATGGACTTTAAGGGGAACCCCACACCAAAATGTAAAATAAATTTGATGTGGGGCCCCTAAAATCCATACCAGACCCTTACCTGAGCATGCAGCCTGGAGGTCAGGATAGGGGGGGACGAGTGAGCACCCTCCTTTTCTGAACCTTACCAGGCCACATGCCCCAAAGCACCTTTTCCCCATGTTGATGGGGACAAGGGCCTCTTCCCGACAACACTGGTCGGTGGTTGTCGGTCTGCAGGCAGGGGGTTTATCAGAATCTGGAAGCCCCCTTTAACAATGGGGCTCCCAGATCCTGCCCCCTATGTGAATAGGTATGGGGTACATTTTACCCCCTACCCATTCACCAAAAAAAGCAGTGAAATGTAAAAAAATTAATAGCCGGTTTTTGACAAGTCCTTTATTGTAGAATAGCTCCGAGCTGTCTTCTTCCCTGAGCCATCTTCTCCAGACGCTGTCTCTCCCTCCTCCATCTTCTCCCCGAGCTGTATTCTCCCAGAGCCGTCTCTCCTGCCACCGCCATCTGCTGTGTTCTTCCGCACCGCTGGTTACCCGCTAATAAAAAAAAGATGCTCTTCTTCCATGGTGGTCTTCCTCCGCTGTGTTGTCACCCGCTGTGTAGTGTCTCTTACATAGCCATGGAGCGGACTCTCCGGGTGACATTATCGGATGGCCACAGAAGACCGCCACAAGAAGAGCGGCTTTTTTTTTATTAGTGGGTAACCGGCTGCGCTGAAGAACACATCAGCGGGAGAAGATGGTGGCAGCAGGAGAGACAGCTCGGGGAGAAGAAACATCAAACACTAGTGAATGTATTTTCTATGTATTTTCTATGTATGACTGTGCTACACCCAATAGGCTAGCAGTCAGCACTTCTACCTTGAGAGAACTCATGGGTTCAAATCCCACAGAGAAATACTAAAAGATTGAATTGGTGAAAAAAAAGCATATGCTGAAAATAGGTGAATGCCAATTAGCCAATGCACTTTAAATTTGGCTGATTCTATTATATTAACTCTTCAAATGCATGCAATGATATGTAAGTATTCAATACTATTATGGTGTGAAATTCCAAACACCACACACTAACTAATGGGCAGATTAAATTTTTTTGTTTGTTCATTTTAATTCGCTTCTGCACTGAAAAAATAAACACAGCTGGGGGATGGTAGGTTGGCTGGTATTTGAACTTGTACCATGAGTGCTGTGGAGACATCTGAGCAGGCTACTAAGCCATTGTGCTAAGTATGAGACCTGCATAATAGTGTAGTATGATTAAAGAATGAATATAAATAATTACCACTTTATAGTCACCTAAATAAAAAAATAAAAAACAACATACAACAAATAGATAACCTAAATGTTTAATACATGTAACTTTACAGAATAGCAGACATTACTATGTAATAATCATTCATAACTGCATTAGTTAGCAAAAGAAGGAAAAAACTAGGAATACTAATTGCAACATACATCAATAGATGCACACGAGGTAGAGCACATCTCACATAAAAATGTTTCTTTCACATACATGGATCATGATTACAGTGCAGTACTATATAACAACTTGGTAGGAATTGGCATTTGCATATACGCGGAAGCGCTAATTAGCGCCAGCTTAGAATTTACTAACATGTGTTTCTCACTAATAGCGCTAGTTTTTCATTCGCACATTCGCCTGTTGAAATTTTATTTGGCTAAAATGGTCGCTGGTTCGTATTCCCAACCACACCACAAGACTACCTGCCTGGAGTTTGCATGTTCTCCCTGTGCCTGCGTGGGTTTCCTCCGGGTACTCCGGTTTCCTCCCACACTCCAAAGACATGCTGGTAGGTTAATTGGCTTCTGTCTAAATTGGCCCTAGTATATGAATGTGAGTTAGGGACCTTAGATTGTAAGCTCCTTGAGGGTAGGGGCCCATATTAGTGTATAATGTATATGTAAAGCACTGCGTAAATTGATGGCACTATAGAAGTACCTTAAAGCGGAGTTCCACACAAAAATGGAACTTCCGCTTTTCGGAACCCTCCCCCCCCTCCGGTGTCACATTTGGCACCTTTCAGGGGGGAGGGGGTGCAGATACCTGTCTAAGACAGGTATTTGCACCCACTTCAGGCATAGACTCCCATGGGAGTCTATGCCTCTTCCCGTCCTGACCGCGCTGTCTGCTGGGAACACACAGCTCCCAGGAGAGAGCGGCGACCACTAGGGATGCGCAGCGCGACTCGCGCATCCGCAGTAGGGAACCGGGAAGTGAAGCCGCAATGCTTCACTTCCTGATTCCCTCACCTAGGATGGCGGCGGCAGCTGCCGAGAACCGAGCGGGTTCTCGGCGTCCCCTGCCGACATCGCTGGACCCTGGGACAGGTAAGTGGCCATTTATTAAAAGTCAGCAGCTGCAGTATTTGTAGCTGCTGGCTTTTAATAATTTTTTTTTTTTGGCGGTGTGGGTGAACCCCCGCTTTAAATAAAAATAAATAAGTCTTCACTAATATTATGGTGTGAATCTCCAAAACACCATACACTAGCTAACAAGCAGTTTACATTTGATAAACTTTATTGTATGGTATATAAACCATCAAACACTAGTAAAAGTATTTTGTATATATAGTTGTGCTCAGCCCAATAGGCTAGCAGTTAGCACCTCTACCTTTAAACATTCAGGTATTGGAAGACTCATGGGTTCAAATCCCACAGAAGAATCCTAAAAGATTACTATTAGTGGAGAAAAGGAGAATTACTGTTAGCCAGTTTGCCAATTAGCCAAAGCAGCATACAGTGAATGCCAAGTAGCCAATACACTTTAATGTGGTTGATATTATTGTATTAACTCTTCAAATGCTTGCAATGGTATGTAAGTATTCACTAATATTATGGTGTGAATCTCCAAACACCACACACTAGCTAACAAGCAGTTTACATTTGATAAACTTTATTGTATAGTATATAACACATCAAACACTAGTAAAAGTATTTTGTATGTATAATTGTGCTCAGCCCAATAGGCTAGCAGTTAGCACCTCTACCTTCAAACATTCAGATATTGAAAGACTCATGGGTTCAAATCCCACAGAAAAATCCTAAAAGATTGCATTGGTGGGAAAAGGAGAATGCCAGTTAGCCAATTAGCCAAAGCAACACAAATATACGTGTATATTTATTTACTGAAAATAGGTGATTGCCAAGTAGCCAATGCAGTTTAATGTGAAAGTTTTTAGTGTATTAACTCTTTAAATGCATGCAATGGTATGTAAGTATTCAATTATATTATGATGTGACATTCCAAACACCACACACTAGCTAAAGGGCAGTTTACATTTCTTTGTTTGTTTATTTTAATTCACTTGTGCACTGAAAAAATAAACACAGCTGGTGGATGGTAGGTTGGCTGTGGTGTGGAGATATCCAAGCAGACCACTAAACCATGGTGCTAAGTACAAGACCTGCATAATAGTGTAGTATTATTTAAGAATGAACATAAATAATTACTGCTTTATAGTCAACTAAATTAATAAATAATAAATCAAAAACATGAAAAAAACAACATACAACAAATAGGTAACCTAAATGATTAATACATGTAACTTTACAGAATAGCAGACATTACTATCTAATAATCATTCAGGACTGCATTTCTTAGCAAAAGAAGGAAAAAAAACTAGGAATACTAATTGCAATATAAATCAATAGATGCACGGGAACTAGAGCACATCTCTGATAAAAAATGTTTCTTTCACATACATGGATCATGGCTACAGTACAGTGCTATATAACAACTTGATAAGAATTGGCATTTGTATATACGCGGAAGCGCTAATTAGCGGCAATTTAGAATTCACAAACGTTTGTTCTCCGCTTATATCGCTGATTTTCATGTGCAAATTCGCCGTTTTGTTTCTATTTGGCTAAAATGGGCTCTATTATTTGCCATAGTGCCCAGTACTTCCTGGAGTTATAGTAAATGACCCCCATAGTCTCCTATCATCTCTTAAAGTCCCAGCACACAAACACCCCCATGCCTTTTTATTCACTTCTAATTTCATCCGATCAATTCATTTGAATTTGATCACCATCACTTGGTTTCCTCGTTTTGAATTTTTACCTTGGTATTTCTGTCACCCATATGCACCATCTACTGATTTCCAAATATATATATCCAATACTATTTAAATACAGTCTGTATATGAGGTATGTGTATAGACTGATATTCTCACTTCTCTACCTTTTTACTTTTTTACCTTCTCACTTAAATAAGCATATACTACTTAATACAATGTTTTTGATATATATTATAAGTATGTTTCTCAAAAATGCTCTTTTTGGGCTTCTGCTGCAGGTATTTGCCTTCCCCCCGACCGACTGTGTGGTTCGGGTGGGGGGTGATCTTCAGTGTGACCTCTCGTAAGCCACATCACTGGCTTCTGCCCCGGCTCCGGTGGCTGCGTTGGTGGAAGCGTTATAGGACCTCTCGGGGGGAGTGAGCAGGCATTTTTGATTTTAAGGGGCCTTCCTTATAGGAAGTTTTTCGCTCATGGGACACGCACTATTGGGTAACTATGCTATATGGAATATGATATGTTTCTTTTTGTATATGCAGCCAAGCTTTTATAAGTATATTCTCATTGTATATTTTTCAACAGACAGACCTCTGAAGAAAACCTTTAAATATATAGGTTGAAATGCGTCAGGTCCTTTTTTTCAATATTGATAATATCTATATGATGTTGTTATGGAAAATTATGTCTGTATAAATGCGTGTCTGCCTCTACTTATTTCGTAAACACTCTATATCAGAGCTCATTTTTTTTAACAATCTTTGTGTAAATGTATTCTTTGTATAATAAACATCATTCTTTTTATACAACATTGGTCTAATATTTCAAACCTCGCTGCCTAAAAACCCCACCTGGGGAAATCCTTTTCCTATTTTTTGCCGACCTGTACTGAGCATAACCCATATGCCGGGAACTACTTTAGTGATAACATTGGTATTTTGGCCTCTAAAAGGCTTAAGGGAAATTGGTAGTCAATTGTGAGGCAGTTTTTATGATGTTGGCTTAGGAAAAATCTCCATGCATGTAGGAAGACTAATATAGTGGGAGGGATGTTGCGGTTGTTGCAGGGTATCCAGATGTCCCCTATGAGTAGATCTTTGAGGTCAGAAGTTGGAGCCATGGTCCTTTCTATTTCAACCCATAGTGGGGTACTATCGTCTGTAAACCAATATTTAATTTGGTCAAGTCTAGTTGCCCACATGTAGTCGTGTATATCTACTAGTCCCTCACCACCTATTCGTTTGTGTGGAATCAGAGTTTTTGGTGAGCATCTAGCTTTCTTTGCTCCCCGTAAGTATTTCCACATTAAGGTGTAAATAGATTTGAGGTAGTGAGATGGGAAGGGAATTGAAAGTGCTCTGAATATGTAAAGGATTTGTGGTAAGATAGTCATCTTGTAAGCTGCTAGTCTACCCATCCAGGATAATTCTTTTTTTGCCAGTTCTTTAGTCTGGGCTTCCAGTTTGGCCAGTAGAGGTTTAAGGTTTGAGTTGGCTAGATCTTTTATGGAGCTGGTTAGGGTTATACCCAGATATGGTATACCGCTTTCAGTCCAACTATAGGGGAAAGATTTTTGCAGTTTATCTTTGTCAGTCTGTGATGTTCCTAGGTTAAGGATTAGGGATTTGGTGAAATTGACTTTATAATATGAAATCTCTCCAAATCTCTTCAGAATTTCGTGAGCTGGTGGGAGTGATTTGAATGGGTCGGATAATAGTAGGATGAGGTCATCCGCAAATAGATTGATGATGTGTGATTGTGATCCAAACTGGAAGCCAGAGATATTGATATGTGTTCTAATGGTCTCCACCAGGGGCTCTATGATAAGGTTGAAGATTGTCGGGGATAAAGGACATCCCTGGCGGGTTCCATTAGTAATGCAGAAGGGAGTGGATAACATGCCCGTTGAGTATACCTCTGCAGAAGGCAAGAGTATAAAGCCAGAACAGCAATTAAAATATGGCCACAGAAACAAAATTTGGATAGCACCTTTGTCATGTACGTCCAGTGCACTCTATCGAATGCCTTCTCTGTGTCTATGGAAAGCAGCAGAGAAGGCGTTCTGGTTCGTTCAACATGGTGTATTATATTTATGATTCTTCTGGTAGCATTCAAAGTTTGTCTCCCCCTCACAAAGCCCATCTGGTTGCGTTGAATTAGAGAGGGTATGAAGTCTGCCAATCTTTTGGCTAGGAGCTTGGCATACACTTTAATGTCAGTGTTTAATAAAGATATAGGTCTGAAGTTACCTGGTGTTGTTGGGTCTTTCCCGGGTTTTGGTAATGTGACTATGTACGCTTTTAGCATCTCTGGGGGGAATGTTGCTTTGTTTGCTGCCTTTGTGAAAACCCTTAGCATGTGTGGAGCGAGCATGTTTTTGAATGTTTTGAAATATTCATTGGCGAATCCGCCTGGTCCGGGTGATTTGCCATTTGGTAGGGTAGCAATAGTTAACTCAATTTCGGATGTTGTGAATGGGGAATTCAGTGTGTGTATTTGAGTTTCTGAGAAGGATGGGAGATTTAGATCCTGTAAGAATTGTTGTATGTTCATTATTGTGGGTTGGGTGGTTGAGGGGTCTTTTTGTAGGTTGTACAAATCGCTGTAGTAGGCTGCAAATTGATTAGCAATTTCTTGTGGGTTTATGATTTTGTGTTTGAGGGTGGGGTGTATTAGATGTGCAATTCTGGTTTTAATTTTGGCTGCTTTAATTCTTTTGGCCAGGTATTTGCCCGCTCTGTTGGCATTGGCATAGGAATTCAGTTGTAAGCGTCTGAGGTGTATGTCATACTTTTGGGAGAGAATCTCTCTTAGATTTTCTCTTAATTTTGCGAGCTTCTGGGCCAGCTGTGTGTTTGGTGAAGCTTTGTTTTGTGTTTTGAGTGTGCGGATGTCAGAAAGGGTAGGGTCAACTTCTGCTGTATAGCGTTTTTTTTCCCCCAGCCCCCAGCTGGATTAGTATGCCTCTCATGAATGCTTTATGGGCATTCCAGATTGTGAATGGGTTGTCTACAGAATTTTTATTGTGCTGAAAGAAGGATAGGAGGTGTTGAGAGATCTCTTTGTAAATATTAGGTTCTTGTAGCAACCGTACATTACTGCGCCAGATGAGTGGGGAGGGAGAGACACCCTTTTCATTAATAGACATTGTGATGGCAACGTGGTCTGACCAGGTAATGTCGTTAATCTGTGCGGACGCTATTTTTTGTAGGGTCCATTTGTCTGTCAAAAACATGTCTATGCATGAGTATGAACAATGTCTGTGTGAAAAAAAAGTATAATCCTTTTCATTCGCGTGTAGACATCTCCACGCATCGAATAACTCCGCGCTGTGTAGTACTTTTTTCAGGTATGTGGCGTTGTTGTTCTTGTGAGAGGAAGTGTCCATCTTTGGATCCACAAACAGATTAAAGTCGCCACATATAATTAGGCTGCCATATTGTTGAGAGCAAACTCTTTTGAATAGCCTGCTCAGGAATCTGATTTGGTGCGAGTTTGGAGCGTACACTGACACTATTGTATACGGTTGTGAATTAATGTCCCCTTTCACAATAACGTAACAGCCATTGTCAGCCATGATTGTCTCTTTGTTTTGGAATGATAAAGTGTTCCGTATTGCTAGCAGTACCCCACCTCTCTTGCGATCAGGTGTGGTTGCCAAAAATACATGTGGGTATTCTCTGTGTGTGCAGTTTGGGTGCTTTATTTGTTTGGAAATGGGTTTCCTGCACACACAGGATATCGGCTTTGTGTTTCCGGGCCTCAGACCACATGGAGAGTCTTTTGGCAGGGTGATTAAGACCCCTGGCATTAATGGACAGGCATGTTATGGTCATTGTGGTATTTTAGGGTATGTTGAGCAAGGTTGTACTCACTGTGACCATATTGTCTCTTCCAGGGAGGTGATCTTTTGTTGACCGATGTCATGCTGTGTGAGATGTCTGTAGGCAGGACATGTGCCGTTGTCACTTCTTTGTTGGGTGCTTCAAACATGTTGCTTAGAAAACTATAACAGAATAGATTTAATGATATAACTACATATAAAACATTAAGACTAGGATCTTTGAACCGATCCATGTGCAGGCGTAACTGCTAAGAGAAAATTGGAGGGTAAAAACAGGGAATTAAACTTGTAACCCCCGTGTCTGGAGAGATCTAAGTAATGAGTTGTGTAGTTGTTCATAAGTTGTCACCGGCGTTCTTTTTATTGGAACGTTTACGTGAGACCACTTGCTAGTCATCATGTAAGGACCTAGGTATCAGTGGTGGTGCCTCAAGTGGATCGTGGGGAGGCAGTATGCCCCATTGACACAAGGCCTGGATGCCTTCTTCCAAAGTGGAGATTAGTATTGTGGTCCCATTGTGGGTGACCGACAATTTTGCGGGGTACTTCAACTTGTGGATTATACAGTGGTTTCTCAAGGCTTTAGTTATAGTTGCCAAGTTGCGGCGTTGTTGGAGGGTGTGTCTGGACAGGCCAGGGATCAGTTGTAGTTCTGCATATTGAGGGTGTTTGTTGTCATTCCTGCGGGACACCACCGAGATCTGTTCTTTGACGTGATAGTAGTGTACTCGTAGTATCACATCTCTAGGAGTGGTCTCTGGGAGGAATGACCGTTTAGGGACCCTGTGGATTCTGTCCACTATCAGGTCTTGTGCTGTCAGTTTGGGGACCAGTGTGGAGAATAACGTTTGGGTATATTGGAGTAGTTGAGTGGCTGGAATGGTTTCAGGGATTCCCTAATCTTTAAATTTTTTATCTTCTGGACCTGTCTTCTAGGTCTGCCACCTTATTCTGAGGCCATGTTATTTCCTCGCTGTGGGATGTATGCGCATCCACTAGTGTATTGTACGAGGCTGAATATTCCCCCATTTGTTTCTCCATATGGTGCACCCTGACGCCTGGGGCCTGTACTTCCCTCTGGCAGTTGTTGATCCCTGCTGTCAGATCTGAGTGTAGGGATGCTTTTAGTGATAACATCATCTCTTTCAGAACTGTGTCTGACACTGGCCAGCCTAAGGTGGGATAGGCCGCAATGGGGTCAATTGTGTGGTGTTACGCAGTGTTGTCTGTGCCTGTGGGTCCGTTTACCTCCATTGCTGGATCTGTCAGCAGCCTGTCCGGTGAGTTTATCCTCTGTTTTTGTTTGGCTGGGCTTCTGGTCGATGGGCTGGCTGTCCCAGAGGATGATCCACTTTGTGATGCGGGCATCATAGTTTGTTTGTGGGCTCCTCTGCTGCCACTGGTGGGGATTGCGGCCCTGTGTTCTGCCTGGTCCGTGCGGGTGCCGCCGCCATTTTGTTGTAGCCTGCGCTGTGTAAAGAAGCTCGGTAGCTTCCGCGGCTGTTGTGGGTTTTTCCTGTTCCTCTGCATGCCCGGGAGATGCTGCAGGGTTCACCTATCCTGGGGAGTCTTGTGTGGTCACGGATGTAGCCAGTGTACTCGGATGGAGATAGATTCTCTCCGGCGGCTGAGCGGAGCTCTCAGCTCATGCTTCCATCTTGGCGCTTGGTCGCCACGCCCCCTCTATGATTTTAGTTTTAAGTAGCTACTTTATGTTTGCAGCATACTGCTTCATCTTTTGAAAAAAAAAAGACAAAACTAAGACAAAATCATTGTTAGGCACTAGTTAAGAATTAGGTAGACCTAACATTCCTGATTAAAGCTGACTTAATCCTCTACAGCACCTTATTTCCTGAGTAAAAATCCTATCTGTGCACTTTGTCTCTAGTAAATTTGAGTCAAAGTTCATTTAACATGGTACTGCTGATGGCCAATGTTACACTGCTGTGTCATTTTCTGCCTCTTAATTCTTGTAGTGAAACCCCTACTTGTGCTCTTTTTTTGTGTTAAATGTGAGTCTAAAAGTGATTTTATGTTCTGCTGCTGTCCACATTTACAAAGTTGTGTCACCTGTGGTCTCCCCTGTTCTTGTTTTAAAACTTCTACCTGTAGTCCTTGGTTCTAATTAATTTGAGTCTAAAGTTGCTATTTAAAAATAATCTAGGGTATCTTAATTCTTTATTCTGCACATAGTACTGTGACATTGTAAACGTCTATTACCACAAGTACACATAGAAAACAATTGTTTCCTGTGTGACCTATTCACACTGCAATGAAGCCCGTTGTGATAAAATGCAGACATGCTGTGTTTTGTCAAAGTACACTATACAGAATTGCATGGTACTGTACAGCAGTGCAGCACATCAAATAAAGTGCACATTTTTACACGTTTAATAAAGTTTGTACAAATACAAAAAAGGGAGCAGTGTGTGATGCTCTGAATTGTTCACCACACTGACCCCTACTACAGTCGGGAACAAACAATTGTTGGAGAGGTAAAGCACTTCAGCAGCTGCCTGTTCCTGTTTAAATACAGCCTTAAAGTCGTTGTAAAACCTTAAATATACCCAATGAAGGGACTGGCCTCAGGTGATACACAGAGATGTTTATCTACAGTCTTTTTTTTTTATTTATTTATTTATTTATTTTTATTGAAAGCCTATGGCGTGCAAAACACACCCCAAAAACTTCACCCGGTGCATAAAAAATGTGCACACACATAAAGAGTGCTCACAAAAAAGTGCCACGGGTACACAAGACGTGCCAATTCCCTGATCCCCCGGGGCGTTAGGCTCCAGACGGGGACAAAGGTACTTTACAATGGTCTATCTAGCCGAAACCAGACAGACCCCGTTCTCTGGAGGGCCTGCCGAAACAGGACCCACCCAAGTACTAGGTGAGGCTCCCCCGAAGGGAGACCCCATGAGAGAGGGCGAACTAAGCCAAAAGGCCATGTCCACCCCTTCCCAAGACTTTCAGGGCTGGCCCGAGGACCCGCATCCTTACTCATCAAACGTGCAAAATGTGTAAAGACAAAACGTGACAAACATAGGTTTCAAATAAATAAAAAAGTGGGGGAAGGGATAGTGAAGAGGAGAGTGAAAGAAGTGGCCATTGTGTAAAACAATGACCAGGCCCTCCGGCCAGGAATAAAAAAATTCCTCTGGTCCTAGCCAAAAGGCCCGGCCCAAGAGGCAGGTGCAATGACCGTGGTGCCTCAAATCAAAGTGACTGCCACTCACAGTGATCTTACGGCACCCCTGGACTGCCACTCCAGGGGCACTACTCCATAGGCTTTCAAGACCAGCCCAGACCACAGCAGCCCCCACCACAGGCAGGAAGGAAAAGGAGATCAAGAAGCTTGGCGAGAGCCCTTTGCCATCAGGCTCCACCGTCGCTCCCGTCACTCCCTCCTAATTACATTCAGGAAGTACTAGCCACTCCCCCCCCCCCCTCAAGAAGGGAGTAAGCGTTCTTTCCCGAATAACTGTCCGTAGCTAGAGCTACCACAATCCAGGCCAGAAGGCCAGAAGGCCAGGGACCCGACCCTCCGGCCAGACCAAAATGCAGCACCCATCCCTACCAGGAGCACCCTTCCAGACGGCTCAGACTCAACCATTGGCCGGTCCCCAGTATACTGTCGGGCAACACGGCGTAGTCCCTGCTGAGTATCGCCTTTCCAGGTACTATGACACCATTGGATTTGCTGGCCCTCCCCAACGAGAGCGACACAGCGCCTCCTCTGGAAACTGATAAGAACAGATACTACACTTGATCTTAGCCAAAAGGCCGAGAAGCGGCCTTTATCTACAGTCTTCTCTTCTCTACAAAGTGCAGAATTTAAAAAGCTTGTCTGAGCTTTTAGAAAACAGGGTGGAGAGCTGAAATTACACTCTGCAGAGCTCAGTGAGAGCTGAGAGATGATTTGAGGGAGGTGACAATCTTCCCAAAGTGTTAAGGAAAATCTATAGATTAGTATGGGTGAATGGACTCTGGAGAACAAAGAACAGATTAAGAAAAATATAGCAAAGTTATTAACAGAACCAGACTTAGTGGAACCAGATATTAGATATAAAGGCTGAAATAAACAGGGTGTGTAGAGAGAATGCAACAGTAATAGTAATATTCAAAAAAGAATACAGGAAGTAAAATGAAAAAAAAAATAGTTTCAGCCTGATATAGAGAATGCATGTTCAAAATAATCATATAGAAGGTACAATAGCTTAGAAGGGAGGAGTGATAAATAGTGGTGTTGTATTCCAAATAAAGTGCTCACCATAAAATTAAAGAAAATATTTTTTTTTATTGTTAGATTTCTATAAAATGACTGTGATAATGGAAGGGGATAATTTCAGTGTCTGGCTTAAACAAATACTAAAATTGCACTTTGCAAGGGAATTTTCCCCAGAGCTTAGTGAATGTGGTGAAATTTCACTTTGCAAAGAGCATCCAATCACATGCAAGGAAAAAAAATACATTTTTTTAATGCACATGATTGGGTGATGGAAGTCAGCAGAGCTTCACCTCAATAACAAAGCACTTGTAAGTTTGGCAACTTGTTGCAGGTTCCTGGACAGCATTGCCCACTGGTGGGGTCAAGGAGGTTTAGTAAGCATGGATAAGAGGTCATTAGTTCAAAGTCATTTTACTGCAACAGTAATACACAAGCAGCACTCACTAGGGTGTGTTGCTGTGGTATTCATTTAGAATGCCACTCAAATGCACAGTTACAGCAGGTGCCAACAGACTTACAATGCAGTGCACCATGATGCACTAGTCAATGTGGTGCATTGCATTAAAAAAACACATGCACAGGTCTGTTTTTTTTTTCATTGTCATTCATAGGCAGCTCATTCTTGATAAAATGGCTGTTTTAATGCAACACATGCTAACTTGTATATACAGTAGTAGCTGTATCAAATGTTGAAAATATAAGGCTGTTATTATATTATAAATATTAATCCAATAATAGTGAGAAACAACAACATTTATAAATTCAAAAGACTGCATATGCTTGAGCAGATTAGCTTTTAATTGTTGCAACATAAAATACTAAAAATGCAGGTATACTGGACAGTCACGCAAATATCTAGTGTATATTTAAAATGAACAGACACACCAAGAGCAGTTTTGATAAAAAGCTTAAAACAAAACATTACTGGACATCAAACTACATAAAGTTTCCTACATAAAGTTTCTTACACATAAAAATTACCATAAACATTACACAAAATAACAAGACTTAAACATACACGCCTATTCCCAATATCCCAAAAAGTCAAATGATACTTAGCTCTGGTAGTTAAATATCAACAGCTTACACTGGATATCTGGATAAACAGGAACCGGACAAGGATGATGTACAATACTTTAGAAGCAAATACTCTTGCGCACAAGTGTGTAAGCTAGATGATCCCAAAGGTTAAGAAAGGAGAATGGATTTCGGCCTTGCTGCTCTCCAGGATGGGATTATCCCAGCAGTAAATGATAAGAAAAAAAGAGAGCGCACCAGCCTAGTGCATTATCCTAAGGTAAATTTATTAGTAAAAACAAGATAAAAATCTACTCACAAAGGTAGGAAGAAATAATCGCACTATATACAGTAACAAAGCGATTGGTCCACTGGTAGTGGTCTCCAGGTCCTAGGAAGAGGACGTACAAACCATAGCTGGCTAACGCGTTTTGAAGACTCTGATGAAGACGGGATACCTTTGAAACGCGTTAGCCAGCGGTGGTTCGTACGTCCTCTTCCTAGGACCTGGAGACCGCTACCAGTGGACCAATCGCTTTGTTACTGTATATAGTGCAATTTTTTATTCCTATCTTTGTGAGTAGATTTTTATCTTGTTTTTACTAATAAATTTACCTTAGGATAATGCACTAGGCTGGTGCGCTCTCTTTTTTTCTTATCACCGGACAAGGATGAGTCTTGGCTATATGCTTGATCTTTCCACAGCTCCAAAAAATCTTCTCTCTATGGTAGGGCCCCTATATTTATAGTCCTGTATACCAGAGACCACCCACAGGATGTAGTCATTTCTCTTGACCACTCACAAGTTTTTTTGTGAGTGGTGTCAGCAAAACATGGTTGAACTTCCCCCAAAACCACATGGTCAATTAAATAAGCGGCAGCCATCTTTAAACACACAACGTCAGCTTGCTCGCTAATCCACCTGTGGGTGAGAGATATTATTACACATGTAAAAGGACATTTGTCATGATGAATCAGTTAAAAATATAAAAAAACTGTGTCTGCGCTAACCAAGGATCAGTAATAATGTGCAAGAAGCAAATATAAGCATACAATTAAAAATAAACATATGAAAATATATAAAAATATATAACAGTCATGTGTGCTATTAATCAGTGATAAATAATTAAAGTGCAACATGCAAAAAAATCTCAAATCCAAGTGCTCATAAAATACCAAAAAGTGTGTTCACTTCTCCTATAAAGTGATATACAAGTTCCATAAAGTTCATAAACGCAAAATTCATAAATCACAGAACTCAAAGTGCATAGATATAATGTCCATCATCAGTGTTATCCATTGTGCTCATCCAAAATTGTGTATACAGGGATATAAAGCATGCTTCAGTGTTAGTGCTCTCCAGTGACCCCCAACAGCATATGCCCTCACCTCTAAGCGTGTGACACAGTAACTAAACTATGTCTGAAAATGCATGGGAGCCCCTCCATGGCTCTAATTGGTATGCAGACGCTGACCTCCAATTTGCTCATATATCATCACGATTCATAAAATAGGGAAACAGAGAAACTCCATAGTGTAATAAGTCCAACAATTTATTATAAAATAAGCACTTCCCTTCATAGGGATACTCACAGCGTTGGTTAGTTGGTTTATCGCTGCACATATATACAAAGTTGTAGCCAGTCACTAGATTTGTCTGTGTTCCAAGGCAAAATGGCCGCCATGAGCACACACTGAGCATAGAGCATGACCATATACACACAGTTGTAGCCAGTTACTAGATATGTCTGCGGTCCAAGGCAAAATGGCCCCCATGAGTATATATTGAACATAGAGCATCCGTCCAATCAGATCTCCCTGATGAAGGCACGTTATCCCTGTGCCGAACACGCGTAGGGGAGGAGCCAGGACGGAGCTGTCAGCAGTGAGGAGTAGATGAGAAGGATATACCGCACCGCACGCCGTACCAGCGTTCCATACATTGTATAACCTTGATTAGGATGGTGCACTCATGCACCTACACAATGTGAGTATCCCTATGAAGGGAAGTGCTTATTTTATAATAAATTGTTGGACTTATTACACTATGGAGTTTCTCTGTTTCCCTATTTTATGAATCGTGATGATATATGAGCAAATTGGAGGTCAGCGTCTGCATACCAATTAGAGCCGTGGAGGGGCTCCCATGCGTTTTCAGACATAGTTTAGTTACTGTGTCACACGCTTAGAGGTGAGCGCATATGCTGTTGGAGGTCACTGGTAGGGATGAGCCGAACACCCCCCTGTTCGGTTCGCACCAGAACATGCGAACAGGAAAAAAGTTCGTTCGAACACGCGAACACCGTTAAAGTCTATGGGAGGGACACGAACATAAATAATCAAAAGTGCTAATTTTAAAGGCTTATATGCAAGTTATTGTCATTAAAAGTGTTTGGGGACCCGGGTCCTGCCCCAGGGGACATGAATCAATGCAAAAAAAAGTTTTAAAAACGGCCGTTTTTTCAGGAGCAGTGATTTTAATAATGCTGAAAGTCAAACAATAAAAGTGTAATATCCCTTTAAATTTCGTACCTGGGGGGTGTCTATAGTATGCCTGTAAAGGGGCGCATGTTTCCCGTGTTTAGAACAGTCTGACAGCAAAATGACATTTTGAAGGAAAAAACACATTTAAAACTACCCGCGGCTATTGCATTGCCGACAATACACATAGAAGTTCATTGATAAAAACGGCATGGGAATTCCCCACAGGGCAACCCCGAACCAAAATTAAAAAAAAAATGATGTGGGAGTCCCCCTAAATTCCATACAAGGCCCTTCAGGTCTGGTATGGATATTAAGGGGAACCCCAGCCAAAATTTAAAAAAAAAATGACGTGGGGTTCCCCCTAAATTCCATACCAGACCCTTCAGGTCTGGTATGGATTTTAAGGGGAACCCCGCGCCAAAAAAAAAAAAAAAAACGGCGTGGGGTCCCCCAAAAATCCATACCAGACCCTTATCCAAGCACGCAACCTGGCAGGCCGCAGGAAAAGAGGGGGACGAGAGTGCCCCCCCCCCCTCCTGAACCGTACCAGGCCACATGCCCTCAACATTGGGAGGGTGCTTTGGGGTAGCCCCCCAAAACACCTTGTCCCCATGTTGATGAAGACAAGGGCCTCATCCCCACAACCCTGGCCGGTGGTTGTGGGGGTCTGCGGGCGGGGGGCTTATCGGAATCGGTAAGCCCCCTTTAACAAGGGGACCCCCAGATCCCGGCCCCCCCCTGTGTGAAATGGTAAGGGGGTATTTACCCCTACCATTTCACAAAAAAACTGTCAAAAATGTTAAAAATGACAAGAGACAGTTTTTGACAATTCCTTTATTTAAATGTTTCTTCTTTCTTCCTTCATCTTCTTCTGGTTCTTCTGGCTCTTTTGGTTCTTCCTCCGGCGTTCTCGTCCAGCATCTCCTCCGCGGCGTCTTCTATCTTCTTCTCCTCGGGCCGCTCCGCACCCATGGCATGGGGGGGAGGCTCCCGCTCTTCTCTT
Organism: Lithobates septentrionalis; assembly: GCA_037952835.1. Classification (NCBI taxonomy): domain Eukaryota; kingdom Metazoa; phylum Chordata; class Amphibia; order Anura; family Ranidae; genus Lithobates; species Lithobates septentrionalis. The sequence goes on from JBBDGP010002014.1 coordinate 75,922, forward strand.
CATCTTCTTCATCTTCTTCTTCTTCTTCATCTCTTCTTCCTTCTTCTCTTCTTCATTTCTTCTCCGGGCCGCTCCGCAGCCATGCTGGCATTGTGGGAGGCTCCCGCTGTGTGATGGCGTCTCTTCGTCTGACAGTTCTTAAATAACGGGGGGCGGGGCCACCCGGTGACTCCGCCCCCCTCTGATGCATGGGACATGACGGGACTTCCCTGTGGCATTCCCCGTGACGTCACAGGGAAGTCCCGTCAAGTCACCGTGTGTCAGAGTGGGGCGGGGTCACCGGGTGGCCCCGCCCCCCATTATTTAAGAACCGTCAGACGAAGAGACGGCGTCACACAGCGGGAGCCTCCCTCCATGCTAGCATGGGTGCGGAGCGGCCCGGAGAAGAAATGAAGAAGAGTAGAAGGAAGAAGAGATGAAGAAGAAGAAGAAGATGAAGAGAAGAGCGGGAGCCTCCCCCCCATGCCATGGGTGCGGAGCGGCCCGAGGAGAAGAAGATAGAAGACGCCGCGGAGGAGATGCTGGACGAGAACGCCGGAGGAAGAACCAGAAGAGCCAGAAGAACCAGAAGAAGATGAAGGAAGAAAGAAGAAGCATTTAAATAAAGGAATTGTCAAAAACTGTCTCTTGTCATTTTTAACATTTTTGACAGTTTTTTAGTGAAATGGTAGGGGTAAGTACCCCCTTACCATTTCACACGGGGGGGCCGGGATCTGGGGGTCCCCTTGTTAAAGGGGGCTTCCAGATTCCGATAAGCCCCCCGCCCACAGACCCCCACAACCACCGGCCAGGGTTGTGGGGATGAGGCCCTTGTCTTCATCAACATGGGGACAAGGTGTTTTGGGGGGCTACCCCAAAGCACCCTCCCAATGTTGAGGGCATGTGGCCTGGTACGGTTCAGGAGGGGGGGGCGCACTCTCGTCCCCCCCTCTTTTCCTGCGGCCTTCCAGGTTGCGTGCTCGGATAAGGGTCTGGTATGGATTTTTGGGGGGACCCCACGCCGTTTTTTTTTTTTTTGGCGCGGGATTCCCCTTAAAATCCATACCAGACCTGAAGGGCCTTGTATGGAATTTAGGGGGACTCCCACATCATTTTTTTTTTTAATTTTGGTTCGGGGTTGCCCTGTGGGGAATTCCCATGCCGTTTTTATCAATGAACGTCTATGTGTATTGTCGGCAATGCAATAGCCGCGGGTAGTTTTAAATGTGTTTTTTTTCTTCAAAATGTCATTTTGCTGTCAGACTGTTCTAAACACAGGAAACATGCACCCCTTTACAGGCATACTATAGACACCCCCCAGGTACGAAATTTAAAGGGATATTACACTTTTATTGTTTGACTTTAAGCATTATTAAAATCACTGCTCCTGAAAAAACGTCCGTTTTTAAAACTTTTTTTTGCATTGATCCATGTCCCCTGGGGCAGGACCCAGGTCCCCAAACACTTTTTATGACAATAACTTGCATATAAGCCTTTAAAATTTGCACTTTTGATTTCTCCCATAGACTTTTAAAGGGTGTTCCGCGGCATTCGAATTTGCCGCGAACACCCCAAATTGTTCGCTGTTCGGCGAACTTGCGAACAGCCAATGTTCGAGTAGAACATGAGTTCGACTCGAACTCGAAGCTCATCCCTAGTCACTGGAGAGCACTGACACTGAAGCATGCTTTATATCCCTGTATACACAATTTTGGATGAGCACGATGGATAACACTGATGATGGACATTATATCTATGCACTTTGAGTTCTGTCATTTATGAACTTTGCGTTTATGAACTTTATGGAACTTGTATATTACTTTATAGAAGGAGTAAACACACTTTTTGATATTTTATGAGCACTTGGATTTGAGATTTTTTTGCATGTTGCACTTTAATTATTTATCACTGATTAATAGCACACATGACTGTTATATATTTTTATATATTTTCATATGTTTATTTTTAATTGTATGCTTATATTTGCTTGCACATTATTACTGATCCTTGGTTAGCGCAGACACAGTTTTTTGATTTACTTTTATCACACGGATATGAAACGTGGTTAGTGTTTGCTGCTTGCCTTTATTAGGATATTCACCTGAAAGGCATTAACCCATTTGTGGCTCGCAAGACTATTTTATATTTTTTCTGTAGTTAAAAATATCCACAACTAATACCATAGCACACTGCAATGGAACTGCATAGTGTGAAGGGGCCCAATATTTTGTTCTGCACTGCTGGCCATGTTATGCGGGGACTATGGGGACTTGAGGAGGAGGCTTCCCAAAATGGCTTACAATGTATGCTTTCCATATGTTTTAAGAAACAATAAGGATTAGAAAAATCTCAGCTGCTTTATTATGTTTGAGATTTTAGCAAACATGTTTTAAAGCAGTTAGATTTGTATTTGTTATGCAATATATTAACCGCATGCCGACCAGCCACCGCAGTTGTACTGCGGCAACATGGCTCGGCTGCGCGAATCGCCATCATGGTACGTCGGTACTATAGACGGCCACTAGGGGGCGTGCCCCCTGCTTGCCCACGCAGCCGATGCAAGTGCCCAGCAGTCGCAATCACCGCCGATCGCTCAGGGCACACCGTGAACCGGGATTTCTGTGTGTAAACACAGTTTTCGTTTCTCTGAGGGGAGAACAGACAGATCGTCTGTTCATACAGAGTATGAGCAGACGATCTGTCATCCCCTGCACAGTCCCCTCCCCCCTTCAGTTAGAACACATACTAGGATACACTTAACCCCTTCACTGCCCCCTAGTGGTTAACCCCTTCACTGCCAGTGACATTTTTACAGTAATCAATGCCATTTTAAAGCATTGATCGCTGTAAAAAAGCCAATGGTCCCAAAAATGTATCAAAATTGTCCGACGTGTCTGCCATAATGTCGCAGTCCCGATAAAAATTGCAGATCACCACCATTACTAGTAGAAAAAAAATTAATAATAAAAAAGCTATAAAACTATCCCCTATTTTGTAGACGGTATAACTTTTGCGCAAACCGATCAGTATATGCTTATTGAGATTTTCTTTACTAAAAATATGTAGAAGAATAGGTATCAGCCTAAACTTAGGAAAAAAAATGTTTTTTTTATATATTGTTTGGGGATATTTATTATAGCAAAAAATAAAAAACGTGTTTTTTTTCAAAATTGTCACTCTTTTTTTGTTTATAGCGAAAAAAATAAAAACCACAGAGGCAATCAAATACCACCAAAAGAAGGCTCTATTTGTGGAAAAAAAGGACGTCAATCTTGTTTGGGTGCAACATCGCACAACCGCGCAATTGTCAGTTAAAGCGATGCAGTGCCAAATCGCAAAAAGTGCTCTGGTCTTTGGCCAGCCAAATGGTCCGGGGCTTAAGTGGTTAAAAAGACTGATATAATTGCCTCATGATTGATTTTGACGTAGCCTCCCTGGCGTTGGGATTACATCGCAGGATCCTGGTGTGGCTTTACTTACCTTGTCCCCGGGATCCTGTGATGTCCCCCACAGTGTCCGTGGGCTCTGTCCTCCTCCGAAGCCTCTCCTTGCCAGGCTCTGTTCCCTGCGAGCGTCGCAACTCACGCGGGCAGAGCCTGGCGGCAAATTAAAAAAAAAGTAAAAATCATAACACATACAGTACTGTAATCTTACAGATTACAGTACTGTATGAAATTATTTCACATCCCTTTTGTCCCCAGTGCTTTGGCCCATGCCCTGCATGCAGTTTTATGTGATATATACTGTTCTTTCTGCCTGGAAACTGGAGATTGTCCATAGCAACCAAAAAGTGTCCCTTTACGTCAAAAGTGGCTTTAGGCCAGCTAGAAAACAGCGATAGTAAATTAGAACACTTGCAGAATTGAGCGATAGTGAATCGTGGGGAAATGTATTTTATTACTATTTATTTCTATTTTTTTTAATTATTTATTTTTATCTATTATATTATAATTTACCGTATGTTTTTGTGTTTCAAACTTTATCATACCCGGGATATCTACTAGACTCTTGTTTGGACAGATTTAAGTGTGTTATTGTTAACAATTACAGACCTACAATATAAAACGCCAAATTTCCATGCAAAATAATTGTACCGCTTTCAGCACCTAAAATCCGAAATAATCATACCGCCAGGGAGGTTAAAGGATAAGGAAGCATTTTATGAACATTTGTGCTGAACAGCTGATCTGTGTACTGGTCCCATAGAAGTCTCCAGAGTTCTGCTACTCCTGTAAAAGAATTTGGGCCCATACCCAGTATTTACCCTGTTTCCCCGAAAATAAGACCTAGCGTGACTGTCGGTGATGGCTGCAATATAAGCCCTACCCCCCAAATAAGCCCTAGTTAAAGTCCTTGTAGGTCTTATTTTCAGGGTAGGGCTTATTTTCGGGGAAACAGGGAAGGCCTTTTTTGGTGGGTAGGGCTTATATTGCAGCCATCACTGACAATCACGCTAGGTCTTATTTTCGGGGAAACAGGGTAGTTGCAGTGCTGCTGATCCACTCTTATCTCTAGAAGCCCCTGCACTTAGCAAACTCCCACCACAGGAGGTCTTCCATGTGACATGTTTGAGTTACAAATCAGGTATTAATGAAGAGAGACTTCCTGTGTTGGGATCCATAAAGATCACTACAGGTTGGAGGAAATTAGCAGCACTGTCATAAATGCCAGGTCCACTGTGGGGAGTGGTGTAGAGTATTTGAGATAATCCAGAATAATACCAAAGGGGTTTATTTACTAAGACTAGAGAGTGCATTAACTGGTGCAATTCTGCATAGAAACCAATCAGCTTCCAGGTTTTATAGCCAAAGCTTAATTGAACACACTGAAGTTAGAAGTTGATTGGCTACCATGCACAGCTGCACCAGATTCCGAGTGCACCAGTTTTAGTAAATCTACCCCATTGTGTCACTACTGCACAAGCAAGGTAGCATCAACATTTAAATGTAGACCAGCACCATTAGGAACAACCATAGCCAATGGTGAGCACATCCAAATTGGTCCTCCGAAGTAGGTGAATCAGTGTTGCAATAGGATATGTTTTATTTCATTTCTGACTCTATTAACTTACACCACCAATCCCCATCCCAAACCAATCTCTGATGGTGGTGGGGAGGACTTCATCTGGAGTTACAGGAAAAAGATCCTTGCAGAGGCAACACTCATCCCTCCCCCTGCAACCACCCTCCCTCTGTACCCCTCTTTGTCTTCACATAATGTGTACAGCCATGATCATCACAAATAATCGCTAACTGTGTGAACAACCCAAAATAACTGCGACTTCAAACAGCCTGTCATTGCAGTGTTTGGGCTCAGCAGCTGGAACTATCCACTCACAGCTGTCAAATCCAGCAGCAGGAATCTACTGGTTTTCATGGTGGCTAAATAACATGTGAATGCAGCCCTAGATAGTGAGTTATACTTTTTGTTTTGCTGGCTAGTTGGTAAGTATGCTAGGAAATACATTTTGCTTATTTTCTATGTTCTCATGTTCCAGTTTCCTTTAACAACAAAAAAATAAAATGTGACAGATGTACTTGTTTTAGCCTAAACTGGTTAGGTGTATATAAGTTTTCTGTAAAATTCTCTTGGGCAGGGACTGATAGAAGTGGTCTATATACAATCTAAATCCATACAGTCCATTCTATTCTTCCACATTTGTTCATATATTTATGCTTCTGCCCTACTTAGCTGCATTTAAGGTATATAGACAATAACCTCCAAATTCAAAGAAAAATGTATGCAAGTTTTATCAAGCAGCAGGGAATGCAAACATTTTATAACAGTTCAGGAAACACCTTTGCTGTTTTTGTACTTGTTTTGCTTCTGGGAAACAGTTGACTGCAGGGGGAAGTCAAATAATAAACAATAAGATATTGTAAGGCAAGACAGAAAGACACAATAAAAATATAACAATGACTTTTTATAGAAAGACAACAACTGGTTTCTTTAGAAGCTGACTTGCATTATAAAAACTCAATTTCTTTTTGCAACGTTAAATGTTGTCTGTGGGGGTTTTAATTTATCCATATAGCTAGCAATAGTTGGTCACATTTAACTGAACTTGTTCTGTAATGTTTAAGATGTTTCACCACTGATCCGTGACTCCTGAAAGAACTGTCAGGATACTCCAGTCATACCCCAGCATTTACAGTGTCATGAAATGTGTCAAGACAGATGTTGATTGTCCAAGATCATGACATAAGGTGTGAAATTTAAGGCATGATAATAAAGAGCTTTCAAACTAGACCAACCAACAATAAGCTGGAGGAGGGGAATTCAACATCACCAATCACCCTGAGATTGTTTTAACATCTTTACCTAGGTAATTTAAACAATTAACAAGTCCTGGACTTTATTTCACTATAGTAACTGCGTTATGTACAGTAAATTAAAACAAGAAGTTTTCATACAGTTTCTCTATGTAGACTCTTGTGATTATTTGAATTAAAGCCTAAATTTTTTGAAAAATGTTTTTAGAAAAATCAGCACAAGGGATGGTATTTACATTTGATAGGAAATGGTTTTTGTGCTGGTCCAAATTGAGGTTTTAAGTCCTCTCCCCCCACAGCTGTCGGCCTTGTCAAGCATGCCGACTATGATTGCCCGTTCTGCCCACCTGCTTCCATTTATAGAAACTTTATTATACTTTTATGAATGAAAAGGGCTTTATGAATGAAGGATAGCCAAATTAATGAAAGTTCAGCATTCTCCATTCATAGTGCTTTTTGTTGATGGAAGCTATACTGCAGCTTGTCGGTGAGGGGGGGGGGGGTAGGCTTAGTTGATACTCTAGATGAGTGCTTATAACAGGTCCATCAGCTATATTAACCCCACAGCCCTGGAAGATGACTGGTGTAGGTGCTTATTAGGGATGAGCCGAACACCCCCCGGTTCGGTTCGCAACAGAACCTGCGAACGGACCGAAAATTCGCACGAACGTTAGAACCCCATTGATGTCTATGGGACTTGAACGTTCAAAATCAAAAGTGCTAATTTTAAACGCTAATTTGCATGGTATTGTCCTAAAAAGGGTTTGGGGACCCGGGTCCTACCCCAGGGGACATGTATCAATGCAAAAAAAACTTTTTAAAACGGCCGTTTTTTCGGGAGCAGTGATTTTAATGATGCTTAAAGTAAAAAAAAAAAAGTGAAATATTCCTTTAAATATCGTAACTGGGGTGTGTCTATAGTATGCCTGTAAAGTGGCGCGTGTTTCCCGTGTTTAGAACAGTCCCTGCACAAAATGTCATTTTTAAAGGAAAAAATCTCATTTAAAACTGCTTGCGGGTTTAATGTAATGTCGGTACCTGGCAATATGGATGAAAATCAGTGGGACAAATGGCATGGGTACCCCCCAGTCCATTACCAGGCCCTTTGGGTCTTGTATGGATATTAAGGGAAACCCTGCACCCAAATTAAAATAAGGAAAGGTGTGGGGCCACCAGGCCCTATATACTCTGAACAGCAGTATACAGGTGGTGCAAACAAGAAAGGGACTGTAGGTTTGTTGTTAAGTAGAATCTGTTTGTAATTTTGAACGGGTAAATTTTTAACATGTTCAGCTCCAGCCAAAAAATCGTTTTTAAACTTTTTGGAAAACATAGGGAAGGGTTATCACCCCTGTGACATTTGTTTTGCTGTCTGTCCTCCTCTTCAGAAGATTTCACCTCACTTTTTGTCCCAATGACAAATGTTTTTTGAAAATTTGGGTTTTTTTGTGGAACAAGGATTGGAAAGCATCAGTGGAAAGGAGAAATGTTTTTCCCATATTAACCCTTACTGGTGAGAATTTCTCTTCCTAGGGGTAGATTTCATCTCACTTCCTGTTGTCTCCTTCCGTTTGCAAGTAGGAGTCGTTTGTAAGTTAGATGTTTGAAAGTAGGGGCCTGCCCTATATACTCAGCAGAAATTTGGGCCTTAGGTGTTGTTGTGGCCACAACACTGTAAGCCCTCACAGGGCCCTGCTGTGAAATATTAGATCAAGAATTGTAATTACATGCCCCTGTTGAACAGGGGCAGAAAAATTGGGCCTTTGGTGCTGGTGGTGGTGGTGGTGCCACAACACTGTAAGTCCTCACTCGCTCTTGGTGGGTGCAGAAATGGGCCCTGCTGTGAAATATTAGATCAAGAATTGTAATTACATGCCCCTGTTGAACAAGGGCAGAAAAATTGGGCCTTTGCTGGTGGTGGTGCTGGTGCCACAACACTGTAAGTCCTCACTCGCCCTTGGTGGGTGCAGAAATGGGCCCTGCTGTGAAATATTAGATCAAGAATTGTAATTACATGCCCCTGTTGAACAGGGGCAGAAAAATTGGGCCTTTGGTGCTGGTGGTGGTGGTGGTGCCACAACACTGTAAGTCCTCACTCGCTCTTGGTGGGTGCAGAAATGGGCCCTGCTGTGAAATATTAGATCAAGAATTGTAATTACATGCCCCTGTTGAAAAGGGGCAGAAAAATTGGGCCTTTGGTGGTGGTGGTGCTGGTGCCACAACACTGCAACCCCTCACAGATACTCTAGTTGGAACGCAGAAATGAGCCCTGCTGCAAAGTATTGCATCAAAAATTGTAATTACACGCCCCTTTTAAACAAGGGCTGAAAAATTGGGCCTTAGGCACTGGTGGTGGCGCCCAGAACCAAAAATGTTCTTACACGCTATCAGCGTGATCATTGAGGAGGAAGAGGATAATTACTCAGGGATAGTCACTCAGCATCAGCATAGGCAGTCTTTGAAGGGATCTGAGATTTAAAAAAAATTATTCGGTTACATCAGTATCAGGTGCTTGGTAGCTGGTGGTGATCCAAGACTGATTCATTTTTATGAAGGTCAGTCGATCGACCGAGTCGGTGGACAGACGCACCCTGTGATCGGTTACAAAGCCTCCAGCAGCACTGAATGTGCGTTCCGAAAGAACGCTGGATGCAGGACATGCCAGTAGCTCAATTGCATACTGTGCAAGCTCTGGTCAGTGATCCATCCTCAAGACCCAGTAACCCAGAGGATTTTCGGTGGGAAAGGTGTCCAAGTCAGATCTTGCCCCTAGGTATTCCTGCACCATGTAAAACAGACGCTGGCGATGGTTGCTGGAACCGATCATACCTTGGGGCTGCGGACCAAAAAATTGTCTGAACGCATCGGTCAGACGGCCACCTTCTCCACCGCTCCTTCTTTGACTGACCAAAGCCTCAGCAACACGTTGTCCAGAAACAGGAGTCTGTAACCTCCCAGTCTCTGGGAACGCGTTGCACAGACCTTTCTGCAAGGCCTCCCGAAGATGTTTCATCCTCTGCTCCCTCTGCGATGGCAAGATAAGGTCCGCAACCTTACCCTTGTAACGTGGATCAAGGAGGGTTGCCAGCCAGTATTGGTCCTTCTCCTTGATACCACGAATACGAGGATCCTTACGCAGGCTTTGCAGGATCAGGGAGGCCATGCAGCGTAGGTTTGCTGAGGCATTCGGTCCGGAGTCCTCTGGGTCACTAAGGACGACATGGTCGGCAGCCACCTCCTCCCAGCCACGTACAAGTCCATGTGTTTCTTGGGACTGATCCCTTAAAGACTGCTGCTGATGCTGAGTGCCAGGCTCCGCCTCCATACTGACACAATCTTCCTCCTCCTCCTCCTCCTCCTCCTCTTCCTGTGTGATCGGCGGGCACGCAGGAACACTGTCTGGATAAAGGGGGCCTTGAGAGGAAGTCCTCCTCTTCCTGCCTCTGTTCTGCCTCAAGTGCCCTGTCCATTATTCCACGCAGCGTGTGCTCCAACAGGTGGACAAGGGGGACAGTGTCACTGATGCATGCACTGTCACTGCTCACCATCCTCGTGGCCTCCACAAATGGTGACAGGACAGTGCATGCATCCCTGATCATGGCCCAGTGGCGTGGGGAAAAAAAAAACAAGCTCCCCTGACCCTGTCCTGGTTCCATAGTCACACAGGTATTCATTGATGGACCTCTGCTGCGTGTGCAGCCACTGCAGCATGGCCAACGTTGAGTTCCACCTGGTGGGCATGTCACAGATTAGGCGGTTCTTGGGCAGGTTAAACTCCTTTTGGAGGTCCGTCAGCCGAGCACTGGCATTATATGACCGGCGGAAATGCACACAGACTTTCCTGGCCTGCCTCAGGACATCCTGTAAGCCCGGGTACCTGCCCAAGAACCGCTGCACCACCAAGTTAAGGACGTGAGCCAAACAGGGCACATGGGTCATTTGTCCCTGTCGGAGGGCAGAGAAGAGGTTGGTGCCATTGTCGCAAACCACCATTTCAGCCTTAAGTTGGCATGGCGTCAACCACCTCTGAACCTGCCCCTGCAGAGCTGACAGAACCTCTGCCCCAGTGTGGCTCCTGTCCCCCAAGCACACCAGCTCAAGCACCGCATGGCATCTTTTGGCCTGCGTACTTGCGTAGCCCCTTGAACGGCTACGGAGCACCGCTGGTTGCGAGGACAAAGCACAGGAAGAGGCCATGGAGGAAGAAGAAGAGGAGGGGGTGGAGGAGAGAGGTGTGTCACAATCATTAGCATTTTGGAGGCGTGGTGGCGGAACAGCCTCCAACACTACTGCACCTTGTCCTGCATCCTTCCCAGCTGCCAGCAGAGTCACCCAATGCGCCGTGAAACTTAGGTAACGTCCCTGTCCACGCCTGCTGGACCATGAGTCAGCGGTAAAATGCACCTTACCGCTGAGCGCCCTGTCCAGCGAGGCATGGACATTGCCTTCCACATGCCGGTAGAGAGCCGGAATCGCCTTCCGTGAGAAAAAGTGGTGTTTGGGCACCTGCCACTGAGGAACCGCACATTCCACAAACTCATGGAAGGGGGCAGAGTCTACCAACTGAAAAGGCAGCAGTTGAAGTGCTAGCAATTTTGCCAAGCTAGCATTCAACCGCTGGGCATGTGGATGGCTGGGAGCAAACTTCTTTCGGCGGTGCAGCAGCTGGGGCAGGGAAATTTGCCTGGTACAATCTGACGTTGGTGTACCAAAAGCAGATTGCCCACAAGTACTTGGCTGTGACACACCTAATTCTACACCTTCATTCCTCTCAGTGCAGGTCTCAGAGTGGACTGAAGGTATAGTGGGGTTGGAGATCTCAGCTGATGAGGAGCAAGGAGAGGTCCTCTTTGTTCTTTGGTGTGGGTCTTTTAGATACGCTTGCCAACGAACTGTATGGCAGGTCAACATATGTCTGGTCAAGCATGTGGTACCCAAGCGGAAGATGTTTTGGCCACGCGAGATACGCTTGAGAGATATGTTGCAAATAGCAGCGGTGCGATCTGATGCACTCGTCTCAAAAAGGCCCACACCAAAGAACTTTTTGAATAACGCGCAGAGACTGAAGCACCCTGCACATGTGGTGCTTTGGGGTGTGATGCAGTCAATGTGCTGCCCTTAGGCTGGCCCCTGGAGGGCATCCTGCCTCGTTGGTGATGTGCCGCCTCCTCCTCCTCCTCCTCTCTCCTATCAGGCACCCACGTTGAGACAGTGACCTCATCATCCCCTCCCTCCTCATCACTGGAGCAAACCTGGCAGTATGCTGCAGCAGGGGGAGCATGACTGCCAGATTGCTGTCCTTCTTGGGCAACCCCTCTGTCCGTGCTCACGTTACTGCCTTCATCGAGCTCAGTATCATCATCAGAGCCTTCCAAACGCTGGGCATCCTCCTGGAGCATGTACCCAACACTGTGGTCAAACAGTTCAAGGGACTCCTCAGGAGGACATGGTCGGGCTAGGGAAGGAGTCACTGATGACACTGAGCCAAGGGAAGAGGCCGCTGCTTTGCCAGACAAAGTACCCTGGGCATGGGTGAGAGAGGATGAGGAGGATGAGGACGGCTTGGTCATCCACTTGACTAAGTCTTCCGCATGTTGCGGCTCAACGCGGCCAGCTGCCGAAAAAAAGGCCAAGCGTGTCCCACGGCCACGTGCTGATGAGGATGCACCGTCTCCACGACCAGCACTAGACACAGAGCCTGCTTGCCCTCTCTTATTGGCTTGTGACTGTCTGCCTCTCCTTCTTGGCCTTCCAGACATACTAATGGCCTGTAGCTGCACTGAGCTGGGATATATGTGTACTGATACTGCAGCTAGTAAAATCAACTGCCTGCCTGTAGTATGAGAACACCACCAACCTTCTACAGTTAGCTTTAGCTGAACACTGTGCAGAGCTCGCAAAAAACTAACTTGTAGCTTTTTTAGCTGCCTGCGGTAGTGATAGGATCAGGAAAACACCACCAACCTTCTACAGGTAGCTTTAGCTGAACACTGTGCAGAGACGCAAAAAAATAACCTGTAGGTTTAGCTGGACACTGTGAGGAGGACGCACAGCACTAAGTTGTAGTTTTAGCTGAACACTGTGAGCAGGACGCACCGCACTAAATTGTAGTTTTAGCTGAACACTGTGAGCAGGACGCACCGCACTAACTTGTAGGTTTAGCTGAACACTGTGAGATGGACACACCGCACTAACTTGTAGTTTTAGCTGAACACTGTGAGCAGGACGCACAGCACTAACTTGTAGTTTTAGCTGAACACTGTGAGCAGGACGCACCGCACAAACTTGTAGGTTTAGCTGAACACTGTGAGGTGGACGCACCACACTAACTTGTAGTTTTAGCTGAACACTGTAAGCAGGACGCACTGCACTAACTTGTAGCTTTAGATGAACACTGTGCAGAGGTCTCACTACAATAACTTGTAGGTTTAGCTGAACACTGTGAGGTGGACGCACCACACTAACTTGTAGTTTTAGCTGAACACTGTGAGCAGGACGCACCGCACTAACTTCTAGGTTTAGCTGAACACTGTGAGGTGAACGCACCACACTAACTTGTAGGTTTAGCTGAACACTGTGAGGTGGACGCACCGCACTAACTTGTAGGTTTAGCTGAACACTGTGAGGTGGATGCACCACACTTACTTGTAGGTTTAGCTGAACACTGTGAGGTGAACGCACCGCACTAACTTGTAGTTTTAGCTGAACACTGTGAGCAGGACGCACAGCACTAACTTATAGTTTTAGCTAAACACTGTGAGCAGGACGCATCGCACTAACTTGTAGGTTTTGCTGAACACTGTGAGGTGGACGCACCGCACTAACTTGTAGTTTTAGCTGCACACTGTGAGAAGGACGCACAGCACTAATTTGTAGTTTTAGCTGAACACTGTGAGCAGGACGCACCACACTAACTTGTAGTTTTAGCTGAACACTGTGAGCAGGACGCACAGCACAAACTTGTAGTTTTAGCTGAACACTGTGAGCAGGATGCACAGCACAAACTTGTAGTTTTAGCTGAACACTGTGAGCAGGACGCACCGCACTGACTTGTAGGTTTAGCTGAACACTTTGAGCAGAATGCTCGACACTAACTTGTAGGTTAAGCTGAACACTGTGAGCAGGACGCACCGCACTAACTTGTAGGTTTTGCTGAACACTGTGAGGTGGACGCAACACACTAACTTGTAGGTTTAGCTGAACACTGTGAGCAGGAAGCACCACACTAACTTGTAGATTTAGCTGAACACTGTGAGGTGGACTCACCACACTAACTTGTAGGTTTAGCTGAACACTGTGAGCAGGACGCACCCCACTAACTTGCAGTTTTAGCTGCACACTGTGAGAAGGACGCACAGCACTAACTTGTAGTTTTAGCTGAACACTGTGAGCAGGACGCACCGCACTAACTTGTAGGTTTAGCTGAACACTGTGAGGTGGACGCACCGCACTAACTTGTAGTTTTAGCTGAACACTATGAGCAGGACGCACAGCACAAACTTGTAGTTTTAGCTGAACACTGTGAGCAGGACGCACCGCACTAACTTGTAGGTTTAGCTGAACACTGTGAGCAGGATGCACCGCACTAACTTCTAGGTTTGGCTGAACACTGTGAGCAGGACGCACGACACTAACTTGTAGGTTAAGCTGAACACTGTGAGCAGGACGCACCGCACTAACTTGTAGGTTTTGTTGAACACTGTGAGGTGGACGCACCACACTAACTTGTAGGTTTAGCTGAACACTGTGAGCAGGAAGCACCGCGCTAACTTGTAGGTTTAGCTGAACACTGTGAGGTGGACTCACCACACTAACTTGTAGGTTTAGCTGAACACTGTGAGCAGGACGCACCCCACTAACTTGTAGGTTTAGCTGAACACTGTGAGCAGGACGCACCCCACTAACTTGTAGTTTTAGCTGAACACTGTGAGCAGGACGCACCGCACTAACTTGTAGGTTTAGCTGAACACTGTGAGGTGGACACACCGCACTAACTTGCAGGTTTAGCTGAACACTGTGAGCAGGACGCACCGCACTAACTTGTAGTTTTAGCTGAACACTGAGCAGGACGCACCACACTAACTTGTAGTTTTAGCTGAACACTGTGAGCAGGACGCACCGCACTAACTTGTAGGTTTAGCTGAACACTGTGAGGTGGACGCACCACACTAACTTCTAGGTTTAGCTGAACACTGTGAGCAGGACGCACCGCACTAACTTGTAGGTTAAGCTGAACACTGTGAGCAGGACGCACCGCACTAACTTGTTGGTTTTGTTGAACACTGTGAGGTGGACGCACCACACTAACTTGTAGTTTTAGCTGAACACTGAGAGCAGGACGCACCGCACTAACTTGTAGGTTTAGCTGAACACTGTGAGGTGGACGCACCGCACTAACTTGTAGTTTTAGCTGAACACTGTGAGCAGGACGCACCACACTAACTTGTAGGTTTAGAAGAACACTGTGAGCAGGACGCACCGCACTACCTTCTAGGTTTAGCTGAACACTGTGAGCAGGACGCACCACACTAACTTGTAGGTTTTGCTGAACACTGTGAGGTGGACGCACCACACTAACTTGTAGTTTTAGCTGAACACTGTGAGCAGGAAGCACCGCACTAACTTGTAGGTTTAGCTGAACACTGTGAGGTGGACGCACCACACTAACTTGTAGGTTTAGCTGAACACTGTGAGCAGGACGCACCCCACTAACTTGTAGGTTTAGCTGAACACTGTGAGCAGGACGCACCCCACTAACTTGTAGGTTTAGCTGAACACTGTGAGGTGGACGCACCACACTAACTTGTAGGTTTAGCAGGACGCACCGCACTAACTTGTAGTTTTAGCTGAACACTGTGAGCAGGACGCACCACACTAACTTGTAGTTTTAGCAGAACACTGTGAGCAGGACGCACTGCACTAACTTGTAGATTTAGCTGAACACTGTGAGGTGGACGCACCACACTAACTTGTAGTTTTAGCTGAACACTGTGAGCAGGACGCACTGCACAAACTTGTAGCTTTAGATGAACACTGTGCAGAGGTCTCACTACACTAATGGGGCGTACACACGGTCGGACTTTCTAGAAAGCTAGGTCCGACGTACTTGCCGCCAGACTTCCGGCGGACTACCGCCGGACTTTCTGAACGGCCGGACTTGCCTACACACGGCCGGACTTTCCGGAATCCGGTCTTCCCGACGGACTTCCGCCGGACTTTCAGAATGAACGGACTTTCCCACACACGGACAAGTCCGTTCATTTTGAACGTGACTCGGGTACGACAGGACTAGAAAAGGAATTCAATCTCGCCGCTTTTTTTGGCGAGATTGAAACCTTGCGAGCCCCGTCGCAGGCATCCCAGGCCCTTAAGTCTGGTATGGAACTTTAAGGTGAACCCCCCTACGCTGAAAAACCGGTGTGGGGGTCCCCCCAAAATCCATACCAGACCCCGATCCGAGCACGCAGCCCGGCCGGTCAGGAAAGGGGGTGGGGACGAGCGAGCGCCCCCCCCTCCTGAACCGTACCAGGCCGCATGCCCTCAACATGGGGGGTGCTTTGGGGGAGGGGGCGCCTTGCGGTGCCCCCCCACCACAAAGCACCTTGTCCCCATGTTGATGAGGACAAGGGCCTCTTCCCGACAACCCTGGCCGTTGGTTGTCAGGGTCTGCGGGCGGGGGGCTTATCGGAATCCGGGAGCCCCCTATAATAAGAGGGCCCCAGATCCCGGCCCCCCCACCCTATGTGAATGAGTATGGGGTACATGGTACCCCTACCCATTCACCTAGGTAAAAAGTGTCAATAATAAAACACAACACAGGTTTTTAAAATAATTTATTAAACAGCTCCGGGGGGGTCTTCTTCCGTCTTCGGGGGTCCCTCCGGTTCATCTTCTCCCGGCATCCGGTTGGTTCTTCTCCGCTCTCCGGCCTCTTCTCCCGGTGTCCCAGGTCTTCGGCCGGCCCCTCCGCTGTCTTCAGGTAGCTCTATTGCCAGCGGAGGTCCAGACTTCTGGGCTTCTGGGCTTCTTGTCTTCTCTTCTCTTCTCTTCCCCCAGATGTTGACATGACGCTCTCTCCGGCTGGACTGGTCTCTGAGGGCTGCGTTGTGACTTATATAGGCGGAGACCCCGCCCCCATATGATGTCACAGTCCCTGGGCATGCTGGGACTGTGACGTTTTAGGGGGCGTGGTCGACGGTCCGTCGGAAGTCCGATGGAGACCACACACGGTCGGATTGTCCGCCGGACTTGGTCCGGCGGCGTCCGTCGGACTTTTGCAGGTGAAAAGTCCGACCGTGTGTACGCCCCATTACTTGTAGGTTTAGCTGAACACTGTGAGGTGGTCGCACCACACTAACTTGTTTTTTTAGCTGAACACTGTGAGCAGGACGCACTGCACTAACTTGTAGGTTTAGCTGAACACTGTGAGGTGAACGCACCGCACTAACTTGTAGGTTTAGCTGAACACTGTGAGGTGGACGCACCGCACTAACTTGTAGGTTTAGCTGAACACTGTGAGGTGGACGCACCGCACTAACTTGTAGGTTTAGCTGAACACTGTGAGGTGGACGCACCGCACTAACTTGTAGTTTTAGCTGAACACTGTGAGCAGGACGCACAGCACTAACTTGTAGGTTTAGCTGAACACTGTGAGGTGGACGCACCACACTAACTTCTAGGTTTAGCTGAACACTGTGAGCAGGACGCACCGCACTAACTTGTAGGTTAAGCTGAACACTGTGAGCAGGACGCACCGCACTAACTTGTAGGTTTTGCTGAACACTGTGAGGTGGACGCACCACACTAACTTGTAGTTTTAGCTGCACACTGTGAGAAGGACGCACAGCACTAACTTGTAGTTTTAGCTGAACACTGTGAGCAGGACGCACCGCACTAACTTGTAGGTTTAGCTGAACACTGTGAGGTGGACGCACCGCACTAACTTGTAGTTTTAGCTGAACATTATGAGCAGGACGCACAGCACAAACTTGTAGTTTTAGCTGAACACTGTGAGCAGGACGCACCGCACTAACTTGTAGGTTAAGCTGAACACTGTGAGCAGGACGCACCGCACTAACTTGTAGGTTTTGCTGAACACTGTGAGGTGGACGCACCACACTAACTTGTAGTTTTAGCTGAACACTGTGAGCAGGACGCACCGCACTAACTTGTAGGTTTAGCTGAACACTGTGAGGTGGACGCACCGCACTAACTTGTAGTTTTAGCTGAACACTGTGAGCAGGACGCACTGCACTAACTGTAAATAGTCTAGCTGCCTGACTGTGGTACTAATAGGATCAAAAGAACACCAGCAATTTTCTTCAGGTAGCTGTAAATACTGTAACAAGACAAGCCTGCCTGTCAGTAAGAAGATAACAGGAACGGATCTAGCTAAACTGAATACAGTGTATATATATATATATATATATATGTGCAAAACCTGGGATGCATATATATACACAATACACTGTAAGTGCAGCTAACTGACTGACTGTTCTGCCTAATCTATCTAACTCAAATCAAATGACACTGTCTCTCTCTCTCTATCTATCTATGAACGCCGGAACACACACTACGCAGGGCCGCCGTGCAGGCGGCCTTATATAGTGTTGGGCGTGTACTAAATCCCCTGAGCCATAATTGGCCAAAGCCTCCTTGGTTTTGGCCAATTACAGCTCTCTGTTCAGACGGCGCTGTGATTGGCCAAGCATGCGGGTCATAGTGCATGCTTGGCCAATCATCAGCCAGCAATGCACTGCGATGCCGCAGTGAATTATGGGCCGTGACGCGCCACACGAATTTGGCGCGAATGGCCCATATCGTTCACAATTCGGCGAACGGGCGAACAGACGATGTTCGAGTCGAACATGGGTTTGACTCGAACACGAAGCTCATCCCTAGTGCTTATGTGTCTGTGGGGGAAGCAGATGAAGTAAAATTTAAACAAGGACAGCAAGCACAATGGTCACACTCATTAAATGTAAGCACCAACCTTCTTTAGGTTATTTTTTACTACCTTCAGCCCCCATAACAGTAGGTCCATACCCCTGTATGGACCTAGGGGTGGGATCCAAACAATGAAGGAGCCTGTGCATTGCACCAGAAATAATAATTGTGGGATCTATATAATCTTTATCAAATTAGTTCTACCTATTATCGTTAAAGGGAGTTTACTTCAAATTCTCCCCACTGGCTTAAACTACTAAATTCCTCCCCACATATGTATTTACTTGTGATGTAACTTGAACGCCTAGATATTTAAATGTAGAAACTACAGCTATTTGAGAGGCTGAGTTTGGCAGATCGGTCCACAGGTAAAAGAACTGATTTATCCCAATTAATTGTAAAACCTGAGAAGGAGTCAATGTGTCTCCCAAAAATAAAGATGTATTATCTGCATATAAGGCACTCTCATCCTCTCCTAAGGGTCTACAAAACCCAATAATATTCGATGATTGACGGATAGAGGCAGTCAACGGTTCTAGAGCCAATGCAAAGAGTAATGTCCCGTACACATGGTCAGATTTTCCAACGGAAAATGTGCGATCGGAGCGTGTTGTCGGAAAATTCGACCATGTGTGGGCTCCATCGGACTTTTTCCATAGGATTTTCCGACACACAAAGTTTGAGAGCAGGCTACAAAATTTTCCGACAACAAAATCCGATCGCGTCAATTCAGACCGTGTGTGGACAATTCCAACGCACAAAGTGCCACGCATGCTCAGAAGAAATTTCGAGATGGAACAGCTCGGTCTGGTAAAATTAGCGTTCAGAATGGATAGAGCACTGCACTGATAGAGGTTGCAATGTAAAAAATTGTTTAATGCAGCGCACTCTCTTCTTCTTTATAATGCTAGAAGAATTAAGTAGTTTTGCTGCTCATATGCACACATAGTTCTTACAAACTTATTTCTTTATTATTTATTGTGATCCCCTCAATATATTTTGATTTGCCACATCTGACAAAATTTTTTTTTGGTTATTTTTTTTTTATTTATTTTTTTTCAAGGCTGATTTTTATTTATTTATTTGTTGGGTTTGTATTTGTTTCAAGGCTGATGTTTTTTTTTTTGTTTTTTTTGTTTTACTCCAGAATATATTGTGTGTGTGTTTTGTGTGTCAAGTTACCACAACACCATTATTATCTTGTATTATTTAATCTCAATGAGATTGTTTGGTGTTGGTGTCTCTTGTTAATTTCACATTGTATTTTTGAAATGTACCTGCCTCCTCACAAACAAACTGTCCTTTTTGAAGGAAAACACACATAGGCGAGTATAATTGAAACACAAAATCCTTTATTAAGGGGTCCTAACCAAAGAAAGAGGGAGGCAACGCTGGAGAAAGAGCAGAAATTGGTGAAGCCTTTGGCCCTCAGGGCACATATCAACTATTTTACTGCAAAATTGGTGGCCTGAGGAGTCCATATATAAGGGAGTGCAGTCAAGCAGCAGATGACATATGTGTCCCCAGGCTGTGGTCATACAAGAGCCTGCATCTTTTGTCAGACCAGACTGAACCCAGGGTCATCACTCTCTGGTCTTCCTTCCACACTTCCTTCCATGCTGTGGCTCTGGTGGTGGAGTTGTGGCAGGAGGAGGAGGATGGTCCAACTCACTCAGGTGGGTATTGGGTGTGATTTCGCCCCTCACCCCTTAGTTAAGACTTTATAAAGAAGGTCCTCACACAGGAGGCGTTGGCCCTCCTGCATGCCCTGCAGTTTGGTGACTCTCTTGTCTTCCTTCCAAGCTTCCTTCCATGCTGTGTCTGTGGTGGTGGAGTTGTGGCAGGAGGAGGATGATGCAACTCACTCAGGTTTGTATTGGGTGTGATTTTGCCCCTCAACCCCTTATTTTATGTTTGATCATTGATTTCCTCACACATGAGGCGTTGGCCCTCCTGCATGTCCTGCAGTTTGGTGGCAGCCATGGAGGCAAAGGCCTCTTTAGAAGTGGGGGTGGCTCTGAGGGACGCAGAAGCCTCCTGAATGAGCCTGAGTGCTGAATCCTGCACGTGACTCCCCTTCCTGGGTCTTTTGTTTGGAAGGTGGAGGGGAGGGACCTGCGATTCTGTCAGGCTCCTACTGGGCCCAGGCTTCTCCTGGTTGCCACTTAGCCCTGCCTCCTCCTGGCTGCCACTATCCCCCGCCTCCTCCTGGCTGCCACTAACCCCCGCCTCCTCCTGGCTGCCACTAACCCCTGCCTCCTCCTGGCTGCCACATTCCACAGCCTCTTCCTGTGTGCCACATTTCAGAGCCTCCTCCTGGCTGAGGTCTTCCTGTGTATGAAAAAGGGACATAGTTTTCGTTTTTTATTCATCAATCACACACAATTTTCACCTCATGATTGTTGCAAATTGAATGTTAACAAATATAACAGACTATCATTCTGAGCCCAGCATTTTTCATTCTTGTCCCAATTATTTTTGCCCACCTATGTCTATTGATATGTAAAACACTTCATTAAATTAGCAATTAGTGATCAATAATAACATCTAGGAAACATCATTAATTTATTGACCAGAAATCTGTAGAACAATGCTATACCTGGCTCAAGCTGGGCTCATCCACTTCTTCCTGGCTGGAAGTCCCAGGTTGGACATCGGAAGCCTCAGCTGGGGTGGAAGGAAGAGTGGAAGGAAGGGTTGAGAGGGATTCCCTGACTTCAGTCTGGTCTGACAGAAATCGCAGTCTCTCATAGTACCACAGTCTGGGGACATAAATGTCATCTGCTGCAGCTCTGGATCTCTGGGAATCTGCGACCTTCTTGCGCTCCCTTAGATAAGTGCTCCTCAGGCCACCAATTTTGGCTTTTAAATAGGGCAAGGTTGCTGTGGGGACCATCGGCTTCACCAACTCCAGCAGTTTCTCCAGCGCTGCCTGCCTCTTTTGTTTATGATTATAATGTGGAAGTTTCACCTGCCACAGACAGGGCAGCTCCCTGTATTTGTCTATGAACAGGGGGAGGAAGTTGTGGTCATTGAAGCCATCCATTTTATCTGAAAGACACAACACAAGACAAACCCTAATGTCAGGCTAAACTCTACTAATCTTGTTACAATATAGGCCTCAATTTAGAAGCAGTATAGGCCCAAGTTTAGATCTTACCTTCGTTATCACGATCGGCGCCTCCGATACTCCTTCCTCCGTTCACAGATCGTACGTAATACGCGTGCGTGTTACTCTTTATAGATACTGCGCATGCGTGAACCTCCGCCCGTCCCTGACATTCTTTCTAGTCTATTCCCCGCCCCTTCGCATTCAGCGCAGTGGGGGAAGAGCACATGGTGGAGACACAGCAGGTGTCAGATAATTACACCAAGGAGGAGGAGGAGGAGAAAAAGGCTGGAGCCTGAAATGTCCCGATCCCGGAAGAGACGATTTAAGGCATTGAATATGTCCTTTGGGGAGATGTTGGAGGTGGACATCCTGAAGAGGGCCGACTATGTCGGGAAGTATGGACCTTACCCCAACCCCAATGT
This sequence comes from Lithobates septentrionalis, assembly GCA_037952835.1. Taxonomy (NCBI): domain Eukaryota; kingdom Metazoa; phylum Chordata; class Amphibia; order Anura; family Ranidae; genus Lithobates; species Lithobates septentrionalis. The sequence continues at coordinate 97,653 of JBBDGP010002014.1, forward strand.
CAGAAAGGCCAAGATCATGGCGAAAGTGGTCAAAAGTCTGCACCGGAATTTCGGGGTACGACGATCGAAAGATCAGCTCAGGAAGTGGTGGTCAGACCTCAAATTAAGGGAGCATGAGCAGTACAGAAGGATCAGGTGAGCGCTGCAAAAAAGTAAGTAGTTGTCCTGTGTTCCTATTCTTTATGTTTATTATGTTTGTGCTGCTCCATGTGCTTTTCTTAACTGTTGTCCAGTTTAAAATGGCAACTTTCATGTTCATGGGCACATTATGCGTTCGTATGAAACATTGTTCGTTCGGCCTAGAACACACCATTGTTTTGGCCATATGCATTTTAAAACATTTTTTATTGCCTACTTGTCTGAAAATAATTTGGTTGTGTAGATGGGTTTGTAACTAGAATGAAATGCAAGCTAGATTCTGTGTAAGGAGAGGACACTCAGCAGCAGTTTACACATCTGGACACTGGAGCACTAGTGTCGGACACAAGAACACCCTTTTTATTAGTGGCCCCACACAGGTGCTCCAGTGTATACTATAGGCGTGTCTCCATCTGAATGAATGAATGAATGAATGATTTGTAAAGCGCTGCAAATGCGAACTGAATCGCCTCAAGGCACTGGATGCATTCTCTGTTGTCAGCTTCTCAGAAAAGGAAGGTCTTTAATTTTTTTCTGAAGGCCTGGTGGTTTGCTTCCATGCGGATGTTAGTTGGAAGAGCATTCCATAGTCGAGGTCCTTGGACTGCGAATCTTCGTTCTCCCTTTGCTTTGTAGCGGTATTTGGGAATGGTAAGGAGGTTTTGGTTAGCTGATCGAAGACTGCAATTTGGTGTGTAGTGTTTTATCTTCTCGCGGAGATATGGTGGGGCGTTTCCTTGTATGCATTTGTGGGTGAGGCAGAGGGTCTTGAATGTGATCTGATTCTTCACGGTTAGCCAGTGTAGGCTCTTTAGGGAGGGGGAGATGGATTCCCAGGGTTTTTTTCCTGTTAACAGTCTTGCCGCCGTGTTTTGGATGAGTTGTAAGCGCGCAAGCTGATATTGGGGTAGTCCTACGTAGAGCGAATTTGCGTAGTCAAGTTGGGAATTGATGATTGTTCCCACAACTGCCGCTTTGTCCTCTTCTGGGATGAAGGGGATGAGTCTACGTAGTTGGCGGAGGAGATGGTGGGATCCGCTCACCACTGATCCTATTTACGCATCCATTGTCATTCCTGAGTCAAAGATGACTCCGAGACTCTTGGCTTTGGTGCTTAGGGAGATGGTCTGTCCAAGGATTGTGGGAGGTGTCCATGGAGTCTTTATTTTGGAATTTTTGTTAGCTTGTAGGAGAAGAAGTTCTGTTTTTGATCCGTTGAGTTTGAGGGAGCTAGTGGTCATCCAGTCATCTATTAAGGTGAGGCATTTCTGTAATTGCTGATGAAGGTCTTTTTGTCCGTTGATGCGAAGGTAGAGTTGGGTGTCGTCAGCGTATGAATGGAAGCAAAGATCGGTTTTCCTGATGATGTTGAGAAGTGGGCGGATGTATATGTTGAATAGTACTGGTGACAAGGGTGATCCTTGAGGGACTCCGCAGGAGACTGCCTGGGTTTCCGAGGTGAATGTTCCCAGTTTCACTGTCTGGGAGCGATTCTCTAAGAAGGATGTGAACCATTTTAGAGCAGGACCCGTAGCTCCTGCTACTTCAGCGAGGCGGACAAGTAAAGTGTTGTGGTCCACTGTATCGAATGCTGCACTGAGGTCTAACAGTACCAGGAGAATCTGTGAAGCTTGTACTAAACAGGTAAGTATTCAAGCTTGACAAAGGACAATAAAATTTCAACATCTTGGAACTCAGCCAAAATAGACAATTGTACCCCACTTCCAAGCAATGTTTCATATTTATAGTTATGCCAATATCAAATATCATATATCTGTGTGCTAAGTATACCTATTTGTTTTTACATAGGGGGTAAAAGACTCGGAGGACACCCCTCATCCGAGGAGACCACAGACCCCCCACCTCTGGAAGAAGGGGAAATCCACCCAAGCCAAGCAGAGCAGGAGGAGGAAGACGTGGTGGAAATTGTCACCACAACAGGTGAGTGTCTGCGACCACAGGCTCAGGTAAGAGATGGATGCCGGCATATTTATAATACATGGTATGTTTTTGTTTCTATCTTTTTAGGTGATCATGATGTTGTGGATCCAGGGCATTTCACCTCTGAAAGTGCACAGGTCCTGATCGGGGAGATGGGGTGTAATAGGGACTTGGAAAACATCCAGAAAAACATCAATGATGTTCAAAAAAAAATGAAGAACATCATTGATGTTTTAGGGAGAGTTTAAAACAAATCCAAATCCCTTTGTTTTTTGTGAGCTAAAAATGTATAAAATTTTTTGACATATTTGCAAAAAGCCAAATTTTGAAGATGCACACAGTGTGTCAACATGTGCTAACTGCCATCATGGTAGATCAATGGACGCGTTTTGGGGGTGCAACCCCTTCCTCAATAATAAAGTAGCTGTGAGGAAGGAGTTGCACCCCCAAAACACGTCCCTTGATCCCCGATGATGGCAGGTAGCACATGTTGACATTTGGCAATTTGTGTGCATCTTCAAAATTTGGCTTTTCCTGGGGTGACTTCACCCCATCTGAACGCAAAATCAAACACAGTTTGTAAATACTCATGTCTGATATTGCCTTCAAGTTCTACCAAATGTGAACTTTGTAAGTTCAAGATTTGTGTCTTTCTTGTTGGTTTTAAACATGCCTGTTTTATCTTAAATGGACATTGCTGCTTTTTCTAATGTGACCCCAAAAATTGTTATACAACAAACATGTTGGTTTGTTTTAAAAACCTTTTCTAAATGCACATGTGATTGTGCTGGTATTAAAAAGATTGTTAATCAAGAATGTGTGGATTATTGTTTCAACGCTCCAAAACTTTTGTTGTGCTTTAATTGGTGTTTTCAGTGACAATGGGGGTTATTTCCTAAGGGAAAATCCACTTTGCACTACAAGTGCAGTTTCAACTGCACTTGTAGTGCAAAGTGTCTTTGCCTTTAGTAAATAACACCCAACAGTGCTTTGTAATGTTACACAATCACGCCATTTTCAGGACTCACCACATTTCTTGTTAAATATATTTATTGAGTTTTCACAGAAGAAGAAATAAAATGATACAATACATGGATACATATCAATCATCAGAAGATCTTTGCAGTATGATAAAAAAGATAAATAAATAAGTTAATAAAATAAAGTAATTTTAGAGATATCTTACAACCATATTTACTAAACACTAGTTGGGATTCTAGATGTAAGATTAGAGAAATAAATCAAGTTATTAGACTAAGTATCCATAGGAATATTTTAGGAAATAATAAAAGAAAAGGAGAGATAAAGATGGAAAGAAGGAAAGAAGAGAGAAAAAAAAAAAAAAGAGAGTTTCCCGGGATGATGATCCAGCTCTCATTAGGTATACAAATATAATATATATTTCAGTAATAATATGATATATATCTTAGTGTGGTAACAACAGAGATTGGTCAAAATCTGTAGGGAGGTAGTTTTTAACCCATGGTTGCCAAATTTTGCGAAATTTATTTATTTTATTTTCTTCAAAAGCTGTTATCTTGCCGTATAAAAGTGCTCTGTTCATTCTGTGTTTAGCTTCAGCAAGAATTCGATTTTGGGACTTCCACGCCTTGGCAATCGTTTGTTTAGCTGCAGTGCTAAGTTGGATAAACAATTGGAATTGAGTATGGGTGAGTATTGTGGGTTTAAGGTTTAGGAGTGCCGTTGCAGGATCTGGAGGAATTGTGATTTCCAGGGCTTTAGAAGCCATAAGAAATATATTCTTCCAGAATTCTTCAACTACGGGGCATTGCCACCATATGTGAAAATGTGTTCCTGCTGTGTCACATCCTCTAAAGCAATTAGGTGAATATGTGGGGACCAATTTAGCTTACAAGGTACCAGCGTGCTAGAACCTTGTAATTAGTTTCTACAGCAAAACAATTTGGAGAGGAAGTTTTGGTGGCTGACCATATATTCGACCAATCTTGTTTATTAAACACTCGATTCATATCTTGTGCCCATTTAGTTGTGTATGAGGGTAGAAACTCACTAGATATCATATTAAGTTGGAAATATAATATTGAGATAAGTCCTCTAATGTGTGGATCACTTATACAAATCCGCTCAAATTGAGTCATTTGATTAAGAGTTGAGCCTGTACTAAGAAGTGGTTCATAAAAAAATTTTAATTTGTAAATATCAAAATATTTCAGTTTTAGGTAACCCAAAGGTTTCACATAGTACAGGAAATGTATAAATAGCTTTAGTCGAGGAAAGATTGTATAAACGAGTCAGGTTCGTAGAGGTCCATGCAGAGAATGATTTTGGGAATTTCCAGGCAGGATAAAAGGCTGGATTATTAGGAAATGAAAGCAAGGGATTATGTGTTGATTGAAGATTATGTGCAAATTTACATTTATCCCATACTGCTAGGGTCTGTTTCGTGATAGGATTAGAAAGATGTATTCTATCAGCAGGACAGAGCCAAAACATATTTGCCACTGAGATAGGGTCACTTTCTACTGATTCAATAGCTACCCATAGGGGAGCTTCTACAGAAGTATGATACTTGGGTATAAGTGCTAGCTGTGCAGCGTAGAAATAGGAGGAAAAGTTGGGCAATCCCAAACCACCACTCAATTTATTAAGGTAAAGCGTAGATTTAGGTATACGAGGTTTGGTGGTACCCCAAATGAAGGACATAACTCTACGTTGAGTAAGTCTAATGCCCCGTACACACGGTCGGACTTTGTTCGGACATTCCGACAACAAAATCCTAGGATTTTTTCCGACGGATGTTGGCTCAAACTTGTCTTGCATACACACGGTCACACAAAGTTGTCGGAAAATCGTTGTCGTTCAGAACGCGGTGACGTAAAACACGTACGTCGAGACTATAAACGGGGCAGTGGCCAATAGCTTTCATCTCTTTATTTATTCTGAGCATGCGTGGCACTTTGTCCGTCGGATTTGTGTACACACGATCGGAATTTCCGACAACGGATTTTGTTGTCGGAAAATTTTATCTCCTGCTCTCCAACTTTGTGTGTCGGAAATTCCGATGGAAAATGTCCGATGGAGGCCACACACGGTCGGAATTTCCGACAACACGCTCCGATCAGACATTTTCCATCGGAAAATCCGACCGTGTGTACGGGGCATTAGAAAGTAAGATGGTAAAGAAATATGGAGTACCCTAAATAAATATAAGAATTTCGGCAGGATTGACATCTTTACCGCATTAATCCTTCCCAACCATGACAATGATAGAAGAGCCCATTTTTTCAGGAAGCCGGAAGTTTGTTTAAGGAGGGGTAAGTAATTTGCTGCAAAAAGGTCTTTAAGAGAGATTGTGAGTTTTATTCCTAGGTATGGAAGCTGCTTTGGAACCCAAGTAAGGGGTAAGGAAGTTTGTGCCTGCTGAAGTTCTAATTGAGATAAGGAAATATTTAATGCATTTGATTTTGTTGGATTAACATGTAGTCCTGATATTTGGGCAAAATTATCTAGTGTTTTTAGTAGATTAGGGGTGGATATATGGGGATGAGACAAAAATATGAGAATGTCATCCACAAAGAGACAATGTTTATGGTGATAACCACCTAGTTCGATACCTTTTAATGTCAGGATTGGTTCTAATAAGGTGTGCCAGGGGTTCTATTATTAGGGCAAAAAGTAGAGGGGAAAGAGGGCATCCTTGTCTAGTGCCTCTTTTGATATCAATCATTGTTGACTTATAGCTTGCATATTGGATATATGCTGTAGGATTATTGTAAAAGGATGAGACCCAGGTTAAAAAATTGTTTCCAAATCCCCATTTACCAAGGACATATTCCATATAAGGCCACGTAACTGAATTGAATGCTTTCCTTATGTCTAAGGATACAAGGCAAGCTGGGATTCGTCTAGTTTTAGCCGCATTAATAAGTAAGAGTGCTCTCCTGATATTATCTCCAGCTTGGCGTTTAGGCATAAAGCCTGTTTGGTCTTTATGGATTAGTAGGCCAATAATATTATTCAGTCTAGTGGCCAAAATTTTAGCAATTAATTTTATATCGAGATTTAGGAGGGATATAGGACGATAATTAGTCCAGGAGGTGGAGTCAGAATGTGGTTTGGGGATCATTGCTATTATAGAGGTGAGAGTCTCTGTTCTAAATGAGTTACCTTTAAGGATCGAATTGAAGGCTTTAGTTAAGACAGGTGTTAAGATTTATGCAAATTGTCTATAATATGTTGCCGAAAATCCATCTGGGCCTGGTCTTTTACGTAATTTTAAAGATTTTATTGCGTTAAGGACTTCAGTATCTGTAATTGGACATTCAAGAAGATCTTTCTGTTGTTGATCAAGGTTAGGAAGCGTGATATTGGAGAACAGTGTGTCTGCTTTAGTTTTATCAAAATTTGAGGCAGAAGAATATAGTTTAGATAACTTAGAGTGAAAAATTTCAAGTATTTTCACTGGGTTACTAGTGTAAGATTCCCGGGATACTTTCAATCTGATAGGTGTATGTATATGTTGTGAATTTTTTAAAATTCTGGCCATAGGTGTATCAGGTTTATTTGCCCTGCGATATTGAACATTCTGGCGTTTACTTATAAGTTTATCTGCGGTATCAGTAAGAAAAAGATCTAGATCCAGGCGGGCTTTTTCTAGTTTGGTACTGTTGGTAGCATTCGGGGACGTTTGAAAAGTTTGATGACAGTCATTAAAGGTAGATTCAAGTTTTGCAAACAACAGTTTGCGTTCTCTTTTAAGGTTAGTTGCTTGTTGTATCAGTCTACCCCTAATGACTACCTTGTGCGCCTCCCATAATGTAATAGCAGAGACATCGTCTGTATCATTGGATTTTAGGTAATCAGAAAGTGCTTTTTCAATCTCAACACGATGAGAAGGGTGGGTCAGAATTGAATCGTTTATACACCAAGTGGTATCGTGTGATCTAGGAATTGTGGAAGCAATGGTAATGAATACTGCGCAGTGGTCTGTCCATGGAAAAGGAATGATTTTGGATGATATGATTTCTGGTAGCATACTTGACGGGATTAGAATATGATCTATTCGTGAAAAAGAGTTATGCGGATAAGAATAATGAGTGAAGCGCCTACTAATAGGGTTCATCTCTCGCCAAGTATCTACCAGGCTATGAGTGGTGAGTAGATGTTGAAAAGTTAGGTTTATTGAGTTTGTGGTAGGTCCAGGGGGAGATTTATCTAAGAACGGGAAAATAGTAGCATTAGAATCCCCACAAATAACAACAGTACCAAACTTATGTACTTCTATAAGTTGAAAAAGGTGGGATAAGAAAGCAGTTGGGCGTTTGTTAGGGTCATAATAAGACACAATAGTAATAGGATTATCAGAAATAAATCCTGTTAGGAGAACATATCGTCCTTCAGGGTCTGTTATTTTGGAAACAAGGTTAAACGGAGTGGAACGGTGAAAACCAATGAGAGTTCCGTGCTGTTTAACCGTAGCTGAAGCAGTATAGAATTGTGGATTTGATGATGAAAGAAATTTGGGATAAACTTTGTCAGTAAAATGCGTTTCCTGATAAATCAAAAATAGTGATAAAAGTGGTTCACAGTACAATCAAGTGAAGAAAGCGCGTATAAGGGAAAATTGGACTTAATAATAAGTCCCCTAAATGTATAAACCCTTACACATGGCAAAAGATTAAAAGTGAGTTGGGTGAAAAAAAATTTTTGGTGAAAAAATATATATATATTTTTAGATGTGACCTTTTAGGAATAAAAGTGCAATTCCTCTATATTATTTATGTGTGTAATACCTCTCATGTGTTCCAACAGATGAGTTGGATATATATTTGCCCATCCTACATTATAATTCTATACATTTGCAACAAACCAACAAGAAAAAATTAACAAGAAAACATTTTTTATATAGTAGTGTATCGCCCCCTAATTGGGGTTACTATTAACCGTGAAAAAAACACTGTATTTTAAGGGGCTATCAATATCAATAAAGATTACCACATATAAGCAATTTGTGTAAAAACTGAAGTGCACTGTGTTTGGTGGAAAATTAATTACTAGGGCTCTGTGTTCTAGTGCATTAAACCCCCTAAAGCTCATATATGATTTGAATTAGAGTCCAAACATCACTTAAATTCTAAACAGCATATATACAAGCAGCTTATATAAAAAGTCTCTGTGGTGAAACCAGGCAAAGTTGGATGTCTTGTTTGGAAAGACAAGGATTCTATGCAAGCCGGGGAACGATCAGTATGCAGTTAAAAATGCCCAAAGAATAATGAATGGTGACATCCGTGCATGTAGAAGCTGGTGACTGCAAGTGCTCCCCCCCGTGCTCCCCCACTCACCAGAATCCGTCAGCCCCACGGGGGTACTATGCAGAGGAGTGGGTGTCTTTGGGTAGCTGTCTTTTGTAGATGTCTCTCCTGGGCTCCACTACTCCGTGGGTTCGCTCCGGTGATCAGATGTAGGGGTCCCCTTCTGGTAATCCAGGCGTGGATCCCTTCACTAGTCTCCACCTCCGTTCTGCAGCGCTCCGGATCTCGCCTCCAGCTCCTAGCCAATCCACCAGCAGGAAATCGATCGATATCCTGGTGGACTTTTTTGGAGGACCATTGGCAGACCATTGACAGCCCAACCAGGAAGAATATCACGGAAACACAGAGGGGGATATCGATCGATTTCCTGCTGGTGGATTTACTTTCATTTGCTCATCACCCCTGCAGGGGTTGGGCTTTCCGATGAGTGGGGACACAATTGGGGGTTCCAGAGAAGGACATTACACAACGATCACAATTATTTACACGGGATTCGTTTGGAAGCAAAGTCACTTCTCACAGAGTTTTTTCCTTTTTATTTTTATATATATAGAACTTTAAATCTGCTCGGACACTAATATCTTTTGGGTGGTGATTTTTTCTGCTACATCACTACACTATTTATCATACTATTGTTCATATCTGCACATATTTTGGATATATAATTTGTTTGGGTATCTTTTTATGCTTTTTCCTTTGCGATTTTGCAGATCAGTACTATTATTTTTGCTGTCCTTTTTTGAGTGCACGTATATTTTTTCTAGGATTATTTACACCGCATTTGTACTTGATTTTTCAATCATATGTTTTATTTTATGTTGTCTGACACCTGTGACACATTCACCTGATATGTTATTTGTTCATGATTTTTTCACAGTAGTTTTTATATACTACCACCACGTTGTAGGATATTAGTATCCTATTATATATATTTTTGAACAGCGCCACATTCCCCACCAGAGATTTCTTAACAACAAAAAAATAGTCACCTCTGATAAATTTAGACTCATATGGGATCCCTGGGCTCGGTTCTTGGGAATACAATTACTTCCCTGATTCTAAATAATTTCTATGCATCCCCTTGATCCTAGGAGGCCTACGGCCCCCCCTTCTCTCCGCGAGGATTCCTGCTCCTAATAACCCCCTACCTCTTCTTTTCTTCCCCTGCTTTTATGCTTTTCCCCTCTCTCCCTTTTCTTTGACTTTCTTCTCTCCAATTTCTGCTAGAAGCTATTAGCACAGGTTGAGAGAAACAGACCATGCAGTATTTTCTCTCCCTTTTCTCTCTTCTTTTATTTGCTAGTTGATGTTGTACTTTTTCTGAATGAAAACCTCAATAATCTAGTAGACCAGCATGTACCACCTAAGATTTTGGGGACAATCCCCGGTTTGAGTGATTTTATTTCTTACATTGTTGTTGGGCTCATAATAATACCAGACGCTACAACAGAGTTTTATTCCATGAAAGGATGTTTGTGGGTTCTGGATAGGTCCAGGCAGGGTCTTTTCGATCCCCCAGACTTCCACCCGGTTGGTCCGCGCACAGCAGGATCCCATTCGGGGTGCGTGGTCCATTTCGGACGAATCCTGTTACCTGTGAGCTCCAGCTCCACTATTCTTGCATCCAGCAGCCTTTTCTAAGAGATAGTCTGTTATTCCATCTTAAAGATTATCAGTTCGTACATTTGTATTGAGTTCTCTCCTGCTTTAGGTACATGTGTATCTTGTTACTAATGTTATTTACATTGTACTGACCTCATTATTGGCGATTGCTGATTTGATATCTTTGTACTGTTATTTTTTTTTCAATAAACAGTCTTTAACCCCCCTGGCGGTATTCCCGAGTCTGGCTCGGGGTGAATTTTTCATACCAAAAGCGGTAACCCCGAGCCAGACTCGAGATTGCATCGCAGGATCCAGGAAGAGTTTAATTACCTTGTCTCCTGGATCCTGCGATGTCTCCCCGCTGTGATCGGCGAGCCGCTGTGTCTCGCTCGATTCACAGTGCCGAGCTCCGTTCCCTGCGAGCGTTGCGACGCACGGGGACGGAGTTCGGCGGCAAATTCAAAAAGTGAAACACACAGTACAGATACAGTATACTGTAATCTTACAGATTACAGTACTGTATCAAATAATGACACATCCCCTTTGTCCCTAGTGGTCTGCCCAGTGTCCTGCATGCAGTTTTATATATATAAAAACTGTTCTTTCTGCCTGGAAACTGGAGATTGTCCATAGCAACCAAAACTGTCTCTTTACATCAAAAGTGGCTTTAGATCAGCTAGAAAACAGCGATAATAAATTAGAATCACTCGCAGAATTGATCGATAGTGATTTGTGGGGAGATCCGTCATCAAACACTAAAAGTAACGAAAGCGACAATTCTGCAACTGAGCAAATTTCTGTGTTTTTGATTTGATTACATTATTGAATAATTTTTATTATTATTATATTATTATTTGTTATAATTATTTATAGTTATTTATTATATTATAATTTTGTTATTTCGTTTTTCTAACTTTATCATACCCGGGATGTCTACTAGACTCTTGTTTGGACAGATTTAAGTGAACTATTCCTAAGAATTACAGGCCTACAATATAAAACGCCAAATTTCTGTGCAAAATAATGGTACCGCTTTCAGCACCTAAAATCTGAAATAATCATACCGCCAGGGAGGTTAAAAGCAAAACAAAAATAGTCATTTTGCACATAAACAGGGAAAGCAGATTAGACACAAACATTCTTGGCCAACATCAAGATAACATTTATTTGAGCGAGTTTTTAAAGACCAAAGTATAAGGTACACCTATCAGATTCCCCCTCCCCCCTCTCATGGGCCATTTCTAACATTTTAGGGGGGGGGGGGCTCTTGGACAGGTAACCCTCTCCACTTCATCGAGAGATGAATGCCTAAATAATGTGGATTACTTTGGCCATCCCCTCCTTAGTTACACTATTTACAGCCCACTGGACAGGTAAGAAGTGTCATAATACAAAGATATAAATACACACTGTACACATTTGAGCACATTTTTACATTCTGCTATTACCTATCAAGATAATAATAGGATACAAAAACTTTAAACAGTACGATTTGAAAGTATACAGGCAGGCCCTTGCACTACATGCTTTGGGGAATTCATCCATAAATATGACCACAAAAGAGATGGGTATAGTGTGTATGGGTTTGGCAAAGTCAGCAGATAGATAATTGAGGATAGATAGAGAATTGGTATCAGCTGACTTAGCAGTGTGGGGGAGGGAGGGTTCCAAATGATTTGGGGACCCCACCAAAAAAGCCTCTGGCACTCTGCCAGAATTTAAAGCACAAATCACATTTTTAAACATTTTAGGAGGTGTTTGGGATAAAGCACTACTATGGAGCTAATAAAATACATTGTTAAGTGACTACATGAGGTAAATATATAGGGCCAGGAGACCATGCTGGGGAGGTAAGTGAAGGCAAATATGTATGAAGGACAAAAAAAAAATTACAAAAAAATCAAGCATGAATGAGGACAAAGGGGACATTCACAGCATATTCCAATCATGGTAATTAGGGAATGAGGAAAGAAATACAATATATTATCAAACATTAAATACAATAAAATGTGATGTTAACCACTTGCCGACCGCCTCACGCCTATATACGTGAGCAGAGCGGCACGGGCAGGCAAAATCACGTACCTGGAACGTGATTGCCTTCCCGCGGGCGGGGGGTCCGATCGGACCCCCCCCCCCGGTGCCAGCTGCGGTCGGCATTTGGCTCGGAGAAGTGAGAGACGAGGGGGAGGCCATCCGATCGTGGCCCCCCCTCGCGATCGCTCCCAGCCAATGAGAAACATCCCCTGCCTCTGTATAGTACACAGAGGCAGAGGATGTGATGTCATCTCTCCTCGGCTCGGGAGTTTCCGTTCCGGCCCGAGGAGAGATGACATGTAAGTAAGTGCACAACACAAACATACACAGTAGAACATGCCAGGCACACTAAACACCCCAATTCCCCCCTGTCACAAACTGACACCAAGCAGGTTTTTTTTTTTTTTTTTCTGATTACTGCATAGTGTCAGTTTGTGACAGTTAGCAGTGGTAGGACAGTTAGTATTACCCCCCTGTAGGTCTAGGGTACCCCCCTAACCCCCCCTAATAAAGTTTTAACCCCTTGATCACCCCCTGTCACCAGTGTCACTAAGCGATCATTTTTCTGATCGCTGTATTAGTGTCACTGGTTCCGCTAGTTAGGGACGTAAATATTTAGGTTCGCCATCAGCGTTTTATAGCTTCAGGGACCCCCATATACTACCTAATAAATGTTTTAACCCCTTGATTGCCCCCTAGTTAACCCTTTCACCAGTGATCACCGTATAACCGTTACGGGTGACGCTGGTTAGTTCGTTTATTTTTTATAGTGTCAGGGCACCCGCCGTTTATTACCGAATAAAGCTTTAGCCCCCTAATCGCCCGGCGGTGATATGCGTCGCCCCAGGCAGCGTCAGATTAGCGCCAGTACCGCTAACACCCACGCACGCAGCATACGCCTCCCTTAGTGGTATAGTATCTGATTGCATCAATATCTGATCCGATCAGATCTATACTAGCGTCCCCAGCAGTTTAGGGTTCCCAAAAACGCAGTGTTAGCGGGATCAGCCCAGATACCTGTTAGCACCTGCGTTTTGCCCCTCCGCCCAGCCTAGCCCAGCCCACCCAAGTGCAGTATCGATCGATCACTGACACTTACAAAACACTAAACGCATAACTGCAGCGTTCGCAGAGTCAGGCCTGATCCCTGCGATCACTAACAGTTTTTTTGGTAGCGTTTTGGTGAACTGGCAAGCACCAGCCCCAGGCAGCGTCAGGTTAGCGCCAGTACCGCTAACCCCCACGCACGCACCGTACACCTCCCTTAGTGGTATAGTATCTGAACGGATCAATATCTGATCCAATCAGATCTATACTAGCGTCCCCAGCAGTTTAGGGTTCCCAAAAACACAGTGTTAGCGGGATCAGCACAGATACCTGCTAGCACCTGCGTTTTGCCCCTCCGCCCGGCCCAGCCCAGCCCACCCAAGTGCAGTATCGATCGATCACTGTCACTTACAAAACACTAAACGCATAACTGCAGTGTTCGCAGAGTCAGGCCTGATCCCTACGATCGCTAACAGTTTTTTTGGTAGCGTTTTGGTGAACTGGCAAGCACCAGCGGCCTAGTACACCCCGGTCGTAGTCAAACCAGCACTGCAGTAACACTTGGTGACGTGGCGAGTCCCATAAGTGCAGTTCAAGCTGGTGAGGTGGCAAGCACAAGTAGTGTCCCGCTGCCACCAAAAAGACAAACACAGGCCCGTCGTGCCCATAATGCCCTTCCTGCTGCATTCGCCAATCCTAATTGGGAACCCACCACTTCTGCAGCGCCCGTACTTCCCCCATTCACATCCCCAACCAAATGCAGTCGGCTGCATGAGAGGCATTTTTATGTCCTCCCGAGTACCCCTACCCAACAAACCCCCCCAAAATAGATGTCGTGTCTGCAGCAAGCGCGGATATAGGCGTGACACCCACTATTATTGTCCCTCCTGTCCTGACAATCCTGGTCTTTGCATTGGTGAATGTTTTGAACGCTACCATTCACTAGTTGAGTATTAGCGTAGGGTACAGCATTCCACAGACTAGGCACACTTTCACAGGGTCTCCCAAGATGCCATCGCATTTTGAGAGACCCGAACCTGGAACCGGTTACCGTTATAAAAGTTATAAGTTTGCAAAAAAAACACAAACAAAAATAAAAAAAAAATAGTTGTTGTTTTATTGTTCTCTCTCTCTCTATTCTCTCTCTATTGTTCTGCTCTTTTTTACTGTATTCTATTCTGCAATGTTTTATTGTTATTATGTTTTATCATGATTGCTTTTCAGATATGCAATTTTTTATACTTTACCGTTTACTGTGCTTTATTGTTAACCATTTTTTTGTCTACCAGAATGATGCCTGCAGGTTTAGGTATCATCTTGGTATCATTCTTTTCAGCCAGCGGTCGGCTTTCATGTAAAAGCAATCCTAGTGGCTAATTAGCCTCTAGACTGCTTTTACAAGCAGTGGGAGGGAATGACCCCCCACCGTCTTCCGTGTTTTTCTCTGGCTCTCCTGTCTCAACAGGGAACCTGAGAAAGCAGCCGGTGATTCAGCCAGCTGACCATAGAGCTGATCAGAGACCAGAGTGGCTCCAAACATCTCTATGGCCCAAGAAACTGGAAGCTACGAGCATTTTATGACTTAGATTTCGCCGTATGTAAACAGCGCCATCGGGAAATTGGGAAAGCATTTTATCACACCGATCTTGGTGTGGTCAGATGCTTTGAGGGCAGAGGAGAGATCTAGTGTCTAATAGACCCCAATTTTTTCAAAAAAGAGTACCTGTCACTACCTATTGCTATCATAGGGGATATTTACATTCCCTGAGATAACAATAAAAATGATTTAAAAAAAAATATGAAAGGAACAGTTTAAAAATAAGATAAAAAAGCAAAAAAATAATAAAGAAAAAAAAAAAAAAAAAAAAAAGCACCCCTGTCCCCCCTGCTCTCGTGCTAAGGCGAACGCAAGCGTCGGTCTGGCGTCAAATGTAAACAGCAATTGCACCATGCATGTGAGGTATCACCACGAAGGTCAGATCGAGGGCAGTATTTTTAGCAGTAGACCTCCTCTGTAAATCTAAAGTGGTAACCTGTAAAGGCTTTTAAAAGCTTTTAAAAATGTATTAATTTTGTTGCCACTGCACGTTTGTGCACAATTTTAAAGCATGTCATGTTTGGTATCCATGTACTCGGCTTAAGATCATCTTTTTTATTCCATCAAACATTTGGGCAATATAGTGTGTTTTAGTGCATTAAAATTTAAAAAAGTGTGTTTTTACCACAAAAAATGCGTTTGAAAAATCGCTGCGCAAATACCGTGTGAAAAAAAAAAAATGGAACACCCACTATTTTAATCTGTAGGGCATTTGCTTTAAAAAATATATAATGTTTGGGGGTTCAAAGTAATTTTCTTGCAAAAAAAAATAATTTTTTCACGTAATCAAAAAGTGTCAGAAAGGGTTTTGTCTTCAAGTGGTTAGAAGAGTGGGTGATGTGTGACATAAGCTTCTAAATGTTGTGCATAAAATGCCAGGACAGTTCAACCCCCCCCCAAATGACCCCATTTTGGAAAGTAGACACCCCAAGCTATTTGCTGAGAGTCATGTCGAGTCCATGGAATATTTTATATTGTGACACAAGTTGCGGGAAAGAGACAAATTTTTTTTTTTTTTTTTTGCACAAAGTTGTCACTAAATGATATATTGCTCAAACATGCCATGGGGATATGTGGAATTGCACCCCAAAATACATTCTGCTGCTTCTCCTGAGTACGGGGATACCACATGTGTGGGACTTTTTGGGAGCCTAGCCGCGCACGGGACCCCGAAAACCAAGCACCGCCTTCAGGCTTTCTAAGGGCGTAAATTTTTGATTTCACTCTTCACTGCCTATCACAGTTTTGGAGGCCATGGAATGCCCAGGTGGCACAAACCCCCCCCCAAATGACCCCATTTTGGAAAGTAGACACCCCAAGCTATTTGCTGAGAGGTATAGTGAGTATTTTGCAGACCTCACTTTTTTTTTTTTTTTTCATTTAAAGAAGTTTTATTGAAGAGCAGTACATTACACTTCATAGACTGACAATGCTGTGGGGCGCAGCCCACATCTGTGACCAAGCTCAAATAATGAACATAAACAGAGAAGTTGATCAAAAACGTAGGGTAATACAAAGGGATAGGGAGAAAAGCACCCTCAGGAATGGCAAGGCAAGACCTAGTGCTGCATGTGGGCTCGACACCCCTAACGGGAGCATACTGTGTCGAGCACCGGAGAGTGGCCTTCGATAACCATAAGGTGAGTGGCCAATCTGTTAAGGCCCGTCGCACTTTCCGGGAGATTAAATGTCCCAGACTGCGTGAGGGATCCTTCCCAGGCTCTCTCTGGCCAGAGGGCCAAAGGGGCTAGGGGAGCCGTAGAGAAATCCTGAGGGTTCCAGCTTAGAAGATCGACCCATGGGGAATGGATCGAGGTACCGTCTGAATACAAACAAGTGCATATAAGACTGGATAGAACCGTGTGAAACCGTATATTAGCAGTAAATGTTTAATAACAACTTCCTGAGATTTAAGAAGAAGGAGAGAAAGGAAAGGTGGGAAGGAAGACAGAGGAGAAGAGAGGATGGGGGTGGGGTGTGTTGACAGACTGCAAGAACACAATAGCACCAGGTCAAGCTTCAACTCCCGGTATAAGAGAGATGCCTACATGCCGTGCCCAGGGTTCCCAAACCGCCAAAAATGCTTTATTTGAGTCTGCTATGGTACTAACTAAATTTTCCTGAGACATGATCCATGAGATCTTTCTCTTGGCAGACGCCAGGGAGACCCCTGGTTGTTTCCAAGCCTTTGCTATGGAAATCTTGGCGCCTGTCAGAATAAAAGCGATAAGTTTAGCAGTTGATTTGGAAATTTTGGGAATATTACCATTTAAGAGAGCTATTTGGGGGGATTTTGGAATGGGAGTGTCCGTGATTTTCCTGATCAGGTGAAAGATCCCGTTCCAGAACCCCCTGATTTTCGGACAATCCCACCAAATGTGTAACATGGAACCCTGGGCTTGGCAGTTTCTAAAACATAAAGGAGACGAGGAAGGGAACATCAGTGCAAGTTTGGAAGGAACCAGATACCATCTCGTAAGGACTTTCATGTTAGCTTCTATTAGTGCAATATTAACTATACCTTTGTAGGCTCTTGTGCTCATTCTATTCCAGATCTCCAGGTCCCAAGACTCGCCCAAGTCCCTCTCCCAGTCTGTCATGTATGTAAGTTTGGATGTGGGAGTTGATAGGGTTTCATAAATCAGGGATATGCCTCCTTTTTGCTCTGTTGCTTGTCCACACCATTGTTCATAAGGTGTGCACGCTGGGGGGATTGATTTGACTTTCCAAATGGTGTGAAGGAAATGGGAGATTTGAAGAAATCTAAATTTCTCGGATTCTGGGAGTTCTAGTTTATCAACGCAATATTTCATGGAGATTGGGCCGGAGGCGACGAGGTAATGTCCGATACGGTACATTCCCTTATCAAGCCACCATTGAAAGGATTTAATGTCTAAGCCTGGCTTGAAGAGGGGGTTGCGGAAAATGTGTGAGAGAGGGCGGAGCTGTGAGGTCAGAGCTGGGTTTTGAATCAGGGTGTCCCAAAGTTTGAAGGAGTGTGAGAGTGTGGGTGCCATGATGGGCGGTCTAGATTTGCTGGGGGTCCAGAGTAGATAGTCTAGAGTGTGGGAAGGAACCGCCTGGCGTTCTATTTGTATCCAGTCGGGCTTTTCGCCTCTGAAATATAAGGTGGAGAGTTGGGCCAGTCTGGCTGCTTGGTAGTATTTGAATAGTTCGGGGAGACCCAGTCCTCCCTTAGACTTTGGGGCATAAAGGGTGTTTCTCGAGAATCTATAACCTTTCCCCCCCCAGATAAATTTTATGATCTTCCCCTGGAAGTGTTTGAGGTGATTTCTGTTAATCGCGATTGGGAGGGCTCTAAATAAGTACAAAATTCTGGGGAACAGGGTCATTTTGATGGCATGGATTCTCCCCAGCCATGATAATTTGTGGAAAGACCAGGCTCGTATGTCCTCCTCCAATCTACGATACATAGGAGGGAAATTAGCTTGGTAGAGGGAGTCTATGCTGGGTGTGAGGTTTATACCTAGGTATCGGATTGAGGAGTCACTCCAGTTAAAATTAAAGGACAGTTTTAACCTCTCCACTAGGGCTGGATCAAGGGAGATGTTTAAAGCTTGTGATTTGGACATGTTGACCCGAAGGCCTGAGACTTCGCCAAATGTCTGGAGTAGTCTGTTAATGTTGGGGAGAGTGGTAATTGGAGATGTGACGAATAGAAGAAGGTCGTCTGTGAAGAGGGCGCATTTATGGGTATTCAAGCCACAGTTGACACCTTTGATGTTTGGGTCTGACCTGATCGCAATGGCTAGAGTTTCTATTATTAGAGCGAAAATGAGTGGGGAAAGGGGACAGCCCTGTCTTGTGCCCCTGGCAATTTTGATTGGGGATGAGAGGAAGCCCTGTAGTTTGACTTTCGCTTCCGGTTCTGAATAAAGAGATTTGAGGATTCCGATGAAATGTTCTCCGAATCCCCAGAATTTAAGGGAAGCGAATATGAAGGGCCAGGACACAGAATCGAAGGCCTTTTGAAGATCTAGGGAGAGGAAGAGACCCTCCTGCTTTGGGCCTCCGTCCCATCCCGAGTGCAAAATTGAGGCTATGTCTATGGCCCTTCTGACCTGGTCAGGGCCCTGTCTGCCGGGGATAAATCCCACCTGATCCTTGTGGATATAAGTGTTGATGAATGTATTTAATCTATTGGCGTAAATTTTCGTTAGGATTTTTAGATCGTTATTTATTAATGATATTGGTCTGTAGTTTTCTACCTGATCCGGATTTTTGTCGGGTTTAGGGATGACTGTAATGAAGGCAGCATTCATCTGGGGGTCTATGGGGTCTCCCTTTCGTTTGGAATTGAACATTTTAGTTAAATGTGGCGCTAAAGTCACGGCAAAAGTCTTGTAGTAAAGATTGGAAAGACCATCTGGACCTGGGGCCGAGCCCCCTTTCAGGTTTTTTATGACCTCCAAGGTTTCCTCCACTGAGATCTGAGCCTCCATAATATCTTTGTGGGATTTTTGTATAGTGGGGATAGGGAGGTGCTCTAAAAATGCTTCTATAGCTCGTGAATCGTTGGATTCATTTGCTCTGTATAGTTGTGAGTAGAAGGCTTGGAAAGAATCCAGGATTCTATGTGGATTTTGGGAAGACGTCCCATCCTGTAGTTTTATTTTGGGGAGGGCGAAGAGACGGGTCCTAGGGGATAACTTGGAGGCCAGCATCGTGCTCATTTTATCCTGATTCGGGTAGAATTTCACCCCATTCCAACGCAGAGAATCTTCAGCTTTAACCGTGAGCGCCAGGTTTAGTTTAATCCGAGCAGCATCAAGCTGGTCGGATTGAACCAGGGATGGGTTAGCTTTATGGTTTTTGCGTAAGAGGAGGAAATCTCTCTCCAATTTTGCAATGTCCATGGTTCTCTCCTTTTTGAGTTGGGAGGATATTTGGATCAGTTTGCCTCGTATCACGGCTTTGTGGGCTGCCCAGAGGGTCTCGGCTGAGATGTCGTCTACGTTGTTCAGGAGAAAATATTCTTTTAGTGTCTTGGTGAGTTCCGAAATCTGGATGGGGTCTTTAATGATGTGTTCTTTAATACGCCAGATGGGGGATGAGGGTCTGAGAAGCGAACCTTGGATAGATAGAGAGATCATAGAGTGGTCAGAGAGGGGAGTATCCTTAATTTTAGCTGAGATGGCGGCGGGGATATGCATGGAGGAGATCAGGATATGGTCAATTCTAGAGTATACTTGGTGGGGTATTGAAAAGTGGGTGTAGTCCCTTGAAGTGGGGTTGAGTTCTCTCCATATGTCTGTGAGGCCCTGTTGGTGAATCAGTTTAGCAATTTTGGAGCTGATTTTTGTTGGCCTGGAGAGCTGTTTAGCCGGGGGTTTAGATTTATCGAGGCTCTGATCAAAGGCGACATTCGAGTCTCCTCCAAAGATTACTGTTCCTTCCAGGTGGGGACCTAGTGTTTGGAAAAGCGAAGTGAAGAATACATTCTGTCCCTTGTTTGGGGCATAATAGGATATCAGAGAGAAAGTTTGGTCTGCGATCTGACCTTTTACTAGTATGTACCTGCCTTCGGGGTCACAAAGAGTCTGGCTAACTTTGAATTGGCAATCCTTAGCAAATAGGATCGCGACTCCCCTGGTTTTATCCTCAGCGTTTGCCAAATAAAACGAGGGGAAGCGCGCATGTAGGAATGAGGGGCAGAATCGAGAAGGGAAATGCGTTTCCTGGAGCATTACTATCGAAGCCCTTTGTTTATGATATGATTGGAAGGTTTTCCTTCTTTTAACTGGGGAATTGAAGCCTTGGACGTTGTGGGAAATAATTTTTATCTGGGGGCGAGATGGAGTGGTGTTAGGCATGTTTTTTGAGTGAAGAGTGTGCTATTGATGAAGAAACACTTACCCTGACCCAGTTGAAGAGGGGTGGGCAGGAGGCGAATGAGGAGCGAGGTCTGGAACCTGGAGATGCTGGACGAGAAGGAGCTGCAGACAATCCGTCAACCCTGACAGGAGGGGGTAAGGGAGAAAAAAGCACAGATGGGTTAAAACATAGAGACAGAAGGAGAAAGAGAATATGTACAAAATGACCTGAAATAGGCCGGAGGCGGAGAGGGGGGAAGGTATTCCCCTTTCCGAACTCCAATAACAGGAAAAGGTGGTCCTGGGATCGAACCACCAGTCCATCGAACGAGAATGGGAATTCCATTTCCGTAGGATGGAAGAAGTCGCAGGGCAGCTACCGCAGCCCAAGCCACCCTTGAAACCTTGTATAGAAAAATAAGCTTTGTAACAATATAGATAAAAAGAAGCATACGGAGAACAAAAAGGAGTATCAAAATCTGAAAAAAACTGAAGTGTTTTTAACTTGGGGCTGCTCTGGTCTGAAGTACAGGTAGAGTCTTCCTAGTAGACATACTGGAATCCTCTGTGGGGATGGAGAAGGAAGGTGGTGTGGGAAATCCAAGTCCCACTGTGGACTTAGCCAGTCCGTTGTGAGAGAGTGAGGTTGTGGAGAGGGGCCAGAACTTCCTGCTGTCACTGGGGGAGCCCAGATGGACGATGAGGGAGTGATGTTCAAGAACCGATGAGGCCATTCTTGTGGAGATCAATGGGCTAAATCTTTAAGCCTCCTTGAGGCGTAGGTGAGGGATAGGGGCAATAGTAGATCTTGGGAAACTGGATGCGTAGCCCCGTTGGGGCGTTGGGATGCAAACTTGAGAGTTAGGGGTGGATGGAAAAATTACCCCTTGCGGGGACAAGGCCTCTTTGTGATGGATCCAAGAAAGGTGGAGGACATCTGGTATGAGATGGATTGGGGACAGTGGATCACAAAGAGGAAAAAAGGTGTCGCCGGGGTCTTGTATAAGACCTCCGCAGGTTGGTAATTGATCTTTCAGTCGCCTGCTTTTATTAGCTTTCCAGGCTGGAGAGATGGGGCTGTTGGGAGTTTGGCGTTTAGAGGAGCCCGCTTGAGTGATGGTTATGTCCATTTCCGAGTCTAGGGATATGAGCTTGAGTGAGAGGAGGATTCGTTCGCCTTCAGTGAACGTGGTGAATGAGTGGGTTCTGCCTTTAAGGGAAAATTTTAGGGCGAAAGGGAATGCCCACCAATATTTAATCTCCTTCTGGGAGAGGACGAGCAGAAGGGGCTTGAGGGCTCTGCGTTTCTGGATGGTCGTGGGGGAAATGTCCGCGAAAATTTGCACTTCCTGTCCTTGAAAAAGGATGCGGGATTGCTGGCGTGAAATTTTCATTATTTCTTCCTTTACACTATAGAAGTGAGGCTTCACGACCACATCTCTGGGGGATCCGTCTTTTCTGGGGGGACCCAGGGACCTGTGTGCCCTGTCCAGCTCCAACTTGATGGGGGGCAGCTCAGGGATGAGGGATTTGATTAAATCCTGGATAGCTTTGGGGATGTCTGTGATTGATTCGGGGATACCTCTTACTCTGAAATTGTCCCTTCTCGACCTGTTCTCCAGGTCATCGATTCTGTTCAGTGCCACCTCTAGTTGCTCTTGAACCATATGAATGTGCTCAGTGTTCTGGTTAGCTCTGGACACTGTAATGTCTAATTTGTGTTCTATGGCTTCCATCCTTGCTCCCAAGTTTTGAAAGTCTGCTCTTATCTCGTTCGTGATTCTTGTGGCTGTGTTTGCTAAACCTCTGTCTAGTAAATCTGACAGTTTGAGGAATAGATCTCCTGTGTTGAGGGGTATGGCAGCCTCCGGATCTCCTATGGAAGTTCCAGCTCCCTGATGTGGTGGTGTGGCGTTCGGTGGGGACAGGGAGTAATTCTCAAAGGTGCGCTCTAGGAGGGATACTGTGGAGGCTGGGGATGGGGTCCCCATAGGCTGGTTATGGGAAGCAGGTAAGGGTGTGTAGGCCAGAGTGGCAGGAGCAATCACTTGCCTGGTTTCCACGTGTCCCCCTGCATACTGCTCCTTGTGCTGTGCTGCGGCCACCATCTTGGATAAGGCCCGGGAATCTTCTGCTGAAAACTGCGGTCCCAGGTCCCTGCGGACCGTGCTGTTTGGCATGGGTCGATGCAGCGGGTGTTCCCGGGTCCGATTTCGCTAGTGGTGGGCGAAAAGGCGGCCTTAATCCAGCGCTTGGGTGGCTTGCTGGGCTGGGTAGAGCGGAGCTCCCGGCTTACACGGCCATCTTGGGAGTCCCGCCGCAGACCTCACTTTTTGTCACAAAGTTTTGAAAATTGAAAAAAGAAAAAAAAATTTTTTTTTCTGGTCTTTCTTCATTTTCAAAAACAAATGAGAGCTGCAAAATACTCACCATGCCTCTCAGCAAATAGCTTGGGGTGTCTACTTTCCAAAATGGGGTCATTTGGGGGGGTTTTGTGCCATCTTGGCATTTTATGGCCTTCAAAACTGTGATAGGTAGTGAGGCGTGAAATCAAAAATTTATGCCCTTAGAAATCCTGAAGGCGGTGCTTGGTTTTCGGGGCCCCGTACGCGGCTAGGCTCCCAAAAAGTCCCACACATGTGGTATCCCCATACTCAGGAGAAGCAGCTGACTGTATTTTGGGGTGCAATTCCACATAGGCCCATGGCCTGTATGAGCAATATATCATTTAGTGACAACTTTTTGTAATTTTTTTTTTTTTTTTTGTCATTATTCAATCACTTGGGACAAAAAAAATAAATATTCAATGGGTTCAACATGCCTCTCAGCAATTTCCTTGGGGTGTCTACTTTCCAAAATGGGGTCATTTGTGGGGGTTTTGTACTACCCTGCCATTTTAGCACCTCAAGAAATGACATAGGCAGTCATAAACTAAAAGCTGTGTAAATTACAGAAAATGTACCCTAGTTTGTAGACGCTATAACTTTTGCGCAAACCAATAAATATACGCTTATTGACATTTTTTTTACCAAAGACATGTGGCCGAATACATTTTGGCCTAAATGTATGACTAAAATTTAGTTTATTGGATTTTTTTTATAACAAAAAGTAGAAAATATCATTTTTTTTCCAAATTTTCGGTCTTTTTCCGTTTATAGCGCAAAAAATAAAAACGGCAGAGGTGATCAAATACCATCAAAAGAAAGCTCTATTTGTGGGAAGAAAAGGACGCAAATTTCGTTTGGGTACAGCATTGCATGACCGCGCAATTGGCAGTTAAAGCGACGCAGTGCCGAATTGTAAAAAGTGCTCTGGTCAGGAAGGGGGTAAATCCTTCCGGGGCTGAAGTGGTTAAAGGATAAAAATCTTACCTTAATACACTCCTTCTGCAGGACCTGGATGATGGCAGAACAGGTCTCTGGGATAATGATCCCCAGAGCCTGGGGGGAGATGCCTGTCGAGAACTTCAAGTCCTGCAGGCTTCTCCCCGTCGCCAAGTACCGCAGGGTGGCGACTAGCCTCTGCTCCGGAGTGATGGCTTGCCTCATGCAGGTATCCTGCCTGATAATATAAGGGGTCAGCAAAGCCAACAAATGGTGAAATACGGGGTCCATCATCCGGAGAGAGTTCCTGAAATCGTCAGGATTATTTTCACGGATCTCACGGAGCAAAGGCATGTGACAGAACTGGTCACGCTGGAGCAACCAATTCTTGGTCCATGAACTCCTCCCCACCCTGTTCATGAACTGGACTTGTGTCAAGGTAAGGACCCCAACACCAAGCCCCCACACAGCACGAACTCTACGAGGAGTACGTATACGCAACATGGCTAGAAAACGGTCGGCTGCTCAGAACGCAGTAACAGAACGCACTGAAGAACAGCAAGGCTTGTGAAGAGCGACCTGAAAATCAGTAATGAACGAACAAGAACACAATGGTAAATCAATGCGAACTCACTGCACGCACTGAAGAGCAGATACAAAACCACAAGCACAAACTGAACAGCAGAAAACGATCTGAAAGCCATGAGTCTGAAAAAGCGCAAATCATCTCTCACCAAACTTTTACTAACACGAGATTAGCAAAAGGAGCCCAAAGGGTGCCGCGCTTGGTTAGGACCTGCCCTTTTCTAGTCTCGTCATACGTGGTGTACGTGACCACGTTCTTGGCGATCGGAAATTCCGACAACTTTGTGCGACCGTGTGTATGCAAAACAAGTTTGAGCCAACATCCGTCGGAAAAAAAAATCCATGGATTTTGTTGTCGGAATGTCCTATCAATGTCCAATTGTGTGTATGGGGCATTAAGGTGATAAGGGGACATGCTTGTTTTGTTCCTCTTTGCAGTGGAAAGGGCGCCGATATATGTCTATTTACTTGCACCTGTGCCACCAGTGCAGCATAAAGGAGCTGTATCCAGCTTATAAACTGGGATCCAAAACAAATTTTTCTAAACAATGACATAGATAATCCCATTCTATACTATCAAAAGCTTTTGCCGCATCAAGCGACAATATAGCTCTATTGCCCAGATTTTCAGATGGGACCTGCAGGTTAAGAAATAGACGCCTTATATTCACTGCAAAAGATCTATTTGGAATCAAACCAGATTGATCTATACACTATCTTAGATATTACTTTTGCTAATCTAATAGCTAACACTTTTGCTAATAGCTTCACATCCAATGTAAGTAGTGATATTGGACAATATGATTCAGGATTATTAGGGTTTTATCTGGTTTTAACAAAACTATAATGATTGCTTCATTCATACAAGGTGGAAGATGACCAAATTCCAACACTGTATTAAATACCTCCAATAATTCCGGCAACAATTCAGTTCCATAGACCTTATAGACGTCCCCCGGTAACCCATCTACACCTGGGGCCTTATTATTGGGCAGATTAGCAGAGGCAAATTGGAGTTTCTCCAATGTCAAAGGCTTAACCAATATCTCCCTATCAGCTACTGATAATTCTGTTTACATAATAGAGTTAAGAAAGAATTGCAGTTCAGCTTCCTTATAGGATACAGTTTTTTATAAAAATCAACAAACGCTGATGAAATCTCCAATGTAGTTCATACAGTTTCAGTTGGAGAAACTTGTAGTTCTACTACTTGTGTCATTGGTTTCTGAGCTTTTACTATTGCTGCTATAAGATGGCCCGTATTTTCCCCATCCTCAAAATAAGGTTGCTGAAGGAAAAAGCATTTATGTTCTGCATTGTTACGAGAGATGTCAGCTTATATCTTTTTTTTTTTATATTTAAATATTTTTATTGATTTTGCATAGAGAGAAATTTACAAGCATGTAAAAACAGACCTTGAATCCATACATAGTGACAGAGTATTACCAAGGTACAAATATCGAGGAAAGGCATCATGAGGGAAACCCAACATGTTTTTGGACCTTGTGAAAACATATTCAATATGCAACACTCAATGACTAAAGCACATTTAAACAGAGACTGGATTACAGCTATAGGAATAAACCAGTTCTGGTGATAGGGCCAATCCTGTAGGGTCCTCCTGCTCTCCAGTCAATTAAGGAGAACTATCCGGGGTGCCACGCACACCCCACCCCACTGGGAACTTTCTGTGGAAGTGTGCGTAGCGCTCCCCGTTTCTCAACCCCAGGTTCTAGGGTCTGGTGAGATGAAAAATGTTGGAGACCATACCGGAGGGGCCCTTATGAACCTAAACCTTTCCGTGGCAGAAAATATAAACCAAAAATTTTCAATAATAGGTGATGAACCTCCGATGGGCGAGTGGAGTCCACCGGGGAGTTCCTTAAGAAAAGGAGTTCAAAGCCCTGCTTGCAAGCAAAGAATTAGGGACAAGAGAGTCCAAAAGAGGGGTGAAAAGGAAAGCGAAGGAGGAGGAGAAAGGGAGCAAGAGAGGGGGGAGGTGGGTTAAAGAGAGTTAAGTCCAGAGGGAAGGGGGGGGTGGGTTCCTCCTCCTGTCAAACCTGGTATGAGTTTGATGTTCTGGAAAGTAGCCCACGGTTCCCAAGTGGACATAAATCACCCTACTTTATCGTTAAGTTTAGTTACAAGATGCTCTTGAGACATAATCCATGAAATTTTATTAATACAGCTCCTGAAGGAAACCGAAGGTTATTTCCAACTTTTAGCTAAGGTGATTTTAGCTCCTAATAAGATAAAGAATGAAAGGCCTTGCGCTTGTTTCGATAACCCTGGTATATGTTGATTGAGAAGGGCAAAATGAACATTGGGGTAGACCTGTACTTTAAATAAGGACCTAATCATATTGAAAATTCTACTCCAGAAGGATCTAATTCGGGGACAAGACCACCAGATATGTACCATTGAACCCTCCAGTTCGCATCCCCTGAAACATAAGGGGGATGTTCCCTGAAACATCGCCGCCAGTCTGGCTGGAACATAATACCACCTAGAAATGACCTTAATGCTGGCTTCAATGAGCGATATGTTGCATATACCTTTAAAGGAGCGAATCCAATATTTATGCCAATCTACCGCTGTCCTCGTCTGGTCGGTCTCCTCCTCCCAGGACCTTGTGTAGGCTGGTTTGTCCGATTTTGTAATCAATGCAGAATAGATCAGGGAGATGCCCCCTTTCTGATCCTGAATATTAGCACACCAGTGTTCGTAAGGAGTGATGGATAAAGAATTTAAATTGTTGTGCCAGATTGAATGAAGGAAATTTGATATTTGTGTGAACCTGAATTTCTCGGATTCAGGCATCTCTAGAGTGTTCTGGCAGTAAGCTAAGGTAATTGGACCTGTTGCCGTGAGAAAGTGTCCTATGCGGTAGAGTCCTTTATCTGTCCACCATTTGAATGCTTTAATATGTACTCCCGGAGGGAATTCAGCGTTATGGAAAATGTGCGCGAGGGGTTTCATTGGAGAGGCCAAAGATGACTGCTTAAGCAATCTAGTACTGAGAGAGATGGAATGAGATAGAGTGGGGGACATGATTGCTGGTCTGACTTTGGGGTCGCACCACAAGAGGTAGTCTAAGGTGTGAAGAGGGGTCGCTCTTCTCTCTATAGCGAGCCAATCTGGTTTTGGGCCTTGGGAGAATAACATGGACAATTGAGCCAATTGTGCCGCTTGATAATATGCCCAGAGATCAGGTAGCCCCAATCCGCCCTGGGATTTTAGACGTAGTAGGATACTGGATGGGCATCTATATCCCGTTCTACCCCAGACAAAAGCTATTATCTCCGACTGTAATTTTCGGAGAAAACTTTTCTTGATTGGGATGGGAAGGGAGCGGAACAAGTACAGGAGTCGTGGGAGAAGTGTCATTTTGACTGCATGGACCCTTCCCAGCCAGGATAGACCACACTTTGCCCATTTATCTAGTTCACCCCTGCATTTACTGAACATAGGTATGTAGTTCGTTTTAAACAGGTCCCCGATGTCCGCTGTGAGATTGACTCCCAAATATCGAATGAATTTCGGAGCCCACGGGAAGTCAAAAGTGCTTGTGAGTTGTGGGAGAATATTGGCCGGGACCGAAATGTTTAACGCCGTGGACTTGCCCATATTGACCTTTAAGCCTGAAACCGCGCTGAATGCATTGAGGGTTTTGTATATTTCTGGAACGGAGATGAGAGGGGAGGTTACATATATCATAAGGTCGTCTGCGTAGAGGGCACATTTGTGTTCCTGCTCTCCGCACTGAACCCCCTTAATGTCTGGATTTGACCTAATAGCTATAGCTAGGGTTTCGATCGCTATCGCAAAAAGGAGTGGGGAAAGGGGACATCCTTGTCTGGTGCCCCTGCCTATGGGGAACGAGGTGGAGTATCTGCCCATCAGGCGAACCTGCGTCGACGGGTGTGAATACAGGGAGCGAATCAGATTCAGACAATTTGGGCCAAAGCCCCATTTATGTAAAGTATCAAATAGATAAGTCCAGTCTATGGAATCAAAAGCCTTATGTAGGTCTATTGATAAAAGGAAACCGGATTGGGGAGGACTTCCATCCCAGTGTGACTTTAACAGTGAGATAATGTCTATTGTCCGTCTGATCTGATCCGTCCCCTGTCATCTAGGAATAAACCCCACCTGATCCCTATGAATGTATGAAGGGATAAAGCTTGATAACCTGTTTGCCATAATGTTTGTAAGAATCTTAATGTCATTATTGATTAATGATATTGGGCGATAATTACCCACCTCACTGGGGTCTTTTTCTGGTTTGGGGATCATTGAAATATAGGCTGTATTTAGATCTGAGCCTAAAGGGGTACCCTTCCTAAGTGAATTAAAGAATTTTGAAAGGTGCGGGGCTAGAGTTGGAGCAAATTTTTTATAGTATCCCGTGGAAAAACCATCCGGGCCCGGGGCGGAGCCTAGTTTCAAAGCTTTGATTGTGTCTAAGATTTCTGTCTGGGAGAAGGGGCTCTCCATCAGATCGCTATGTTCTTTCAAGATGGAGGGTAAGCCTATGGAATTCAGGAATTCCTGTTGTGATTTGGAGATATGAGGATGGTGCGGTTGATATAAGTCCGCATAGTATTGGAGAAAGGCCTCCATTATTTTAACGGGGTTCTGAGAAAGGTCCCCGGACTGAACTTTTATTTTAGGGAATGCTAGAGATCTGGGTTTGGGGCTAAGCTTTATTGCCAGTTTGGAGCCTATTTTGTCTTTTTGGGAATATAATTTGGCCCCCGACCATCTAAGTTGTTTCTCTGCTGACGTAGTTAGGATCATATTCAACCGAGCTCGAGCCTTATCTAATTTGTCTAACAATTCAGGGGACGGATTTAATTTGTGAGCTCTTGAGAGAGCCTGGAATTCTGCTGTGAGTTTACGTGTGTCTGCTTTATGTTCTGACCGCAGCTGGGATGTGATTTGAATTATTTTCCCCCTAAGCACTGTTTTGTGTGCCGCCCAGACGGTCTCGGGGGAGACCTCATCCGTGGCATTTATGGCAAAATAATCCTTAATGGCTCCCTCTATGATGGTGCATTGAACGGGGTCACTTAAGATGGATTCCTGTAGTCTCCATCTTGGGGAGTTAGAGCGTTCCGAGGCTCTTTTAGTGATTAGGGTGACCATTGAGTGGTCCGACAGGGGGGTGTCCACGATCTTGGATTTTAAGATCAGCGGGATCGTGTGTGGGCTGGTAAATATGTGGTCTATCCTGGCATAGGAGCTATGGGGGGCTGAAAAATGAGTGTAATCTTTAGAATGTGGATTCAATTCCCTCCAAATGTCTATTAAACCCTTATCATGCAGGAGTTTAGCTAATTTAGAACTTTGCTTGGACAGGCGTTTGGGTCTAGGTATACCGGAACTTGACTTGTCCAGTGCGAAGTCAAAAGCTGTGTTGGAGTCCCCACCAATAAAAACTGTGCCCTTCAGAAGTGGTTGAATCTTATCCAGCAGGGCGACCAAAAAGGCTTTCTGGCCCTTGTTAGGGGCATAATATGAGACAAAGGTGTACACCACCCCATCTATAGTCCCGGAGACTAAGATGTAACGACCCAGGGGGTCCAACACAACTTCCGAGTCAGCTATGTTAATGTGTTTTGCAAAACATATTGCAACCCCCTTCGTTTTATTTGTGGCGGAGGCAAGGAAAAATTGCGGGAATTGATGATGTATGAAAGAGGGTTTGTAAGAGGAAGGGAAGTGAGTCTCTTGTAGGAAGAGGATATCTGCGTGCATGGACTTGTAGAGCTGAAAAAGCTTTCTACGTTTTGTGGGGGAGTTGAGGCCCTGTGTGTTGTGAGAGATGATCTTAAGGGTATTCGACCCTAGAGTAGAGTTAGCCATCCAGTGGGGTTATGTGGTGTACTCTGCAGATAAAGAACTTACCGGACTGACGAGTGCCCGGGGGATCCAAGTAATAGAGCGAGCGCAAGGCTGTCTTGTTAGGTCCTGGGAGGAGCGAGACTGGACTCTGCATCTGTGAATGTGGGGGAACAGGAAGAGGGTGAAGAGTAGGAAAAAGATGAGCAATAGAAGGAAAGAAGACACAAGCGTTAGTTTAACCTTCAATATACTAAGTGATTGAACGTGCAACAAATAATGCATACAACTTGGGAGGGCTCTAGGCGTCCCCCTTATCCCAGGGTAAGACGGGAGACTCCCCCTTACCCCTAAATCCTGAGAGGAACGGTGAACCATTCCTGGAAGCACCAGTAAGAGAGCCAATGGCAAAAAAAAGTTGCCTTTGGGTCCTAGGGGAGGCGCAATGTTGCCACCTCTACCCCGCCACCTTGAAAAACAAACTATAATGGAGGAGGAAGAAAACTGGAATTCCTCCTCGCTATAACTGTTAGAGCGAACCAGTGAAAATACTATGAAAAATAAAGAAAAAAAAAATAAAAATAAAAATATCTGAGAAGAATAAGGAGGAAGTAAAACAAAAACCCTCAGTAGCGCAATCTCAAGGGGTCTGGAAAATTAAGAGGGGTCCCCTCCATTAGCAGCTAATACCAACTTATTCATCAACAAACTGTACCTCCATCCTATGAACCGTACCCCTCCCCCACATCCCCAAAGAAGGGCATTAGCCCTAATAAGTCGTTACCCTGAGTCCCAGGGTGCCAGGGGGATGGACCCCTATCACCCTGAGAGCCGGGGCAGACGTTCCCCTCCCCCAACTATCTGTAAAAATGAGACTAATAAATAAAAGTCCCAGGTGGGCAGTGATGACCGATGCTGGTCCTGAGGTCCAGAGTCCAGCTACGATACGGAGATCCTGGAAGCAAGTGTGGCCAAAGGAGAGAAACCGGACCAGGGCCCTGATCCTGCTATGTATGCGACATCAAGTTGGGAAGTTTTCTTTGGATCGTTTATAACCTTGCTTCAGCCAGGAGGGTTGTAGTGGGCTTGCTGGTGGAGGACGTTTCGTGGAAGCGGGTGTGTTTCTGCTTTGCGTATGGGGTGACGGGTCGTGAGAAATGAGACCCAAGTGGAGGAACAGACGTTCTCCTTCAGGGAGGGTAGAGAAGCCAAAGTTCTTGTTTTTATAAGCAAAATTGAGGCGCAGAGGGAAGGACCAACGGTAAGAAATTTCTTTCTCTATTAAACATTGGATCAACGGTTTAAGAGAACGCCTTTTCTGAACCGTATAAGGGGATAAGTCCGCAAATATTTGAATCCTGTGGCCTAGCAACTTGAGGTCGTCTGAGCCCCTGGATTTCCTCATGACCTCCTCCTTAACTGAGTAAAAATGAGGTTTCACGATTATATCGTGAGGTAGACCATCTGAACGTGGGGGCTGTAGAGCTCTGTGCGCTCTGTCAATCTCCAAACGATGATCTGAGATGTCAGGGATAAGGTCTCTTAGCAGGCGTTTGACAGCAGCATGAGTGTCCTTTTCGGTCGTCGATTTTGGAGAAGGCAGATTCAAGTTGGTCCTGCAGGTCCTGTATTCTGGCTGAGTTTTGGTTGATGCGGGATGCTGCCTGGTCAGCTTTCTGCTCAATGTGATCAATCCTCTGCCCCAATTGCTGTAAGTCAGCATGTATGGAGGAAGTTATCTGAACAGCGTTCTGGGCCAGGCTTTTAGAGAGTAAATGTGTAAAAGCCTCCATCATGGAGGGGAAGTCTGTGGGGGCAGGGATGTTTGCAGATGCTTCCGTTACTGTTAACAGCATCCCTGTATGTGGGTCTGTCATAGGGGTAGAGGGATAGCCGGCACCCATCCGCCCCAGCAAAGATTCTGTCGATGAGGGAGAAGAGGTCTGAGGCAGTGGGGGAAAGTCCATACCTGGGGAGGATGGGGTCTGATTGTCCTGATCCGCTATGGATTCCTCCTGATCTCCTGTGCTGAGGAGAGAGCCTCGTGGGACCGCCGCCATCTTGGCATAGCTGACCGGAGCTGCTGCCGCCGTCATCTGGTCCGTCAGGTTTCTCCTGGCAAGCGCCGTTTTAAAGATTATGCTCTCGGGGGCTTCCCCCACCCGTATGTCCCTGTTTTGTGCCTGGGGGTTCGCTCAGGACGCTGTGGTGGCGATCGAGGGGTAGCGGTGGAGCGGAGCTCTAGCAGCCGGTGGCCATCTTAGCCGCTGCCGCGCATGCGCCTATATCTTTTTTTTTTTTGTACCCACTTCTGTTGTGTTTCCATAGTAGGATTCACTATATATTGAAGTTCGGCCTTTAAAACATCTTCAGCCCCTGAATGTTGCCAAGCCCTAAATCTTTTTTTGATCCTTGAAATTTGAGCGATAAATAAGCCTCTCATATAAGCTTTTAGAGACTCCCAATATATAGGTGAAGATAAAGAGGGCTTGTTAACAGTACTATAGGCCAAAATATCAAATATCATCTTCTGCTTTGAGGGAAAAAGGTCAAAGCCAATAAGGATTCATTTTTCGAGTCAAGTGCAAGTCTTAATTGAATTTAAGGCTAATTGAGAACCAACGGGGAATGATATGACAATCCTCTAGCTGCATAGGTCACCTCAGATATCACAGGTAACATCATAGAAGTAGCTAGTTCCAAATCAATTCTAGATAGGGTCCCATGGGTACTAGAGAAGCAAGAGAACACTCTTTCATTAGAGTGTAGCATTCTCCAGACATCCATGAGACCAATCTCCTTAATATAACAAGCAAAAGAGGTACACCATTTCACTTAAATTTCTTCATTCATCCAGAGTGGTTTATCCACTCTTAAAGGGGCAGCTTCACTCATTATCATTCACAACTTTTGCCGCCATCACTTGTCACTGTATTTACTTATTTACATTTGGTATTGCCAGTACATGTCACATATATTCAAGCAAGGGCTCAGAGCTTCAACAAAAACTGCTGAAATTAGCAGCTTGTGTCAAAGTGAGAGGATTATAGACAGACTGATATGGGCCTTTTCCTGTGTTCCTTTGTAACAACCACAACCTTTTCACCAAAAACAGAGTAAACTACCGGATAAGATTTACAGAGTTATGCCCCGTACACATGGTCAGACATTGATCGGACAGTCCGACAACAAAATCCATGGATTTTATCTGACGGATGTTGGCTCAAACTTGTTTTGCATACACACAGTCGCACAAAGTTGTCGGAATTTCCGAAAGCCAAGAACGAGGTGACGTACATCACGTATGATGAGACTATACAAGGGCAGTTCAGTACCAAGCGCGGCACCCTTTGGGCTCCTTTTGCTAATCTCGTGTTGGTAAAAGTTTGGTGAGAGACGATTTGCGCTTTTTCAGACTTGTGGTTTTCAGTTCGTTTTTCTGGTGTTCAGTTTATGCTTGTGGGTTTGTATCTGGTCTTCAGTGCGTGCAGCGAGTTACCATTGACTTGTCATTGTGTTCTTGTTTGTTCGTTACTGATTTTCAGGTTGCTCTTCACAGGCCTTGCTGTTCTTCAGTGCGTTCTGTTACTTCGTTCTGAGCAGCCGATCGTTTTCTAGCCATGTTGCGTGTATGTACTCATCGTAGAGTTCGTGCTGTGCGGGGGCTTGGTGTTGGGGTTCTTACTTTGACACAAGCCCAGTCCATGAACAGGGCGAGGAGGAGTTCATGGACCAAGAATTGGTTGCTCCAGCGTGACCAGTTCTGTTACATGCCTTTGCTCCGTGAGATCCGTGAGAATAATCCTGATGATTTCAGGAATTTTCTCAGGATGACGGACCCCGTATTTCACCATTTGTTGGCTTTGCTGACCCCTTATATGAGCAGGCAGGATACCTGCATGAGGCAAGCCATTACTCCGAAGCAGAGGCTAGTCGCCACCCTGCGGTACTTGGCAACGGGGAGAAGCCTGCAGGACCTTAAGTTCTCGACAGGCATCTCCCCCCAGGCCCTGGGGATCATTATCCCAGAAACCTGTTTTGCCATCATCCAGGTCCTGCAAAAGGAGTATATTAAGGTAAGATTGTTATCCTTTAACATCACATTTTATTGTATAGAATGTTTGCTAATGTATTGTATTTCTTTCGGGGCGTGTTGTGCACAGTACAGTACAAAACAGTAATGTCAGACAGACACTGATTTCACTCACTGATCCCTGCTCTCTCCTCTCACGATCGGTGTGTGAGGAGAGAGCAGGGATCAGATAGTAACAGCTACTGACTTGTTTACTGACTTGTTTATCTTAATTTTCCCAAGAATTGTGGGAAAAAAATACAGCTTCAAAAAACTCACCATGCCTCTTAGTAAATACATTGGACTGTCTACTTTCCAAAAAGGGGTCATTTGGGGGGTATTTGTACTTTCCTGGCTTGTTAGTGTCTCAAGAAATGAGATAGGCCTTCAGGTGAGATAGTACATCAGTTGTGATCAATTTGAGACAGGATATGTGCAATTTATGCTTGTAGAACGCCTGGAAGTGCTACTTCAGTGTTGGCCCTTTGTATGTGGCCAGGCTGTGTAAAAGTCTCACACATTATGGTATCGCTATACTCAGGAGGAGTAGAGGAATGCATTTTGGGTTGTCATTTTTGCTATGTACATGCTATGTGTTAGAAATATTTTATAAATGGACAACTTTGTGTAAAAAAAATGCATTTTAATTTTTTTCCACATTTTCCAAAAACTTCTGGAAAAAAAATGAACCGTTCAAAAGACTCATTATGCCTCACAGATTATACCTTGGTGTGTGTGCTTTCCAAAATGGGGTCATTTTGTGGACAATTCAATTGTCCTGGTGCTCCAGCGCCTTCAAAAGTGTAATAGGTGGTTGGGAAAGGATATGTGCAATTTATGATTGTAGAACGCCTGAAAGTGCTACTTCAGTGTTGGCCCTTTGTATGTGGCCAGGCTGTGTAAAAGTCTCACACATGTGGTATCGCTATACTCAGGAGGAGTAGAGGAATGCATTTTGGGGTGTCATTTTTGCTATGTACATGCTATGTGTTAGAAATATCTTATAAATGGACAACTTTGTGTAAAAAAAAATGCATTTTCATTTTTTTTCCCCTTTTTTCAAAACCTTCTGGAAAAAAATAAACCATTCAAAAGACTCATTATGCCTCACAGATTATACGTTGGGGTGTGTGCTTTCCAAAATGGGTTCATTTTGTGGATAATTCCATTGTTCTGGTGCCCCAGGGCCTTCAAAACTGTAATAGGTGGTTGGGAAAGGATATGTGCAATTTATGCTTGTAAAACGCATGAAAGTGCTACTTCAATGTTGGGCCTTTGTATGTGGCCAGGCTGTGTAAAAGCCTCACACATGTGGTATCGCCATACTCAGGAGGAGTAGAGGAATGCATTTTGGGGTGTCATTTTTGCTATGTACATGCTATGTGTTAGAAATATCTTATAAATGGACAACTTAGTGTAAAAAAATGCATTTTCATTTTTTTCCACATTTTCCAAAAACTTCTGGAAAAAAATGAACCGTTCAAAAGACTCATTATGCCTCATAGATTATACGTTGGGGTGTGTGCTTTCCAAAATGGGGTCATTTTGTCGACAATTCAATTGTCCTGGTGCTCCAGCGCCTTCAAAAGTGTAATAGGTGGTTGAGAAAGGATATGTGCAATTTATGCTTGTAGAACGCATGAAAGTGCTACTTCAGTGTTGGCCCTTTGTATGTGGCCAGGCTGTGTAAAAGTCTCACACATGTGGTATCGCTATACTCAGGAGGAGTAGCAGAATGTATTTTGGGGTGTAGTTGCAATTATGCATATGCTGTGTGAGAGAAATAACCTGTTAATATGACCAGTTTGTGTAAAAAAAAAAAATCTTAATTTTCCCAAGAATTGTGGGAAAAAATTACAGCTTCAAAAAACTCACCATGCCTCTTAGTAAATACATTGGACTGTCTACTTTCCAAAAAGGGTCATTTGGGGGGTATTTGTACTTTCCTGGCTTGTTAGTGTCTCAAGAAATGAGATTCAGGTGAGATAGTACATCAGTTGTGATCAATTTTCAGTGATTGGCACCATAGTTTGTAGACTCTATAACTTTCACAAAGACCGAATAATATACATTAATTTGGGTTATTTTTACCAAAGATATTTAGCAGTATAAATTTTGGCACAAATTTATGAAGAAAAATGACTTGTTTGCAAAATTTTACAATAGAAACTAAAAAAAAAGTACGTTTTTTTCAAAATTTTCGCTTTTTTTTGCTTATATCGCAAAAAATGAAAAACCCAGTGGTGATTAAATACCACCAAAAGAAAGCTCTATTTGTGAGAAGAAAATGATAAACATTTTGTTTGGATACAGTGTAGCATGACTGAGTAATTGTCATTCAAAGTGTGAGAGCGCTGAAAGCTGAAAATTGGTCTGGGCGGGAAGGTGCATAAGTGCATAAGTGCCTGGTATTGAAGTGGTTAAACTGAACAAATATTTGGTTTTGATTTACTGCTTGGCTTTCTTTTACTGACCCTGACTGAAAGTTTTGGAGTCCTGAAAATGGCATGATTGTGTAAAATTAAAAAGCACTGTTGGGTGTTATTTACTAAAATAAAATACACTTTGCACTACAAGTGCACTTGAGACTGTGCTGAAACTGCACTTGTAGTGCAAAGTGGATTTGCCTTTAATAAATAACACCCATTGCCACTGAAAACACCAATTTTACAACACAAAAATGCTTTTGAGCATTGAAAGAAGAAGCCACACATTGTTTAATCTCAATCTCAATCTCACATGTGCATTTATAAAAGGTTTTTAAAACAAACCAACATGTTTGTTGTATAACAATTTTTTAGGTGACATTAAAAGTAGAAATGTCCTTTTAAGGTAAAACAGGCATGTTTAAAACCAACAAGAAATACACAAATCTGGAACTTACAAAGTTCAACTTTTGTAGAACTTGAAGGCAATATGAGACATGAGTATTTATTAACTGTGTTTGATATTGCGTTCAGATAGGGTGAAGTCACACCTGGAAAAGCCAAATTTTGAAGATGCACACAATTTGCCGAATGTCAACATGTGCTAGCTGCCATCATGGGGGATCAATGGACGTGTTTTGTGGGTGCAACCCCTTCCTCTCAGCTACTTTATTATTGAGGAAGGAGTTGCACCCCCAAAACGCATACATTTATCTCCCGTGATGGGCTAAGTTATGAAGGACTCAGCAGACCAAAAATGTGTCATCAACTTTTCAGGGCTATAGAGCAGAAAACCACCAGATAGTGAGATATAGCGAAACCTGCTTTTGAAAACCCCAAGGTCTGCTCAATGATATGTCTTGTCTTAGTAATTGCTGCATTGTACCGAGATACTTGCAGATGTTGAGCACCTCAAGAGTTATGTTAGCAGCCAGGGCAGACAAGGATAGTAAGAATCACCTACAATACAGTTTGAAAATGCCATTTTTATAACAGCAATAGTATATCATGATGAGTGGGTAATAACAGGAACATTTCCCTACATTTTGTTTTTCGTTGCTGAACATGATTGTAATGTGAAGCCCTTAGGCCATATGTAAAGTGGCTTTAGTTGGAAATGGTTACACCAAGTTGAGGATCTGGTTTAGCTATTTCTTTAGCAGCCAAGGCTAAAATGTGTTCTTTATCAGAGGGGGCAAAAAACGTCATATGAGTACAGTCTATGACACCACTACTGAAGTGTGTTAGACAGGTAGATATATTAAGGGGCAATTTGTCCAAAACCATGCAGGGCCTTGCAAGGAAATGTGAAAAAGATGGCTGTGATAACCCCACCACCTCCCCCGCTATAATCTGATAGGAGGCCTTGCCCAGAGAGTGCAGGACAGCCAGCAACTTGGTAATGGGTGATATGGCATGACTACACAGTGTGATGGACTGCATAAAAGGTCTCAATTCCCCAAAGAGAAGCATAATGAGGTCCTTAGATAGACAAAATTTAGAGAGCACTTCTACGTCAGGGAAGTCATCCAGCAAGATGTGCTGCTTAAAGGAAAGTGGAGGCATGACAAACACCCTTCTTCTTCACCTCACTCTGGTCTGAAACTCCGACATATTGGACTAAAATAGCTTCATTAGTGATGTAGGGGAGAGCAATGCAATGTACAGTTGCCAAATGAGGTTAGACTAGCCAAATGGGGGGCATGGCTTGATCTGGCACGAAGATGGCTGCTTAGCTCTGTAACTCCCGCTGCCTCACGACCTGACATCAGCCTATCGGAGGTAAAATCACCCTAAAACCGTCAAATTTAATGGGGACTGCCTCGCGGAATTCCT
Source organism: Lithobates septentrionalis (assembly GCA_037952835.1). NCBI lineage: Eukaryota > Metazoa > Chordata > Amphibia > Anura > Ranidae > Lithobates > Lithobates septentrionalis. Next base: position 136,234 of record JBBDGP010002014.1, read on the forward strand.
TCACCTCCCGTTCCCGGGAACAACCTGGGAGTGTGGGACATAATATCCCTGAAATGTTCAGATCCGGCAGAGGAAACATGGCGCCTTCCCGACAGAGGAATTCACAAGCTGCAGCTCCCTCACCAATGGGGATGCCAACCATCACACTTCCCTCACTCTCCTCAGATAGGGAAGACATGGAGGATTCCCCACATCCCTATCTAAACATTCATGATCTGCGGGCTATTGCCATGGACATAAAGGACACCCTTTCCACGGCTATCTCAGAACTCAGACTAGACATTCACGCGCTCACTGACAGAGTGCAGGCAGTTGAAAGGAGGGCAGAGCGCCATGACACACAACTCCAAAAAACTACTCACCACGTAGATAACCATACACTCCAAATGCGGGACATGCAAAGGCTCCTGAAAGATAATAGAGGCAGGTGCCATAATCTGAGGGTCTGAGGAATACCTGAAGCGATAGAAGGGGACCAAATCTTACCCTCAGTCACAGGCTTATTCAATGGTCTTTTAAACAGACCTTATCAGACCCCCATTATGATGGAGCGGATCCACCGAGCCCTGAGACCCAAGGGGAGGAATAATCCCCTGATGGACATTATCTGCTGCTTAGTCGATTTTAAACTCAAAGAGGACATCCTCAAACAAGCTAGAGGCAAACCACAAATTGCACATGAGGGGAAAACAATCCAAATTTATCAAGATCTTTCTGGAATTACGCTGCAGCACCGCAGAGACCTGAGACCCCTATTGGACTCTCTCCGCACTAAGGGAATTCCATACAAATGGAAATTTCCATTTTGCCTCTCGGCCACCTCACAGGATCACACAGCCCTCCTGAAAGTGCCGGAAGACCTCCCACACTTCTGTGCCTCCCTGAACATCCCGATGCTGGAGGTACCTAATTGGTACGCGGACTTCCGCCGCTCCGCTGTTAGACGGGGACACTCACCAGAAGAGCCTATGGGGGCACAAGCTATCAGACATCGAAGGAGACGTTCTCCGTCGGCCCCGAGTATTCGCCACACTTCTCACAGCCTGCAACCGGATCTCAGCCCAACAAACTCTCCAAGCCTGCGGCGAGCCAGACGAGACCACTAGAAACCCAATCACAGGTACACAGTAATCTGCCTTTATTGTTGATCCACGTTTGGCTCATCTGAACTTTCATTTGTTTGAGTCTGCTGTTAGACCTATTTTACAGTGTTAATGTATCTGCCTTGCTGAAGCTCCCTTTGAGATTGCAATAACCTCCTAAAAAGACTACTTCCACATCGAACACGCTCCTCCCCGCAACACGAGCAGTTTGGTATTCAATGCCAATGACTCCAGCTGTGTCCGTACCAAGGCCAACCTAAACTACAATCCCCAAAACACCCCGCGACTAACTTCCGAAACTCACCAGACTGACGTATCCTCTTTCAACTCAGCACCTCCCGATTGCACCCATTCCAGGAAATGCTGTGGCGCTCGGAACTCCAGAGATGCATTCCTGCACTACCATGCGGGTTGCGCCACCGCTGAACCATGACTGAGGGTCCACCGCTTCCATCACACCGGATCTCTACGTCTTCGGCGACCGAACTCAGACATCTCGCTATGCAACAATCACCAAGAGGCTTCGTAAGACTCTCCTAATACGCCAGATTCAAACTACATCATCCCTGAGAGCTCACATAACGATAACAACGGCGATGCCTACCACCACCTTCACTCTCAGAGTACTCATCGCCTCTAGTGGTACTTACTATCAGTGATAAACAAGCGGTTGACCATGCTTGTACACGCTGGCTCCCCTGACTTCTTACAAAATTATACCTCCTCTGATCTGATCCAGTGAGTACAGGACTTGTATTAAAGGGGTCAAAATGCCCTATTTCTGTACTTGTTGCTGGGGACTGCTCTAAAACACATGCCTTACCTGAGAAGAACAGCCACAAGTTCACTCTACCCTCGCAAGTATACTAACCAATCCTTTTCTTAGGTATTGCATCTAGTTATTATTCCTTTTATTCACAAGTCATACTATTCGATTGCATGTTGATATGTTTTCTAATTCACTAGTTTTAAGTTTTGGTTTTGGTTTTACTTATTCGATACTCGCCTACCTTTCTAACACTCATGTTCCGAGCTTTCCACTGTTGGCCTCCCCGAGACTCAGTGGCAACCTCGGAAGCTCCTCACATCACCCAACATGGTGTAAGGACAAGTGGACAAACGAATCCTATATACCCGGTTTTATACATTGAAATTTATCAACCTCACTTAAAGACCCTACCCTTCTATCTCAACTCTCCAACTACATTGTGATTAATCTCATTTTTCACCCCACATAATTAAAAATTCTCGTAACCTCCTTCATTTCCACCCATGGTCGGATTGTAGCGGGACATCCGTGATATTCGGACACTCTCCCGTGCTAGGTGACAGCCAACCCCCACAGGGTGGTGGAGCAGAGTGTAATACCACCTAGAGTGGTGTGCACGCTGTTCCCGATCTGTACACGACCGATTTCCCTTAATATTGAGGCGGACAGCTGTACCCTCACCCCCTCTCCGGTAACTCGTAGTGCTCATTACGTCATGCTTAAGACTACACTTAATACAACACTACCCGTCTTCCTTCACCTAACCACCCTCTCACCCCCACATCCATCCAGTCATGGCGGAGGGAGTGGGTTCCACTAACATGCCACACGGTAAGGCTCAAGCTCTTGCTCAACTCAAACTCTGCTCCATTATTATACGCGGTCTCAACACGCCTAAAAAGCGTTCACATCTACTATCCTCTCTGCAAAAATCTAAAATTCATATTGCACTTTTTCAAGAAACACATTTTAGAACAGATAATATTCCCAAACTACATGACAAACATTTCCCAACAGTATACCATGCTTCCAAACAAGAAGCTAAGTCTAAGGGAGTTTCCATTCTAATTTCTAAACATTGCCCAATTCACATTTCAAATGTCCAAAGGGACCCATTAGGATGGTTCCTTTTTATAAAGGGAACACTTCACAATAGGCCCCTTACCGTTGTCAATGTATACGCTCCTAATATGCATCATGTTGCTTTCTTCCGTAACACATTCCTACTGACTACTGACATTCTATTCGGGCACCTTGATCGTTGGTGGAGATTTCAATGTAGCCTTGAACCCCCCCATTGATGTCCAATGGACTGTCCTCACTTACTTACAGAACCCTACGTGCCATAAAAACACAGCTCAGCAACCTGCTACTACATGACACGTGGCGCACGTTACATCCTAAAGATAAGGACTTCACTTTTTTCTCATCACCACATAACAAGTACTCAAGAATCGACCACTTCTTTTGTTACCCAAAACGACCTATCCTTCCTCACTAAAGCAACTATAGAACCAATGATTCTGTCGGACCACAATCCCATCACAATGACCCTAAACTTCCCCACCACATTAATCAAACCACACATCTGGCGACTTGATGATTCCTTACTCACTGACCCGGTCACGACCCAGACTGTATCCAAGACTCTCACACACTATTTTACTGAAAACATGCAGGGCGACTCTCCGCCTGATACAATTTGGGCCGCACACAAATATGTAATACGGGGAGAATTCATCTCCCTAGCTGCCAAAAGAAACAAAATTAGAAAAGCACGCATTGAAGATCTTACTACACGTATCTACACCTTGGAACAAAAACACAAAGCATCCCTAGCCACTGAGGCCTTGACTGAGCTGATTCAAACTAGAGAAAAACTCTTTGGGGAGTTACATAAGAAACTCTACCGCAAATACGCACTAACACAAAAGTGCTTCTATGAATTTGGCAATAAATCGGGGAGACTGTTGGCTAGAGCTCTGCAAACAAAGAAAGTGGCCCACACTATTCACACGATCAAAGACCCTGCAGGTAACACCTTAACTACGAACGAACAGATAGCAGACCAATTTGTGCAATATTTCTCCAAATTATATAACCTACCTACCCCACAGCTGACAGCCTCCACAATTGACCGAACGACAGCGATCCAAGATTTCCTACACCAATACACTCCTTCTCCTCTCATGGCTGAGGAATCTGCAGGCTTAGACCTACCATTAAGCATGGAGGAGATCCTAAACGCACTGAAACAACTAAAACCAGGAAAGAGCCCAGGCCCGGATGGCCTTACGGTCAGCTATTATAAATCTTTCCCCGACACACTTATCCCTCAACTAGTCAGGACTAGGGATGAGCTTTGTGTTCGAGTCGAACCCATGTTCGACTCGAACATCGCCTGTTCGGTCGTTCGCCGAATTGCGAACGATATTTGTGTGGCGCGTCACGGCCCATAATTCACTGCGGCATCGCAGTGCATTGCTGGCTGATGATTGGCCAAGCATGCACTATGACCCGCATGCTTGGCCAATCACAGCACCGTCTGAACAGAGAGACGTAATTGGCCAAAGCCAAGGAGGCTTTGGCCAATTATGGCTCAGAATTTAGTACACGCCCCACACTATATAAGGCCGCCTTCATGGCGGCCCTGTGTAGTGTGTGTTCCGGCGTTCATTGAGAGAGAGAGAGAGACAGACAGTGACATTTGATTTGAGTTAGATAGATTAGGCAGAACAGTCAGTCAGTTTAGCTGCACTTACAGTGTATTGTGTATATATATGCATCCCAGGTGTTGCATATATATATATATATATATATATATATATATATATATATATATATATATATACACTGTATTCAGTTTAGCTAGATCCGTTCCTGTTATCTTCCTACTGACAGGCAGGCTTATCTTGTTACAGTATTTACAGCTACCTGAAGAAAATTGCTGGTGTTCTTTTGATCCTATTAGTACCACAGTCAGGCAGCTAGACTATTTACAGTTAGTGCAGTGCTTCCTGCTCACAGTGTTCAGCTAGATCCATTCCTGTTATCTTCTTACTGACAGGCAGGCTTGTCTTGTTAGGGTATATACAGCTACCTGAAGAAAATTACTGGTGTTCTTTTGATCCTATTAGTACCACAGTCAGGCAGCTAGACTATTTACAGTTAGTGCAGTGCGTCCTGCTCACAGTGTTCAGCTAGATCCATTCCTGTTATCTTCTTACTGACAGGCAGGCTTGTCTTGTTACAGTATATACAGCTACCTGAAGAAAATTACTGGTGTTCTTTTGATCCTATTAGTACCACAGTCAGGCAGCTAGACTATTTACAGTTAGTGCAGTGTGTCCTGCTCACAGTGTTCAGCTAGCCCTACAATTTGGTGTAGTGAGACCTCTGCACAGTGTTCAGCTAGATCCGTTCCTGTTATCTTCTTACTGACAGGCAGGCTTGTCTTGTTACAGTATTTACAGCTACCTGAATAAAATTGCTGGTGTTCTTTTGATCCTATTAGTACCACAGTCAGGCAACTAGACTATTTACAGTTAGTGCAGTGCGTCCTGCTCACAGTGTTCAGCTAAACCTACAAGTTGGTGTAGTGAGACCTCTGCACAGTGTTCATCTAAAGCTACAAGTTAGTGCAGTGCGTCCTGCTCACAGTGTTCAGCTAAAACTACAAGTTAGTGCTGTGCGTCCTGCTCACAGTGTTCAGCTAAAACTATAAGTTAGTGCTGTGCGTCCTGCTCACAGTGTTCAGCTAAAACTAAAAGTTAGTGCTGTGCTTCCTGCTCACAGTGTTCAGCTAAACCTACAAGTTGGTGTAGTGAGACCTTTGCACAGTGTTCATCTAAAGCTACAAGTTAGTGCAGTGCGTCCTGCTCACAGTGTTCAGCTAAAACTACAAGTTAGTGCTGTGCATCCTGCTCACAGTGTTCAGCTAAAAATACAAGTTAGTTTAGCAGTAGTTATTCCCTCTCTTATCTCCCCTTATCAGTCCGGCTTTATTCCCTATAGACTCATCACCGATAACATTCGCCTTGCCACGAATATAATACAAGATGCCAACCTGTTTTCACGAAAACTCCTCGTGCTCAGCCTTGACATACAGAAGGCATTTGATAGTGTCTCCTGGACATACATCACTACACTCTTACAACGAATGGGCTTCCAGGGAGCATTCCTACAAGCCTTCTTGGCCCTCTATCGGAACCCAAAAACTAGAATTAGACTCCCTGGATGTAACTCTAAGTTTTTTAGCCTAGGCAAAGGTACAAGACAAGGATGCCCGTTGTCACCTTTAATTTTTGCGTTAGCCCTCGAACCCCTGGCCATTGCCATACTCCAAAACCCCAATATCTCTGGTTATCTGAAGGGCCACTCAACATACAAATTTGGGATGTATGCAGATGACGTTTTGATGTTCCTCACCAATCCTCTTGTATCCCTCCCAAACTTATTTCAGACTTTATCAAAGTTTGCAGAGATTTCAGGCCTTTCCATAAACATGTCAAAATCAAGCGCACTCCCGATAGGCTACACTCCTGTAGAATTACTCCATCTTAAATCAGTCTTTACTTTTACCTGGGCAGACTCCCACCTCCCCTACCTAGGAATCAACCTGACTAAAGATTTTTGCAGACTCTTTGAAGCTAACCTCCCACCCATGGTGTCTAAACTTAAAGGTATCCTTAAACAGTGGTCACACCTGCACATTTCATTTCTTGGTAGAATCACGGCACTTAAGATGACAATTCTCCCCAAACTCCTCTACCTTTTTAGATCCCTACCACTTAAAATTTCTAAAACCTACCTACACACTATTCAGGTGATGTTTAATAGATTTTTTTGGAAGGACAAGCCTCCACGCTTTTCCAGGGAGGTCTTGTACTGTTCCTCTAAAAGGGGAGGCTTAGGGGTTCCTCAAGTATGGTATTACTACTTAGCCAGTAGATACACTCAACAAGCGCAATGGAACATACATAACTCCAGAGTCCCTTGGGTGCAATTTGAAAGCAAATACATCGCCCCTTTGTTTCTCCCAGGCCTTATGTGGTCCAATAATCCAGCTAGATCAGAAGTGGGTTATAAAAATTTGATCACCCAGGCAGGCCTTCAACTCTGGGACACATATAAAAATACATACAATCTAGTTTCTGCTGTACCTCTAGGTGCCTCATTTCTAGGAGATTCTAGATTCCCCTTAGCCTATGATAGACCCTCTTCCTTCCAACTCTGGATTGATTTAAAATTGACTACATTAAATAAATTTTTCCTAAACTCAAAATTTATTTCATTTTCTCAACTGCAAACCAATTACCACATTCCAAACAGCGAATTTTATCATTTCCTACAAATACGTCACTTCTTTCAAAAGCATTACTCTGGCCCTTCTTTGTCCTCCACGACTTTGTTTGAGGACATTTGCCATGATTCACCTCGCCAAAAAGGCCTTATTTCTCTAATCTACATCAATCTGGAGGCTAACACTGAGGCACCAACCTTAAAATATAGATCGCAATGGGAATCGGAGATGGATCTGGAGGACATTGATATAGACTGGGTAAAAGGCTGGCAAAATTTACGCAAGTGTACCAAATCAATTATGGTTCGTGAAACTGCCATCAAACTATTGACACGCTGGTACTACACCCCAGTGCGGATTCACAAGATCTTCCCACAATCTTCCCATCTCTGTTTCAGGGGCTGTGCACAACAAGGCTCTTTTCTCCATACCTTTTGGGAATGCGAGAGATTACGTCCCACATGGACGGAGATCCTGAAAGTGATAGACAAGCTGGCGGGCAAACCCCTTAACATCTCCTTTCAACATTGCCTGTTGTTTCAGTCTCCTCCAGATTCCCCTAAACCGTTGGTAAAACTGATCCATTCTATCTGTGTAGCCATGCAATGGGTGATTGCCCTGCATTGGAAATCACCCTCTGTTCCTTATGCACAAGTCATTGCTAGAATAGATCGTATGATGTTGGCTGACAAGATTTATCACACCTTGCATGACACTATCCCTCAGTATGATGCTATCTGGAATCCTTGGTTTCTATTTAGGCTCCAAACTTGACGGTTTTTATATTTCTTTTCTCCTTTTATTTTACCTTTGTATGTTTTTTTTTTGTGTTTTTTCCTTACTTAAATGCTTTATTTTCTTCTCGATTTAATTTCTAGCCATATTTAATCCATTTGACTTAGCCTAGACTTTCAGTCTTTATCGACTATTATAATAGATTTATTTGCTCAGCAGTAAATGTATGTATCTAGTCTTGGCATATAATTTTTGATCCCTGCATTTATGACTCTGTCTATCTTTGATTTATATTTGTTTTACTTTTGTTCTAAAATAAAATATTTTGAAAACAAAAAAAAATACAAGTTAGTGCTGTGCGTCCTGCTCACAGTGTTCAGCTAAACCTACAAGTTGGTGTAGTGAGACCTATGCACAGTGTTCATCTAAAGCTACAAGTTAGTGCAGTGCATCCTGCTCACAGTGTTCAGCTAAAACTACAAGTTAGTGCTGTGCGTCCTGCTCACAGTGTTCAGCTAAAAATACAAGTTAGTGCTGTGCATCCTGCTCACAGTGTTCAGCTAAACCTACAAGTTGGTGTAGTGAGACCTCTGCACAGTGTTCATCTAAAGCTACAAGTTAGTGCAGTGCGTCCTGCTCACAGTGTTCAGCTAAAACTACAAGTTAGTGCTGTGCGTCCTGCTCACAGTGTTCAGCTAAAAATACAAGTTAGTGCTGTGCGTCCTGCTCACAGTGTTCAGCTAAACCTACAAGTTGGTGTAGTGAGACCTCTGCACAGTGTTCATCTAAAGCTACAAGTTAGTGCAGTGCGTCCTGCTCACAGTGTTCAGCTAAAACTACAAGTTAGTGCTGTGCGTCCTGCTCACAGTGTTCAGCTAAAACTACAAGTCAGTGTGGTGCGTCCACCTCACAGTGTTCAGCTAAACCTACAAGTTATTTTTTTGCGAGCTCTGCACAGTGTTCACCTAAAGCTACCTGTAGAAGGTTGGTGGTGTTTTCCTGATCCTATCACTACCGCAGGCAGCTAAAAAAGCTACAAGTTAGTTTTTTGCGAGCTCTGCACAGTGTTCAGATAAAGCTACCTGTAGAAGGTTGGTGGTGTTCTCATACTACAGGCAGGCAGTTGATTTTGCTAGCTGCAGTATCAGTATATATATATATATATATATATATATATATATATATATATATATATATATATATATATATATATATATATATCCCAGCTTAGTGCAGCTACAGGCCATTAGTATGTCTGGAAGGCCAAGAAGGAGAGGCAGACAGTCACAAGCCAATAAGAGAGGGCAAGCAGGCTCTGTGTCTAGTGCTGGTCGTGGAGACGGCGCATCCTCATCAGCACATGGCCGTGGGACACGCTTGGCCTTTTTTTGGCAGCTGGCCGTGTTGAGCCACAACATGCGGAAGACTTGGTCGAGTGGATGACCAAGCCGTCCTCATCCTCCTCATCCTCTCTCACCCATGCCCAGGGTACTTTGTCTGGCAATCCAGTGGCCTCTTCCCTCGACTCAATGTCATCAGTGACTCCTTCCCTAGCCCCACCATGTCCTCCTGAGGAGTCCCTCGAACTGTTTGACCACAGTGTTGGGAACATGCTCCAGGAGGATGCCCAGCGTTTGGAAGGCTCTGATGATGATACTGAGCTCGATGAAGGCAGTAACATGAGCACGGACAGAGGGGGTGCCCAAGAAGGACAGCAATCTGGCAGTCATGCTCCCCCTGCTGCAGCATAATGCCAGGTTTGCTCCAGTGATGAGGAGGGAGGGGATGATGAGGTCACTGACTCAACGTGGGTGCCTGATAGGAGAGAGGAGGAGGAGGAGGAGGCGGCACATCACCAACGAGGCAGGATGCCCTCCAGGGGCAGCCCATTGACTGCATCACACCCCAAAGCTCCACATGTGCAGGGCGCTGCAGTCTCTGCGCGTTATTCAAAAAGTTCTTTGGTGTGGGCCTTTTTAGAGACGAGTGCATCAGATCGCACCGCTGCTATTTGCAACATATGTCTCAAGCGTATCTCGCGTGGCCAAAACATCTCCCGCTTGGGTACCACATGCTTGACCAGACATATGTTGACCTGCCATGCAGTTCGTTGGCAAGCGTTTCTAAAAGACCCACACCAAAGAACAAAGAGGACCTCTCCTTGCTCCTCATCAGCTAAGATTTCCAACCCCACTAGACCTTCAGTCCTCTCTGAGACCTGCACTGAGAGGAATGAAGGTGTAGAATTAGGTGTGTCACAGCCAAGTACTTGTGGGCAATCTACTTTTGGTACACCGACGTCAGATTGTACCAGGCAAATTTCCCTGCCCCAGCTGCTGCACCGCCGAAAGAAGTTTGCTCCCAGCCATCCACATGCCCAGCGGTTGAATGCTAGCTTGGCAAAATTGCTAGCACTTCAACTGCTGCCTTTTCAGTTGGTAGACTCTGCCCCCTTCCGTGAGTTTGTGGAATGTGCGGTTCCTCAGTGGCAGGTACCCAAACGCCACTTTTTCTCACGGAAGGCGATTCCGGCTCTCTACCGGCATGTGGAAGGCAAAGTCCAGCAGACATGGACAGGGATGTTACCCAAGTTTCACGGCGCATTGGGTGACTCTGCTGGCAGCTGGGAAGGATGCAGGACAAGGGGCAGTAGTGTTGGAGGTTGTTCCGCCACCACGCCTCCAAAATGCTAATGATTGTGACACACCTCTCTCCTCCACCCCCTCCTCTTCTTCTTCCTCCATGGCCTCTTCCTGTGCTTTGTCCTCGGAACCAGCGGTGCTCTGTAGCCATTCAAGGGGCTACGCAAGTACGCAGGCCAAAAGATGCCATGCGGTGCTTTAGCTGGTGTGCTTGGGGGACAGGAGCCACACTGGGGCAGAGGTTCTGTCAGCTCTGCAGGGGCAGGTTCAGAGGTGGTTGAAGCCACGCCAACTTAAGGCAGGAATGGTGGTTTGCGACAATGGCACCAACCTCCTCTCTGCCCTCCGACAGGGACAAATGACCCATGTGCCCTGTTTGGCTCACGTCCTTAACTTGGTTGTGCAGCGTTTCTTGGGCAGGTACCCGGGCTTACAGGATGTCCTGAGGCAGGCCAGGAAAGTCTGTGTGCATTTCCGCCGGTCATATAATGCCAGTGCACGGCTGACGGACCTCCAAAAGGAGTTTAACCTGCCCAAGAACCGCCTAATCTGTGACATGCCCACCAGGTGGAACTCAACGTTGGCCATGCTGCAGCGGCTGCACACGCAGCAGAGGGCCATTAATGAGTACCTGTGCAACTATGGCACCAGGACAGGGTCAGGGAAGCTTGTTTTTTTTTCCCCACGCCAGTGGGCCATGATCAGGGATGCATGCACTGTCCTGTCACCATTTGAGGAGGCCACGAGGATGGTGAGCAGTGACAGTGCATGCATCAGTGACACTGTCCCCCTTGTCCACCTGTTGGAGCACACGCTGCGTGGAATAATGGACAGGGCACTTGAGGCTGAACAGAGGCAGGAAGAGGAGGACTTCCTTAGCTCTCAAGGACCCCTTTATCCAGACAGTGTTCCTGCGTGCCCGCCGATCACACAGGAAGAGGACGAGGAGGAGGAGGAGGAGGAAGATTGTGTCAGTATGGAGGTGGAGCCTGGCACTCAGCATCAGCAGCAGTCTTTAAGGGATCAGTCCCAAGAAACACATGGACTTGTACGTGGCTGGGAGGAGGTGGCAGCGGACCATGTCGTCCTTAGTAGGGATGAGCTTCGTGTTCGAGTCAAACCCATGTTCGACTCGAACATCGGCTGTTCGCCCGTTCGCCGACTTGCGAACGATATGGGCCGTTCGCGCCAAATTCGTGTGGCGCGTCACGGCCCATAATTCACTGCGGCATCGCAGTGCATTGCTTGCTGATGATTGGCCAAGCATGCACTATGACCCGCATGCTTGGCCAATCACAGCGCCGCCTGAACAGAGAGCCGTAATTGGCCAAAGCCAAGGAGGCTTTGGCCAATTATGGCTCAGGGGATTTAGTACACGCCCCACACTATATAAGGCCGCCTGCACGGCGGCCCTGTGTAGTGTGTGTTCCGGCATTGAAAGAGATAGACAGAGAGACAGTGTCATTTGATTTGAGTTAGATAGATTAGGCAGAACAGTCAGTCAGTTAGCTGCACTTACAGTGTATTGTGTATATATATGCATCCCAGGTGTTGCATATATATATATACACTGTATTCAGTTTAGCTAGATCCGTTCCTGTTATCTTCTAGACTATTTACATTTAGTGCAGTGCGTCCTGCTCACAGTGTTCAGCTAGATCCGTTCCTGTTATCTTCTAGACTATTTACATTTAGTGCAGTGCGTCCTGCTCACAGTGTTCAGCTAGATCTGTTCCTGTTAAATTCTAGACTATTTACATTTAGTGCAGTGCGTCCTGCTCACAGTGTTCAGCTAGATCCGTTCCTGTTATCTTCTAGACTATTTACATTTAGTGCAGTGCGTCCTGCTCACAGTGTTCAGCTAGATCCGTTCCTGTTAAATTCTAGACTATTTACATTTAGTGCAGTGCGTCCTGCTCACAGTGTTCAGCTAGATCCGTTCCTGTTATCTTCTAGACTATTTACATTTAGTGCAGTGCGTCCTGCTCACAGTGTTCAGCTAGATCCGTTCCTGTTATCTTCTAGACTATTTACATTTAGTGCAGTGCGTCCTGCTCACAGTCTTCAGCTAGATCTGTTCCTGTTATCTTCCTACTGACAGGCAGGCTTGTCTTGTTACAGTATTAACAGCTACCTAAAGAAAATTACTGGTGTTCTTTTGATCCTATTAGTACCACGGTCAGGCAGCTAGACTATTTACATTTAGTACAGTGCGTCCTGCTCACAGTGTTCAGCTAGATCCGTTCCTGTTATCTTCTAGACTATTTACATTTAGTGCAGTGCGTCCTGCTCACAGTGTTCAGCTAGATCCCTTCCTGTTATCTTCCTACTGACAGGCAGGCTTGTCTTGTTACAGTATTAACAGCTACCTAAAGAAAATTACTGGTGTTCTTTTGATCCTATTAGTACCACGGTCAGGCAGCTAGACTATTTACATTTAGTACAGTGCGTCCTGCTCACAGTGTTCAGCTAGATCCGTTCCTGTTATCTTCTAGACTATTTACATTTAGTGCAGTGCGTCCTGCTCACAGTGTTCAGCTAGATCCGTTCCTGTTATCTTCCTACTGACAGGCAGGCTTGTCTTGTTACAGTATTAACAGCTACCTAAAGAAAATTACTGGTGTTCTTTTGATCCTATTAGTACCACGGTCAGGCAGCTAGACTATTTACATTTAGTACAGTGCGTCCTGCTCACAGTGTTCAGCTAGATCCGTTCCTGTTATCTTCTTACTGACAGGCAGGCTTGTCTTGTTACAGTATATAAAGCTACCTGAAGAAAATTACTGGTGTTCCTTTGATCCTATTAGTACCACGGTCAGGCAGCTAGACTATTTACAGTTAGTGCAGTGCGTCCTGCTCACAGTGTTCAGCTAAACCTACAAGTTAGTGGGGTGCGTCCACCTCACAGTGTTCAGCTAAAGCTACCTGTAGAAGGTTGGTGGTGTTCTCATACTACAGGCAAGCAGTTGATTTTGCTAGCTGCAGTATCAGTACATATATATATCTATATATATATATATATATATATATATATATATATATATATATATATATATATATATATATATATAGATATATATATCCCAGCTTAGTGCAGCTACAGGCCATTAGTATGTCTGGAAGGCCAAGAAGGAGGGGCAGACAGTCACAAGCCAATAAGAGAGGGCAAGCAGGCTCTGTGTCTAGTGCTGGTCGTGGAGACGGTGCATCCTCATCAGCACGTGGCCATGGGACAAGCTTGGCCTTTTTTTCGGCAGCTGGCTGTGTTGAGCCACAACATGCGGAAGACTTGGTCGAGTGGATGACCAAGCCATCCTCATCCTCCTCATCCTCTCTCACCCATGCCCAGGGTGCTTTGTCTGGCAAAGCAGCGGCCTCTTCCCTCGGCTCAATGTCATCAGTGACTCCTTCCCTAGCTCCACCATGTCCTCCTGAGGATTCCCTCGAACTGTTTGACCACAGTGTTGGGTACATGCTCCAGGAGGATGCCCAGCATTTGGAAGGCTCTGATGATGATACTGAGCTCGATGAAGGCAGTAACATGAGCACGGACAGAGGGGGTGCCCAAGAAGGACAGCAATCTGGCAGTCATGCTCCCCCTGCTGCAGCATACTGCCAGGTTTGCTCCAGTGATGAGGAGGGAGGGGATGATGAGGTCACTGACTCAACGTGGGTGCCTGATAGGAGAGAGGAGGAGGAGGAGGAGGAGGAGGAGGCACATCACCAATGAGGCAGGATGCCCTCCAGGGGCCAGCCTAAGGGCAGCACATTGACTGCATCACACCCCAAAGCTCCACATGTGCAGGGCGCTGCAGTCTCTGCGCGTTATTCAAAAAGTTCTTTGGTGTGGGCCTTTTTTGAGACGAGTGCATCAGATCGTACCGCTGCTATTTGCAACATATGTCTCAAGCGTATCTCACGTGGCCAAAACATCTCCCGCTTGGGAACCACATGCTTGACCAGACATATGTTGACCTGCCATGCAGTTCATTGGCAAGCGTATCTAAAAGACCCACGCCAAAGAACAAAGAGGATCTCTCCTTGCTCCTCATCAGCTGAGATTTCCAACCCCACTAGACCTCCAGTCCTCTCTGAGACCTGCAGTGAGAGGAATGAAGGTGTAGAATTAGGTGTGTCACAGCCAAGTACTTGTGGGCAATCTGCTTTTGGTACACCGACGTCAGATTGTACCAGGCAAATTTCCCTGCCCCAGCTGCTGCACCGCCGAACGAAGTTTGCTCCCAGCCATCCACATGCCCAGCGGTTGAATGCTAGCTTGGCAAAATTGCTAGCACTTCAACTGCTGCCTTTTCAGTTGGTAGACTCTGCCCCCTTCCATGAGTTTGTGGAATGTGCGGTTCCTCAGTGGCAGGTACCCAAACGCCACTTTTTCTCACGGAAGGCGATTCCGGCTCTCTACTGGCATGTGGAAGGCAATGTCCATGCCTCGCTGGACAGGGCGGTCAGTGGTAAGGTGCATATTACCGCTGACTCATGGTCCAGCAGGCATGGACAGGGACGTTACCTAAGTTTCACGGCGCATTGGGTAACTCTGCTGGCAGCTGGGAAGGATGCAGGACAAGGTGCAGTAGTGTTGGAGGTTGTTCCGCCACCACGCCTCCAAAATGCTAATGATTGTGACACACCTCTCTCCTCCACCCCCTCCTCTTCTTCTTCCTCCATGGCCTCTTCCTCGGAACCAGCGGTGCTCCGTAGTCGTTCAAGGGGCTACGCAAGTACGCAGGCCAAAAGATGCCATGCGGTGCTTGAGCTGGTGTGCTTGGGGGACAGGAGCCACACTGGGGCAGAGGTTCTGTCAGCTCTGCAGGGGCAGGTTCAGAGGTGGTTGACGCCACACCAACTTAAGGCAGGAATGGTGGTTGCGACAATGGCACCAACCTCCTCTCTGCCCTCCGACAGGGACAAATGACCCATGTGCCCTGTTTGGCTCACGTCCTTAACTTGGTGGTGCAGCGGTTCTTGGGCAGGTACCCGGGCTTACAGGATGTCCTGAGGCAGGCCAGGAAAGTCTGTGTGCATTTCCGCCGGTCATATAATGCCAGTGCTTGGCTGACGGACCTCCAAAAGGAGTTTAACCTGCCCAAGAACCGCCTAATCTGTGACATGCCCACCAGGTGGAACTCAACGTTGGCCATGCTGCAGCGGCTGCACACGCAGCAGAGGGCCATCAATAAGTACCTGTGCGACTATGGCACCAGGACAGGGTCAGGGGAGCTTGGTTTTTTTTCCCCACGCCATTGATCCATGATCAGGGATGCATGCACTGTCCTGTCACCATTCGAGGAGGCCACGAGGATGGTGAGCAGTGACAGTGCATGCATCAGTGACACTGTCCCCCTTGTCCACCTGTTGGAGCACACGCTGCGTGGAATAATGGACAGGGCACTTGAGGCAGAACAGAGGCAGGAAGAGGAGGACTTCCTTAGCTCTCAAGGCCCCCTTTATCCAGACAGTGTTCCTGCGTGCCTGCCGATCACACAGGAAGAGGAGGAGGAGGAAGATTGTGTCAGTATGGAGGCGGAGCCTGGCACTCAGCATCAGCAGCAGTCTTTAAGGGATCAGTCCCAAGAAACACATGGACTTGTACGTGGCTGGGAGGAGGTGGCTGCGGACGTTGTCGTCCTTAGTGACCCAGAGGACTCCGGACCGAATGCCTCAGCAAACCTACGCTGCATGGCCTCCCTGATCCTGCAAAGCCTGCGTAAGGATCCTCGTATTCGTGGTATCAAGGAGAAGGACCAATACTGGCTGGCAACCCTCCTTGATCCACGTTACAAGGGTAAGGTTGCGGACCTTATCTTGCCATCGCAGAGGGAGCAGAGGATGAAACATCTTCGGGAGGCCTTGCAGAAAGGTCTGTGCAATGCGTTCCCAGAGACTGGGAGGTTACAAACTCCTGTTTCTGGACAACGTGTTGCTGAGGCTTCGGTCAGTCAAAGAAGGAGCGGTGGAGAAGGTGGCCGTCTGACCGATGCGTTCAGACAATTTTTTGGTCCGCAGCCCCAAGGTATGATCGGTTCCAGCAACCATCGCCAGCGTCTGTTTTACATGGTGCAGGAATACCTAGGGGCAAGATCTGACTTGGACACCTTTCCCACCGAAAATCCTCTGGGTTACTGGGTCTTGAGGATGGATCACTGGCCAGAGCTTGCACAGTATGCAATTGAGCTACTGGCCTGTCCTGCATCCAGCGTTCTTTCGGAACGCAGATTCAGTGCTGCTGGAGGCGTGGTAACCGATCACAGGGTGCGTCTGTCCACCGACTCGGTCGATCGACTGACCTTCATAAAAATGAATCAGTCTTGGATCACCACCAGCTACCAAGCACCTGATGCTGATGTAACCGAATAATTTTTTTTGAAATCTCAGATCCCTTCAAAGACTGCCTATGCTGATGCTGAGTGACTATCCCTGAGTAATTATCCTCTTCTTTCTCAATCATCACGCTGATAGCTTGTAAGAACATTTTTGGTTCTGGGCGCCACCACCAGTGCCTAAGGCACAATTTTTCAGCCCCTGTTTAACAGGGGCGTGTAATTACAATTTTTGATGTAATACTTTGCAGCAGGGCTCGTTCCTGCATTCCAACTAGAGTGTCTGTGAGGGGTTGCAGTGTTGTGGCACCAGCACCAGTGCCTAAGGCCCAATTTTTCTGCCCCTGTCTAACAGGGGCGTGTAATTAAAATTTTTGATGCAATACTTTGCAGCAGGGCTCGTTCCTGCATTCCAACTAGAGTGTCTGTGAGGGGTTGCAGTGTTGTGGCACCAGCACCAGTGCCTAAGGCCCAATTTTTCTGCCCCTGTCTAACAGGGGCGTGTAATTACAATTTTTGATGCAATACTTTGCAGCAGGGCTCGTTCCTGCGTTCCAACTAGAGTGTCTGTGAGGGGTTGCAGTGTTGTGGCACCAGCACCAGTGCCTAAGGCCTAATTTTTCAGCTCCTGTTCAACAGGGGCATGTAATTACAATTCTTGATCTAATATTTCACAGCAGGGCCCTGTGAGGGCTTACAGTGTTGTGGCCACAGCAACACCTAAGGCCCAAATTTCTGCTGAGTATATAGGGCAGGACCCTACTTTCAAACATCTAACTTACAAACGACTCCTACTTGCAAACGGAAGGAGACAACAGGAAGTGAGATGAAATCTACCCCTAGGAAGGGAAATTCTCTCCTGTAAGAGTTAATATGGGAAAACAATTTCTCCTTTCCACTGATGCTTTCCAATCCTTGTTCCACAAAAAAACCCAAATTTTCAAAAAACATTTTTCATTGGGACAACAAGTGAGGTGAAATCTTCTGAAGAGGAGGAAAGACAGCAAAACAAATGTCACAGGGGTGATAACCCTTCCCTATGTTTTCCAAAAAGCTTAAAAAAGATTTTTTGGCTGGAGCTAAACACGTTAAAAATGTACCCGTTCAAAATTACAAAGAGATTCTACTTAACAACAAACCTACAGTCCCTGTCTTGTTTGCACCGCCTGTATACTGCTGTTCAGAGTATATAGGGCCTTTCCTTATTTTAATTTGGGTGCGGGGTTCCCCTTAATATCCATACAAGACCCAAAGGGCCTGGTAATGGACTGGGGGGTACCCATGCCGTTTGTCTCACTGATTTTCATCCATATTGCCATGACCCGACATGACATTAAACCCGCAAGCAGTTTTAAATGAGATTTTTTCCTTTAAAAATGACATTTGGTGCAGGGACTGTTCTAAACACGGGAAACATGCGTCACTTTACAGGCATACTATAGACACCCCCCAGGTACGATATTTAAAGGAATATTTCACTTTTTTTTTTTTACTTTAAGCATCATTAAAATCACTGCTCCCGAAAAAACGTCCGTTTTTAAAAGTTTTTTTTTGCATTGATACATGTCCCCTGGGGTAGGACCTGGGTCCCCAAACCCTTTTTAGGACAATACCATGCAAATTAGCCTTTAAAATGAGCACTTTTGATTTTGAACGTTCGAGTCCCATAGACGTCAATGGGGTTCTAACGTTCGTGCGAACTTTCGGTCCGTTCACAGGTTCTGGTGCAAACCGAACCGGGGGGTGTTCGGCTCATCCCTAGTCCTTAGTGACCCAGAGGACTCCGGACCGAATGCCTCAGCAAACCTACGCTGCATGGCCTCCCTGATCCTGCAAAGCCTGCGTAAGGATCCTCGTATTCTTGGTATCAAGGAGAAGGACCAATACTGGTTGGCAACCTTCCTTGATCCACGTTACAAGGGTAAGGTTGCGGACCTTATCTTGCCATCGCAGAGGGAGCAGAGGATGAAACATCTTCGGGAGGCCTTGCAGAAAGGTCTGTGCAATGCGTTCCCAGAGACTGGGAGGTTACAAACTCCTGTTTCTGGACAACGTGTTGCTGAGGCTTCGGTCAGTCAAAGAAGGAGCGGTGGAGAAGGTGGCCGTCTGACCGATGCGTTCAGACAATTTTTTGGTCCGCAGCCCCAAGGTATGATCGGTTCCAGCAACCATCGCCAGCGTCTGTTTTACATGGTGCAGGAATACCTAGGGGCAAGATCAGACTTGGACACCTTTCCCACCGAAAATCCTCTGGGTTACTGGGTCTTGAGGATGGATCACTGGCCAGAGCTTGCACAGTATGCAATTGAGCTACTGGCTTGTCCTGCATCCAGCGTTCTTTCGGAACGCACATTCAGTGCTGCTGGAGGCGTGGTAACCGATCACAGGGTGCGTCTGTCCACCGACTCGGTCGATCGACTAACCTTCATAAAAATGAATCAGTCTTGGATCACCACCAGCTACCAAGCACCTGATGCTGCTGTAACCGAATAATTTTTTTTGAAATCTCAGATCCCTTCAAAGACTGCCTATGCTGATGCTGAGTGACTATCCCTGAGTAGGGATGAGCCGAACACCCCCCTGTTCGGTTCGCACCAGAACATGCGAACAGGAAAAAAGTTCGCTTGAACACGCGAACACCGTTAAAGTCTATGGGACACGAACATGAATAGTCAAAAGTGCTAATTTTAAAGCCTAATATGCAAGTTATTGTCATAAAATGTGTTTGGGGACCCGGGTCCTGCCCCAGGGGACATGGATCAATGCAAAAAAAAGTTTTAAAAACGGCCGTTTTTTCAGGAGCAGTGATTTTAATAATGCTTAAAGTCAAACAATAAAAGTGTAATATCTCTTTAAATTTCGTACCTGGGGGTGTCTATAGTATGCCTGTAAAGGGGCGCATGTTTCCTGTGTTTAGAACAGTCTGACAGCAAAATGACATTTCGAAGGAAAAAACATTTAAAACTACCCGCGGTTATTGCATTGCCGACAATACACATAGAAGTTCATTGATAAAAACGGCATGGGAATTCCCCACAGGGAAACCCCGAACCAAAATTAAAAAAAAAAAATGACGTGGGAGTCCCCCTAAATTCCATACAAGGCCCTTTAGGTCTGGTATGGATATTAAGGGGAACCCCGGCCAAATTTTTTTAAAAAAATGGCTTGGGGTTCCCCCTAAATTTCATACCAGACCCTTCAGGTCTGGTATGGATTTTAAGGGGAACCCCGTGCCAAAAAAAAAAAAAAACGGCGTGGGGTCCCCCCAAAAATCCATACCAGACCCTTATCCAAGCACGCAACCTGGCAGGCCGCAGGAAAAGAGGGGGGACGAGAGTGCGGCCCCCCTCCTGAACCATACCAGGCCACATGCCCTCAACATTGGGAGGGTGCTTTGGGGTAGCCCCCCAAAACACCTTGTCCCCATGTTGATGAGGACAAGGGCCTCATCCCCACAACCCTGGCCGGTGGTTGTGGGGGTCTGCGGGCAGGGGGCTTATCGGAATCTGGAAGCCCCCTTTAACAAGGGGACCCCCAGATCCCGCCCCCCCCCTGTGTGAAATGGTAAGGGGGTACTTACCCCCACCATTTCACTAAAAAACTGTAAAAAATGTTAAAAATGACAAGAGACAGTTTTTGACAATTCCTTTATTTAAATGCTTCTTTTTTCTTCTATCTTCCTTCATCTTCTGGTTCTTCTGGTTCTACTGGCTCCTCTGGTTCTTCCTCCAGCGTTCTCGTCCAGCATCTCCTCCGCGGCGTCTTCTATCTTCTTCTCCTCGGGCCGCTCCGCACCCATGGCATGGGGGGGAGGCTCCCGCTCTTCTCTTCTTCTTTTCTTCTCTTCTTCTCTTCTTCATATTCTTCTCCGGGCCGCTCCGCACCCATGCTGGTATGGAGGGAGGCTCCCGCTGTGTGACGGCGCTCCTCGTCTGACAGTTCTTAAATAACGGGTTGTGGGGCCACCCGGTGACCCCGCCCCCCTCTGACGCATGGTGACTTGACGGGACTTCCCTGTGACGTCACGGGGAATGCCACAGGGAAGTCCCGTCATGTCATGTGCGTCAGAGGGGGGCAGGGTCACCGGGTGGCCCCGCCCCCCGTTATTTAAGAGCCGTCAGACGAAGAGATGCCGTCACACAGCGGGAGCCTCCCTCCATGACAGCATGGATGCGGAGCGGCCCGGAGAAGAAAATGAAGAAGAGAAGAAGAGAAGAAGGAAGAAGAGAAGAGGATGAAGAAGAAGATGAAGAGAAGAGCGGGAGCCTCCCCTCCATGCCATGGGTGCGGAGCGGCCCGAGGAGAAGAAGATAGAAGACGCCGCGGAGGAGATGCTGGACGAGAACGCCGGAGGAAGAACCAGAAAAGCCAGAAGAACCAGAAGAAGATGAAGGAAGAAAGAAGAAGCATTTAAATAAAGGAATTGTCAAAAACTGTCTCTTGTCATTTTTAACATTTTTGACAGTTTTTTAGTGAAATGGTAGGGGTAAGTACCCCCTTACCATTTCACACAGGGGGGAGCTGGGATCTGGGGGTCCCCTTGTTAAAGGGGGCTTTCAGATTCCGATAAGCCCCCCGCCCGCAGACCCCCACAACCACCGGCCAGGGTTGTGGGGATGAGGCCCTTGTCCTCATCAACATGGGGACAAGGTGTTTTGGGGGCTACCCCAAAGCACCCTCTCAATGTTGAGGGCATGTGGCCTGGTACGGTTCAGGAGGGGGGGGTGCACTCTCGTCCCCCCTCTTTTCCTGCGGCCTGCCAGGTTGCGTGCTCGGATAAGGGTCCGGTATGTATTTCTGGGGGGACCCCACGCCGTTTTTTTTTTTTTTTTGGCGCGGGGTTCCCCTTAAAATCCATACTGGTATGAAATTTAGGGGGAACCCCACGTCATTTTTTTTAAAAATTTTGGCCGGGTTCCCCTTAATATCCATACCAGACCTGAAGGGCCTGGTATATAATTTAGGGGGTCTCCCACGTCATTTTTTTTTTTTTTTAATTTTGGTTCGGGGTTGCCCTGTGGGGAATTCCCATGCTGTTTTTATTAATGAACTTCTATGTGTATTGTCGGCAATGCAATAGCCGCGGGTAGTTTTAAATGGCTTTTTTTCCTTCGAAATGTCATTTTGCTGTCAGACTGTTCTAAACACAGGAAACATGCGCCCCTTTACAGGCATACTATAGACACCCC
This sequence comes from Lithobates septentrionalis, assembly GCA_037952835.1. Taxonomy (NCBI): domain Eukaryota; kingdom Metazoa; phylum Chordata; class Amphibia; order Anura; family Ranidae; genus Lithobates; species Lithobates septentrionalis. The sequence continues at coordinate 158,309 of JBBDGP010002014.1, forward strand.
CCAGGTACGAATTTTAAAGTCATATTACACTTTTATTGTTTGACTTTAATCATTAATAAAATCACTGCTCCTGAAAAAACGGCCGTTTTTAAAACTTTTTTTTGCATTGATCCATGTCCCCTGGGGCAGGACCCAGGTCCCCAAACACTTTTTATGACAATAACTTGCATATAAGCCTTTAAAATTAGAACTTTTGATTTCTCCCATAGACTTTTAAAGGGTGTTCCGCGGCATTCGAATTTGCCGCGAACACCCCAAATTGTTCGCTGTTCGGCGAACTTGCGAACAGCCAATGTTCGAGTCGAACATGAGTTTGACTCAAACTCGAAGCTCATCCCTATCCCTGAGTAATTATCCTCTTCCTCCTCAATCATCACGCTGATAGCTTGTAAGAACATTTTTGGTTCTGGGCGCCACCACCAGTGCCTAAGGCCCAATTTTTCTGCCCCTGTTTAACAGGGGTGTGTAATTACAATTTTTGATGCAATACTTTGCAGCAGGGCTCGTTCCTGCGTTCCAACTAGAGTGTCTGTGAGGGGTTGCAGTGTTGTGGCACCAGCACCATTGCCTAAGGCCCAATTTTTCTGCCCCTGTTTAACAGGGGTGTGTAATTACAATTTTTGATGCAATACTTTGCAGCAGGGCTCGTTCCTGCGTTCCAACTAGAGTGTCTGTGAGGGGTTGCAGTGTTGTGGCACCAGCACCAGTGCCTAAGGCCCAATTTTTCTGCCCCTGTTCAACAGGGGCGTGTAATTACAATATTTGATGCAATACTTTGCAGCAGGGCTCATTCCTGCGTTCCAACTAGAGTGTCTGTGAGGGGTTGCAGTGTTGTGGCACCAGCACCAGTGCCTAAGGCCCAATTTTTCTGCCCCTGTTTAACAGGGGCGTGTAATTACAATTTTTGATGCAATACTTTGCAGCAAGGCTCGTTCCTGCGTTCCAACTAGAGTGTCTGTGAGGGGTTGCAGTGTTGTGGCACCAGCACCACCACCACCACCACCACCACCAAAGGCCCAGTTTTTCTGCCCCTGTTCAACAGGGGCATGTAATTACAATTCTTGATCTAATATTTCACAGCAGGGCCCATTTCTGCACCCACCAAGAGCGAGTGAGGACTTACAGTGTTGTGGCACCAGCACCACCACCACCAAAGACCCAGTTTTTCTGCCCCTGTTCAACAGGGGCATGTAATTACAATTCTTGATCTAATATTTCACAGCAGGGCCCTGTGAGGGCTTACAGTGTTGTGGCCACAACAACACCTAAGGCCCAAATTTCTGCTGAGTATATAGGGCAGGCCCCTACTTTCAAACATCTAACTTACAAACGACTCCTACTTGCAAACGGAAGGAGACAACAGGAAGTGAGATGAAATCTACCCCAAGGAAGGGAAATTCTCTCCTGTAAGAGTTAATATGGGAAAAACATTTCTCCTTTCCACTGATGCTTTCCAATCCTTGTTCCACAAAAAAAAACAAATTCTCAAAAAGCATTTGTCATTGGGACAAAAAGTGAGGTGAAATCTTCTAAAGAGGAGGAAAGACAGCAAAACAAATGTCACAGGGGTGATAACCCTTCCCTATGTTTTCCAAAAAGCTTAAAAAAGATTTTTTGGCTGGAGCTAAACACGTTAAAAATGTACCCATTCAAAATGACAGACAGATTCTACTTAACAACAAACCTACAGTCCCTGTCTTGTTTGCACCGCCTGTATACTGCTGTTCAGAGTATATAGGGCCTGGTGGCCCCACATCTTTCCTTATTTTAATTTGGGTGCGGGGTTCCCCTTAATATCCATACAAGACCCAAAGGGCCTGGTAATGGACTGAGGGGTACCCATGGTGTTTGTCTCACTAATTTTCATCCATATTGCCAGGACCGGACATTACATTAAACCCGCAAGCAGTTTTAAATGAGATTTTTTCCTTTAAAAATGACATTTGGTGCAGGGACTGTTCTAAACACGGGAAACAAGCGCCACTTTACAGGCATACTATAGACACCCCCCAGGTACGATATTTAAAGGAATATTTCACTTTTTTTTTTACTTTAAGCATCATTAAAATCACTGCTCCCGAAAAAACGGCCGTTTTTAAAAGTTTTTTTTGCATTGATACATGTCCCCTGGGGTAGGACCCGGGTCCCCAAACCCTTTTTAGGACAATACCATGCAAATTAGCCTTTAAAATAAGCACTTTTGATTTCGAACATTCGAGTCCCATAGACGTCAATGGGGTTCTAACGTTCGTGCGAACTTTCGGTCCGTTCGCAGGTTCTGGTGTGAAACGAACCGGGTTGTGTTCGGCTCATCCCTAGTCAGGACATTTAATAACTTATCACCATCCAATTTAGCCAGTAAAGATATCCTAGAAGCACATATCAGCCTCATTCCAAAACCAGACAAGGATAACACGTTGGTTTCTAATTATCGCCCCATATCCCTACTAAACGTGGATGTCAAACTTTACACCAAAGCCTTAGCCAACCGCATCCTCCCTCTGATCCCTAGACTGGTCTCTCTGGACCAAGTGGGTTTTGTCCCTGGCAGAGAGGCCAGGGATAATACTACAAAAGCCCTAAACATTCATCACTGGCTCTCCACCACATCTACGCAGCGGGTTCTTTCTGTCCTTGGATGCGGAGAAGGCGTTCGACAGGGTGGCATGGGACTATATAGAGGCAACACTTCTTACAATGGGCTTACCGCAGCATCTACTTCAGATGATTCTAGCTCTATATTCTTCCCCAAAGACAAAATTAGGGTAAATGGACGACTGTCGGACGCCTTCTCCATCTCCAATGGTACTAGACAGGGATGCCCCCTATCCCCCTTACTTTTCTTACTCACAATGGAACCAATGCTTCGAAAAAGCAGAGAGAACCCAGATATTAAAGGATTGGAAATTAATCATAAACAATACAAGGTGGCAGCTTACGCGTACGACATTCTACTCTTCCTAACGGACCCGATAAATACTATTCCCAACCTCCTCAAAGACTTTTCGATTTTTACGTTTTTCTCTAACCTGAAGATCAATTTCTAAAAATCAAAAGCCCTAAACATTGCCCTACCAACCACAATGGTTACACAATGTAAAAGCAATTTCGCATTTTGCTGGGAAACACATTCCATCACCTACCTGGGTATCAAAATCCCTACCAAACTGACCGACCTCTATGCACAGAACTTTCTACCTTTTCTACAAACCATCCAAAGTGATCTGCACAAATGGCATGCAGGACCATTCTCCTGGTTTGGTAGAACTGCTATTTTAAAAATGAACGTCCTACCTAGGCTTCTCTATCTCTTCCAAGCCATACCCATACAACTTCCACTATCCTTCCACTATCCTTCTTTTCAGCATATAAACGGATGTGTAGAACTTTCATATGGGCTTCCAAAACACCTAGATTGGGCTGGGATAGATTGACACACCCCAAACCTCAGGGAGGCCTTGGCATGCCGGACATACAAAAATATCATTGGGCCTGCCACTTAACCAGAATTGTTGACTGGCATCTACATAGCAGCACCAAAGACTGGACTCAGCTTGAGAATGCGTTTACCCACATTCCATGAACACATTTACCTTGGATCCTCCCCACTTCTATCCCTAGAGAACTTAAGTCACACCCATTAATCAACGCTACAATGATACACTTTAGGGAGGCATGCAAACAACTAGAGTTGAGACCTACACACGGACCCATGACTCCTCTAGAAGACAACAATTTTCACCAGGCCTGACTCCACGAAACCCACCATTAGATCCGCATAGGCCCCGAATTAGAGCACAACAACTCTTCCTGAATGACCAACTTCTGTCACACCAAGCCATGACTTCTAAATTCCTAGACTATCACATTCCTTCTTATAAGTATCTTCAAGTCTGACACTTTCTACAAGCCTCTAAACCCAACTCACTATGGCACAGAGATTATACGCCCTTTGAACTCATTTGCAACAGCGAAGAACCCCAACGACACCTAATCTTGACTGTGTACTCGCTCCTTTTTTCGACACACAAAATAAAAGAGGACATACTGGTCAAACTGTGGGAAGCGGACCGCAATATAGACCTACCCACTGAAGATTGGGGACACATATACACTCATATGCATAAAGGCTGCATTAACGTCTCCACACAGGAAAACAGATATAAGATATTCAAAAAATGGTACAGAACACCTGACAAAATTCACAAATTCCATTCTAGCGTCCCACCGATATGCTGGAGATGCAACACGGCACACGGCACTCTACTCCATATATGGTGGGAATGCCCGCTCATACAACCATTTTGGATAGATATCCACCGCCTAATCACCCAGATCACGACATATACCTCCGACTTCACTCCCGCTCAATTTCTATTACATTATTCCTCCATCCCCAGGATGACATACAAAAAATCCTTTGTACTCCACCTCATTAATGCGGCAAACCTTTGTATACTGGTCCACTAGAGAAGTACCCCCCCCCCCACACTCACTGAATGGATACAACGGGTTGGCAGAATAGCTGACATGGAAAACCTAATACACCAATCTAAAGACAACCCATCTAAATACAGGGAAACCTGGGCATGCTGGTCACACTTTAGAGAATCATTGGAAGCAAACACCCACACTAATGTCTCCTCTTCCATCATCTAAAGCAAACCAAAGCTTTCATTGATGACCACCCCATGGACCTCCGCCCCCCACACACTCCATTCTTACATCAAATTTCGCCTCACTCTCAGTATGTTGAATACCTCTTATTATACATATCTTACAATAAGGCCCTCACAGCATATATAGACAGATAAACATCTATGGAGAAATCTCATGGTCAACATCCACTTTACCAACCTAAGCCTTTTATAGCCTAGGTTTATGATATACATACACTGGACCTCTTCCCACAATAGGTAGAACCGACCCTACTTGCAACATTTCTGCACACATGTATACCCCCACCCCGGACACAGTTAGAACCCTTTAGGGGTGTCCGGAGGCAAGGGTTGCTATTGTCGGTATATGTCTATACCTCACGCAACACCTACCACACACCTATTTCTCCTGATACGGAGCACTGAAGATTGCCTTTCATTTATAATACTCTTAACCAAGATACCAATACGAAGATTCAGACAAAATTATCTCATAATGGTTTAATCTTCTATATCCCCCACAGAAAATGTGATAATTATGCACTTACACGGTCTTACTGTTCTTTGCAATAAACTTGTCATTTTAGTTTTGATGATGACTTTGTATTACATGATACTGTTGTGATTACTGTAAACCTGTAAACCTTCAATAAAATCTCCTTAAAAAAAAAAAAAAGAGACTAGCCAAATGTTCATTAGATTGTGATTAGGCGCCCTTTTTTAAACATTTCCATGCCCTGCTCATTCAAGTGTGATGACCAACATCATCACTTCCATCATTACCGCATGCCCAGACCACTACTTAATTAACGAATGCATTTATTTAATTATTTCCATGTTTGAATTGAGTTTAACGCCTTTTCATGTGGTATTTACAGAGTGTTATGAGCATTTTGGGGTAAATTCCACAAAACTGTATAGTGAATTGACAGTTGCAGGATTGCATGCGATATTTAGGGAAAATGTGTCCAGACACCTAAATGCCACATGTGAGATGCTTTTGTGAATGGAGCCCAATGACCCCAAACATACAGCCAATGTCATTAAGAGCTATCCTCAGTGTAACAAAGAACAAGGAGTCCTAAAGGTGATGGTCTGCCCCCCCCCAGAGCCATGATCCCAATATCATTGCGTATGTCTGGAATTACATGAGGTGACAGAAGGATTTGAGGCAGCCTACATCCAAAGAAAATCTTTGGTTAGTTCTTCAAGATGTTTGGGACAATATACGTGCCGAGTTCCTTCAAAAAGTTTGTGCAAGTGTACTTAGAAGAATTGGTGCTGTTTTTAAGGAAATAGTGGTCACACCAAATATTTATTTGATTTGGATTTCTCTTCTGTTCACTTACTTTCCATTTTGTTAATTGATAAAAATAAACTATTAACATTTCTATTTCTGAAAGCATTCTTCATTTACAGCATTTTTTACACCTGCCTAAAACTTTGGCATAGAACTGTCATGGCAGCATGTACAGTAGGTGGAACTAATAGTATGGTCCTGCTCCATGCTGACAGTTTTTCCTAAAGTGTGAAGTATTAACTGTTTGTGTGCTAAATTTTCTTTTTTTTTTAAAAAGAAATGTTGTATTCTTTTTTTTTTCAAAGGTTGTACAGAAAAAAAAATATAAAAGAAAATAAATATAAAAATAAACAAAATAAAATGTCTCTCATGTCTCAATTTACCAATATAGTGAGTACCACATTTTAAGAAGAAACCGGTTCATTGTGTAGAATAAGATTCTAATATCCAGTGTACAGTAAATGGGCTAGAAATCCATTTACTTCATATTTTATTAAACAACCTTGGTTACTTTCTGAGTGTAAAAGTAAGCTTATACAAAGAAGAGTATTGTTAATTAGTATTATTAGGGGAGGTGGACAAGGCGGCTGTAGAGATATGGGTCAGTATTATGAGAAAGAGAGAGAGCATAGTATTTTCTTTTCCAGGGTGTACTTGGCATCTATAGATAATGTTATGAAGGGTTTCAAAGGACAAGACTATGGCAGCCTCTGTGTCAGGTTCATCTGCTGGTGGCACTGTGGTTCTCAGGGCTGACAGCTGCAGTTCAAGTGCCCACCAGCAAGTGTCTCCCTGAACCCAGCAGGTTTCAATGATTAGCTCCACCTGGTTTCAGCTGTTAGTTGGCTATAGAAGGCTGCTCCCACTAGCACACAGCGTGATTTGTTGTCTCCTTCCTTGTACTCACTTTGCTATGCTGCTCCCAGACTCTGTTGCCATTTGTTCTTGAACTTGCTCATGCTCCTGCCCCTGCCCTGCACCCAGAACTCTGCCTTTCTCCCTGTTCTCCCTGTTCCTCTAGTTTTCCCTTACCTTGTGTGTATCTATTTGTGTACATTGTGTAAATAGTTTGCTGGTTAGGCATTAGGTTGCTGGTTAGGCATTTTGTCATTTTGGTTTTGATTTTCATGCATTCTCATGTTTATTGCTGTTGGTGTGTGGTTATTGTTCACTGTAAATAAATCTCACTATAAATATATATATATATATATATATATATATATATATATATATATATATACACATGGTCTGGTCCCAGCTTCTGTGTGATGTTACATATACCGTATCTGGTCATCTCCTGTGCTGCCTTCTGACACTCTGTAGTAGTAAAGGCATTAGCTGCTGTGGGGTGAAGAAAGTCATGAATATTAACTAATCAGTGCCAGATTGTAAAGGTAAAAATTAGGAAAGGCTAGTCCTGCTAAATGGGTCAGTAGCTTCAGGACTTTTAGGGCAATTCTAGGTGTTTTACATTGCCAAAAGCAATGCAGTGTAAATAGCATAAATTAATTTGAAAAGTGACCACAGAATTTTACAAGGATAATTAGCCAACACATACAGCAACTTTGATAAATAAATAATTTTAAGCATGTTAACTCTACCTATCAGATCCATATGGAGGTCCATCCATTGCTTAGTTTGTTGTTGTAACTGAGAGATCAGAGACCTCACATTATCTGTGATATAAGAACACAAGGGCAATTGCATCCTGACTCCTAATCTAAAGGGTTGTACAACTTGAAGTTGCAAACCTGTATAGCTGCCTGGTTCAGAGGGACTAGGGGTTTGAATAGAGCAAAAGGATCCACAGTTTCTGGTGGGGTCCCAGGCCTATATATCGCAGGGCAGCCTCCATGAAATGCCAGGCCACCCTGTCGAAGGCCTTCTCTGTGTCAGTTGAGAGTAATAAAAGCTTGGAGGACCAAGTCAAAGCTGAGTAGGGCAATGGGTCTGTAAATCCTACACTGGGATGGGTCTTTGCCTTCTATGTGTTTGAGCAAAATGTATGCTCACAGTAAATTGGCAGGCATGAAGCCTTCCCTAATTAAAGCGTTGTAGGCTGTCAGGAAATGCGGTGCCAAGGTTTGGTAATACACCAGCAAAAAATGTCAGTGCCATAGCTATTCTGAGTTCTTCTGCTGATCAGCATCTCTAGGTCTTTTTTTGAGCTGTTTCCAACAGGGTAGGCATGCCCAAATGTAATTAAGAGCTACCGTCAAGTGATAAATGAAGGTCCAGTGGTCATGTGATGGGTGCAAGTTGTAAAGGTCACAGTAGAAGTCCCAAAATTCCACCACTATTTCTGGGGATGGGGAGACTTTCACTGCAAAATTTGGTGACTAGCTGTGGAATAAAGGTGGATTTCCTAGGACCCAGTAGAGCTTTAGCCAGCATGGAGCCTGGCTTGTTACAATATTCATACACAGAGCACTTAGCCTACGGCAAGCGCAGTGTGGTCTTTTGCAAGGGGACCAACAATGCAGCGCCCCTTCCATGCTGGAAGGAAGAATGGGTCATCTGACTCCTGGGGATAGGACCAATTGCCAGAGCCATAGCAAATCAAGGAAATCCAGGCCTCCCTCCACCAAAAACCCACAGAATTGTTCCTCTTAGGAAAACCACAGGGACCAGTGGAGATGATACCCCAAACGCAACCGCTTAGGGTCTAGCTGCATAGTGTCTAGGCAAAGGAAGGGCTGCCAGGTGGAACTGGAAAGTAGTGAAAAGAAGTGCTGCCCGGGGTCATAGTCTGTTGATTATTAGAAGTGGTACATCAAAACCGAGTATGTTCAGCGAAGGATGAGAGTGTAAGAAAAAGTTTACTAACGATTTCCCCCAAGTGGAAATCAAACAAAAGCAGGTGAATGAAGCACAAACCCTTTCATTTCACTCCTCGGGCTCAGCCCTGCTCGGCAATTTAAAATTGGATCTCCTCTCAGATTCTGGAGACCCTCCTGACACCCTTAAACTCCCTATCCACTTTCTCCCACAGGATTGACTTTGCACCCCCTTTCGGTTGCAATCGCCCTTTTCCAAGATAGTGGGACAGAAGGAATCCAGCCTAACAAGCAACTTGCTTGAGACGCAACACTCAAAGACTTTAAAGGAACCCACGCTGGACACACGTCAGGTTTCCTGAGGGACATTTCTCACCCTCCCCGGTTCACGGGGGGACGGACTAAAGCAATTTTTTTGATTTGGGGGTCCCTCCTGTCACCATTCCCTAAAATGCTTTGAAATGTGATGCTATACCTAACCTGTACCCTTCCCCCTCCCCTGACCCCTTTTTCTTGATTCCTGTCCCTACCTCCCTCCCATTCCTTAACCCCCCTCCCTCCCCCCGACTTGTTTCAAATGACTAAGTTTTTGCTTTCCTGCTGGCTTTGATCTATTCATTTACTAACGTTACAGTTTTTATTAATGTTACAGTTTGTATTCTTTACTGTTTTTTCTTATCCTAAGGGATGGCTGTGGCTGAGGCAGCAGTGATGCACCTCCATTCATCTTTCAACTATGGTTTCACCATTTTTGGGTGATGGAATGTTAGCCCACTTTGAGGGCTACAACTGTTTTTTGTACAGCTACGAAGGGAGGGACCTTTCCCCCTCCCATCATCGCAGGCCCATGTTAGGCTAACTTGCACTTTGTTTTCCCCTCTTTTTCTTCTTTCCCACTAACCTCTTTTCTCTGGTTGCCAGCCCGCAGATGCTGCAACTCCACATTTCCGCTCCAGGTCCCAGGTCCGGCTCCAAGCTTCGTTCAAAATCGGTCAATCTCCTACCGCGAGGGGTAAGTGATGTCTGTAACGTTATGCTCCCCTTCTCCACTTATCATGCCAAATAACACCATGCTCCTCCCCTTCCTCAGAATAGTCTCCCATAATGTACAGGGCCTTAATTTGGCCATCAAGAGAAGAAAAGTACTAAAGGCATATCACTCCCAAAAAATGACAGTAGTTCTGCTACAGGAGACACATTTCCCAATACGGTACTCCCCCTCCTTTCTCCATGCTCACTACCCCCAATTCTTCTTAGCAAATGCCGAAGATAAGACGAAGGGTGTAGCGATCCTATTTGTGAAAACATGTAAGTTTAAGGCCCTACAAGTACACAAGGACCCCGAGGGTAGGTTTATCTTAGTAAAGGGGGTATTAGATGACCACTTGTTTTCATTCATCTTTTACTATACTCCCAATAAGGGCCAGGCAATTTTTTTTCAAATAATGTTTCAAACCTTAGGGCCACTATTGGAAGGGACAGTGATATTTGGAGGAGACTCCAATATCGCGTTTGATCAAAGTCTTGACAAATCAAAGCCACCCATGGCACGACTCACCCGACCCACGAAAATTAGCTCTAGGATAGCGAATTTGATCTACCAACAAGGTCTTGCCGACATCAGGTGGGAACTTAATCCGACAAAACAGGACTACACACATTTCTTGAACCCTCACCAATCCTATTCCAGAATTGATCACATATTTATCTCATCGATACATATACCCTCAGTAAACAAAGCCTACATCAAGGACACAGCCCTATCAGACCATTCTATGGTTATCCTCCCTTTACAAGGCCACTTCACCAGACCCCCCCTATCATACTGGAGACTCAATTAAACTTTACTTAATGACGCCGTCAAGGTCCTAGAACTTGACAAGGCGCTGAAAGAATAATTCCTCCTTAATGATGTGGAGGGAACCTCGGGTGAGACCTTATGGGCAGCTCACAAAGCAATGATCCGGGGAAAGCTAATTCAAATAGCATCACAAATTAAAAAAGAAAGAGCCTTGGATGTAGAGAATCTAGAGAGAGACTTCTCCGCTTTATGCAAACAGCACAAAAAAGACCCATCAAAGGTCCAAATCGCCCAGCTAGATGCTGCCCGAATAGCTTTAAACCTTGCGCTCATGGTCAAGGCTGAGAAATCCATACGCTGGAGTGGCGCAAGATTCTATCAACAGAAAGACAAGATGAGCATGATGTTAGCCACTAAGCTTTCTCCCAAATTCCTTCACACTTCCAAAAATCTGATTACAGGATGGCTCCACGACCGTAAATCCCCAACACATTCTACGATCATTTTGGACATTCTACACCAAATTGTACCAGAAAGGCAACACGGCAGATCAGATTACTCCACTATAGATTCCTTTTTAACCGACCTACTTATACCCACCCTACATAAAGACCATATAGATATCATGGAAGCTCCAATCTCAACGGAAGAAACCCTAGAGGTGATCAAAAAACTAAAAGGTGGCTCGGCCCCTGGTCCTGATAGTTTCGCTGTTCAATACTATAATGCCGCGTACACACGGTCCTACTTTTCGTCTACAAAAGTCCAACAGACGCTGATGGACTAAAGCTGGCTGGTAATCCGATCGTGTGTGGGCTTCTCCGGACTTTCAACTGACTTTTTTAGCCTCAAATCCGACGTACTTTAGATTTGAAACATGCTTCAAAACTTTACTTCGTAACTACGACGGACCCCGAAATCCGCTCGTCTGTGTGCTAGTCCGACGGACAAAAAGCCACGCTAGGGCACCTATTGGCTACTGGCTATGAACTTCCTTATTTTAGTCCGGTGTACGTCATCACGTACGAATCCGACCGACTTTTGTGTGGTCGTGTGTAGGCAAGTCCGTTCGTTAGAAAGTAGGCCGCAAGTCCGCCGCAAGTCCACCGAAAGTCTGCCGGAAGTCAGTCGGACAGGCTGTCCGACTTTTGTAGACGAAAAGTACGACCGTGTGTACGCGGCATAAGACTTTCTCTGACACCCTAGCCCCACATCTAACAAAATTTTTCAACTCTAAACAGAAGGGGACCCGGTGGATACCCACCTTAATGCGGCTTTCATTTCTGTAAATCTCAAACCTGATAGAGACCCAGAAGAAGCAGAAAACTACAGACCCATCTCCCTAATTAACAATGATTTTGAAATACTTACCAAAATTCTAGCTAATATAGTAAGCTCCTTTATCAACCACTACATTCACAAAGACCAAATGGGATTTATTCCAGGGAGACAAGGCCCAGCAGACCAAGTAAGGCGGGCGGTGGACATTGTCTCCATCCTTCAATCTGGATGGGACGGAGGCCCCCCCCAGGAGGGTTGTCTTCTATCGCTGGACCTTCAGAAGGCCTTTGATTCTCTCTCCTGGCCTTACCTTTTTTCAGTCCTAAGACGTTGGGGGTTCGGTGAGAACTTTCTGGGGCTATGGCGAGAGGAGAGTAAGGGGATTATCGTGGTGCCAGAAAAATTGTTTTTAATTACTGTATAATGACACGTAAGTATTAAAAATATAATGTTTTATTAACAAACAGATTAAAAAATGTATACAATGAGTATACACAGCAAGGGTGTGAACAAACAATAAGGGAAAGATACACAACCAGCATATGCAGCAATATTGCAAGGACCAGCCAATAGCGTGGCGGCAGGTCTTGTTCACAGGTATTATAATCCTACATGTTTCGCCAACATTGGCTTCCTCAGGGACAGTTGGTTATACCTGTATTAATTCTAGACAAAAAAATAATAAACAGTCAGAGAAAACATAACAGTATATATTCAGACAAAAACCAAATAAAATGAAATACATGTATAAGGGCAGTCAGACATGACCAAATGTCCCCCCACACAAAGGAATTGCCAGGGCAAGTGATCGCTCCATCAACCCCCCAAGGGAAACACCTCTCCGCCCATCAAGTCACCCCAAAAGCCTCAAACCCAATGATGGAAAGATACCTACCGGTGAGTCACAGTAGGCGGGCGGAATAGTCCCCCAGAGTGAACTCACGGCTTCATGTCGCAAATAGGGTAGCTGCAGGGGGCGAAAAAAGGGGCCTGGCAAAATAGAGGAAAAGGTATGAATTACATAGTGTTGGTGGATAACCAGAATTAATCTAAATGTCCAAACCGTGATGAAATAGGGCTAACATAGCCTCAAAAGTACTCACAGTCTATATCTTAATAAAGACAAGAGAAGAATGAGGGCACCCGATAGGCTGACATTTGTGTTGAATAGAGTCACTGACGAATGGTGACTAGAAAGAAAAAGAGGGGGGAGAGATAAAGGTCATATAGAGGAATGATGTTTATATTGTTATCAAAATGATGTGCTTTAAAAATTGGGAATAGGGCCATAAATAGTATTCAATTGGGCATAGAGAACCTGGAAGATTCCATGAGTTAAGGGAAAAAGAAAACTCACCCATAGGTCCGACATGACTCTTACAAAAGTGCTTTGGACTATGGAGATACAGTCAGTATAGATATTGTGTTAAACACAGTAGAGCTATATTGTAAAAAAACTTTTTGCCAACTCTGATTTAGCCCAGTTTCTGTGCCATGTGGTTTCCTGGCACAGATACATAGATAATGTGCTTTTCTTCTGGTCCGGCACTCGGGAGGAACTGTCCCAGTTTGTGGACCTATTGGTCATTGTAACACTTACAATTTAAAATTCACTATGGAGTGCAGACAAACAAAAATTTCTTAGATTTAGAAATCCATTTGGATCCTAATGGAACCCTCCATTCGGCACTATACCGGAAGCCGTCGTTCGGTAACACCATGCTTCACGCAGGGAGTGCACATCCAAAACCACTACTAAACAGTATCCCTTTCAGTCAGTACCTTCATATCAAACGAAACTGCTCAAATGAAACAGACTTTATCAAAGCTTCTTCTGATCTCTACCACAGGTTAAGGAATAGAGGATATAGTTTTATTTTGCCAGGCCCCTTTTTTTTCGCCCCCTGCAGCCACCCTATTTGAGACATGGAGCCGTGAGTTCACTCCAGGGGAATATTCTGCCCGCCTATTGTGACTCACCGGTAGGTATCTTTGCATCATTGGGTTTGAGGCTTTTGGGGTTACTTGATGGGCGGAGAGGTGTTTCCCTTGGGGGGTTGATGGAGCGATCGCTTGCCCTGGCAATTCCTTTGTGTGGGGGGACATTTGACCATGTCTGACAGCCCTTATATATGTATTTAATTTTATTTGTTTTTTGTCTGACTATATACTGTTATATTTTCTCTGACTATTTATTATTTTTTTGTCTAGAGCTCATGAAATTAATTCAGGTATAACCAACTGTCCCTGAGGAAGCCAATGTTGGCGAAACATGTAGGATTATAAAACCTGTGAACAAGACCTGCCGCCACGCTATTGGCTGGTCCTTGTAATATTGCTGCATATGCTGGTTGTGTATTTTTCCCTTATTGTTTGTTCACACCCTTGCTGTGTATACTCATTGTATACCTTTTTTAATCTGTTTGTTAATAAAACATTATATTTTTAATACTTACGTGTCATTATACAGTGATTAAAAACTATTTTTCTGGCACTGCGATAATCCCCTTACTCTCCTCTCGTCATTGTCATCAAATTAATTGGGATGAGGTGCCGTATTATATTGAGGACTATCTAGTCAAAAACCCGCTTTTTTCCAACTTTCTGGGGCTGTTGAGATCCCTCTACTCTGAACCAGAAGCTAGGGACAGACTCCAGGGTTACTACTCCGACCCCATTAAAATTGCCAGAGGGACTAGGCAAGGCTGCCCTCTATCCCCATTGATCTTCGCCCTTGCGATCGAAACTCTAGCCATTGCGATTAGATCAGATCAAAACATCAAGGGTGTTCGTTGTGGACAAACTGTCCACTAGTGTGCAATATTCGCGGATGATATCCTTCTCTTCGTCACCTCCCAATTAACCTCTCTACCCAACATAAGCAAGCCCCTTGAATCCTTTGGGAACATATCAGGGCTACAGGTTAACATGAACAAATGCCAAGCACTAAATATCTCATTGCAACCTCCAATAGTCGAACAGCTGAAACCATCTTTCAAATTTAAATGAAGTAGCTCCTCAATCCTCAATCAATATCTAGGGATAAATCTAACCCCCAAGATCGAACAACTATACCAGGCAAATTTCCTCCCATGTACCGCAAACTTGGAATTGATCTCCAGACTTGGACACTACACAACATATCCTGGCTAGGTAAAATTCACCCTATCAAGATGACTCTACTCCCCAGACTCCTCTACCTGTTTAGATCCCTCCCTATAGCAATTATAAGAGATCATCTCAAATCATTCCAGAGGAAGATCATTAAATTCATCTGGGGAAGGAAAGGATACAAACTAGCCCGACGCATTCTCTACAGCCCCAAAACACAAGGGGGGCTAGGTCTGCCTGACCTCTTTAGATACTATCAAGCGGCTAGGCTGGCCCAACTCTCGATGGTCTACTTTAGATATGAGAAACCTGCCTGGATTAGTATAGAGAGACAGGCGGTCCCAACACATACCCTAGACTATCTCCTTTGGTGTCCCTAAAAATCTAGGCCCCCAATAATGTCCCCTATGCTATCCCACTCCATTAAATTATGGGATGACATGAAACATCTCCCTTCGCTAACATCTGACATACGCCCACTAGCTCACATTTTCCATAACCCTCATTTCAGTTCAGGCATGGACATCAAATCATTCTAATGGTGGCTGGACAAGGGGATGTACCGTATTGGACACTACTTCTCCACTTCTGGCCCGATCTTTTTGAAACACTGCGTGGAAAAAATGGAACTCACAGATTCTGAGAGATTTAGATACTTTCATATCTCTCACTTCCTCTCCTCTGTATGGAAAAACAAACCCACTCTGCCGGAGTCCACACATTATGAGCGTTGGTGTGGCCAAGCAATGGAGCAAAAGGGGGGTATATCCATAATTTACACATCACTTTCAGAACCCACCTCCAAATTCCCTTACGTGAAAGCATGGGAAAGAGACTTGCAGGAAACCTGGGACCTGGAGGATTGGCATAAAACGGGAATGAGAGCCTTCAAAGGTATTATGAACATATCCTTGATAGAAGCAAATCTGAAAGTGTTGACGAGATGGTACCTGGTTCCCACTAGGCTAGCAGTGATGTTTCCGTCTAACTCCCCATTATGTTTTAGATAATGTGAAGCCCAGGGTTCCATGCTTCACATATATTGGGAATGTCCGAGAATCAGAGGATTTTGGAACAAAATGTTTAATCTTATCTGGAAAGTCTCAGGCCTATCTATATTGAAATCCCGCAAATAGCATTGCTGAATGCCCACATTCCCAAGATTACTAAACACGCTCAAAAATTGATATTGATATTGCCTTCACCATTATCACATTTGCAGGAGCTCACAAGCATTTGCGATAATCTCTTAAGGAAACTCTCTGCTCAGACGAGCTTCTAGCGGAAGTATTCATATTACTCACTTTGGGACTCTCACGCAGCTCTGGAAACTGCTGTTATTTCCGAGCTGCAAAACCAGTTCTGACCTCCAAAGAGCACTTATTCTATCTTTCGAGCCAGTCGGCCCCTGGCACAGTGTGAACCCATACAGGGTGTCAGGATCGACGACCGACTTAAGTGCACTTATATGTTATACCCTTGTTCACCTGAAACTCAGGAAAATTCCGTATTGTGGGGACTATATGTTGTTGAGTGATATTTATTTATTCAGTTGACTAGCCTTGTTTATACTAGGCTCTGTCCCAATGTGAAATGGTGGCCTTAAGATGTAATATACTGCTTTTCAATAAATGTTTTGAAAATGGAAAAAAAGAAAAGAAAAAGTTTACTATCGAGTCAATGGCATCTCCTTCAGATCTTGATTAGGATTCATTGAGAGTTGGGTGCTCCACAGAAGCGCACCTTAAAGGCCTGATGGGATCTGGATCGGTGGACACTTTGAGGTCTGGGAGACATGAAGCTTGATCCCTCTGAGCTGTCCAGCAAACCCAGCCAGTCAGGAAATGAAACCTCCAGTGTCTCCAGGAAGGCGAATGGATCTGCAAGTTGCTCATGCATAGCAATTGCAAAAGTGTTGTTGCCCTGATAGGAAAATTGTATATTTTCTATGGCTCACAGTATCTAATAATGAATTCTAAACTTGGTTAATGGGTCATACACGACATAAGAGAGCCTCTAATATCGTGGTTGTCCTGATTACTTTGGATGACTTTGATGATTGTAAACTGACTATTAAGGATGATCCGAACACCCTCCTGGTTTGGCTCGCACCAGAACATGTGAACAGGCAAAAAATTTGGACGAACACGCAAACAGCATTAAAATCTATGGGACACGGAGGCAGAGATGTTGCGGCTTTTTTTCCCTTTCTCAGATTGTTGGGCGACGTGAGATGGATTTACATTGCGGGACATTTTTATTTTTTAATAAAGGACTTGTCCCAAAGTGTCTCCTGTCTTTTTTTACTATTTTTGACACTTTTTTGTGCAATGGTAGGGGTACAATGTACCCATTACCAATTCACACAGGGGGGGAGGCTGGGATCTGGGGGCTTCCAGATTCAGATAAGCCCCCCACCCGCAGACCCCCACAACCACCGGTCAAGGATTGTGGGGATGAGGCCCTTGTCCCCATCATCATGGGGACAAGGTGCTTTGGGGGGCTACTCCAAAGCACCCTCCCCTAGTTGAGGGCATGTGAACTGGTACGGTTCAGGGTCTCTTGCCCCCCTTCTTTTCCTGCGGCCTGCCAGGTTGTGTGCTTGGATAAGGGTCTGGTATGGATTTTGGGGGGACCCCTACGCCATTTTTTTTAAATTTTGGAGCAGGGTTTCCCTTAAAATTCATACCAGACCTGAAGAGCCTGGTATGGCTTTTGGGGACCCCATTTTTTTTTTTACATGTTTGGTTTGGGGTTCCCCTTAATATTCATATCAGACCCAAAGGCCTGGTAATGGACTGGGGGGGGAACCCATGCCATTTTTTTCAATGAGTTTTATCTATATTGCAGAGACCCGACAATTCTTTACAGCCACGATCAGTTTTCAATGACTTTTATTCCTTTAGAAATATCATTTTGCTGTGGTACTGTTTAAAACATGGGAACACTACGCCACTTTCCAGGCATACTATAGACACCCCCCAGGCACAATATTTAAAGGAATAATTCATTTTTATTGTTTCACTTTAAGCATTATTAAAATCACTGCTCTCGAAAAAACGTCAGTTTTTTTTGCATTGATACATGTCACCTGGGGCAGGACCCGGGTCCCCAAACACTTTTTATGACAATAACTTGCATATAAGCCTTTAAAATTAGCACTTTTGGTTTTTCATGTTTGTGTCCCATAGACTTTAACAGTGTTCCGCAGCTTTTGAATTTGCTGCAAACACCGCATAATGTTCGTTGTTCGCTGAACGTCCGAACTTTGGTTCCAAAGTTCGGCCCAAACTTATGCTCGAGCAAAACTGTTCGCCCATCCCTACTGACTATATGGACAATCCAGCCCAATCCTTTCAGGAATGTGCAATTTTCCTTAGAAGGTCATACTGCTCTGAGGGTGGGGTGACCATTTCCTTACATTCAAGATCTATATTACCACAGCCAAAACTGGTAAGACTACACTCTTGTCTCCCGAGCTGCATAATGCAACATGCATGCGTCTGGTCTGATTACTTGGCCACACCTTTATGGGGGGACTATGTGGCAAAACAGCATCTTTAGTTAAGTATCATTGTTATATTTTCTAATATTTTATTCATCTGTGTCTGTCATTACTTGTAATAAATGTTACACTTATAAGTATTTGTGTGATCTCTCTGTCAGAAACCATGAATCAGATTGAGACAGAAGTACAGTTAAATCACACTTGTTTAATAATAATAATAAAAGGTAAACAGAGTAAACGTAGTCAGAGTTCAGGAACGGATAGTAAGACAAGTCAAAATGTCAGGGAGCCAGAGAGGAGTGTAGTAGAACAGCAAGCAGGATCTGGAGCCAGAAGAAATGTCAGCCAAGCAAGTCTTTAACAGGAACACAGGATAGCATCTCTAGAGATGTAATCAAGGTGCAGGCAGAGATCATCTGGACTGGATGGCTTAAGTAGGCAGGACTGACGAGCAGGATATCATCAACAGGTGAGTCACTCTGGAGAGATATGAGCTGGCAATTAGCCAACAGCTGAATGACCAGCTTTGAGAAGGAAGGGCTGAGTTCAGCCCTGACAGTACCCCCTCCTCAATTACCCCTCCCCTTTGGAGGACTACCAGGCTTGAGGGGAAAACATCTATGGAAATCACAGAGGAGGACAGGGGCATGTACGTCCAAGGATGAGACCCAAGAGTGTTCCTCTGGACCGTACCCTTTCTAATGCACCAGGTATTGTATGCACCCACGGAACCTACGGCAGTCGACAATGGACTGTACTTTATACTCCTCATGATTCTTAACCTGTACAGGGTGAGGACGAGGCATCAAGGTGGTAAAGCGGTTGCAGACCAAAGGTTTTAATAAGGAGATAGGAAATACATTTGAAATAAGCATTTTAGAAGGAAGGTCTAATGAATATGCCACTGGGTTAATCTTGCGAAGAATACGGAAAGCCCCAATAAACTGAGGTTCGAACTTCAGAGAGGAAACACAAAGTCGGAGGGTGCGAGATGACAGACAGACCCTGTCCCAACCCGGTAGGAAGGCGCAGGCAAGCGTCTGCGATCAGCATGGAGTCTGTACCTATCATTAGCATGTCGCAAAGCCTCCTGGACTTGTGCCCAAGTGGAACGAAGACCACAGAGATTCTCATCTAATGCAGGAATACTCTGCGGAACACATGAGTCAAGCAATGTGGAAGGTTGGAATCCATAGTTCGCTATAAACATGGATAATCAGGAAGCAGAATTCAAGGCACTATTGTGAGCAAACTATGCCCAGGGTAAGAGGTCTGACCAGTTGTTATGATGGTCAGAAATATAGCAAAGTAGGAATTGCTCCAAGGACTGATCCGCTTGTTCTGCGGCCCCATTAGACTGCGGGTGATACGCAGAGGAGAAAGCAAGCTGAATTCCCAACTGTGCACAAAAGGCTCGCCAGAACTGGGACACAAACTGACTACCCCTGTCCAAGACAATCACCTTGGGTAGTCCATGGAAGCGGAAGATCTCCCGAGCAAAAAAGGAAGCCAGTTCCTTAGAAGTGGGCAATTTCTTAAGAGGAATACAATGGGACATTTTCGAGAACCGGTCAACCACCATGAGGATAACTGTGTTTCCCTGGGAGTTGGGTAACTCCACCATGAAATCTATAGACAGGTGGGTCCAGGGCCTCTCTCCATTGGGTATGGGTTGTAGGAGGCCCACTGGAAGGTATTGTGGAGTCTTACTCTGAGCACAAACGGAACAGGCAGCTACGAAGGCGGTTACATCAGCACATAGACTAGGCCACCAGAGTTGTTGGGAAATGGCCCAAAAGAGTTGATTCTTCCCAGTGGAAAGCTTGGGAGAATGGTAAGTCTGGAGCAAGGCAGTACGGAGACTCTCTGGGACAAAGCAGCAGTCACAAGGTTTCTCAGGAGGATCATGGACCTGAGCAGCAAGAATTTTGTCACCCAAAGGAGAAGTGAGACTGGTGCGAACTGTAGCCAGAATATGATCAGGAGGAATCACAGGAACCGGAACCAACTGCATCTTGGAAGTGGAGGAAAATTGTTGTGACAAAGCGTCAGCCCTTACATTCCTAGTATTGGGCAAGAATGAGACAATGTCATTGAAACTAGACAAGAAAAGAGCCCATCGCACCCTGCTGGGAGAGAGGCGTTTAGCCTCAGACAAGAATGTGAGATTCTTATGGTCAGTAAGAATGAGAACAGGCACAGTGGTACCTTTGAGGAGATGTCACCATTCTTTCAGAGCTAAAATGATCTCTAACAGCTCTCTGTCACCAATCTTGTAATTGCACTACGCAGGTGACAATTTCTTGGAAAAGTAGCCATAAGGATGCATAGCGCTTTCAAAGGTAGGATGTTGAGACAGAAAGGCGCCAACTCTAGTCTCAGAAGCATCAACCTCAAGGATAAAAGGTAACATAGGATTAGTATGTGCCAACACAGGAGCAAAAAACAAAGGCAGCCATGAGACTCTCAAGGGTCTTAATGGACTCCAGAGACCAACTCTGGGTTACTGTCCTTTCTGGTCATATCAGTCAGGGGCTTGACCAGAGACAAGAAGTTACGAATAAACTTCCGATAATAGTTGACAAAGCCAAGAAAACTCTACAGAGGACGTAAACCCATGGGTCGGGGCCACTGTAGGACTGCTAATTCTCTGGGTCTATGGAAAAACCAGCAGTGGAAATGACATAGCCCTGTAATTTAACCTGTTTATAATAGAATTTCCACTTTTCCAATTTACAATAGAGATTGTTCTCTCTTATGCCGCGTACACACGGTCGTACTTTTCGTCTACAAAAGTCGGACAGCCTGTCCGACTGACTTCCGGCAGACTTTCGGTGGACTTGCGGCGGACTTGCGGCCTACTTTCTAACGAACGGACTTGCCTACACACGACCACACAAAAGTCGGTCGGATTCGTACGTGATGACGTACACCGGACTAAAATAAGGAAGTTCATAGCCAGTAGCCAATAGGTGCCCTAGCGTGGCTTTTTGTCCGTCGGACTAGCACACAGACGAGCGGATTTCGGGGTCCGTCGTAGTTACGAAGTAAAGTTTTGAAGCATGTTTCAAATCTAAAGTACGTCGGATTTGAGGCTAAAAAAGTCAGTTGAAAGTCCGGAGAAGCCCACACACGATCGGATTACCAGCCAGCTTTAGTCCATCAGCGTCTGTTGGACTTTTGTAGACGAAAAGTAGGACCGTGTGTACGCGGCATTAGTTTCTGAAGCACATGACAGACATCTGTGTGGTGGCTCTCCAGGGACTTGGAAAATATGAGGATATCGTCGAGAGAAATCACCACACATAACTGCAACAAATCTCGGAGGACATTGTTAATAAATTCCTGGAAAACTGCCGGGGCGTTACAAAGGCCAAAAAGCCAAAAACGCAGTTTTTCATTCGTCACCCTCCTTAATCCTCACAAGATTGTATGCCCCTCTCAAATCAAGCTTCTTGAAAACTGTTGCTCCCTTGAGGCGGACAAATAACTCCATAATCAACGGAATCGGATAGGCATTCTTAATCGTGAAACAATTGAGACCACTATAATCAATACAAAGTCTCAGTACACCACTCTTCTTCTTCACAATGCACCAGCAGGAGACGAGGACTTGTGGATGAAACCTCGAGAAAGTGCATTTGCAACATACTCCACCATGGCCTTATCCTCCAAGACCGACAAAGGGTAAACCTGGCCACGAGGGAGTAAGGCACCAGGTTGAAGGTCAATTGTGCAATCATACGACCCGTGTGGAGGAAAACTACCAGCTTGACCTTTGTCAAAGACATTGCTAAAATTGCGTTACTCCTCCGGTAGGAAAAAGAGTGAAGAGGTGCACAGGACCTTGGCTACCTATTGTAAGCATGTCTTATTGCATTGTGGCCAGGAGAAACCTCAGCACAGAGCCAATCAAAAGAGGGGTTGTGCCTCTGTAACGAAGGATAACCAATAACCAGCGGAAACTTAGATGAGGAAATGACTTGGAATTGAAACAACTATAGCATGATATGACACATATAGAGCAACTGCACACCCGAATATGGTTTCTAAAGAAGAAAAGGATTCCCCATGGGGTTTTTAATAAAGGGAAAAAAGATTGACAATACCAAAGATGCAAGTTCAAAATGTTGGCTTATAGTGATTGAATGGTATTAGTACTGTCACAATTGACTGAAGAAAAAAAGCCCCAATGCATTTCGACCTAACTGTATTGCGGTCTTCCTCAGGGATTTCTGATAATTCTTCTCCATCAAATAGGCTCGCTAAACCAGAAACTGCTTATTAAAAAACACACATAAAGATTGCAGTAGATTTCCCCATTATTGATTCTGGAAGGTGCTGAAAGGTCACGCCTATCTCCACCCTGAAGGAGGCCACACCCGGCCCAAAGGCTTACAAGTGATCACAAATATTCTAGGTACCCAAAGGGGGAGGAGCCGTGGGAGGCAGGCACACCTGGTTATTATATAGTGATGTATGAGGACAATATCGCCTTCAAATTATAAGGCAACTCATTGTAAAATCTCAATGAGTTGAAAGGTCTAACGACTTCACTTGTCAGGGGTAAACTGGGTTTACCCCTGACAAGTGAAGTCATTAGACCTTTCAACTCATTGAGATTTTACAAGTATCAACAGTATTTGATGGACCTGTTGCCTTATAATTTGAAGGCCATAATGTCCTTATACATCACTATATAATAACCAGGTGTGCCTGCCTCCCACGGCTACTCCCCCTTTGGGTGCCTAGAATATTCAATGGAGAAGAATTATCAGAAATCCCTGAGGAAGACCGCAATACAGTTAGGTCGAAATGCATTGGGGCTTTTTTTCTTCAGTCAATTGTGACAGTACTACTACCATTCAATCACTATAAGCCAACATTTTGAACTTGCATCTTTGGTATTGTCAATCTTTTTTCCCTTTATTCTAATCTCATAGTCTCGCAAAAATGTAAACCAGAGCTCATGTTTTAACCATTTGTATGATATTGTCCATTTGTTCTTTAATAATAATAATAAAAATGACTATATTTTTACAACCATTTGTTAAGACTCTTAATCGCTGCTTTAAAAACCCCATGGGGAATCCTTTTCTTCTTTAGAATAACTTGGAATTGTATTATCTCATGGTGAAGAGCCCCTACGGCCATGGACAACGGAACAGTTTAATGATTCACATGGGCAGGCTGTAGAGGTCTTCTGACAAGAGGCTCAGTGCCAAGTGGAGTCTCACGCAGCTGCAGCGGAATCGAGTGCTTCAATACAAATACAGGATCAACGTACAAGCCTGCAGCCCCAAAGTTGATTAGAGCCTGTATCTCGACGGATGACTCAGCCCAAGAAACGGTAACCAAAACCAGGGGCTTATCCTTCTGGATAACTGGGGACAAAACAACGCCACCTAAGGTCTGTCTGTGACAGGACCCCAAGGTTCGGGCATTCCCTGGACGGATAGGACAAGACTTCAAAAAGTGTCCTGCCTATCCACAATAAAGGCACAATCTCTCCCTCCTTCTAAGGGTTCTCTCATCTACATAGAGACACGTGAAGCACGTGGGTTCATCTTCACAGACCGACTCGGTACCAGGAGGCATGGGAGGTGAGGGAGGCAAGGGTGGGACTGCAAAGTTCGGAGACAAATGTACAGGAGGCTTCCGCAAGTGCTCCTTAAAAGGGAGTCTTTCTCTGAGTCTGGAGTCAATGAGGATGGCAAATGTGGTCAACCTCTCCAGCTCAGTGGGTATATCTCAGGCTGCTTTCTCATTCTTGATGGTATTCGAGAGACCATGAGAAAAAGCAGCCACGAGGGCCTCATTGTTCCAAGCAACCTCTGTTGCCAGAGTACGGAATTCAATGGTGTAATCGACAACAGTTCTTGTACTCTGTTTGATGGACATGAGGCACTTGGTAGCAGAAGCAGTGAATGCGGGACCGTCAAATACCCTTTTAAAAGAAGTCACAAACTCAGGGTAACTCAAGACAACAGGTGTTTGTGTCTCCATAGAGGGTTTGCCAAGGCTCTCTCAGAAAGCAAAGATATCATGAAACCTACTTTGCTTCTGTCCGTGTGAAACGCTTGGGGTGGCATCTCAAAGTATATCTCAACCTGGTTGAGAAACCCTCTGCATTGGATTGTCTCCAAATCACTGGGGAAGTGGAGCATAACCAGACATACCACTTATAGAGATAATACTCAAGGCGGGTGCCTGCACAAAGACTGGAGCAGAAGCAGGGATGGCCTGCAACACAGGTTGTACCAGAGCAGCCACAGTGGTAGATTCCAGGTGAGCCGTGCGACTCAGGAACATTTTTAATGCCAAATTGATCCATGTGGTGATCCTGCTCATCCAATCTGGAAAAAATATTACCAACAAGTGGATTGACTGCATCTTCTGAATTCATGGCCTTCGCCTACTGTCAGAAACCATGAATCAGACTGAAACAGAAGTACAGTTAAATCACACTTCTTTAATGATAATAATAAAAGGTAAACTGAGTAAATGTAGTCAGAGTTCAGGAACCGTAACGGATAGTCAGACAAGCAAAAACGTCAGGGAGCCAGAGATGAGCATAGTAGAACAGCAAGCAGGAGCTGGAGCCAAAAGGAATGTCAACCAAAAAAGTCTTTAACAGGAACACAGGAGGGCGAAGGCAGAGATCATCTGGACTGGATGGCTTAACCACTTGCCAACCGCCTCACGCAGATATACTACGGCAGAATGGCACGGGCAGGCAAAATCATGTACCTGGTACGTGATTGCCTTCCTGCGGGCGGGGGGTCCGATTTCCCCCCCCCCCCCGGTGCCCGAGGCGGTCGGCTTTGGTCTGGCAGCGATCAGAGATTCGTGGCCCCCCCCTCACGATTGCTCCCAGACAATGAGAATCTTTCCCTGCCTCTGTGTAGTACACAGAGGCAGAGGAAATGATGTCATCTCTCCTCGGCTCGGCAGTTTCCATTCCGGCGCAGAGGAGAGAAGACATCTGAGTGAGTTGCACAACACAACACACACAGTAGAACATGCCAGGTACACTTTACACCCCCCTTTACCCCGTGATCACCCCCGATCACCCCCTAATCCCCCCTCCCCCCTGTCACACTGACACCAAGCAGTTTTTTTTTTCTGATTACTGCATGGTGTCAGTTTGTGACAGTTAGTGTGGTAGGGCAGTAAGTGTTAGCCCCCTTTAGGTCTAGGGTACCCCCTAACCCCCCTAATAAAGTTTTAACCCCTTGATCACCCCCCGTCACCAGTGTCGCTAAGCAATCATTTTTCCGATCGCTGTATTAGTGTCGCTGGTGACGCTAGTTAGGGAGGTAAATATTTAGGTTCTGAAAACCGGAGATAACCAGGTGCAAATTACGCCACCCCTAACCTGTATTACCACCTCCGCGCTATATTAATAAATGTCAAAACCCTACCAAAGCTGCCACTTAACAATAAAATGTATATAAACCGAATTCACCAAAAGAAAATTATGGATGAAATAATGGCGCTAATCCCCAGGTGGGGAGATGCCAGACACTCTTATCCAGCCAGTGAGCTGAATACAGACGTGACTAGAAAGAAAGTGAAAAAAGCATATATTGCTAAATATCCCAAAAAGTAAATATTAATATTAAATAAAATAAATTATTCAATAAATTCAATATGAGCTAATATAAATTATAACACTCAGTAAAAGTGATATACAAATATATAAATCCAAGACAAAATATATAATAAAAATTGAACACAGTAAATGTCTATAAAGTCCAGAAACCAATCAATCGTGAAAAATAATCGTAAAAAATTTGAAGAAAGTCCAAAAAAAGAGTGAGGGTGACTCCAAAACTGCTCAGCTGTGTTTTCAAACATCCACCACACCTCTGTGACGTGAATCCACTCCCTGCTGAAATTCAAACTCACCAGCTGTTAAGGCCTCTCACTCTCGTGTTTGGCCTGACAGAGCCTCTAACCCACTTACATGGGGGTTAACATGCGAGCATACACCTCCACTGCTCCATAGGAACACCGCTTTTCTCAGGTTGGTAGTATGACATAAAAATAAAAGAAGCTCCAATAGTGTAATCTTGTTTAAAAGATTTAATCACATATAAAACAACTTGTAATGAACTCACATTTAAAATAAAATAACAGGCAAGTCACTTCACGGCAAATGGAGAACTCCCACAGCACAGCAAGCAATAGCAACTGAAATAACAACAGGCAGGCCACGGAGGACCCAGGGGGTGTATGTGCTCACGTTCGTCTCACCCGTCCGCAGCACTCGTCCCTTCACTGGAGCTCCGCTCTGTCCCCCTTCACTCCCTCCTCTAGCACTCGTGTGAGATTGCCGTGTAGCTACGCCCCGACATGTTTCATCAAGATCTTTATGATGAAACATGTCGGGGCATAGCTACACGGCGATCTCACACGAGTGCTAGAGGAGGGAGTGAAGGGGGACAGAGCGGAGCTCCAGTGAAGGGACGAGTGCTGCGGACGGGTGAGATGAACGTGAGCACACACACCTCCTGGGTCAGCCGTGGCCTGCCTGTTGTTATTTCAGTTGCTATTGCTTTCTGTGCTGTGGGAGTTCTCCATTTGCCGTGAAGTGACTTGCCTGTTATTTTATTTTAAATGTGAGTTCATTACAAGTTGTTTTATATGTGATTAAATCTTTTAAACGAGATTACACTATTGGAGCTTCTTTTATTTTTATGTCATACTACCAACCTGAGAAAAGCGGTGTTCCTATGGAGCAGTGGAGGTGTATGCTCGCATGTTAACTCCCATGTAAGTGGGTTAGAGGCTCTGTCAGGCCAAACACGAGAGTGAGAGGCCTTAACAGCTGGTGAGTTTGAATTACAGCAGGGAGTGGATTCACGTCACAGAGGTGTGGTGGATGTTTGAAAACACAGCTGAGCAGTTTTGGAGTCACCCTCACTCTTTTTTTGGACTTTCTTCAAATATTTTCACGATTATTTTTCACGATTGATTGGATTCTGGACTTTATAGACATTTACTGTGTTCAATTTTTATTATATATTTTGTCTTGGATTTATATATTTGTATATCACTTTCACAGAGTGTTATAATTTATATTAGCTCATATTGAATTTATTGAATAATTTATTTTATTTAATATTAATTTTTACTTTTTGGGATATTAAGCAAAATATGCTTTTTTAACTTTCTTTCTAGTCACGTCTGTATTCAGCTCACTGACTGGATAAGAGTGTCTGGCATCTCCGCACCTGGGGATTAGCCCCATTATTTCATCCATAATTTTCTTTTGGTGAATTCGGTTTATAAATATTTAGGTTCGCCGTCAGCATTTTATAGCGTCAGGGACCCCAATATACTACCTAATAAGTGTTTTAACCCCTTGATTGCCCCCTAGTTAACCCTTTCACCACTGATCACCGTATAACCATTACGGGTGACGCTGGTTAGTTCGTTTATTTTTTATAGTGTCAGGGCACCCGCCGTTTATTATCTAATAAAGGTTTAGCCCCCTGATCGCCCAGCGGTGATATGCGTCGCCCCAGGCAGCGTCAGATTAGCGCCAGTACCGCTAACACCCACGCACACAGCATACACCTCCCTTAGTGGTATAGTATCTGAACAGATCAATATCTGATCCGAACAGATCTATACTAGCGTCCCCAGCAGTTTAGAGTTCCCAAAAATGCAGTGTTAGCGGGATCAGCCCAGATACCTGCTAGCACCTGCATTTTGCCCCTCCGCCCTGCCCAGCCCAGGCCACCCAAGTGCAGTATCGATCGTTCACTGACACTTACAAAACACAGCGCTCGCAGAGTCAGGCCTGATCCCTGCGATCGCTAACAGTTTTTTTGGTAGCGTTTTGGTGAACTGACAAGCACCAGCCCCAGACATCGCCAGGTTAGCGCCAGTACCGCTAACACCCACGCACCGTACACCTCCCTTAGTGGTATAGTATCTGAACGGATCAATATCTGATCTGATCAGATCTATACTAGCGTCCCCAGCAGTTTAGGGTTCCCAAAAACGCAGTGTTAGCGGGATCAGCCCAGATACCTGCTAGCACCTGCGTTTTGCCCCTCCGCCCGGCCCGGCCCACCCAAGTGCAGTATCTCACTGTCGCTTACAAAACACTAAACGCATAACTGCAGCGTTCGCACAGTCAGGCCTGCTCCCTGCGATCGCTAACAGTTTTTTCGGTAGCGTTCTGGTGAACTGACAATCACCAGCCCCAGACATCGTCAGGTTAGCGCCAGTACCGCTAACACCCACGCACCGTACACCTCCCTTAGTGGTATAGTATCTGAACGGATCAATATCTGATCCGATCAGATCTATACTAGCGTCCCCAGCAGTTTAGGGTTCCCAAAAACGCAGTGTTAGCGGGATCAGCCCAGATACCTGCTAGCACCTGCGTTTTGCCCCTCCGCCCGGCCCAGCCCACCCAAGTGCAGTATCTCACTGTCGCTTACAAAACACTAAACGCATAACTGCAGCGTTCGCAGAGTCAGGCCTGATCCCTACGATCGCTAACAGTTTTTTTGGTAGCGTTTTGGTGAACTGGCAAGCACCAGCGGCCTAGTACACCACGGTCGTAGTCAAACCAGCACTGCAGTAACACTTGGTGACGTGGCGAGTCCCATAAGTGCAGTTCAAGCTGGTGAGGTGGCAAGCACAAGTAGTGTCCCGCTGCCACCAAGAAGAAGACAAACAGGCCCGTCGTGCCCATAGTGCCCTTCCTGCTTCATTCGCCAATCCTAATTGGGAACCCACCACTTCTGCAGCACCCGTACTTCCCCCATTCACATCCCCAACCAAATGCAGTCGGCTGCATGAGAGGCATCTTCTTTATGTCCTCCCGAGTACCCCTACCCAACGAACCCCCCCAAAAAAGATGTCGTGTCTGCAGCAAGCACGGATATAGGTGTGACACCCGCTATTATTTTCCCTCCTGTCCTGACAATCCTGGTCTTTGCATTGGTGAATGTTTTGAACGCTACCATACACTAGTTGAGTATTAGCGTAGGGTACAGCATTGCACAGACTAGGCACACTTTCACAGGGTCTCCCAAGATGCCATCGCATTTTGAGAGACCTAAACCTGGAACCGGTTACAGTTATAAAAGTTAGTTACAAAAAAAATTGTAAAAACAAAAAAACAAAAAAAAATAAAATAAAAAAAAATAGTTGTCGTTTTATTGTTCTCTCTCTCTCTATTCTCTCTCTCTATTGTTCTGCTCTTTTTTACTGTATTCTATTCTGCAATGTTTTATTGTTATTATGTTTTATCACATTTGCATTTCAGTTATGCAATTTTTTATACTTTACCGTTTACTGTGCTTTATTGTTAACCATTTTTTTTGTCTTCAGGTACGCCATTCACGAATTTGAGTGGTTATACCAGAATGATGCCTGCAGGTTTAGGTATCATCTTGGTATCATTCTTTTTAGCCAGCGGTCGGCTTTCATGTAAAAGCAATCCTAGCAGCTAATTAGCCTCTAGACTGCTTTTACAAGCAGTGGGAGGGAATGCCCCCCCCCCACAGTCTTCCGTGTTTTTCTCTGGCTCTCCTGTCTCAACAGGGAACCTATGAATGCAGCCAGTGATTCAGCCAGCTGACCATAGAGCTGATCAGAGACCAGAGTGGCTCCAAACATCTCTATGGCCTAAGAACCCGGAAGCTACGAGCATTTTATGACTTAGATTTCGCCGGATGTAAACAGCGCCATTGGGAAATTGGGGAAGCATTTTATCACACCGATCTTGGTGTGGTCAAATGCTTTGAGGGCAGAGGAGAGATCTAGGTTCTAATAGACCCCAATTTTTTCAAAAAAGAGTACCTGTCACTACCTATTGCTATCATAGGGGATATTTACATTCCCTGAGATAACAATAAAAATGATTTAAAAAAAAATGAAAGGAAGAGTTTAAAAATAAGATAAAACAGCAAAAAAATAATAAAGAAAAAAAAAAAAAAAAGCACCCCTGTCCCCCCCTGCTCTCACGCTAAGGCGAACGCAAGTGTCAGTCTGGCGTCAAATGTAAACAGCAATTGCACCATGCATGTGAGGTATCACCGCGAAGGTCAGATCGAGGGCAGTAATTTTAGCAGTAGACCTCCTCTGTAAATCTAAAGTGGTAACCTGTAAAGGCTTTTAAAGACTTTTAAAAATGTATTTATTTTGCTGCCACTGCACGTTTGTACGCAATTTTAAAGCATGTCATGTTTGGTATACATGTACTCGGCCTAAGATCATCTTTTTTATTTCATCAAACATTTGGGCAATATAGTGTGTTTTAGTGCATGAAAATTTAAAAAAGTGTGTTTTTTCCCCGAAAAATCGCTGTGCAAATACTGTGTGAAAAAAAATGAAACACCCACCATTTTAATCTGTAGGGCCTTTGCTTTAAAAAAATATATAATGTTTGGGGGTTCAAAGTAATTTTCTTGCAAAAAAAATAATTTTTCATGTAAACAAAAAGTGTCAGAAAGGGCTTTGTCTTCAAGTGGTTGGGAGAGTGGGTGGTGTGTGACATAAGCTTCTAAATGTTGTGCATAAAATGCCAGGACAGTTCCAACCCCCCCCCCCCATGACTCCATTTTGGAAAGTAGACACCCCAAGCTATTTGCTGAGAGGCATGTAGAGTCCATGGAATATTTTATATTGTGACACAAGTTGCGGGAAAGAGACACTTTTTTTTTTTTTTTTTTGCACAATGTTGTCACTAAATGATATATTGCTCAAACATGCCATGGGGATATGTGAAATTACACCCCAAAATACATTTTGAGGCTTCTCCTGAGTATGGGGATACTACATGTGTGAGACTTTTTGGGAGCCTAGCCTCGTACGGGACCCCGTAAACCAAGCACCGCCTTCAGACTTTCTAAGGGCGTAAATTTTTGATTTCACTCTTCCCTGCCTATCACAGTTTCGGAGGCCATGGAATGCCCAGGTGGCACAACCCCCCCCCCCCCCAAATGACCCCATTTTAGAAAGTAGACACCCCAAGCTATTTGCTGAGAGGTATAGTGAGTATTTTGCAGACCTCACTTTTTGTCACAAAGTTTTAAAAATTGAAAAAAGAAAAAAAAACATTTTTTTCTTGTCTTTCTTCATTTTCAAAAACAAACGAGAGCTGCAAAATACTCACCATGCCTCTCAGCAAACAGCTTGGGGTGTCTACTTTCCAAAATGGGGTAATTTGGGGGGGGGGGGGTTGTGCCACCTGGGCATTCCATGGCCTCCGAAACTGTGATAGGCAGTGAAGAATGAAATCAAAAATTTACACCCTTAGAAATCCTGAAGGCGGTGCTTGGTTTTCGGGGCCCCGTACGCGGCTAGGCTCCCAAAAAGTCCCACACATGTGGTATCCCCATACTCAGGAGAAGCAGCTAAATGTATTTTGGGGTGCGATTCCACATATGCCCATGGCCTGCGTGAGCAATATATCATTTAGTGACAACTATGTGCAAAAAAAAAATTGTCACTTTCCCGCAACTTGTGTCAAATTATAAAATATTCCATGGATTTAACATGCCTCAAAGCAAATAGCTTGGGGTGTCTACTTTCCAAAATGGGGTCATTTGGGGGGGGGTTTATGCCATCTGGGCATTTTATGGCCTTTAAAACTGTGATAGGTAATGAGGAGTAAAATCAAAAATTTACGCCCTTAGAAATCCTGAAGGCAGTGATTGGTTTTCGGGGGCCCCGTACGCGGCTAGGCTCCCAAAAAGTCCCACACATGTTGTATCCCTGTACTCAGGAGAAGCATCTGAATATATTTTGGGGTGCAATTCCACATATGCCCATGGCCTGTGTGAGCAATATATCATTTAGTGACAACTTTTTGTAATTTTTTTTTTTTTTTGTCATTATTCAATCACTTGGGACAAAAAAAATTAATATTCAGGCGCATGCGCGGCAGCCTCATGAGCGGTCGCGCTTTCTGAGAGCTCTGCTCCACTCTGGCCTACGATCCCCGCCACAGCTATAAACAGCGGCGGAACCGGACCATCGCACCTTCTCCCTACTGTCAGGAGTCCTGAGGGACCCCCTCGCATGACCGGGGGCTCGGCAAGACGGGACCTTTCCCGGTTTCTTTACTCCGGCCCGCGGACCGCGGCCTTCACAAACATGGCGGCGGCCGGCGCCACACGAGGCTCCTCAGGGAATCCGGAGGCATCCCTGGAAGACTTTCCACCCCTGCCCTCCCCCAGTGCCACGATGAAACAACAAACTGTGAGTAACTCCCAGGATGGGTTATTATCAGGATCCCCCGCGAACTCATTAGGCTGTAGCCCCATGGAAGTACCCTCCCTATCCCAGGTGGAGGAGAGCGGCCCCATATCCATACCCAGCCCTCAGAATGATCCCTCTGCTCCCATCCCCGCCGACTTTGCAGCCCTGATGAACACTTTCTCTAACATGCTTACAAGAGGTTTGGCACACAATGCCTCACAAATCAACACTACCATACAGGCCGACCTGCAGCAGCTGGGTGCACGCATTGAAGCAATCGAATCAAAGACTGATCAAATTGCTGCAGTTGCCAACCAGAACACTGAAAGGATCCAAGAATTACACGACCAACTGGACATGGCATACTCAAAAATCGATGACCTCGAGAACAGGTCTCGCAGATACAATTTTAGGCTAAGAGGCCTTCCAGAATCGTTTAAGGACACAGACAAAATCGTTCGCTCTTTTATCAAACATTTAATTCCGGACATACCAGACTACAGGCTTGAACTAGACCGGGCACATAGGGCTTTGCAACCTCCATGCCAAGACGGCCTACCCAGAGACATTGTGGTTAAACCCCATTTCTTCAGAGTCAAAGAAGAAGTCATGCACAGAGCTAGAGAATCTGAAAATCTCTCCTTCCAGGGACATTCGATTCAAATTTTTGCGGACCTTTCCCCCTTCACGATTCAGAGACGGAGATCATTAAAGCCTCTTTTGAATATCCTATCGCAAAAATCGATCGCCTACAGATGGTCGTTCCCCTTTCGCCTCAACTTTGCCCACCTAAACAAGTCCTATAACTTCACAAATTTCGGAGAGGGGGAACGTTTGCTGCTGCAACTGGGCCTTATATCTCACTCGCCAACATCTTCTTCTGCTATGGACTCCAGAACACCTCAGTCCGCGAAGAGACCCCCACCCTCGAGCCCTATCCAACCCTTGTGGCACAAACTACAAGCCAAGAGATCCAAAGATGGACGCCCTCCTTAACGGAATGTCTACTATCAACAGTGCCTTCTCCTCCCCAGGATTCCCTGGTCAACCTTCTGACCTCCCAAGCCCTCGTTCTCCTTTGGCTGGCTTTTAGCCAGATCTTGTCTTGATGCTGAGACGTTTGCTTTTTGTTTTCTGTTGCTCCGGTTCTCTCAGGACTCCTACAAGTTTGCTTTTTTTTTGTGGTTCTATTTTTTGTTTTTCTCTAAGGCGGTTTGGCCGAAGTGGCTGCACTTCGCCTCCACGAGTTTCTGAGTGGCATTTTCCCCCACTCAGAAACACCTTCATAACCCCCTTATGGGGTTCCCGTTTTTGGGAAAACCTTTTTTGTATTTTTTTCTCTAGGGGGTGGCAGTCTGACAACCCCCCTGTTAGGGTTCTTGGATTGTTATCTAATTACACTAAGAATGTCTGATCGCTTACATCATCTGTTTTACATTGTTATTAATATGTCTTGTCTCTCTTTCTCAGGGTCGATCTCCCCCAACTTTCCACCCTCCCCATCTCACCTACTCCCGGTGTCACTCAGAGGCCTAACTTTCTTGCTATTTCCCGGTTACCAAAACCTTCAGGCAGCGGAGGCTTGGATACGAGCACGAATCTGGAGGTCTCAGGTAGGCTCCTTCTATGTGAAGCGCACATCCCCCCCTCTGATCCATGCACCCTGACACACATGTTCCTCCTTCCCAAATCTGTATAGCCACGCATAATGTACAGGGCATGAACTCCCCTGTCAAACGACGCAAATTATTTAATCATTATAAATCACAAAAAATTGCAGTTCTCCTATTGCAAGAAACTCACTTCCCAGCCTCATATAACCCCTCCTTTTTGCACGGTAACTACACGCAGTTTTTTCTTTCCAATGCTGAAAATAAGTCTAAGGGGGTAGCCATCTGTTTTGCCAAACACCTTAAATTTTCCCCCTCCGAAGTAATTAAAGATCAAGCGGGCAGGTTTCTACTGGTAAAAGGGACGATTGAGGGTTTATTATATTCCTTTATCTCTTACTATGCCCCAAACAAAGGCCAGGCTTCCTTTTTTTCCACTATGTTGTCCACTTTAGGCCCAAAACTCGAGGGGAAAATAATAATGGGAGGAGACACGAACCTCCCTTTTGACATTTCCCTAGACAAATCAGGGTCGGGACCCTCTCGCTCCAAAAAACCCCCAAAGCAAAGTACTAAAATAGCTTCCGCTCTGTATTCTCTGGGCCTGGTGGACATATGGAGAGAAATGAACCCTAGGTCCAAAGACTTTACCCATTATTCCGCCCCCCATCACCTCTACACCAGAATCGACCATATATTTATACAATCACAAAATATCCCCAGTGCTAAAAGAGCAGTTATTAGAGACTCCCCCATTTCAGATCACTCTTTGGTTCTCCTATACCTACAGCAATCTCCTAACCAGGGAAGCAAATTCATTTGGCGCCTTAATGAAGGGCTCCTTAGTGACCCAATACAATGCTTGATTATAGCTAAAGAGATTCAGGAATATTTTAGCTTAAATGACACGGGAGAAGTTTCGCCGGAAACGCTGTGGGCGGCCCATAGGGCGGTTCTCAGAGGGAAGATTATTCAAATCTCTTCCAACCTTAAAAAGGAACGCAAGGCTGACACTGATAATCTTCGCTTAAGATTTCACTCCTTGTCTAGAGCACATAAGAAGAACCCCACTAGGGATTCGCTTGAGGCGCTCGAAAATGCCTGGACTTCATTGAACCTGGCCCTCACCTCCAAAGCTGAGAAACAGCTCTGGTGGTCAGGTGCACGCTTTTACCACCAGACTGACAAAATAGGTACTAAACTAGCCACCAAATTATCCCCAAGACCTCGTTCAGCTGCCTTCCCCAAAATCCGCACTCTATCCGGCGTACTCTCTCAAAACCCTAAAAGTATAATGGAAACATTCCATAATTTTTACACTTCTCTATACAAACAAGAACGATCAACATCTGACCATTCTATATCGGACTTCCTAAATAGCTTACCACTCCCCAAATTAGCATCGGAACATTCAGACCTTCTGGAAGATCCTATTTCAGAAGTAGAGGTACTCGGGGTGATTAAACACCTGAAACAAAACTCAGCCCCGGGACCTGACGGCTTTTCCACGGGTTATTACAAAAAATTCGGACCTATCTTAACACCGTACTTGACCAAATTTTTTAACTCTCTCAGGTCCGGCTCTCCCCTGGATAAAGCCCTCAATCTTGCCTTCATTTCGGTCATTCCAAAATCTGGCAAAGATACGACTTTGGTCTCCAATTACCGTCCTATCTCCTTAATCAACAATGATCTAAAAATATTAACTAAAGTTCTTTCCAATCGGTTAGCTTCTTGCATAGCCACCTATATCAACAAGGACCAAGTGGGCTTT
Organism: Lithobates septentrionalis; assembly: GCA_037952835.1. Lineage (NCBI taxonomy): Eukaryota > Metazoa > Chordata > Amphibia > Anura > Ranidae > Lithobates > Lithobates septentrionalis. The sequence continues at coordinate 194,361 of JBBDGP010002014.1, forward strand.
ATCCCGGGGAGACAGGGACCTGATCAGATCAGGAGAGCAATTAACATTATCTCTCTCCTCAAATCTCAATGGGATGGAGGCCCCCCGCAACACGGCTATTTGTTATCCATAGATTTGCAAAAGGCTTTTGACACAGTCACCTGGCCCTACTTATTCCATGTACTAGAACGTTGGGGATTTGGTCAACGTTTCATGAACATCCTTAGAGCCCTGTACTCCGGCCCCACTGCACAGGTCAGACTACAGGGCTACTACTCTGAGCCTATTATTATAGAAAGGGGTACTAGACAGGGGTGCCCGCTCTCCCCCCTTCTGTTTGCCATAGCCATGGAATCCTTGGCTATCGCAATTAGAACTCACCCTGACATCAAAGGGGTGGTATGTGGTAAAAGCGAGCACAAATGCGCCCTTTTTGCCGACGATTTGTTGCTTTTCGTGACCTCCCCCGTAATCTCTACTCCTAATATCTTCGCTTTGCTAGATAAGTTCGGGGAGATATCGGGATTGCGAGTCAATGTAGCCAAATCTTCTGCCCTGAACATCTCGGTCCCTCCTAATGTTCTAAGTAGCCTTCAAGACCACTTTCTGTTTTCCTGGAACGAGGTCTCCCTTCCATACCTAGGGGTCAATCTTACAGCAAATGTAGCCTCTCTCTACTCAGCCAACTACCCTGCCACCTTTCGTAAATTGATTTCGGACCTATCCACTTGGGACAATCATAACTTATCTTGGCTAGGCCGTATTAACGCAATCAAAATGACCCTCCTGCCCCGTATCCTTTACTTATTCAGATCTCTGCCCATCCCTATCCATAAATCGCAAGTTCACCTACTCCAATCTAAAATCATAAAATTCATCTGGGGAACGAGGGGAAGTCGCTGCGCACAACACGTTCTATTCCGCCCCAAATCACAAGGGGGTCTAGCTCTACCCAACATTTGGTGGTATTATCAGGCAGCCCAATTGGCCCAGATCTCCATTGTATACTCAAAGGGCCAGAAACCTGATTGGGTGCCCTCATTTCCAAAATTAAAAGCTAGCATGCGTCGCAGCAGGAGCTCACTTGGTCAGGTAGACTAGCGACCTTGGTCATTTGGTAAATGGTAATTTTTCCCCAGTTACTTTACATGATCTATGTGCTGTCTGTTCCTATTCCGGTGCCCTATCTCAATACCCTCACCAGTCTATTGAAAAACAATATCTGGAGGAATAAAAAAGCTCGGTGTGCACACTCAATTCTAACAAACACAGATTCACAAGGGGGCATGGGACTGGTAGACATCCTGGTAGACTATTTCTGGGCAGTACGTATGGACCAAAGCAAATACTTGTTTAAAAGTGAGGCTGACCCACTCTGGCTAGATATTGAAACAGCTCTCTCACCCACCCGAGACCTCCACTAGTTACTTATCAGTGACTTCTGGAATCCTTGGGATACAAATGCTCTTCCTCCCCCCTTCAAAATCTCACTTCTTACATGGAGGGTTTTACTTCCCCACTCCTCAAGGTCACCACAGATTGAGTTCCCTTCACTCCCCCTTCATGTCCTAGAAGCCATGACACCAATGCTTTACACAAAACCACTCAGCCTCTGTGGCTTAACTAATGTACAAGACGTCCTAAACAACTCTGGCCATAAGTCGTGGGAAACCCTAAAGGAAGAATTTAATCTCTCTGTAAATACGCACTTTACATGTAGCCGCATCCTACATATTTTGTCCAGATACCCCATTCCCAAACTATGCATTCACCCCAGCGCCTGGGAGTTCTACTCCTTATGGAAACCCATAGAACAAGGCATCTCCAAACGCCTTGAATGTTTAGTCTACAAGCGACCACTTTATTGAGAATAACCTTCTTGATCCCCTTCAGTCTGGAATTCACCCACAGCACTCCACAGAAACTGCCCTCCTAAAACTCACAAACGACTTACTAACAGTCAAAACCAATGTTAATTATTCTGTACTCTTACTCTTGGACCTTTCCACTGCCTTTGATACAGTTGACCACCCCCTCCTCCTCAAAAAACTCAATTTGCTTGGTCTCCATGGCTGCACTCTCCGTTGGTTTGAATCTTATTTATCTCATTGCACCTTCAGTGTCACTTACAACTCCACTTCCTCCTCTCCAACTCCTCTTACCGTTGGGGCCCCCAAGGTTCTGTCCTTGGACCTCTACTATTCTCGATCTACACGTCATCCCTGGATCAGCTGATAGCCTCCCATGGCTTCCACTATCATTTATATGCTGATGACACCCAAATCTACCTCTCTGCCCCTCAGCTCACCCCATCAATCTCCTCACGCATCACTGATTTACTAACAGACATATCAGCCTGGATGTCTAACCACTTCCTCAAACTGAATCTAAAACTGAGCTCTCAATATTTCCTCCCACACGTGCCCCTTCCCCTGACATTTCTGTCAAGATCAATGGCACATCTATCAGTCCATCCCCACATGCCAGGGTGCTAGGGGTAATCTTACACTCTGAATTGTCCTTTCAGGCCCACATACAATCCCTGTCCAAATCATGCCGCCTTAGCCTCCGCAACATTTCCAGAATACACCCCTTTTTAACTAATGACACCACCAAGCTTCTAATTCACTCCCTGGTTATCTCTCACCTCGACTACTGCAACTCCCTCCTTATTGGATTACCTTTACATAGACTATCCCCCCTTCAGTCCATAATGGATGCAGCTGCAAGACTCCTCCACCTTACCAACCATTCAGTGTCCTCCACCCCTCTCTGCCAATCCCTTCACTGGCTTCCACTCACCCAACAAATAAAATTCAAAGTACTAACAATGATTTACAAAGCCATCCATAACTCTGCCCCCAGATACATCACTAACCTAGTCCCAAAATACCAACCAAGCCTGTCATGAAGATCCTGCCAATAATCAGCGATCCAGACGCAGGGGGACATGGCCGCGGGTTCCACTGTGCATGCGCGCGCGTTCACGGTTGCTGTCATGCACGGGCACGCGCGCGCGCACTCCCGCTAGTGCCAGGCGGGCTATTTAAACCGGCCTGTCACACTCCATCCCCGCTGTCTGCTCTACAGCGTTCCATGTGCCTTAACCTGATCTGACCTGTGTACTCTGCTATTGACCCGGCTTTCTGTTAGACCATCCTGCTATCCGCCTGCACCAGACCCTCTTGGCTTGCCTGACCATCCCTCTGTGTTGTCCCTGGTACCTCTGCTGATCGACCGATACCGACCTCTGGCTTGTTTGACCACCCCTTAGTCTGACACCTGTATCCAGCGTTCCAGTCTACTACCTGCTGCCTTGTTCCTGGTTCCAGTCCAGCGTTCCAGTCTACTACCTGCTGCCTTGTTCCTGGTTCCAGTCCAGCGTTCCAGTCTACTACCTGCTGCCTTGTTCCTGGTTCCAGTCCAGCGTTCCAGTCTACTACCTGCTGCCTTGTTCCTGGTTCCAGTCCAGCGTTCCAGTTTACTACCTGCTGCCTTGTTCCTGGTTCCAGTCCAGCGTTCCAGTCTACTACCTGCTGCCTTGTTCCTGGTTCCAGTCCAGCATTCCAGGCTACTACCTGCTGCCTTGTTCCAGGTTCCAGTCCAGCGTTCCAGGCTACTACCTGCTGCTTGTTCCAGGTTCCAGTCCAGCGTTCCAGGCTACCACCTGCTGTTTGTTCCAGGTTCCAGTCCAGCGTTCCAGGCTACTACCTGCTGCTTGTTCCAGGTTCCAGTCCAGCGTTCCAGGCTACTACCTGCTGCTTGTTCCAGGTTCCAGTCCAGCGTTCCAGGCTACTACCTGCTGCTTTGTTCCTGGTTCCAGTCCTGCTTACTTACCTGCTTACTTACCTGCTTCCTTATCTGCTGTGGCTTCGGGTCCTCTCTGCGATCCAGCGTCCTCTTCAGCTTCTGGACCCAGAGGGTGTCTCCACTCCTGAACAAATTTATTAAGGGGTTTTCAGCCATCATCACACCCATCACACAGCTAACTAAACAGGGTACACGTTTCCACTGGTCTGCTGAGGCTCAAAAGGCTTTCGAGACTCTCAAGGGCCTTTTTACCTCTGCTTCCGTGCTAAAACATCCAGATTCCTCTCTGCCATTTGTACTAGAGGTGGACGCATCCGAAATTGCGGTAGGGGCAGTGTTGTCCCAAAGACAGGGAACTAAGGCCCTGTTATATCCTGTGGCCTTCTTCTCTCGTAAATTGTCCACGGCAGAGAGAAATTATGATGTAGGTGACAGAGAATTATTGGCTATCAAATCCGCATTGGAGGAGTGGCGCTATCTGCTAGAGGGTGCCGCTCACCCAGTCTTAATTTTTACAGATCATAAGAACCTGGAGTATTTGAGGTCCACAAAAAGATTGAAGCCACGCCAAGCCAGGTGGGCCCTCTTTTTCTCCAGGTTCTCTTTTCATGTCACTTATCGCCCTGGTTCCAAGAATACCAAGCCTGATGCCCTATCCAGGATGTTTCAAAAGCCCCAAGAGGTTTCCCCTCCGGACACCATTCTGTCCCCGGGGAATTTTCTTTTGCTTCAGGGAGATCTGCTTTCCCGGATTAAGCAGGCTTCCGCAGATTTGGGGTCTTCCATTAGGCCAGAACTCCAAGTTAAGGATGGGTTATTATGGCACGAGAATAGGATTTTTATACCTGAAGAACTACGAGTTTCAGTACTAGAACTCTGTCATGACCATGCTTTTGCTGGGCATTTTGGAGTGGCTAAAACTACTGATCTGGTACAGCCGACCTTTTGGTGGCCTCAGTTACGTGATGATTGTAGGAGATTTGTTGAATCCTGTACCACCTGTATCAGAAACAAGGGGCACAGGACCAAGGCATGGGGTTTGCTAAAGCCATTACCTGTCCCAGATAGGCCTTGGAAGATGCTTTCTATAGATTTTATTGTGGAATTACCTCCGGCTGGGGGTTTCACCTCAATTTTTGTCATAGTAGACCGGTTGTTGAAGATGGCCCACTTTGTCCCAATGAAGGGCACTCCCTCAGCTACAGAAACGGCACAGGCATTCATTAGAGAAGTCATCAGGCTCCATGGGGTACCGATTAATATCGTTTCAGATCGGGGGGTACAGTTTACCTCCCGATTCTGGAGGTCTCTATGCAAAACATTGAAGAATGAACTCTCATTTTCATCTGCTTACCACCCCCAGACTAATGGGCAAACAGAGAAGACAAACCAGACTCTTGAACAATATTTACACTGTTTTTCTTCATTTGCCCAGGATGATTGGATTTCTGTTCTTCCATTGGCCGAGTTTGCCTACAACAACTCTATTCATTCCGCTATCAAACAAACCCCATTTTTTGCAAATTATGGTTACCACCCTTCTTTTCTGCCTAATTCTCTTCCAGAGTGCACAGTACCCGCAGTTCAGGAGAGGTTGGACTTCTTCACTTCCAACAATCAAGTTTTGCAGGAGACCATGACCAGGACCCAGGAGTAGGGATGAGCCGAACACCCCCCTGTTCGGTTCGCACCAGAACATGCGAACAGGAAAAAAATTTGTTCGAACACGCGAACACCGTTAAAGTCTATGGGACACGAACATGAATAATCAAAAGTGCTAATTTTAAAGGCTAATATGCAAGTTATTGTCAATAAAAGTGTTTGGGGACCTGGGTCCTGCCCCAGGGGACATGAATCAATGTCCCGTCATGTCACCGTGCGTCAGAGGGGGGCGGGGTCACCGGGTGGCCCCGCCCCCCGTTATTTAAGAACCGTCAGACGAAGAGACGCCGTCACACAGCGGGAGCCTCCCTCCATGCCAGCATGGCTGCGGAGCGGCCCGCAGAAGACATGAAGAAGAGAAGAAGGAAGAAGAGATGAAGAAGAAGATGAAGAAGAAGATGAAGAAGAGAAGAAGATGAAGAGAAGAGCGGGAGCCTCCCCTCATGCCATGGGTGCGGAGCGGCCCGAGGAGAAGAAGATAGAAGACGCCGCGGAGAAGATGCTGGACGAGAACGCCGGAGGAAGAACCAGAAGAGCCAGAAGAACCAGAAGAAGAAGAAGATGAAGGAAGAAAGAAGAAGCATTTAAATAAAGGAATTGTCAAAAACTGTCTCTTGTCATTTTTAACATTTTTGACAGTTTTTTAGTGAAATGGTAGGGGTAAGTACCCCCTTACCATTTCACACAGGGGGGGGCCGGGATCTGGGGGTCCCCTTGTTAAAGGGGGCTTCCAGATTCCGATAAGCCCCCCGCCCGCAGACCCCCACAACCACCGGCCACGGTTGTGAGGATGAGGCCCTTGTCCTCATCAACATGGGGACAAGGTGTTTTGGGGGGCTACCCCAAAGCACCCTCCCAATGTTGAGGGCATGTGGCCTGGTACGGTTCAGGAGGGGGGGGGGCCGCACTCTCGTCCCCCCTCTTTTCCTGCGGCCTGCCAGGTTGCGTGCTCGGATAAGGGTCTGGTATGGATTTTTAGGGGGACCCCACGCCGTTTTTTTTTTTTTTTTTGGCGCGGGGTTCCCCTTAAAATCCATACCAGACCTGAAGGGTCTGGTATGGAATTTAGGGGGAACCCCACGTCAATTTTTTTTTAAAATTTTGGCTGGGGTTCCCCTTAATATCCATACCAGACCTGAAGGGCCTTGTATGGAATTTAGGGGGACCCCCACATCATTTTTTTTTTTTGGTTCGGGGTTCCCCTGTGGGGAATTCCCATGCCGTTTTTATCAATGAACTTCTATGTGTATTGTCGGCAATGCAATAGCCGCGGGTAGTTTTAAATGAGTTTTTTCCTTCCAAATGTCATTTTGCTGTCAGACTGTTCTAAACACAGGAAACATGCGCCCCTTTACAGGCATACTATAGACACCCCCCAGGTACGAAATTTAAAGGGATATTACACTTTTATTGTTTGACTTTAAGCATTAATAAAATCACTGCTCCTGAAAAAACGTCCGTTTTTAAAACTTTTTTTTGCATTGATCCATGTCCCCTGGGGCAGGACCCGGGTCCCCAAACACTTTTTATGACAATAACTTGCATATAAGCCTTTAAAATTAGCACTTTTGATTTCTCCCATAGACTTTTAAAGGGTGTTCCGCGGCATTCGAATTTGCCGCGAACACCCCAAATTGTTCGCTGTTCGGCGAACTTGCGAACAGCCAATGTTCGAGTAGAACATGAGTTCGACTCGAACTCGAAGCTCATCCCTACCCAGGAGTATAATAAAGCAACTTTTGATAAGAAGAGACGAGGTGAGCTGTTACTTACACCCAGGGACCAGGTATGGTTATCTACAGTAAATCTCAGGATGGCTTGCCCATCAAAGAAATTGTGTCCCAAGTTTCTTGGCCCATTTCCTGTTAAGCAAAGGATTAATGAGGTGGCATACGAACTTGAACTTCCGGATTCATTAAAAGTGCATCCAGTATTTCATGTGTCTCTACTCAAACCCTCTGTTTCTAACCCATTTCCAGGCCGAAGTACGGATCCTCCTGATCCAATTTTGGTGGATGGGGAGGAAGAATTCGAGGTGGAGGCTATCATGGACCATAGGAGAAGAGGCAACCAAAATGGAGGGGGTTCGGCCCAGAAGAAAATTCTTGGGAACCCGAGGATAATATTCATGCTGAGAATCTTTTACAATCTTTTAAAAGAGCCCATCCGGAGAAATTCCTTCAAAGGGGCATCCGGAGGCTGCCCCTTGGGGGGGGCAATGTCATGAAGATCCTGCCAATAATCAGCGATCCAGACGCAGGGGGACACGGCCGCGGGTTCCACTGCGCATGCGCGCGCGTTCACGGGTGCTGTCACGCACGGGCAGGCGCGCGCGCACTCCCGCTAGTGCCAGGCGGGCTATTTAAACCGGCCTGTCACACTCCATCCCCGCTGTCTGCTCTACAGCGTTCCGTGTGCCTTAACCTGATCTGACCTGTGTACTCTGCTATTGACCCGGCTTCCTGTTAGACCATCCTGCTATCCACCTGCACCAGACCCTCTTGGCTTGCCTGACCATCCCTCTGTGTTGTCCCTGGTACCTCTGCTGATTGACCGATACCGACCTCTGGCTTGTTTGACCACCCCTCAGTCTGACACCTGTATCCAGCGTTCCAGTCTACTACCTGCTGCCTTGTTCCTGGTTCCAGTCCAGCGTTCCAGTCTACTACCTGCTGCCTTGTTCCTGGTCCCAGTCCAGCGTTCCAGTCTACTACCTGCTGCCTTGTTCAGGGTTCCAGTCCAGTGTTCCAGTCTACTACCTGCTGCCTTGTTCCTGGTTCCAGTCCAGCGTTCCAGTCTACTACCTGCTGCCTTGTTCCTGGTTCCAGTCCAGCGTTCCAGTCTACTACCTGCTGCCTTGTTCCTGGTTCCAGTCCAGCATTCCAGGCTACTACCTGCTGCCTTGTTCCAGGTTCCAGTCCAGCGTTCCAGGCTACTACCTGCTGCTTGTTCCAGGTTCCAGTCCAGCGTTCCAGGCTACCACCTTCTGTTTGTTCCAGGTTCCAGTCCAGCGTTCCAGGCTACTACCTGCTGCTTGTTCCAGGTTCCAGTCCAGCGTTCCAGGCTACTACCTGCTGCTTTGTTCCTGGTTCCAGTCCTGCTTACTTACCTACTTACTTACCTGCTTCCTTATCTGCTGTGGCTCCGGGTCCTCTCTGCGATCCAGCGTCCTCTTCAGCTTCTGGACCCAGAGGGTGTCTCCACTCCTGAACCTCCGGTGACTGTCGATCCTGCCAGGCACTCATACCACTCCTCACTCCTGGCCTTCTGTCTCCATTCCAGAGGAACAGGAGTGGGAGCTGTAAGGGAGGTCCTTCTCTGCACTTCAGGCTCACAACCTACCAGGTACGTGACAAAGCCACTCTATTCGGTGCTCCCAAGACCTCCTGCTCTCTAGCTCCCTTGTCACCTCCTCCCATGCTTGCCTCCAGGATTTCTCCAGCGCTTCTCCCATCATTTGGAACTCCCTACTCCAATCTGTCTGACTGTCCCCTAATCTATCCATCTTTAGACGATTCCTAAAAACCCTTCTCTATAAAGAAGTCTATCCTGCTTCTAACTAACACTGTTTTATTTCCTCCATCAGCTCATTCCCCACAGCTATTACCTTTTGTATCAATTGACCCTTCCTTTTTAGATTGTAAGGTCTAACGAGCAGGGCCCTCTGATTCCTCTTGCACCAAATTGTAATGTAACTTTAATGTCTGCCTTTATTTTGTTAAGCGCTGCACAAACTGTTGGCGCTATATAAAACCTGTATAATAATAATAATAATAATAATCTCCCTCTTCTACAACCTTCTGCAAAACAAGACTACCTTTTTGAAATCCTACACCATGCTAAAATGGGAAAGGAAACTTGGTACCTCTTATTCTTCCAAAAGTGACAATTAGCCCTTAAGTATACAGCTCTTCATACTGTGTCAACCACTGGGAGATAATGCTCAAAATCACCCACAGATGGTACTATACTCTCTTCAAATTGGCTAAATTCTTTCCCCACTTGTCCGCCGAATGCTGGAGCAAATGTGGACAGTCTGGAAACTTGTCACGTGTACTGTGGGAATGCTCAAGTTTGACTAGCTTTTGGAGACAAAGTTTCTGTATGTTGTCATCAATCACAGGGATCATTTTACCCCTCAAACCCCAACTTAGCCACCCTCAACCAGGGAATATACTCATACCCACAACACATGAGACCCGTGGTAACACATATACTCCTGGCAGCTCATGGTGTCATACTCAAAAACAGGATTCCCTAATATTTCCAAAGTAATACTCATGGTCGATATGAACCACTCCTATTAACGCCTATTGGTGATTAACTACCTTACTTGTACAAAATTTGACTAAGTTTGGTTGCCCTGGACTGTCAAGAAGCCCCCTCCGTGATAAATGTATCGGTATGTTTACACTTAATGTTATGTTCTGCATACTTACCTGACAGTTGTTACTTATTATATATTACTTTGTGGAAATGTTATTTTTGTACATACTACACGCTTAATACCTGTTCGATATCTCTTTGCTGTGTGCCACCTTATTTTTGTATGCTTTCTTCTCAAATCAATAAAAACTTTTGAACCCAAAAAAAAGTAGGGTCTGCAATGGTGAAGCATTGCCTGAGGAAGAAAACTCTTCATCAAGGGTGACTTGGCTGCTCTCCAAAGACATGCTGGATCCAGGTCTTCCGCAACTTCTTCACTGACATGTTGCTCCTCTGGCTCAGTGATTTGACACCATCAAGTGTGCATGGGGGAGGGGGTCTTTGTGGGATGCCTCAGTCTCTTTCAACTGCTATGGTGGAGGCAGCAGCTTTGCTATGGGGGAATGTGGTTTTAATTACCCTTCTTGAATGATAAGTCCTAAAATATCATGAAATCTCCTATCACACATCTATATCAAAACCAAAAAAAAAATGTATATATATGAGGCATTGCTACACCATATCTATACATTTTTTTTTTGATTATGATTTGGATTAGGGATGAGCTTCGTGTTCGAGTCGAACCCATGTTCGACTCGAACATCGGCTGTTCGGTCGTTCGCCGAATTGCGAATGATATGGGCCATTCGCGCCAAATTCGTGTGGCGCGTCACAGCCCATAATTCACTGCGGCATCGCAGTGCATTGCTGGTTGATGATTGGCCAAGCATGCACTATGACCCGCATGCTTGGCCAATCACAGCACCGTCTGAACAGAGAGCCGTAATTGGCCAAAGCCAAGGAGGCTTTGGCCAATTATGGCTCAGGGGATTTAGTACACGCCCCACACAATATAAGGCGGCCTGCACGGCGGCCCTGTGTAGTGTGTGTTCCGGTGTTCATTGAGAGAGAGAGAGAGACAGACAGTGACATTTTATTTGAGTTAGATAGATTAGGCAGAACAGTCAGTCAGTTAGCTGCACTTACAGTGTATTGCGTATATATATGCATCCCAGGTGTTGCATATATATATATATATATATATATATATATATATATATATATATATATATATATATATATATATATATATATATATATACACTGTATTCAGTTTAGCTAGATCCGTTCCTGTTATCTTCCTACTGACAGGCAGGCTTGTCTTGTTACAGTATTTACAGCTACCTGAAGAAAATTACTGGTGTTCTTTTGATCCTATTAGTACCACAGTCAGGGAGCTAGACTATTTACAGTTAGTGCAGTGTGTCCTGCTCACAGTGTTCAGCTAGATCCGTTCCTGTTATCTTCTTACTGACAGGCAGGCTTGTCTTGTTACAGTATATACAGCTACCTGAAGAAAATTGCTGGTGTTCTTTTGATCCTATTAGTACCACAGTCAGGCAGCTAGACTATTTACAGTTAGTGAAGTGCGTCCTGCTCACAGTGTTCAGCTAGATCCGTTCCTGTTATCTTCTTACTGACAGGCAGGCTTGTCTTGTTACAGTATATACAGCTACCTGAAGAAAATTACTGGTGTTCTTTTGATCCTATTAGTACCACAGTCAGGCAGCTAGACTATTTACAGTTAGTGCAGTGCGTCCTGCTCACAGTGTTCAGCTAAAACTACAAGTTAGTGGGGTGCGTCCTGCTCACAGTGTTCAGCTAAACCTACAAGTTAGTGGGGTGCGCCCTGCTCATAGTGTTCAGCTAAACCTACAAGTTAGTGGGATGCGTCCTGCTCACAGTGTTCAGCTAGATCCGTTCCTGTTATCTTCTTACTGACAGGCAGGCTTGTCTTGTTACAGTATTTACAGCTACCTGAAGAAAATTACTGGTGTTCTTTTGATCCTATTAGTACCACAGTAAGGCAGCTAGACTATTTACAGTTAGTGCAGTGCATCCTGCTCACAGTGTTCAGCTAAACCTACAAGTTAGTGGGGTGCGTCCTGCTCACAGTGTTCAGCTAAACCTACAAGTTAGTGGGGTGCGTCCTGCTCACAGTGTTCAGCTAAACCTACAAGTTAGTGTGGTGCGTCCACCTCACAGTGTTCAGCTAAACCTACAAGTTAGTGGGGTGCGTCCTGCTCACAGTGTTCAGCTAAACCTACAAGTTAGTGGGGTGCGTCCACCTCACAGTGTTCAGCTAAACCTACAAGTTAGTGGGGTGCGTCCTGCTCACAGTGTTCAGCTAAACCTACAAGTTAGTGTGGTGCGTCCACCTCACAGTGTTCAGCTAAACCTACAAGTTAATGGGGTGCGCCCTGCTCACAATGTTCAGCTAGATCCATTCCTGTTATCTTCTTACTGACAGGCAGGCTTGCCTTGTTACAGTATATACAGCTACCTGAAGAAAATTACTGGTGTTCTTTTGATCCTATTAGTACCACAGTCAGGCAGCTAGACTATTTACAGTTAGTGCAGTGCGTCCTGCTCACAATGTTCAGCTAAACCTACAAGTTAGTGGGGTGCGTCCTGCTCACAGTGTTCAGCTAAACCTACAAGTTAGTGGGGTGCGTCCTGCTCACAGTGTTCAGCTAAACCTACAAGTTAGTGTGGTGCGTCCACCTCACAGTGTTCAGCTAAACCTACAAGTTAGTGGGGTGCGTCCTGCTCACAGTGTTCAGCTAGATCCGTTCCTGTTATCTTCTTACTGACAGGCAGGCTTGTCTTGTTACAGTATATACAGCTACCTGCAGAAAATTACTGGTGTTCTTTTGATCCTATTAGTACCACAGTCAGGCAGCTAGACTATTTACAGTTAGTGCAGTGCGTCCTGCTCATAGTGTTCAGCTAAACCTACAAGTTAGTGGGGTGCGTCCTGCTCACAGTGTTCAGCTAAACCTACAAGTTAGTGTGGTGCGTCCACCTCACAGTGTTCAGCTAAACCTACAAGTTAGTGGGGTGCGTCCTGCTCACAGTGTTCAGCTAAACCTACAAGTTAGTGGGGTGCGTCCACCTCACAGTGTTCAACTAAACCTACAAGTTAGTGGGGTGCGTCCACCTCAGTGTTCAGCTAAACCTACAAGTTAGTGGGGTGCGTCCTGCTCACAGTGTTCAGCTAGATCCATTCCTGTTATGTTCTTACTGACAGGCAGGCTTGTCTTGTTACAGTATTTACAGCTACCTGAAGAAAATTGCTGGTGTTCTTTCAATCCTATTAGTACCACAGTCAGGCAGCTAGACTATTTACAGTTAGTGCAGTGCGTCCTGCTCACAGTGTTCAGCTAAACCTACAAGTTAGTGGGGTGCGTCCTGCTCACAGTGTTCAGCTAAACCTACAAGTTAGTGTGGTGCGTCCACCTCACAGTGTTCAGCTAAACCTACAAGTTAGTGGGGTGCGTCCTGCTCACAGTGTTCAGCTAAACCTACAAGTTATTGGGGTGCGTCCACCTCACAGTGTTCAGCTAAACCTACAAGTTAGTGGGGTGCGTCCACCTCACAGTGTTCAGCTAAACCTACAAGTTAGTGGGGTGCGTCCTGCTCACAGTGTTCAGCTAGATCCGTTCCTGTTATCTTCTTACTGACAGGCAGGCTTGTCTTGTTACAGTATTTATAGCTACCTGAAGAAAATTGCTGGTGTTCTTTTGATCCTATTAGTACCACAGTCAGGCAGCTAGACTATTTACAGTTAGTGCAGTGCGTCCTGCTCACAGTGTTCAGCTAAACCTACAAGTTAGTGGGGTGCGTCCACCTCACAGCTAAAGCTACCTGTAGAAGGTTGATGGTGTTCTCATACTACAGGCAGGCAGTTGATTTTGCTAGCTGCAGTATCAGTACATATATATATATATATATATATATATATATATATATGCAGCATTAGTATGTCTGGAAGGCCAAGAAGGAGAGGCAGACAGTCACAAGCCAATAAGAGAAGGCAAGCAGGCTCTGTGTCTAGTGCTGGTCAAGGAGACGGTGCATCCTCATCAGCACGTGGCCGTGGGACATGCTTGGCCTTTTTTTCGGCAGCTGGCCGCGTTGAGCCGCAACATGCGGAAGACTTGGTCGAGTGGATGACCAAGCCGTCCTCATCCTCCTCATCCTCTCTCACCCATGCCCAGGGTACTTTGTCTGGCAAAGCAGCGGCCTCTTCCCTCGGCTCAATGTCATCAGTGACTCCTTCCCTAGCCCCACCATGTCCTCCTGAGAAGTCCCTCGAACTGTTTGACCACAGTGTTGGGTACATGCTCCAGGAGGATGCTCAGCGTTTGGAAGGCTCTGATGATGATACTGAGCTCGATGAAGACAGTAACATGAGCATGGACAGAGGGGGTGCCCAATAAGGACAGCAATCTGGCAGTCATGCTCCCCCTGCTGCAGCATACTGCCAGGTTTGCTCCAGTGATGAGGAGGGAGGGGATGATGAGGTCACTGACCAACGTGGGTGCCTGATAGGAGAGAGGTGGAGGAGGAGGAGGAGGCGGCACATCACCAACGAGGCAGGATGCCCTCCAGGGACCAGCCTAAGGGCAGCACATTGACTGCATCACACCCCAAAGCTCCACATGTGCAGGGCGCTGCAGTCTCTGCGCGTTATTCAAAAAGTTCTTTGGTGTGGGCCTTTTTTGAGACGAGTGCATCAGATCGCACCGCTGCTATTTGCAACATATGTCTCAAGCGTATCTCACGTGGCCAAAACATCTCCCGCTTGGGTACCACATGCTTAACCAGACATATGTTGACCTGCCATGCAGTTCGTTGGCAAGCGTATCTAAAAGACCCACACCAAAGAACAAAGAGGACATCTCCTTGCTCCTCATCAGCTGAGATTTCCAACCCCACTATACCTTCAGTCCTCTCTGAGACCTGCACTGAGAGGAATGAAGGTGTAGAATTAGGTGTGTCATAGCCAAGTACTTGTGGGCAATCTTCTTTTGGTACACCGACGTCAGATTGTACCAGGCAAATTTCCCTGCCCCAGCTGCTGCACCGCCGAAAGAAGTTTGCTCCCAGCCATCCACATGCCCAGCAGTTGAATGCTAGCTTGGCAAAATTGCTAGCACTTCAACTGCTGCCTTTTCAGTTGGTAGACTCTGCCCCCTTCCGTGAGTTTGTGGAATGTGCGGTTCCTCAGTGGCAGGTACCCAAACGCCACTTTTTCTCACGGAAGGCGATTCCGGCTCTCTACTGGCATGTGGAAGGCAATGTCCATGCCTCGCTGGACAGGGCAGTCAGCGGTAAGGTGCATATTACCGCTGACTTATGGTCCAGCAGGCATGGACAGGGACGTTACCTAAGTTTCACGGCGCATTGGGTGACTCTGCTGGCAGCTGGGAAGGATGCAGGACAAGGTGCAGTAGTGTTGGAGGTTGTTCCGCCACCACACCTCCAAAATGCTAATGATTGTGATGCACCTCTCTCCTCCACCCCCCCTCTTCTTCTTCCTCCATGGCCTCTTCCTGTGCTTTGTCCTCGGAACCAGCGGTGCTCCGTAGCCGTTCAAGGGGCTACGCAAGTACGCAGGCCAAAAGATGCCATGCGGTGCTTGAGCTGGTGTGCTTGGGGGACAGGAGCCACACTGGGGCAGAGGTTCTGTCAGCTCTGCAGGGGCAGGTTCAGAGGTGGTTGACGCCACGCCAACTTAAGGCAGGAATGGTGGTTTGCGACAATGGCACCAACCTCCTCTCTGCCCTCCGACAGGGACAAATGACCCATGTGCTCTGTTTGGCTCACGTCCTTAACTTGGTGGTGCAGCGGTTCTTGGGCAGGTACCCGGGCTTACAGGATGTCCTGAGGCAGGCCAGGAAAGTCTGTGTGCATTTCTGCCGGTCATATAATGCCAGTGCTCGGCTGACGGATCTCCAAAAGGAGTTTAACCTGCCCAAGAACCGCCTAATCTGTGACATGCCCACCAGGTGGAACTCAACGTTGGCCATGCTGCAGCAGCTGCACACGCAGCAGAGGGCCATCAATGAGTTCCTGTGCGACTATGGCACCAGGACAGGGTCAGGGGAGCTTGTTTTTTTTCCCCACGCCAGTGGGCCATGATCAGGGATGTATGCACTGTCCTGTCACCATTTGAGGAGGCCACGAGGATGGTGAGCAGTGACAATGCATGCATCAGTGACACTGTCCCCCCTGTCCACCTGTCGGAGCACACGCTGCGTGGAATAATGGACAGGGCACTTGAGGCAGAACAGAGGCAGGAAGAGGAGGACTTCCTTAGCTCTTAAGGCCCCCTTTATCCAGACAGTGTTCCTGCGTGCCCGCCGATCACACAGGAAGATGACGAGGAGGAGGAGGAAGATTGTGTCAGTATGGAGGTGGAGCCTGGCACTCAGCATCAGCAGCAGTCTTTAAGGGATCAGTCCCAAGAAACACATGGACTTGTACGTGGCTGGGAGGAGGTGGCTGCGGACCATGTCGTCCTTAGTGACCCAGAGGACTCTGGACCGAATGCCTCAGCAAACCTACGCTGCATGGCCTCCCTGATCCTGCAAAGCCTGCGTAAGGATCCTCGTATTCGTGGTATCAAGAAGAAGGACCAATACTGGCTGGCAACCCTCCTTGATCCACGTTACAAGGGTAAGGTTGCGGACCTTATCTTGCCATCACAGAGGGAGCAGAGGATGAGGCCTTGCAGAAAGGTCTGTGCAACGCGTTCCCAGAGACTGGGAGGTTACAAACTCCTGTTTCTGGACAACGTGTTGCTGAGGCTTCGGTCAGTCAAAGAAGGAGCGGTGGAGAAGGTGGCCATCTGACCGATGCGTTCAGACAATTCTTTGGTCCGCAGCCGAAAATCCTCTGGGTTATTGGGTCTTGAGGATGGATCACTGGCCAGAGCTTGCACAGTATGCAATTGAGCTACTGGCCTGTCCTGCATCCAGCGTTCTTTCGGAACGCACATTCAGTGCTGCTGGAGGCGTGGTAACCGATCACAGGGTGCGTCTGTCCACTGACTCGGTCGATCGACTGACCTTCATAAAACTGAATCAGTCTTGGATCACCACCAGCTACCAAGCACCTGATGCTGATGTAACCGAATAATTTTTTTTGAAATCTCAGATCCCTTCAAAGACTGCCTATGCTGATGCTGAGTGACTATCCCTGAGTAATTATCCTCTTCCTCCTCAATGATCACGCTGATAGCTTGTAAGAACATTTTTGGTTCTGGGCGCCACCACCAGTGCCTAAGGCACAATTTTTCAGCCCCTGTTTAACAGGGGCGTGTAATTACAATTCTTGATCTAATATTTCACAGCAGGGCCCATTTCTGCACCCACCAAGAGCGAGTGAGGAATTACAGTGTTGTGGCACCAGCACCACCACCACCAAAGGCCCAGTTTTTCTGCCCCTGTTCAACAGGGGCATGTAATTACAATTCGTGATCTAATATTTCACAGCAGGGCCCATTTCTGCACCCACCAAGAGCGAGTGAGGACTTACAGTGTTGTGGCACCAGCACCACCACCACCACCACCACCACCAAAGGCCCAGTTTTTCTGCCCCTGTTCAACAGGGGCATGTAATTACAATTCTTGATCTAATATTTCACAGCAGGGCCCTGTGAGGGCTTACAGTGTTGTGGCCACAACAACACCTAAGGCCCAAATTTCTGCTGAGTATACAGGGCAGGCCCCTACTTTCAAACATCTAACTTACAAACGACTCCTACTTGCAAACGGAAGGAGACAACAGGAAGTGAGATGAAATCTACCCCTAGGAAGGAAAATTCTCTCCTGTAAGAGTTAATATGGGAAAAACATTTCTCCTTTCCACTGATGCTTTCCAATCCTTGTTCCACAAAAAACCCAAATTTTCAAAAAACATTTGTCATTGGGACAAAAAGTGAGGTGAAATCTTCTGAAGAGGAGGAAATACAGCAAAACAAATGTCACAGGGGTGATAACCCTTCCCTATATTTTCCAAAAAGCTTAAAAATTTTTTTTTGGCTGGAGCTAAACACGTTAAAAATGTACCCGTTCAAAATTACAAACAGATTCTACTTAACAACAAATCTACAGTCCCTGTCTTGTTTGCACCGCCTGTATACTGCTGTTCAGAGTATATAGGGCCTGGTGGCCCCACACCTTTCCTTATTTTAATTTGGGTGCGGGGTTCCCCTTAATATCCATACAAGACCCAAAGGGCCTGGCAATGGACTGGGGGATACCCATGCCGTTTGTCTCACTGATTTTCATCCATATTGCCAGGACCCGACATTACATTAAACCCGCAAGCAGTTTTAAATGAGATTTTTTCCTTTAAAAATGACATTTGGTGCAGGGACTGTTCTAAACACGGGAAACACGCGCCACTTTACAGGCATACTATAGACACCCCCCAGGTACGATATTTAAAGGAATATTTCACTTTTTTTTTTTTTACTTTAAGCATCATTAAAATCACTGCTCCAGAAAAAACGGCCATTTTTAAAAGTTTTTTTTGCATTGATACATGTCCCCTGGTGTAGGACCCGGGTCCCCAAACCCTTTTTAGGACAATACCATGCAAAATAGCCTTTAAAATGAGCACTTTTGATTTCGAACGTTTGAGTCCCATAGACGTCAATGGGGTTCTAACGTTCGTGCAAATTTTCGGTCCGTTCGCAGGTTCTGGTGCGAACCGAACCGGGGGGTGTTCGGCTCATCCCTAATTTGGATGTGTTATAAGAGATTTCATGTTATAAGAACAGGGTAGCAGCTGTGAATTTGGGTGGCTTTATCACCTTTCATATTTTTCCTTAATTTTTTTTTCACTTTATACATGTCGTCTGCTTTATGTTCATTTTGATTATTTATTCCAGTTTTGGTTTAATCTATGACGTGGTAGTTTTTGGGTATTGTGTTTTGGCCCAATCAGATATTGGTGGCTATTAAAATATCTTGCACTTTAAAGGGTAACTCCACGTGGGGAAAAAAAACAGCAAATAAAAAAAAATAATATAGCATATACAATTGCGACTCGAATCATATTGTAATTGAATGTTATTAAAAATTACCTTTTCTTTTCATTTTGCAGTTCTGTAATTTTAAGAGGTTTCAGATGCCGGGAGGTGGAGGGGGGTTTATAATCATGTGACAGCCGTAATTGGCTGTTATGGCGATCACAGGATCACAAAGCTTGCGATTGGGAGCTTTCCATTAGCCGCAGGGTGCACGCTCTCGGCATAGCTGTGTCTGCTAATTTGTATGCAAATATTCAGATGCACATCGCCGAGGCTCTCCCACGTAGAGGCCACATATTTGCATATTGTCAGCACCTAGGGATAAAATCCTTGTAATGTACATTAATTACCCCGGAGGGGAATGTTTTTTCTCAACAAAAGTGGAATTGCTCTTTAATTTACATCTAGCCCCTGAGGAAGAATACATTTTAAAATACATTGGGCTATGTTATTGTAATCTTACTTTATGTTATGGGGATATGAGGGTATAATAGTAAGTGTTGGCATGACACATGGATATTTTAGGCAGTATTTTTTATTTTTTTTGTAAAAGTTTTTGTTGAGTTTTTAAACAGTGGTAACAGAAAACAAAAATGTAGAAACGAGCACATTGAAATACATATGTGCGGGCGCAGCCGCCATCAAAGTGAAAAGAAAGAGAGTTATTGTACATATAAAGCGGTGGAACAGTACACAAAAGTCTTCCAAGCTGTATAAGGTGTAATACAGAGTGAATTTCTAATATTCCATTGTGTGTCAGTAATCCTATATGGTGCGTTAGATAATGGGTATTGTAGACTAACCGAGAAGGGTAACCTTAGGTTCTCGTGTTATCGACTCTTAGATTTGGCGGTAGGTTTGATCTTAGTGGTATCAGAGTCGAGCGTGAGAGTGCAAAGGGAAATGTCTGGGGATAGGCAGGTGGGGTAGGTGAAGGGGAGGTGATGCACGTCAGATCTTTTGTGGGGAGGTTCACTGGGTATTCCATTATGTGAGTGGGCATGTATGGTGTGTGCCTGGGAAAAAGGGGGGGGGGAATGGGGAGTGGTGGGGATGGGGGGATACGTAATCTCTTTGGTCCTGCCACAGCTCATATATTTCTTTCAGTTCATGTTTCTTTTGTATTCATCAGTGGTGACAAAGTGTAACCAACACGCCCATGTTTTGGTGAACTTAGCTGGTGTATCCTTAGCTTGATGTATGAGGTCTTCTAAGACCATTGTTTTTTGTATACGGTTAAACCAGTCCGCTATGGTTGGCGGGTCAGGGGAACGCCATTTGAGAGGGACACACATTTTAGTCGCGTTGACCAAATGCATGGCTAAGGAGCAAAAGTAGGCATGTATTGGGGCCGTAGAGTGATGGAGCAAGAATTGTGCAGGTGTGAATTCTAGTGAGTATGTGGTTATTTGGTTGATACGTCTGTGGACTTCTTTCCAGAAAGGTTGGAGTTTAGGACAGTTCCACCAAATATGTAGGAGCGAGCCTGTCTCTGTTTTGCATTTCCAACAGATCTGGGAAATTGCTGGGTTGATTTGGTGTAGTTTAAGATGTGTCCTGTACCACCTGGAAAGAATTTTGAAAGCATTTTCCTGTACCTGTACATTAATCGTTCCTTTATGGACTTGTGTGTAAATGTTTTCCCACTCTAGGTCCGTGAGGTCTATGGAGAGTTTTTGTTCCCATTTTTGGTTTGTCCAGTGCATTGTGGGCATTTGGTCAGAGAATAGTAGAGTGTAGGTTTGTGATATCAGGTGGCTTTTGGGGTTCCTCACTTAAACATAAAGTTTCAAACGTGGTAGTGTGTCGAGACCAGTTAGGTCTGGGTTTAGGTTTGTTAAAGAAATGTCGCAGTTGGACGTATGTCCAGAAGGGAAAAGAGTCTATTTTCATTTTAGACGCCAATGCGGATTGGGAGAGGAGGTGAACCTCTGCATAGAAATGTTCTGCTCAGACGGTTGGATGGGGCCAATGGTCAGCTAGAAAGGATACATGCATTCCCAGTGTAAAGTCTGGGTTTAAGCGGAGTGGCGTCATTGGACCGTTAAGTGAAGAAATTTTGTGTTTGCTGCAAGTTGGGGACCCCCAGATCCCGGCCCTCCCCCCTGTGTGAAATGTTAAGGGGTAAAAAAGTACCCCTACCATTTCACAAAAAAGTGTCAAAAATGTTAAAAATGACAAGCGACAGTTTATGACAATTCCTTTATTTAAATGCTTCTTCTTTCTTTTATCTTCTTTCTTCTATCTTCTATCTTCTATCTTCCTTCGGTTTCTTCCTCCATCTTATTCTTCTTCTGGTTCTTCTTGTTCTTCCTCCGGTGTTCTCGTCCGGCATCTTCCTCCGCGGCGCCGGCATCTTCTTCCCTTTGTCTCCTGGGCCGCTCCGCATCCGACCATGATGAGAGGCTCCCGCTGTGTGACGCTTCTCCTCTTCTAACGGTTCTTAAATAACGGTGACCCCGCCCCCTTCTGACGCACAGTGACTTTCCTGTCTGCCCCCCTCTGATGTCACGGGGAATGCCACAGGGAAGTCCCCTTGCATCAGAGGGGGGCAGGGTCACCGGGTGGCCCCGCTCTCCGTTATTTAAGAACTGTCAGAAGAGGAGACGCGTCACACAGCGGTAGCCTCCCATCATGGTCGGATGCAGAGCGGCCCAGAAGACGAAGGGAAGAAGACGCCGGCGCTGCGGAGGAAGATGCCGGACGAGAAAACCGGAGGAAGAACCAGAAGAACCAGAAGAACCAGAAGAAGATGGAGGAAGAAACCGAAGGAAGATAGAAGATAGAAGAAATAAGATAGAAGAAAGAAGAAGCATTTAAATAAAGGTATTGTCAAAAACTGTCTCTTGTCATTTTTAAAATTTTTGACAGTTTTTTGTGAAATGGTAGGTCACCATTTTACACAGGGGGGAGGGCCAGGATCTGGGGATCCCCTTGTTATAGGGGGCTTCCAGATTCCGATAATCCCCCGCCTGCAGACTCCCACAACCACTGGGCAAGGGTTGTGGGGATGAGGCCCTTGTCCCCATCAACATGGGGACAAGGTGTTTTGGGGGGCTACCCCAAAGCACCCTCCCAATGTTGAGGGCATGTGGCCTGGTACGGTTCAGGAGGGGGGCCACTCTCTCATCCCCCCCTCTTTTTCTGCGGCCTGCCAGGTTGCGTGCTCGGATAAGGGTCTGGTATGGATTTTTTGGGGGACCCAATGCCATTTTTTTTTTATTTGGGCATGGGGTTCCCCTTAAAAGCCATACCAGACGTGAAGGGTCTGGTATAGATTTTTAGGGGGATCCCACGCCATTTTTTAAAAAAAATTTGGCACTGGGTTCCCCTTAATATCCATACCAGACCTGAAGGGCCTGGTATGGAATTTAGGGGGACCCCCCACGTCATTTTTTAACAACTTTTATGTTTATTGTCGGACCGGCAATTCATTAATAGCCGCGAGTAGTTTTAAATGACTTTTTTTCCTTTGAAATGTCATTTTGCTGTCAGACTGTTCTAAACACGTGAAACATGCGCCCCTTTGCAGGCATACTATAGACACCCCCCAGGTACGAAATTTAAAGGAATACTACACTTTAATTGTTTCACTTTAAGCATTATGAAAATCACTGCTCCCGAAAAAACAGACATTTTTAAAACTTTTTTTTGCATTGCTACATGTCCCCTGAGGCAGGACCCAGGTCCCCAAACACTTTTTATGACAATAACTTACATATAAGCCTTTAAAATTAGCACTTTTGATTATTCATGTTCGTGTCCCATAGACTTTAACGGTGTTCGCGTGTTTGAACTAATTTTTTGCCTGTTCGCATGTTCTGGTGCGAACCGAACAGGGGAGTGTTCGGCTCATCCCTAGTCATAAGCGGTTCTGTGAGAAAGAGGAGAATGTCGTCCGCAAAAGCTGCTAGTTTATATGTGTGGTGTTTTATATCTATGTCCTTAATATCCGGATTGGCCCTGATGCATCTTAGTAATGGTTCAAGAGAGAGGATAAAAATTGAAGGGGAGAGGGGGCAGCCCTGGCGGGTTCCGCTCGACACGGAGAAGGCTTCCGACAGGCGGCCGTTTACTCGGATTCTCGCAGTGGGATTAGAGTAGAGTGATAGTATGAAGTTTAACATTGTAGAGGGGAGGCCTATGGCCCTTAGGGTTTCTGTCATGTAGCCCCATGCCACCCTGTTGAATGCCTTCTCCGCATTGAGGGAAAGTATAAATCCCTTATTATGCGTAGACGTGTGCCAATGGTGTACATTGATGGCCTTGAGAGTGTTATCTCTCGCTTCTCTCCCTGGGACAAAGCCAACTTGATCAAGTTCAATAAGTTTGGGTAGTAAAGGGAGAAGTCGGTTCGCTAAAGTTTTTGCATACCATTTAAGGTCAACGTTGAGCAACGAGATCGGCCTATTTGTTAACTAAGGAAGGGTCTTTGTCTGGTTTTGAAATTACAGCGATGCGGGTGGTTAGAAGGTCTCGTGGGGGGTCAGTGGGAGTTTCAAAGGAGTTAAAGGCCAACATAAAAAAGGCATGAGTATTCCTGCGTATGTTTTATAGTACCCGATGGTCAAACCATCGGGTCCAGGGCTTTTGCCCGTTTTCATTTGTTTCAGTGCTAAGTCAACCTCTTCTCTTTTTAAGGGGGAGTCTAAGTACTGTGCAACGGATTCCGATATTGGGGTTGGACCGTATTGTCCCAAAAAGTCAATGATCATTTGTTTCCTTGTAGTTCCATCCATGGATGCGTCTGATGGGGGGAGGTTATATAATTTATTGTAGTACTTGACAAATTGTTTAGCTATGTCTGGGGTCGTGGTTAGTTTGTGTCCAGATGGGTCAGTAATGGAATGTATCGTTGTGTTAGCTTTTTTCGCTTGTAGAGCTCTTGCTAGCATTTTACTAGCTTTATTGCCATGTTCGTAGAATGTTTTCTTAAAAAGGATATATTGGCATTGTATTTGTTTATCTAATATGGCCAACAGATCAGTTCTGGCTTGTATAAGATCATTCATAGTGGATAGAGCTTGAGTGTGTTTGTGTGCACCTTCAAGTCTGTGGATCCGTTCGATAAGTTCTGTATATTGTCTCCGCCATTCTCTGTTTCGTTTGGCAGCCGCCGCAATCAGGGTGCCTCTAATCACGCATTTATGGGCTTTCCAATTAGTGAGTGAAGATGTATCAGTAGGCTTATTTTTCAGAAAGAAGTGTTGGAGACGGGTTTCAACTTCTGCAGCGATAGAGGGATCTGTTAGTAAGGATGGGTCCAACCTCCACATTTGTGGATGAGGGTATGTTTCAGGGAGCTTGAGTGTCATGGAAATGGGGTGGTGGTCCAAGATGAACATGGGGTCAATGGAAGTTTGGTCGAGCATAGACAAATCTTTTTGTGTCAAGAATAGATAGTCTATCCTTGAATACCGGTTGTGAGGTGCCGAAAAGAAGGTATAATCTTTACCCTTGGGATTCAGGGTGCGCCATGTGTCATGGAGTAGTAGATGTTTGAGGTGGGATTTAATTGTCTTTAGGGATGCATATGGGAGTGAGGAGGTGCCGGTAGCTGTATCTTGGATAGGAGTAAGCGGGGCGTTAAAATCTCCTCCTAGTATGAGGGTACCTTCCTGAAAGGTTGTTAATGTGTCAGTAATGGTTCAGAAGAACGGTACTTGACGGACGTTTGGGGCATATATGTTTGCTAAAGTGATTTTTCCTTGTCAAAAGAAGTTTATTGAGTATACAATGTTATAAAGATACATAAAGTAAGTTTACAAGGATCTATAAAGTAAGCTCATTGTTTTACAGTAGGGTTTATATAGGTAAATATCATGGAATTTCAAATATTAAACATCGGGTTCTCGTAAACCTAAATTAAAGATATATATCATTTCCTTAGTTACTTTTGTAGGTATTTAAATGATTTATACCTACTATACATATTGTTTACAAGTAGAGTGTATATAGGTCAAATAAATTTTGATAATGAGCTTTAATCGTAAGGTGGAGAAAAGAAAAGAGAAAGAAGAAAAAGGGTTGAAAGGTAGAGGTATGGTCCACAAGGTTGTCCCGCTCGTCAGTTTATTATTCTTTTTAGTTCTCTTTGAAGCCTTAGAATGGGTGTCTCTAAGTCATTTAATCTGTTACCATGGCAACAGGACAGAGTCATTGAAGTTTGACAGGAACTGTTGTTTTATCCAAGGATGCCAAAGTTTTTAAAATTTTGGAATTTGATTTTGATTGATGGCTACCATCTTAGCATGGGACATTGTATTATTCATTCTGTGAATTGTTTCTGCTAGTACCAATGTAGGAGATTTCCATGCCTTGGCCACTGTTTGTTTTGCAGCCGTTATTAGTTGGATCATAAGTTTGAATTGAGAGAGTGTTAACCATTCCGGTTTTAGATTAAGTAAAGTTAAATATGGATCTGGTTGTATTATTTTTTTAAATATTTTAGATGCAATCATGAAGACTTCCTTCCAGAAGGTTTGGATTACTGGGCACGTCCACCATATGTGTAAATATGTGCCTATTTCTGGGCATCCTCGAAAACAAAGAGCTGAGGTATTAGGTGAATATTTTGCCACTCTAGCGGGTACAAGGTACCAGCGAGTTAGGACTTTATAATTTGTCTCCAGTGCTAAGATGTTGGGTGAAGATGACTTAGATGTGAGCCATATGTTAGACCAGTCCGTGTCTTCTAAAGTTCGTCCCAGGTCCTCCTCCCACCTCTGAACGTAAGAGGGTCTATTAAGATTTGCTACTCCATATAATTGATTATAAAGTGATGAAATTGTACCTTTAGCAAATGGATCTTTTGTACAGATTGATTCAAAAATGGATAATTGGGATAATGGTGTATCCCCCTTTAGGAATGGTGTATAGAAATTTTTGATTTGGAGATATCTAAATATCTCAGAGTTTGGTAGATCATATTTTTCTCTAAGCGATGGGAATGAAAGGAATGATTTAGATGCTATGAAGTCATTTAGTGTCTGAATGCCTGATGTTGTCCAAGCTTTAAAAGAATTTGGGTAGATCCATGCCGGATAAAAGGCCGGATTTCTGATAAAAGAAAGAAGAGGATTGTGTGGAGATTGTAACTGATATTTGGTTTTTAGTTTATCCCAGAGAGATAAGAAGTGTTTAGTTATGGGATTATGAATTTTAAAGCGGTCTTTAGGATCAAGCCATAATAAATTTGATATTAATAGAGGGTCATTTTCTGAAGCCTCTATAAATACCCATAATGGGATTTCCTGTTCTGCATGGTATTTGGACAGACTGGCCAAATGTGCTGCTCTGTAGTAGTTAGTAAAATTAGGGTATCCCAGGCCTCCTTTATTTTTGGGAAGATGTAGTGTGTGTATAGGTATACGTGGTTTAGAAGAGCCCCATATAAACAAAGTTGCTCTTTTTTGTACTATTCTCAAAAAATAGGAAGGAATTGGAATAGGGAGGACTCTGAATAGATAAAGCAATTTGGGTAGAATAGTCATTTTGATTGCATTAATCTTCCCTATCCAGGATAAAGGAAGTTGCAACCATTGTTTTATTAGATTTGTGATCTGTCTTAATACAGGAGGATAATTGGTTGAGAATAAGTCAGAATGAGATGCTGTTAAATGAATTCCAAGATATGGGATTGATTTTTCTGCCCATGTGAATGGGAGTGCAGCCCTAGCCGGGATCAATTCCATGTTTGTGAGTGAAATATTAAGCACTAGGCATTTCTTAGGATTAATCATAAGGCCGGATAGGGCTGCAAATCCATCAAGAGCTGGTATTAAGTTAGGACCAGAGACCTGTGGTGATGATAGAAAAAGTAATATATTGTCTTCAAATATACATAGTTTGTGTGTAATACCTCCTACTTCAATGCCAGTTATAGTTTGGTTTGTTCTGATGTATTGGGCCATGGGTTCGAGTATAAGGGCAAATAATAAGGGAGATAATGGGCAACCCTGTCGGGTACCTCTTTCGATATTAAAGGCTTTAGATTTGTATCCAGCATATTTTATATAGGCTTTGGGTTTATTATATAATGCTTTGATCCATGTTAAAAAGTGGGGTCCAAAACCCCATTTTTGTAATGAATATTGCATATATTGCCAGGAAACTGTGTCTTAATATCGAGAGATAGAAAACATAAAGGGATTTTCCGTTTTTTAGCAATATGTGCCAATAACACTGCCCTGCGTATATTATCGCCTGCCTGTCTATTTGGCATGAAGCCTACTTGATCTCTATGTATTAATTTTCCTATAATGCTATTGAGGCGTTTTGCTATTATTTTTGCTAATAATTTAATATCGAGGTTTAACAGAGAGATAGGCCGATAATTCACACAGGAAGTATCATCAGAAAGGGGTTTTGGGATCATACAAACAATTGCCATTAGTGTTTCTTGCCGAAAAGAATGTCCATCTAGAAGTTTGTTAAAAGTTTCAGTGAGAATGGGAGAGAGTATTTCTGAGAATGTTTTATAGTATAAAGCCAAGTAGCCGTCTGGGCCTGGTCTTTTGTTAAGTTTTAGGTCTTTTATGGCGTTAGCAACTTCATCTATAGTTATAGGCTCATCCAAACTGCTTTTTTGATTCTGAGATAACTCAGGTAAGGTTATTTTTGAGAAGAAGGATTCAGCCTCTGTAGGATTAAATTCATTATTTGTCTTGTCTAAAGTTGCGAGATGTGAGTGAAATTTATGGATTATTTTAACTGGATTACAAGTGTAAACATTTTTTGATAATTTCAAACGTATTGGTTTGAAAGATTTGTTAGTTGAATTTAATGCCCGAGCCAAATATGTACCTGGTTTGTTTGTATTCGTGTAGAAATTGTGTTTGGAGCGTTTGAGGGATTTATCAACTGACTCAGTGAGAAATAGATCGTATTCCAATCTAGATTTTTCCAGATGAGATTTTGTACTCTGAGATGGATTATCTTGAAAAGATATGTAGGCTGCATTAAAATTGAGTTCTAGTTTTTTTGCTAGATTTTTGCGTTCCCGTTTAAATAGTGCCATTTGTCTTTGTATTGTACCACGCAAGACAGGCTTATGAGCTTCCCACAGTGTTATTGGGGAGATGTCTGTTGTATTATTAATTGATATGTATTCCTTTAAAGCTTGTTCAATGGCCATCTGGTGTAGTGGGTGTTTGAGCATTATGTCCGGTAAGTACCACGTTGGGTCATGCGCTTTTGGTATGGCTGAGGCTATAGTAGTGTATACTGCATTATGGTCAGACCACGGAATCGGAATTATATCTGATGCAATAATTTCTGGTATCATTCCCATTGTTAGAAAAATATGATCTATTCTGGTGAAGGTTTGATGAGGGTGTGAGAAATAAGTGAATTTCTTTTTCATTGGGTTACTTTCTCTCCACGAATCTACCAGATTGTATTTGGAAAGAAGTTGAGAAAAAGGTAATCTAGAGGTTATTTTGGATGGTGTAAAAGGTGATTTATCTAGAAATGGGAGGAGGACCTGGTTCGAATCCCCACACATTATCACTGTTCCTATTTTGTGTGTATTAATCACTTGTAATATATGTGAGAGAAATGGTGTAGGTTGTTTGTTAGGAGCGTAGTAGGAAATCACCGTGATTGCTGTATCCATTATATAACCCATGAGTATCAGGTATCTACCTTCTGGGTCTTTAATTTCTGATGATAAGGTGAATGGTGTGGATCGGTGAAATGCAATTAGAGTTCCCCTTTGCTTGGTACAGGCAGAAGCCGTGTAAATTTGTTGATAAAAAGGAGAAATATATTTTGGAGTAGAATCTTTGGTGAAGTGTGTTTCTTGGAGGCATACTATGTGAGCCTTCTTGTTATGGAAAGTACGGAAGGCTTTGGTCCTTTTTTGAGGGACATTTATTCCCTGAACATTCAGGGAAAGTATATTCAGTGGTGCCATGGCAATAGATCAAATAGTTTTGACTTACTTTTTGTTATGCAGAGCTGACTGCGCAGATCAACCTGTGTGGACTGAAGAGATGAATAGATAGAAAAGAAACCAGTGAATTCTGGAGTAAAGAGTAAACAAAAAACATATGAGATTAGATGATACATTGTATAAATTATTTTTTGCAAGTAATCACAATTTACCCATGAAAGAGAATAAATATCTCTCTCAGGGGAATAAGTGCCTTCGTCACACTCCCACATAATATGGTTGGGAGAATGGGGAGGGCTAATGGGGGTACACGGATCTTCCGCTTACAGGAGAGAAGTGCTATGTCAAAAGACATCAAAATGATGTTTCATTAATTGAAGTGCAGAATATAGTTTTTGTTGAAATTATTTATTGCAGGGTGGTTGTATATGGTTAGTCTTGCCCTAGGCTAAATAATTCAGTTAGAAAGGTACTGTTAAAAACTTTGGTATTGATGAAGATAATTTGAATTATTTTGGGATTTTAACCCTTTTAGAGTAAACAATTACATATTTTATTCATATGTAACTGTTTAGATATGTTAACTCATAAAATTGAGGTTGTATTGCTTCAGATTAGAATAAACAAAAACATAGTTCTAGGAACTAGTTAGGTAATAATATATTTGTTTTAAGAAAAGAAAGAAAAAGCTTCCATTACTTCTGGATTATTGAACATATTTGTCCTAAAAAGTAATAAATCTATTGTTATTACCTGAAAATATATAACTGAACAAGAATTTCCTTATTTCACTTATATATTCTAAGGCTATATGAATCAGAAGTAATAAGAAATATAACTGGAATGTAACATGATCCCACACAGTGTGTGACTATCAGAATGCAGTTACATTCAGTTATAAATACAGGTTTTTTTTTTATAGAGAACCATCTCTTAGTATAATAAATGAAGAGATATCAGGAATTAGGATGTCAGTCCATTGAATCTTCTTGGTCCATGGATGATGTGGCATAACGGCCTCTTTTGTGAGAATGATGATTCCCATTTTGTTCTGAAATTTTCTGGGTGCTGCCTGAAGGTGAAGATGATGCCATTCTTCTGCGTGCGGGAGTGTTGCTGCTTGTGGGTTCTGTCAGATTTAATTTTAAAAGGGTTTGTTGTAGTTCATCTGCTGATCTGCTTCTGTAAATTGTACCTTGGTAGTTGAATCTGACTGAAAAGGGGAAGCCCCATTGATACATAATGTTGTGGCATTGCAGTTCCATTAGTTGGGGTTTCATGGATCGTCTTTTAGTAATAGTAAGTTGGGATAGGTCAGCAAAAATTTGATAATTGTGTCCTTGAAAATTAAGTTCCTTTTTTTCTCTTGCAGCAATTAGTATTTGTTCTTTCGTTCTGTAATAATGAAATTTTGTGATTATATCACGTGGGGGTCCATCTTTCTTTTTGGCTGTGAGGGCTCTGTGTACTCTGTCCAGTTCTAAACGTTCAATAGGGATATCTGGCTTTAGTTCTTGTAATAGAGCAGTAATAGTAGATTGCAGGTCTGTCACAGTTTCAGGTATTCCCCTTATGCGCAAGTTTGAACGTCTGGCTCTATTTTCGTAATCTTCAAGCTTAGTTTGAAGTATTAAATTCTCATTTTTTAATTGTTCCAATTCTGTTATATTTTCTTGGGTTGTAATTTCAATTTCATCCATTTTTATTTCTAAGGCTGCGGTGCGGTTTCCCAGCTCTCTTATTTCTTTGGTTAGGCTGTTTGTTATTTGGTCTGAGGTTTGTTTTAAAGCCTTATGAAGCATCTTTTCAAATTGTAATAATATTACTGGGGATGCTGAGGAGGCTTGTGGAGAAGTTTGTGAGAGGATTTGTTCTGTATCTGACTCAAATGGAGAGTCTTGCTGTGACATTTTCTGTCTGTGAGAGCGCCCTGATGCTGTATATTGTGAGGTGACTGGAGCTGCTTCAGCTGCAGTGAGTGCCTGTGAGCTCTTTGTGAGGTGATTTTTATTTCTGCCACAGTTTCCTCCCAGTACCATATTTCCTGCCCAAACTTTCACGGTTTGTTCCCTGGGGCAAAAAGGTTCAAATGGATACCTTTTGAGCCTGCAGGCTCCGCTTTGTCCTTCTCTTCTCTCCTCAGTGGTGTGGAGCTCTAACAATGCATGTCTGCTCCGCTAGGCTCCGCCTCCTGCCCCCCCCGCTAAAGTGATTTTTCTACCTAGGAGTGAGCCTTTCAGAAAGAGGTATCTGCCCTCCTCATCTATAAGCAAGTCAGTAAGTTGAAAGGGGCAGAATTTTGCGATAAGTATCGAAACTCCTTTCGATAAGTATCGAAACTCCTTTCTTTAGCCAGTAAATTTATACAAGTACGTTGCAGTGTAAAAATATATATATACCGTATTTATCAGCGTATAACACACACTTTTTTCCCCTTAAAATCAGGGGAAAATCGTGGGTGCGTGTTATACGCCGATCCCCGCTAATTGTGAGCTATCGGCGGCGATCGCCGCCGACATTCACATAGCGAGTAGTTTTAAATATGGCGCCGTGGAGTTCGGAGGGACTCGGCAGGGCTGAACAAGCGCCGCCGAAATCACAGAGCCGAGATACACATAGTCTAATGTATTCGGCTCTTTCCGGCGCCACTCACAGTCACGCCCAGTCCCGCCATTGGACCTGTGTTATGTCCATCATAGGGCGAGACTGAGCAGGATTGTGAGCGGTGCCGGAAAGAGCCGAATACACTCGACTATGTGTATCTCGGCGGCGTTCGTTCACTTCCGCCGGCGCCGAGTCCCTCCGAACTCCGCGGCGCCATATTTAAAACTACATGCATGTGTATGTCGGCGGCGGCGGTAGGCATGGACACTGGGGGCAAGGCTGCACTAACAAGGCTGCACTGGGGCAAAGCTGCACTGACAAGACTGCACTGACAAGGCTGCACTGGGGCAAGGCTGCACTGACAAGACTGCACTGGGGCAAAGCTGCACTGACAAGGCTGCACTGGGGCAAAGCTGCACTGACAAGACTGCACTGGGGCAAAGCTGCAATGACAAGGCTGCACTGGGGCAAAGCTGCACTGACAAGGCTGCACTGGGGCAAAGCTGCACTGACAAGGCTGCACTGGGGCAAAGCTGCACTGACAAGGCTGCAATGGACACTGGGTCAAGGCTGCACTGACACTGAAAAGGCTGCAATGACACTAACAAGGCTGCAGATAAACACTGATGAGGCTGCATTGATGGGCATTTTAATGTAAGTTTCTTTTCCTTAAACTTCCCTCCTAAAAGTTTTTTTCCTTACAATTCTCTCCTAAACTTGGGGTGCGTGTTATACGCCGGCGCGTGTTATACGCCGA
This sequence comes from Lithobates septentrionalis, assembly GCA_037952835.1. Lineage (NCBI taxonomy): Eukaryota > Metazoa > Chordata > Amphibia > Anura > Ranidae > Lithobates > Lithobates septentrionalis. The sequence continues at coordinate 226,380 of JBBDGP010002014.1, forward strand.
TAAATACAGTATATAAATGATGTAGCTGTTTAGCTAAAATGTTATTTAAATCAGCATGCCATTTTTTTTTCAAATGTAACCATTGTATTATCAAGATTACTGTCAGTTTTGTGTGAAATAAAAAAAAAATATATTGAAATCTCGTCTTCTAGAAAAAAGATAAAGCTAAGTCAATTACTGCTAAATCTCCAGAAAAGACTTCAGCAAGTGCAGTGGGTTGAAACATATGTAGGTGTACCTGTATAATGGCCCAGCACCACTATGTAGCTTAGGCCTTAGGTAAAAAGGTATTGTTATGAAATGTTTACTACATATCCTAAAAGGAATGATGTTTCTGGTATTCCATATGTTAGAGAATTGCATGAATAGAGAGAAGGTTACTTGCAAAGGGCGTGGTCTAATTTCTGCTCCCCCTATCCTTTATTTTTCAAAAAAACATATGAGCCATTGTGGTACAGGCAGGGGAGCAGGCCACACAATCACTGCCCTCCCTTCCTTTTCTTTTCTGGCACACTTTACATAACTGGGTTGCATATTAATTATGGTTATTATTATAAAAACTCTTATATACATGTCTGATAATATAGCAACCATTAACCACCAGTGTATTCCTTCTAGACTTTTTTTCCATTTAATCCCAATCAGCATATGTTTATAATAAAATTCTCTCCCAGATGTCAACTTTTCTTCTGTTGTATTTGTAATATTTGCCTCCGAATGTCATAGAGCATACAGTAGCTATAAAGGATTACACATCCACCCTTGCCCCGATTACTTTTATGATGCCAGTTACAGTCTGCACTGTACAGTTCACCCCATGTGTACAACTAGTAAGTGGAACAAGGAAGGACAGGCCATAGTTACATCTATGTGTGTTGCATTTACTGTACAAACATTGATCTGCTCTTGCTTGTGAAAAAAAAATGCAGCTTGCTGTATTGTTTTCCACTGCACTGTACTACACTGCAGTGAAATAGTGTGGACTATACTTATTAGATAACCTGGATGTTGTACTGTCTATAAAGTGGGAATGCGTTAAAAATGCATCACAGTGCATGGGCTCTCAATTATTTGGGTCAGTGACCTAGAGCAAATATGCTGTTTTTTTTCTTTTCTCAGTTTTTTCCTTTTTAAAAGATTTTATTGGGTTTACTAATCATAAAAGAGATGGGGAGTAAGTAAACATATACAAATAAAGTAAAGCTCAGTACAGTGTGGTCTGTTAGATGACCAGAGCTCACTATGTATAACAGGAAATCACTGTATAATCTTGTACTAGGTCATCTGAGGAACAATGTATTCAGTAACAGTGGAAATACAATCAAAACTAAATTATCCAGCAGTAAGGGGCTGTGTCTGGGGAGAAGGGATCTGTGTTACTGGAGAAGGAGGGAGCTTCATCGCTGGTGGAGAGAAATGAAAGGAAAGATGAGAAGAGGGAGAAGGAGAGGGTGACCCGGCCTGCCAGAGAGACATTCAGTGAGGATGGTGTGGAGTGTGCTACCATGGCAAAAGTACTGGTTGATCAAAAGTCCGCAGGAAGCAGTGTGTGACCCAGGGTTGCCATAAAGAGTCAAATTTGGAGACATGATCTTTTTTAATGGCTTTGATTTTGGCATGTATCATCATGTGATTTACCCTGTATTTAGCCTCAGCTACAATCAAAGAGGGGGATTTCCGAGCTTTAGCTATCATACTTTTCTAAGTTTTTTCTGATCTTGTTTCATGTTTCAAGTAAGTGGCTTAGAAAGTATTAAAGCTATGAAAGGTTTATCGTATGTACCAAATTAATTTTAAAACCTGTTTTTAAGGATTTGTTTTTGCAGAACATAACACAATAGTCTTTTTTTCAGACCTAAGCCTATGCCTTTTTATGAATACTTGTCTAAATGCATATGTGCACTCTCTGATGAAAGAAATAGAAGCAGATTTGGAGTTTGATTATTATTTATTTGCTGGGTCATTATGCCTTTTATATAACTACAAATCTTTGAAGCCACACAGTTAACTTGCATAAAATATATACTCAAGCAAACAATACACAATTTTGAAACAATAAATTATTTTTATTCAAGTTTACATATGTAGATAGAAATCACATGTAATAAAATAAAGTTGCAAGCATCAGCATGCATCCAGCTGGATCCAAAACCAAATGGTGGAGAGAATCTTGTCTTGATATTAAGAACCTTAATGAGAAATATTAACAACATACACATTAGTGGTGTAAAAAAAGTCATTATAAACATACTATATAACAAGCACAGGGACATAAGTCTGTGCTCCAGCCATCATATATATATATATATATATATATACACTACCGTTCAAAAGTTTGGGGTCACCCAAACAATTTTGTGTTTTCCATGAAAAGTCACACTTATTCACCACCATACGTTGTGAAATGAATAGAAAATAGAGTCAAGACATTGACAAGGTTAGAAATAATGATTTGTATTTGAAATAACATTGTTTTTACATCAAACTTTGCTTTCATCAAAGAATCCTCCTTTTGCAGCAATTACAGCATTGCACACCTTTGGCATTCTAGCTGTTAATTTATTGAGGTAAGCTGGAGAAATTGCACCCCACGCTTCTAGAAGCAGCTCCCACAAGTTGGAATGGTTGGATGGGCACTTCTGGCGTACCATACGGTCAAGCTGCTCCCACAACAGCTCAATGGGGTTCAGATCTGGTGACTGTGCTGGCCACTCCATTACCGATAGAATACCAGCTGCCTGCTTCTGCTGTAAATAGTTCTTGCACAATTTGGAGGTGTGTTTAGGGTCATTGTCCGGTTGTAGGATGAAATTGGCTCCAATCAAGCGCTGTCCACTGGGTATGGCATGGCGTTGCAAAATGGAGTGATAGCCTTCCTTAGCTTTTACCCTGTACAAAGCTCCCACCTTACCAGCACCAAAGCAACCCCAGACCATCACATTACCTCCACCATGCTTAACAGATGGCGTCAGGCATTCTTCCAGCATCTTTTCATTTGTTCTGCGTCTCACAAACGTTCTTCTTTGTGATCCAAACACCTCAAACTTGGATTCATCTGTCCACAACACTTTTTTCCAGTCTTCCTCTGTCCAATGTCTGTGTTCTTTTGCCCATCTTAATCTTTTTCTTTTATTGGCCAGTCTCAGATATGGCTTTTTCTTTGCCACTCTGCCCTGAAGCCCAAAATCCCGCAGCCGCCTCTTCACTGTAGATGTTGACACTGGTGTTTTGCGGGTACTATTTAATGAAGATGCCAGTTGGGGACCTGTGAGGCGCCTGTTTCTCAAACTAGAGACTCTAATGTGCTTATCTTCTTGCTTAGTTGTGCAACGCGGCCTCCCACTTCTTTTTCTACTCTGGTTAGAGCCTGTTTGTGCTGTCCTCTGAAGGGAGTAGTACACACCGTTGTAGGAAATCTTCAATTTCTTTGCAATTTCTCGCATGGAATAGCCTTCATTTCTAAGAACAAGAATAGACTGTCGAGTTTCAGATGAAAGTTCTCTTTTTCTGGCCATTTTGAGCGTTTAATTGACCCCACAAATGTGATGCTCCAGAAACTCAATCTGCTCACAGGAAGGTCAGTTTTGTAGCTTCTGGAAGGAGCTAGACTGTTTTTAGATGTGTGAACATGATTGCACAAGGGTTTGCTAATCATCAATTAGCCTTCTGAGCCAATGAGCAAACACATTGTACCATTAGAACACTGGAGTGATAGTTGCTGGAAATGGGCCTCTATACACCTATGTAGATATTGCACCAAAAACTAGACATTTGCAGTTAGAATAGTCATTTACCACATTAGCAATGTATAGAGTATATTTGTTTAAAGTTAGGACTAGTTTAAAGTTAGCTTCATTTAAAAGTACAGTGCTTTTCCTTCAAAAATAAGGACATTTCAATGTGACCCCAAACTTTTGAACGGTAGTGTATATATATATATATATATATATATATATATATATACATACAGTATCTCACAAAAGTGAGTACACCCCTAACATTTTTGTAAATATTCTATTATATCTTTTCATGTGACAACACTGAAGAAATGACACTTTTCTACAATGTAAAGTAGTGAGTGTACAGCTTGTATAACAGTGTAAATTTGCTGTCCCCTTAAAAATAACTCAACACACAGCCACTAATGTCTAAACTGCTGGCAACAAAAGTGAGAACACCCCTAATTGAAAATGTCCAAATTGGGCCCAAAGTGTCGATATTTTGTGTGGCCACCATTATTTTCTAATAATAAGTAAAAACCAAGCGCTGATATGGATAAATTGAACGTGCTTAAAAAGGTATATTAGGTAAAATTAAGTGCTGTGAGTGGATCAATAAATTAAAGCTGCTATCAATACATAGTGATCAGATTCCCAAAAGATAAAATTGTAAGTATAAAATTGATGCGCTTTAAAATGTGACCAATGTGCAGAAAAACTGTAGCAGAAAAATGCTTAAATAAATAAATATTGCATATAAAACTAAAATATAAAGGTATAAATAATTCTGGTGCTATTACATGTATTAAATTCCCTAAAGAAATGGTCCAAAAACTAGTGATGTGACGGTGAAAAAATTATTATAAAACTCTAAACATAAAGATTATCCAAGTGGAGATAAGTTTGTAGGAGAAATAAAAGTAATTAAACAATTCCTTCCCTTAATCCAATTGATTGATTCACTGGGTTAAATCATTTGTTTCAGGATATTTGGTTTTTCTTGCATCCCACTTCAGCCATGATACTGCTGGTAATTCGGTTCTCCAGATAAAGATTTATGCAAGACAAGCAAAAAGATATATCATTGTGCAGTGAACTTGTGAGATAGTACACAAGCAAACAGGTATAAGAGATACACTCACATACACCCGGTATATTAAAGGCATTCAGGTTTGCAGATTGCAGTCAGCCGCTGTGGACGAGGCTTCCCATAGAGAAACTGCTGCTGTTAAACTCAAGATGTGTTGCAGCACTGAACGCCCTAAGCTCCTCCCACGCGTTGCATCACTGGCACGTGACTTTCTCAAGGATAAACACAGGAAGCCACGGCCTCTGTATTTAAGTCCTATGGCATTGTGGTTACCATGGAGACAGCGCTGTGTTCATTGGATCATCATACTGCTTTCTGCTGCTACTGACATGTAGATATTTAGGCTTAAGCCATATTTAATTATTACAAAATATTTAAAAAAGGAACATATATTTATAATCACAGGTTTGGATCAGTAAAAACCAATATAGATAAAAATTTAGAACAGAAAGTAAAAAACGTAAATGTAGACATAAGTTATATGATCACAAACTCCCTCCAGTGGTCGAAAATGTTACTACACAATTAATGTTTAAACATCAAATAGCATGACTTTCCATACTGAGATATATAGTAACATCCCTGGTACGTGAGTATGATTCCGCAAGGCAAATAACCCATGATCCACACTGTGTAATTACTAGCAACATTGTATATAAGCTAGTACACTGCACTATCCAATAACAAATACTATTTGGCTGCATATGTTACGCCACTAGTTGGCCAATGCAACAATGTTACAAAAAATTAAAAAATATTAAATAAATATAAATACATAATTGGCTGTATGCGCGACACAAGTTATCACTACTATAGACCAATTAACAAAACAATATACATATCAAACAATAAAAATTGATAAAATAAATATGATAAAAAAATATGTATAGTACCTTAGATAAAAACCTAAACATACAGTAATTCATTATCATATAAGGAGGTTTAAATTAATGTATAGTTTAGTATATTAGATAATGATGAGGATGAATATTATTTATTACACTAATTAATAAAACAATAAAAATAAATATAGAAATATTTTAAAATATTTTAAAATTACAGTAAATCTTGAGAATATTACGGAGTATTAAAAATTTGATATGAAGCAATTAAGATCAAATTCTATGTTCAAGCCGTTCGGCGCAAGAGTACCCATCTCAAATATCCATTTTGACTCGTTTTTGCTGAGTTCCCTTATCTTGTTTGAGCCTCTCCAATGTGGTTTGTATTTCTGAATTGCCCAAAATTTCAACTGTTTAGGGTCACTATTGTGGTGCATAGCAAAATTCTTGGAGACATTATGCTTAGGGAAAGCTTTTTTGATGTTCTGAATATGTTCCCTTATGCGCTTCCACATAGGCCTCTTGGTTCTGCCAATGTATTGGAGTGAGCATGAGCATTGCAAAACATATACTACTCCTTCCCTCCTACACGATATGAAGTCCTTAATAGTGTGTTCATTGCCAGTGCTTGTTGCTGTAAACTTATTACACTTTTGCCCATTTTGTTGAGTATTTATGCAAGCGTAGCACCTTTTGCAGGGGAAGAAACCTTTCCCTTGAAAGAAGGATAGTTCTGTCAATCTTTTGGGAGGTTCCGGGACATTTTTGGCTATTAGATCCCTTAATGTTGGAACACGCCTATAGATGAAGCGAGGTTTATCCAGTAAAATATTACAGAGCGTTTTATCTGATTTTAAAAGAGGCCAGTATTTTCTGATAATTCTTTCAATTTTCTTATGTTGAATACTATAGTTCATTATCAGGGGTATATCATTATTAACTTTATTATGTTTAATTTTATCTTGAATCAGTACCTCCCTTGGGGTTTGATTAATCTCCTGGATTTTTTCTGATATGAATTCCTTACTGTATCCTTTATGTTCAAACTTTTTTCCCATCAATTGTGCCTGTTTTAAATATTCTTTATTGTCTGAGCAGTTTCTTCTTAGCCGTATAAATTGTCCTTTTGGGATATTGATAAGCCATGGTTCGTAATGACAACTATTCACTGGTATGTAGCTATTCCTTTACACTGGTTTGAAAAACGTTTTGGTACTAATGGAATTATTTTCTAACTGTATTTCTAAATCTAGAAAGTGAACTGTTTTTTCACTTATCTCATATTCAAGCTTAATGTTTTTTTGATTGGTATTTAATTGATTAAAAAACTGAACTAGACTAGATTCGTCACCTTTCCATATTACTTTACAGTCATCAATGAACCTTTTATACAGCACCATATTGTCTGGGGTATTTGAGAAGATTGCGTTATCCTCCCACTTGGCCATAAAAACATTGGCCACACTTGGAGCATACTTGGCTCCCATTCCAATCCCGGTTAATTGTCTGTAATAGTTGTCCTTATACCAAAAGTAATTATGCTGTATTCCAAATGCCAGGCTTTTCAAAATAAATCTTTTTTGTTTGGATATAAGATGGCTGAATTTGTCCATAGCCCATTTAGATGCCTCTATTGCATCACTGTGATCAATTACTGTATACAGCGAAGCTACATCAGCGGTTGCAATGATATATTTTTGATCTCGTTTTAAGTCAAGGGTATCCAGTATTTGTATCAAATGTTTCATGTCTCTCAGAAATGCTCTAGTTTGTGGTACTAACGGCTGTAGAAATTTATCAACATATTCACCTAGCCTGGCATTGATAGATTGAATACCATTTATGATGGGTCTACCCGGCGGTTGTTCTAAGTTTTTGTGTATTTTCGGCATGTTGTAGATGATGGGTACTCTACACGTGTCAGGCAATAAATATTTGGACTCTTTTTTGTTTAGGGTCTTTTTGCTGACTCCTTTCAAGATTAAATCTGATAATTCCCGTTTGTACTCCCTTGTAGGATTGCCATTAAGTTTGATATAAGTATTTGTATCGCTTAGTTGTCCTGATAGCTCCATATTGTAATATTATTTGGATAATTCCACAATTGCTCCCCCTTTGTCCACAGGTCACACTACAATTTCTTTATTTTGTTCTAGTCGTTTGATACCTGTTTGTATGTTGTTGGGTTCAGATATTTTCTTGTATTTTAATTGTTCAAGTTCTTGTATCACCATTCTGTTGAAGACTTGAATATGCTCATTATTCAGCACCGGTGGGTTAAACAATGATCTGTTTCTGAGGTTGCTGTGAATAATTCCTCTTGATGCTTCTGTTTTCAAATTATGAATACTGGGAGGTTTGGATAACATGTATTTCTTGATATTCAGCTTTCTGGTATACTTTTGTATATCAATATACATTTGAAATTTATCAAGATTTCTTTTTGGGGCATATTTTAAACCTTTGTCTAATGTAGCAAGTTCAGGTCTCGTTAGTTCTATTCCACTAAGATTATATATGCCTTCTCCTAATATTCTCTTTTTCTTTTGGACTTTCCGTCCTGCTCTGCATCCCCTTTTCTGTTTGGGCTTCTTTCTCTGTTGTGATGTTCTTGTTTGGGGGGAGGGTCTTCGTTTCGGCGATATTCTAAAAAAGACCTTGATTGCTCCTCATCATTATATTCCCTTAGTGGTTCATACCTGTTGTTAGTATGAATTGGACTTCTTGTAGGTTCATGCCTAGATTGTTCATATTCTCCTCCTTCATTTCTGTTCCGATTTGATTGATACACCCAAGATTCTTCTCCATTTGTATTATGTTGGTGTTCCCTTTGCTCATTTCTCTCAGGGTTCTGGTAATAATCTCTTGATTCATTTATGTGTGTGTTATGATAATACTCCCTTGATTCAGTCCTGTAATTATTGGTTTGGTACTCTCTTGGTTGCTGATAATAGTGTGCCAGGTCCACATAGCCAGTATTCCTTCTATTATCTCCCCGATAATATTGTGGAGCATTCATGCGATTATTAGGTGATTGGTATGGTTTTGAATAATTGTGTGGTGACTGGTATGGTCTGTTGTTTCTTTTATTGCCATTATTTTTCCAATAAGGTCTTCTGGGAGACTTTTTTTTTGTTCTATTTTTTCACCAAGACTTTGGGGTTCTTGGGCCATCATCATCCCTATAGGTTCTACTCTGTTCTATTTCTGGTTGTCTTTCATATTTCAAACCATCAGGTGTTTGCGGTCTTCTTTCTGGTGTTCTATAGCTAAATTCCCTTCTTGGAGTGACTATTCTTACCTCTCTATCTGGGGATGAGGCAATAGATCCTGTTTTACCTTGTTTCAGGTTAACCTGCCAATTAAATACCTGTTCCAAATGATAATCATTGGTATCTCTAAGGTACTTTCTTTTCTTCCTTTGTTTTAGTTCTATATCTTTCTGTTCTAGCACCTTGTTTAATTGCTTGGTTAATGTTGTAAAGGGAGCTGTATCTTTAAATGGTTCCAATGTGCTCTTGCACTCAGTAATTTGTTGGTTAATCATCTGTAATTTTCTCTGTTTCCTTTTCAGGGCAAAATTAACTAAATCCATTCCCTTATCATTAAAAAAATTGTACCATTCATTTACTCCTTCTTGATCCACTAAACCATCACAGATGGGGTCCTCCCATCTCAATCTCCTGGGCACCATTTTGTCTTTAATGTACTGTTCATGGGTGGCAATATCCCACCATAGGCTCACTTTTTTCTCCATCAAGTGGCCAAATTTTCTAAAATTAGCATCTAAATCTCCTTTTTCTGTGCTGGGTGCAGTTGAAAAAACATTATCTAAATTAACTGTGCGTTTTTCTACAAAATCTAAAATATCCATTACTGCAGCTATAAGTGTGTTCTGAGATAAAATAAAGTGCTAATAATAAGTAAAAACCAAGCGCTGATATGGATAAATTGAACGTGCTTAAAAAGGTATATTAGGTAAAATTAAGTGCTGGATCAATAAATTAAAGCTGCTATCAATACATAGTGATCAGATTCCCAAAAGATAAAATTGTAAGTATAAAATTGATGCGCTTTAAAATGTGACCAATGTGCAGAAAAAACTGTAGCAGAAAAATGCTTAAATAAATAAATAAATAAATAAATATTGCATATAAACCTAAAATATAAAGGTATAAATAATTCTGGTGCTATTACATGTATTAAATTCCCTAAAGAAATGGTCCAAAAACTAGTGATGTGACGGTGAAAAAATTATTATAAAACTCTAAACATAAAGATTATCCAAGTGGAGATAAGTTTGTAGGAGAAATAAAAGTAATTAAACAATTCCTTCCCTTAATCCAATTGATTGATTCACTGGGTTAAATCATTTGTTTCAGGATATTTGGTTTTTCTTGCATCCCACTTCAGCCATGATACTTTTTTTTTTAAATTCAATACTTTTTATTCATCTTCATACAAAATACATCACATCTCGTATTAAACAATGTACATAAAACCTCATAGTAACACAATCATCTACTACCCTACAAGATGTATATGTCCACCCTACCGGGTATATTCTGCTGACTTTCTTCCCTTTTATACCCCCCTTTACACAGAACTATAAGCCTGGTGGTCAGCCCATTCTATATCTTAGTTACCTGCACGCACATCTCTACTTTAAACTTGGATCTTACACTTTTCCCTATCCTCTTTTTTCCCCTATATTCTATCTAAGATGTTCTACCTTCTCAATCCATGGAGTCCAGATTTTTTTAAATTCCTTTATATTCCCTCCTCTAGCATAAACTGTCTTTTCCTTCCCTATTGTTTCTGAGACCGTTCTAACCCAATCCTCTACTGAAGGGGGTTTCTCTGCTTGCCATCTCCTAGCTATTTCCTTTCTTGCCTGATAAAGGCATCTCCGCACCGCTTTACTCTTCGCCTTCCCATTACCCAAATTTCCCACTGCCCCCAAAACACATACTTTCGGATCTATATTTAGCTTTAGATCGAAAACCTTATTTATATTCTCCACTACTTCCGTCCAATAGCGAAATAGCTTGGTGGGATTTCACTTTTGCTCATATCATATATGTATTTTCCACATCATATGTAACATATCTCCTGTATTTTGACATCTGGGACAGTCGGCATTTACCCTTCTCCCATACTTGAATAGTTTTTTAGGGGTATAATATGCCCTATGCAGGAGCAATAGATGTGAGAACTTCTGGGCCGGTGAGACCGACACCTGGTGACCCCCCTCCAGAATCTCTTTCCATTGAGTATCCGGTATTGTCCCCAGGTCCCTTTCCCATTCCCTTCTACACTTAAGTTTATCTGGTCCTTCCCTACTATTTTTACAAATGTATTGGTAGAATTCTGTTATTAGGCCCCTTGCTCCCTCAGTGCTCTCTATCTTTTGGGAAATGGGAGATTGGCACCAGTTCGGGCCTTGTTCTCCAAATTGGGCCTGCAGTGCGTGCTTGATCTGTACATAGTTAAAGTATGACTTATTCGGAATACCAAATTCCTCCTTTATAGCAGCAAAGGTCTTTAACATATTACCATTATATAGTTGCTCTAATTTTACTATCCCCTTTAATTCCCAAGTCTTAATTTTACCTATCTGTAATAGTTCCTGATAATTCTTATTATTCCATAATGGGCTGTACCTTGCTTCCCCCTCCATCCCCTTCATGCCCTTAATAAAGTTCCACACTTTTAACATTAGTTTAACCGTTGGGGTCCTATAGATAAACGAGTTTGCCTCTAATACCTCCAAAATCCGCCTATGAGGTGCTCCAACAATCATTATTTCCGTGTTGTTATTACTCCCATAACTACTACCTGATCTCAGATGCTGTAGTTGGGCTGCCAGGAAATAGTTTCGAGGATGCGGAACCGCCATACCCCCCTCACATGTCGCTAACTGTAGTATCTGTAGGCTTACCCTGGAGTGCCCTCCCTTCCATATCAACCCTCTAAACGGCATATCTATTTTTTTAAACCACTTTCCAGAGATCCATACTGGTGAGTTTTGCAAAATATACAATAGCTGAGGCAACCATAGCATTTTTAACAGGTTGCACCTACCAGCTACCGACAGTGGAAGTCTCCTCCATATATCAGTCTTTTTCCTAAATTTCTCCAACAGTGGGACCAAGTTATTATTTAGGAAGTTACCCGGTTCTTTAGTTATGTGAATGCCTAGATATTTTGTTTTTTCCACAATTTTTAGTGCGGTTTCCTCCAAAAGGGTACCTTGCTTAATCGGGTCTATTGGCAATAACACTGACTTCTCCCAGTTTATAGAAAGGCCCGAGATCCCTCCAAACTCTGCAAAAATACCCATCACCTGACCAAGTGATCCTTCTGTATCTCCTAAGAAGATAAGTACATCATCCGCATATAATGCGATCCTCTCCTCCCCGGAACTCCTCCGGAATCCCTCCATACTCCTATTTTGCCTTATAGCGGCAGCCACTGGTTCCATTGCTAAAGCAAAGATCAGAGGCGACAAGGGGCACCCCTGTCTGGTGCCTCTCTCCAAGCAAAACTCGCTCGAGAGCACATTATTACTTCTGACCCTTGCTTTAGGTTTATTGTATAGAATTTTTACCCACTTACTAAATGAGGGACCGAACCCATATACCTGCAATATATGCCATATAAATCCCCATTCCAGGCTGTCAAATGCCTTTACTACATCTAACATCAGGGCAGCTCTGGTGCCCGAGTTTTCTGTTGGAGTTTGTACATTCAAAAAGAATCGCCTTATATTTTCACTTGTTGATCTCTGGGGGATAAACCAAGTTTGATCTGGGTGGATCAACCTATGTATTATCCTTTGAAGTCTGCTAGCAAGAATCTTTGCCAAGATTTTTGCATCCGAGCATAATAAAGAGATCGGTCTATAAGAAGCAGGTTCAAGGGGGTCCTTCCCTTCTTTAGGTAATATTATTATTATAGCCTCAGTCATTGACTCAGGTAGTTTCCCCTCCTGATACGCCCATTCAAATACCCTTAAAAGTTCCGGTAACAATATCTCCCCATACTTCTTGTAGATCTCCGCTGGGAGGCCATCCGGCCCAGGGGATTTCTTATTGGCCAGTGCCTTTACTGCTATACCAATCTCTTCTAATGTAATCGGGGCCTCCAATGCCTCAATCTCCAGCCCTGAGAGGGAGGGCAACTTTATTTTCCTAAAAAAGCCATCCATATTCGCCCCCTCCGCTGAGCCCCGGGTACTATATAATTCCTTGTAATATATTTTAAATGTTTCATTAATTTTATCTGGATGAGATGTAATCACACCATCTTTAGTTCTTATAGCGGGGATCGTCGGGGGGGGGGGGAGAATCTGATTTTACAATATGGGCCAGTATCTTCCCCACTTTCTCCCCTTCTCCATATAACATTTGATTTTGAAATAGCCTCTTGTTTTCGGATTTCCAAGTCATTACCTCCTTATATTTTAACTGTTTCTCCTCCCATCTCTGATGTCTGTCTGGGGTTGGGTCTCTCACAAGTTCCCTCTCTGCCGCTTGAAGCTCCTCCCTGGCCTTCTCTTCCCCTGACCATTGAGGCTTTTTTTGACCTGGATACTTGCTGGATCAACAGACCCCGCAAGTATGCCTTCAGTGCATCCCACATTACCCCTCTTACTGTGGTGTCCTCATTTACACTTATAAACTCCCTCAGCCTAGTTATAATTTTATTTGGGTCTGCAAATATCTCAAGCCAGATTGGATTAATTTTCCACATACCCCGTTGTCTATTTAATCCCGTATCCATCCTGGCGGTCACTAATGAGTGGTCTGATACCCCCCTAGGTTGATACGTAATGTCTCTGACTATATGTGCGGCCATATCATTACCTAATACAAGATCAATTCTTGAGAGAGAGGAGTGCGTACCTGAATAACATGAGAACTGTTGCACCCCTGGATTACACATTCTCCAGAGGTCCAACAACCCTGCCTCTTTAAGAAACTGGTCCATTCGGATCCCGTATAAGCCCTGCCCCTTTTTTCCTAGGGGAAATCTATCTATTTCTTTATTTATTGTGACATTAAAATCCCCTACAGCAATAACGGGTATATTCGGTTTATCCACCATGAACTCCAACAAAGAATATAAAACGTCTAGTTTAAAAGGTGGAGGATTATAAATATTAGCTAATATGCATTCCTGACTCCCTATTACACAGTACAGGAAAACATACCTCCCCTCCACATCTATATTGCACTGCCTGCAGGAGAACACAACCTCTTTCCCAATTAACACCGCCACCCCCCTTGAATAAGAGGTGTGTACCGCATGAAACTGGTGCCAATATTTTCTATTTCTTATGTGGGTTTTCGTGTCCCGTGTCAAATGCGTCTCCTGCAGACAAGCAATATCCACTTTAAACGTATCTAGTATATCAAATACCAATGCTCTCTTAGAGGGTGTGCCCATCCCCCTGACATTCCATGAGCCTATCTTTAGTCCCATTTACTAATCTGAAGTAAAGTTAACACCACACCCGAGAAAGAAGGACAGATATCGTCTAAGGGTACCCCTTCTCTGGATCTCCACTGGTCCTATTGTTCTTTGAGGCTTCCTATTATTTACATATTTTAATACATCCTGCTCCATTTCTTCCCATACCACATTTACCCAGGTGTTGGAGTTTATATCGTATTTACAAAATAATAACTGTGTTTTCCCATAACACCCAAAACCAACTTTTCATATTGTGTAACATCCAGTGCAAAACCTGCATATCATTTGTCTCACTACAAACCTTCAAGTTATCCCTATATTTATTCCTATTTTTATCTGTGTCTTCTGTGCTTTTCTATATTCCAACGTGTCATAAGTTCCTTTTACATTTAACGTGCGGCTTACTACCTTATATTGTGTTTTACTATATCCATACTTATTCCCCCCACCCCCCCTCTCCCCCCCCTCCCCAATTTCCCCACCCCCCTTTCGCCCCATCCTTCCCATACCACTCTAGGTTACCCCTAGGGGCTTTTTTAATGGCCAGCCCATATCCACCTACCTTACCATACCACAACCCATCCCCACCCTTACCACCCCACCCCTCCCCCCACCTCCCTCCCTCCCCCCCTATCCACAAAAAAAGATAATTAACACCATTCCCCATCTCATATCCATTTACAACACACACTACAATCCTGCTCCTTTAAGTGAACAAATATATTATTAAAACAAAATTAGCCTTAAGCCCTGTTTGTGTCTACTAGTTCCCCCATAATTCCTCCACTATTTCCACTATTTCCTGGGTAACAGATCCTTCTTATCCTCTAACCAAGCTAGCGCACTGTCCGGGGTCTCAAAAATCTGACTTCCCCCCAGTGCGGTTATCCGTAACTTAGCTGGGTAGAGGAGGGCATATGTAACATTGAATTTCTGGAGGCTACGTTTAACCCCCAGGAACCCAGCTCTACGCCTCTGTAGGTCCGGGGAGAAATCTGAAAATATTGATATCCTGGCATCTTTATATAGGACCTTCCCCAATTCTCTGGCTTTACGTAGGAGAGTTACTTTGTCCTTGTAGTTTAGGAACTTCACTATGAATGGTCTTGGGGGGTTTCCAGGAGGGGGGGTCTAAACGGGACTCTATGTGCTCTTTCTATTGAAAATTGTTGGGAAAATATCTCACCCCCAAACACCCCCACCAACCAGTTCTCCAGGAAAACAATTGGATCTGGACCTTCACTCCCCTCAGGGACCCCCACCACCCTCACTTTGTCCCTGCGAAGTCTATTTTCCATCTCATCAAACTTCCCCACCAACTTGTCGCACTTTTCTCTCCAGCTCTTCACTTCTTGTTTCAGAGGGAATAGCTCGTCCTCTATCAGGCTTATTCTATTTTCTGCTTCCGTCACCCTTTCTGCAGTTTTCTTAAGATCGTTTCGTACTAAAGACAGCTCCTCTTTGATATCCTTCATTTGAACTCCAAGCTCCCCCAGCGACTGCTTACATACATTTATTGCCAGAAGAATGTCCTTTAAGGAGGGCTCACCTTCTGCCTTACATTCTGAGGAGGCTGAGGCCTCCATTTCTTTACTGGAAACACCTGCGCTTTTTGTAAAGGGAGTTTTTGTACTAGCCGTAGCAGTGTGCGGGCTCGACTGTCCCTGACTCCTCCTGTCCACTGCCGCCTTGTTCTGTGCTAGATGCCCCCCTTTATTTGGGGTATGCTCCGCTGCAAGAACCATTTTCTCTAATTTTGCGGAAGCTGCAACCGCCGCTGCTGTTGCCCCTGCCACAATAGGGTGGAGGCTTTTTTCCTTCTCTTTAGCTGACCGTAGAGACTGGGTACCCATATTGTCCTGGTTGGGGTGCTCTTCTCCCTTCCTTCTTCCTGACATATTGGTTCTCACCTTGTAAGTTTACACTTTATTCCACCTGCACAACCCGTATCACAGTGTCACAATATAGCAGTATAGCAGTGTAGCAATATACTTTATTTTTTACTCAAAGGAAGGCTTATCCACACAGTAACTGATCCAGTAACTCAGCCCTTATTTCAATATTTCAATACACGGCAGTCCTTGCTATACATTCATAATGAAAATACAGGTGGCACCAGACTCTGTCACAGAGTGTTAACTGAGGGTTAACAGAGGGTTAAGAGAGTTAATACAATACCTCCCTTCACACAGCAGAGGATACTTCCAGCCCAGTTAATGGGGATGCACAGGACCGAAGGAATGCTTTTATGATCTTCACAGCTGTTCACCCCACCGCTATTTTTAGCTTCCAGACTGCCTCTGATTACACCGCTCCAGCCAGCACACCAGATTCCTGCTCAATCTTTACACAGCACGGCTAGCATGTTAGCTGCTGTGCACACTGAAAGTCCCGCCTCTACCAAACACTGGCAGACTCTGACCTTCGGCTTTCTCCTCCTCCAATCACTCAGACCCGCAGCCAAGCCACGCTCCCCCTCGTCAGGCTTCTGTCATGCACGGAGTATCCACTCCTCCACCTGCTTCTGATCCCACACACGCCCCCAGACAGGGACGCACAGCACTGGCCGCTAACGCACAGGGGATATCAGTCTCATAGGTGACACAGCAGGGGGGCCGTAGACAAGCACCAGCACATCTCCACAGCTAACTAGGCTAACCACAGAGTCATATCCAGGAGCAGGATGGACACACACTCTCACTCCTCTGCTCTCACTTCCATCTGCTTCCGGCCACGCCCCTCAGCCATGATACTGCTGGTAATTCGGTTCTCAGGATAAAGATTTATGCAAGACAAGCAAAAAGATATATCATTGTGCAGTGAGCTTGTGAGATAGTACACAAGCAAACAGCTATAAGAGATACACTCACATACGCCCGGTATATTAAAGGCATTCAGGTATGCAGATTGCAGTCAGCCGCTGTGGACGAGGCTTCCCATAGAGAAACCGCTGCTGTTAAACTCAAGATGTGTTGCAGCACTGAACGTCCTAAGCTCCTCCCACGCGTTGCGTCACTGGCACGTGGCTTTCTCAAGGATAAGCACAGGAAGCCACGGCCTCTGTATTTAAGTCCTATGGCATTGTGGTTACCATGGA
Source organism: Lithobates septentrionalis (assembly GCA_037952835.1). Lineage (NCBI taxonomy): Eukaryota > Metazoa > Chordata > Amphibia > Anura > Ranidae > Lithobates > Lithobates septentrionalis. Next base: position 243,606 of record JBBDGP010002014.1, read on the forward strand.
GACAGCGCTGTGTTCATTGGATCATCATACTGCTTTCTGCTGCTACTGACATGTAGATATTTAGGCTTAAGCCTCGAAGCCTTGGGCAGTAGGGATGAGCTTCGAGTTCGAGTCGAACTCATGTTCGACTCGAACATTGGCTGTTCGCAAGTTCGCCGAACAGCGAACAATTTGGGGTGTTTGCGGCAAATTCGAATGCCGCAGAACACCCTTTAAAAGTCTATGGGAGAAATCAAAAGTGCTAATTTTAAAGGCTTATATGCAAGTTATTGTCATAAAAAGTGTTTGGGGACCTTGGTCCTGCCCCAGGGGACATGGATCAATGCAAAAAAAAGTTTTAAAAACGGCATTTTTTTCAGGAGCAGTGATTTTAATAATGCTTAAAGTCAAACAATAAAAGTGTAATATCCCTTTAAATTTCGTAGCTGGGGGGTGTCTATAGTATGCCTGTAAAGGGGCGCATGTTTCCCATGTTTAGAACAGTCTGACAGCAAAATGACATTTCGAAGGAAAAAACCCATTTAAAACTACTCGCGGCTATTGCATTGCCGACAATACACATAGAAGTTCATTGATAAAAACGGCATGGGAATTCCCCACAGGGGAACCCCGAATCAAAATTAAAAAAAAAATGATGTGGGGTCCCCCTAAATTCCATACCAGGCCCTTCAGGTCTGGTATGGATATTAAGGGGAACCCCGGCCAAATTTTTTTTTAAAAATGGTGTGGGGTCCCCCTCAAAATCTATACCAGACCCTTCAGGTCTGGTATGGATTTTAAGGGGAACCCGGTGCCAAAATTAAAAAAAATAAAATGGCATTTGGTCCCCCTAAAAATCCATATCAGACCCTAATTCGAGCATGCAACCTGGCAGGCCGCAGGAAAAGAGGGGGGATGAGAGAGTGCCCCCCCTCCTGAACCGTACCAGGCCACATGCCCTCAACATTGGGAGGGTGCTTTGGGGTAGCCCCCCAAAACACCTTGTCCCCATGTTGATGAGGACAAGGGCCTCATCCCCACAACCCTTGGCCGGTGGTTGTGGGGGTCTGCGGGCGGGGGGCTTATCGGAATCACGGGGAATGCCACAGGGAAGTCTCGTCAAGTCACCGTGTGTCAGAGGGGGCGGGGCCCCCGTTTTTTAAGAACCGTCAGAAGAGGAGAAGCGTCACACAGCGGGAGCCTCCCTCCATGCCATCATGGATGCGGAGCGGCCCGAAAAGAAGATGAAGAGAAGAAGATGAAGAGAAGAAGATGAAGAGAAGAGCGGGAGCCTCCCTCCATGCCATCATGGATGCGGAGCGGCCCGAGGAGAAGAAGGGAAGAAGAGCAGCCTGAGGAGAAGAAGGGAAGAAGACGCTGACGCCGCGGAGGAGATGCCGGACGAGAACATCGGAGGAAGAACCAGAAGAACCAGAACAACCAGAAGAAGAAGAAGATGGAGGAAGAAACCGAAGGAAGATAGAAGATAGAAGAAAGAAGGAGCATTTAAATAAAGGAATTGTCAAAAACTGTTTCTTGTCATTTTTAACATTTTTGACAGTTTTTTTGTGAAATGGTAGGGGTACAAAGTACCCCCTTAACATTTCACACAGTGGGGAGGGCCGGGATCTGGGAGTCCCCTTGTTAAAGGGGGCTTCCAGATTCCGATAAGCCCCCCACCCGCAGACCCCCACAACCACCGGCCAGGGTTGTGGGGAGGAAGCCCTTGTCCTCATCAACATGGGGACAAGGTGTTTTGGGGGGCTACCCCAAAGCACTCTCCCAATGTTGAGGGCATGTGGCCTGGTACAGTTCAGGAGGGGGGGCGCTCTCTCACCCCCCCTCTTTTCCTGCGGCCTGCCAGGTTGCGGATAAGGGTCTGGCATGGATTTTGAGGGGGACCCCACGCCATTTAAAAAAAAAAATTGTCCGGGGTTCCCCTTAATATCCATACCAGGCCTGAAGGGCCTGGTATGGAATTTAGGGGGACCCCCCACATCATTTTTTTTTTAAATTTTGGTTCGGGGTTCCCCTGTGGGGAATTCCCATGCCGTTTTTATCAATGAACTTTTATGTGTTTTGTCGGACCGGCAATGCATTAATAGCCGCGAGTAGTTTTAAATGACTTTTTTTCCTTTGAAATGTCATTTTGCTGTCAGACTGTTCTATACACGGGAAACATGCGCCCCTTTACAGGCATACTATAGACACCCCCCAGCTACGAAATTTAAAGGGATATTACACTTTTATTGTTTCACTTTAAGAATGATTAAAATCACTGCTCCTGAAAAAACTTCCGTTTTTAAAACTTTTTTTGCATTGATCCATGTCCCCTGGGGCAGGACCCAGGTCCCCAAACACTTTTTATGACAATACCATGAATATAAGCCTTTAAAATTAGCACTTTTGATTTCTCCCATAGTCTTTTAAAGGGTGTTCCGCGGCATTCGAATTTGCCGCGAACACCCCAAATTGTTCGCTGTTCGGCGAACTTGCGAACAGCCGATGTTCAAGTCGAAAGAGAGCGCACCAGCCTAGTGCATTATCCTTGGCAAGTTTATTAAATTAAAAACAAGATAAAAGCTACTCACAAAAGTCGCAGGTAAAGTTGCATATCAAACGCACAGAGGCAATAGTTCCAGTGGTAGGCAGCTGTCCAGGTCCCAGGAGGGAGGCACACGGACCGCCGCTGGCTTACGCGTTTCGAAGGTTTGACCTTCTTCCTCAGAGCCTTAGTGGTGGCAGTCTCCTGCCGACTTTTTATACACATGTCAAGCTGAAGCAAACTGATCAGGTTGGTATCAGGGCTCCTCCCTTAATTGGTGGGCGGTCCTCTAGGGGGGGGGGGTTGGATCTTGGCTTGGTTAGCATTGTTAAAGGGCCATACCATATTGATTTATTAATTTCATTTAATAGTTGGTTAGTTTGCTTCTATTTCCATTATTGTTATCGCTAGTAAAGTTTATCTAACCCATAGTAGGTGAGCTGAAAGGGTCGTAACAATAGTTACCCATAGACAATCTGTTCATCCACCCTCACATCCATAAATCACATAGATGATACAGAGTAATGTGCAGTGTTCAGAGGATTGGAAGTATGAAAAAGGGGGTGTACCTTATTGTCTGTGGATCTGATGCCATCTCCTCTGCTTGAGTGCGTTTGTCTCTGCAGGGGCTGTGTCTGTGTGGGCTACCATTGCTGACACGTTCGCTCCTATGCCCCATGGGACCGGGTGGAACGCACGCCGCCGATCAACTTCTGGGTTGCGGTCCACAGGGCGGAAGTGCAGTCGTGATGTCACATCCCGTGCGCCTTACGGCGCCTGGGATGTGACTCAATAAGGTAAACAGTGGTCTCCATCTTGCCGTAGGCACAGATAGAGGTCAAAGTCAGACTGATAGCGTCTGACTTCAGGCTAGAGAGAGTGGGAATGATTAAAATGTGTAACTAGAATAAAAAATAAAAAATATATATAAAAAAATAATAAATAAATAGTGGTGAGCGATAGTATGTAATGGTAACAGGGAAATTTCAAAGGGGACCAGGGGAGGGGAGTGGTGAGGTCCGGTCTGAAACAGTAGCTAAAGATGGCAATGCTCAGAACATGTGTATTTAGAAGCCGGCAGGAGACACACTTACATTGTATTTAAAAGGTAGTAAAATACATACAATATACCTACCCCCCCCTAGAGGACTGCCCACCAATTAAGGGAGGAGCCCTGATACCAACCTGATCAGTTTGCTTCAGCTTGACATGTGTATAAAAAGTCAGCAGGAGACTGCCACCACTAAGGCTCTGAGGAAGAAGGTCAAACCTTCGAAACGCGTAAGCCAGCGGCGGTCCGTGTGCCTCCCTCCTGGGACCTGGACAGCTGCCTACCACTGGAACTATTGCCTCTGTGCGTTTGATATGCAACTTTACCTGCGACTTTTGTGAGTAGCTTTTATCTTTTTTTTAATTTAATAAACTTGCCAAGGATAATGCACTAGGCTGGTGCGCTCTCTTTTTTTCTCTCTTTTTCTTTCAATACTAGGACAATCCCATCCTTTGAGAGCAGCAAAGCCGAAATCCATAGTCCTTCTTGAACTTTTTTAGCCAACACACCAGTGCGCAAGAGTACTTTTTTCAATGTTCAAGTCGAACATGAGTTCGACTCCAACTCGAAGCTCATCCCTACCTAGGAGTTGTCTTATAATATTGTATAGCCTGTGTATGTCCATTGTAAACATTTCTGAGTTCGGCCTAGATTATCTTTGCAGCCTAAAGCAACACTGTACTTGTGGCATCACTGAAGATATATGCTAAATTCTAATTATTCTAACTTTCTTCTCTGTGTAAATAAATGTAATTGTTTATCTTTTTGCCCTGTTATCGTTCGTTTTTATTCTTATATAGACAAAGGTTTAATCACTTATATTTGTATCGTTAATCATTTAAGTGAGGTATAAACATAGCCAACACAAGCTGTGGACCTCTGCAGCTCCTCCAGAGTTACCATGGGACTCTTAGCTGCTTCTCTGATTAATGCTCTCTTGTCCAGTCTGTCAATTTAGGTGGGCAGCCATGTCTTGGTAGGTTTGCAGTTGTGCCATACTCTTTGCATTTTCAGATGATGAATTTAACAGTGCTCTGTGAGATGTTGAAAGCCTGGGATATTTTTTTATAGGCTAATCCTGCTTTAAACCTCTCCACAACTTTATACCTGACCTGTCTGGTGTGTTCCTTGGCCTTCATGATGTTGTTTGTTCACTAAGGTTCTCCAACAAAACTCTGAGGGCATCACAGGACAGCTGTATTTATACTGAGATTAAATTACATACAGATGGACTCTATTTACGAATTAGGTGACTTCTGAAGGCAGTTGGTTCCACTAGATTTTAGTTAGGGGTTATCAGAGTAAAGGGGGCTGGATACAAATACATGCCACACTTTTCACATATTTATTTGTAAAAAAAAATTGAAATCATTTATCTTTTTCCTTACACTTCACAATTATGTGCCACATTTTGTTGGCGTTTTTGGTTGTAACATGACAAAATGTAAAAAAATTCAAGGGGTATGAATACTTTTTCAAGGCACTATACATCTCTGTCTCGGTGAATGTGGGGTCTGTGAGGGAGGAATTATCAGAATCTGGAAACTTACCAAGATAACCAGCCCTTTACTTAAATTATTAAGGGGCAGGTAGTTTCTCTGATTACTTATTCACAAAACACAATTTTCAAATTGAATAAACACACACTGTGATCAAGTCCTTTATAAAAAAAACCCTCACATGGTGACATCATCCAGCCCTATACTGTAGTTCTATCATGAATCATGATGAACACTTGACAGCCTGACAACACAAAAGAAATGACACACACTAACAATCTTGTCCCTATGGACTCTTATCACAACTGACAGATACCCATCTGAATGACAGCAAAGGAGTGAAAGGCAGTATTTGTTCAATGACATCAGCCAGTAATCACAGACCCGTTGTAGCTTCCAGACAGGAAATCCCCCAGCTAGAAGATAAATGTGGCTGGGAATGCATCATTGGTTGCAAAGATGTAGGTAACCACCAATTGCCTAGCAACCAATGAGGGCCCTGTGTGGGAAGCTGTCACATTTAGTGGCAGCAGCAATTCTGCTGGAGGTCCTGTTCAGTGGGTGGGTGAACAGGCCATTTAATTAATTAATTCAGCAAATGGTAAACAGCCACAGTTTGCAGCAAACCTTGTGTCACAGATAACTTAAACCTCATTCCTACTTTTTGTATTTGTTTTTCAAAATAATAAAAATTTATTGAAAAGTATCAATTAAAAATACCCACACGGGCAGACAATTAACATATTAAAAACAGTGAAATATCTCTAATGAGAACTGGAAAGAAATACATGTAGCAAATACATTTGTACTGGAAATGGAGCGAGTACAAAGAAGGGCAACTAAGCTAATAAAGGGTCTGGAGGATATTAGTTAGGAGGAAAGGTTGCAAGCACTGAACTTATTCTCTCCAAGGAAGAGACGCTTGAGAGGGAATATGATTTCAATTTACAAATACCGTACTGGTGACCCCATAATAGGGATAAAACTTCTTTGCGGAAGGGAGTTTAACAAGACACGTGGCCACTCATTAATATTAGAAGAAAAGTGGTTTAACCTTAAAGTGGGGTTCCACCCAAAAAACAAAAATACCTGGAAAAATTCTAAAAAAAACAAAAAAAACATTTGGATATTTTTTTTTCACTTACCTCTAAATGCCTGTTGCTAGGTGGTCCCTCGTAGTCTGCCTGTTCCTTAGCCTGGGCTGGTGACATCACTTCCCCCTCGGCACAGGAAGGGCTCCGCTCTGCTCCCTCCCTCCTGTCAATCATCTGGGACCCATTACAGGTCCCAGGTGATTAACGGTCAATCACGGCGCGCGGCGCCGCTCGCGCATGCGCAGTGGGTGCCAGGCTGTGAAGCCACAGCCCGGCGCCCACAGTTGAAATGCCGGCGCCGACGAGCGGATGGGGGGGACGAGCGGGGCTTCGATCCCCCACATCGCTGGACCCAGGGACAGGTAAGTGTCCAATTAAAAGTCAGCAGCTGCAGTATTTGTAGCTGCTGACTTTTAACTTTTATTTTTTTTTAACGGCCCCCCTGGGTGGAACTCCTCTTTAAACTACGTAGAGGGTTTTTTTACTGTAAGAGCGGCAAGGATGTGGAATTCCCTTCCACAGGTGGTGGTCTCAGCGGGGAGCATTGATAACTATTAGATAAGCACCTTAACGACCATAACATCCAGGTATATTGTCAGGGCTGGCTCAGCCCTTCCTTCTCTGAGCTGGCCGCTCAGCTGTTGGCTAATTGCCAGCTCTCATCTCTCTCCACAGTAAACCAGCTGTTGTGGATCTGCTTGTCAGTCCTGCCTACTTAAAGATCTCCAGCTCACTTCATTTCTGGCTTTGCCTTGGTCACATCACAAGAAACCATTTCCTGCATTCCTGTTTAACCACTTCCCGCCCGCCCTATAGCAGATTGACGTCTGGGAAGTGGTTCCGTTATCCTGACTGGACGTCATATGACGTCCAGCAGGATAACATGCCGCTGCACGCCCGCGGGGCGCGCATTGCGGCGATCGGTGGAGCGGTGTGTCAGCCTACACCAATCTTGGTAAAGATCAGCCGTGTCCAATCACGGCTGATCACGCTGTCAATAGGAAGAGCCGTTGATCGGCTTTTCCTCACTCGCATCTGACAGACGCAAGTAGAGAAGAGCAGATCGGCAGTTCTCCTGACAGGGGGGGTCTGCGCTGATTGTTTATCAGTGCAGCCCCCCTCAGATCACCACACTGGACCACCAGGGATCACCACTAGGACCACCAGGGAAGGGGCAACATTTGGATGGCCAGGTATGTACCCCATGGCCATCCACATGTGCCCAATGTGCCCAATCTGTGCCAATCAGTGCCCACAAATGGGCACTGATTGGCACCATTATGTTTTAGTTATGCCCAGCAATGCCACCAATACATTTTATCAGTGCCGCCAATCAGTGTCATCAGTGCCACCTGTCATTGCCCATCAGTGCCACCTGTCAGTGCCCATCTGTGCACATCAGTGCCCATCAGTGCCCACCCATCAGTGCCCATCAGTGGCACCTATCAGTGCCACCCATAAGTACCCATCAGTGCCACCCATATGTACCAATCAATGCCACCTATGAGTGCCCATCAGTGCCGCCTATGAGTGCCCATTGGTGCCACCTATGAGTGCCCATCAGTGCACACACCAAGGGCCACCTATCAGTGCTCATCAGTGCCCATCAGTGCTGCCTATCAGTGCCCATTATCAGTGCCCATCAGTGCCACCTCATCAGTGCCACCTCATTGGTGCCACCTCATCGGTGCCCATCAGTGCCGTCGTATAAGTGCCCGTCAGTGCAGCCATATCAGTGCCCGTCATTGAAGAAGAAAACATACTTATTTACAAAAAAATTTAACAGAAACAAAGAAAAACTTGTTTTTTTAAAAAAAATTCGGTCTTTTTTTATTTGTTGCACAAAAAATAAAAACCGCAGAGGTGATCAAATACCACCAAAAGAAAGCTCTATTTGTGGGAACAAAATGATAAAAAAATTATTTGAGTACATTGTAGTATGACCGCGCAATTGTCATTCAAATTGTGACAGCGCTGAAAGCTGAAAATTGGTCTGGGCGGGAAGGTGTCTAAGTGCCTGGTATTGAAGTGGTTAAAGACTGGCTTGCTGGCATCCCTTCTGGCTCATTATCCTGCTTGCTGTTCCTCTACTTGGATCCCTGACTTCGGGCCTGGCTGATTACCTGATCTGGTTACTAAACTCTGGCTTGGCTGATTACCCGATCTGGTTACTGAACTCTGGTTTGGCTGACTACCCGATCCAGTTACTGGACTCTGGCTATGCTTTGACTACGCTTACTCTAGTTACCTTTTTATTTTTATTAATAAACAAGTGTGATTTTACAGTACTTCTGTCTCGGTCTGGTTCATGGTTTCCGACAGTAGGCGAAGGCCATGAATTCAGAAGATACAGTCAATCCACTTGTTGGTAATATTTTTTCCAGATTGGATGAGCAATATCACCACATGGATCAGTTTGCCATGGTGCTACAAACACTCCTGAGTCGCACGGCTCACCTGGAATCCCCCACTGTGGCTGCTCCGGTACAACCTGAGTTGCAGGCTGTCCCTGCTGCTGCACCAGTCTCTGTGCAGGCACCCGCCTTGAGTATTACCTCTATAAGAGGTATGTCTGGTTCCGCCCCACTTCCCCAGCTATTTGGGGGTGATCCAGTTCAATGCAGAGGGTTTCTCAACCAAGCTGAGATATACTTTGAGATGCTGCCCCAGGCGTTTCCCACGGACAGAAGCAAAGTAGGGTTCATGTAATCTTTGCTTTACGAGAGAGCCTTGGCCTGGGCTAACCCTCTATGGGGGACACAAAAACCTGTTGTCTTGAGTTACCCTGAGTTTGTGGCCTCCTTTAAAAGGGTATTTGATGTTCCCGCACTCTCTGCTTCTGCTGCCAAGTGCCTCATGTCTATCAAACAGAAGACGAGAACTGTTGCCGACTACACCATTGAGTTCCGTACTCTGGCAGCAGAGGTTGCTTGGAACAATGAGGCCCTCGTGGCTGCTTTTTCTCATGGTCTCTCAGATTCCATCAGGGGTGAGATAGCAGCCCGAGATATACCCACTGAGATGGAGAGCTTGATCTCGTTTGCCATCCTCATTGACTCCAGACTCAGAGAAAGACTCTCTTTTAAGGAGCACTTGCAGAAGCCTCCTGTATGTTTGCCTCCGAGCTTTGCAGTCCCACCCGTGCCTCCCTCACCTCCCATGCCTCCTGGTACCGAGTCGGTCAGTGAAGATGAACCCATGCACTTGGGCTTCACACATCTCTCTGTGGATGAGAGAGCTTTTAGGAGGAGGGAGAGATTGTGCCTTTATTGTGGCCAGGCAGGTCACTTTTTGAAGTCTTGTCCTACCCGTCCTGGGAACACCTGAACCTTGAGGTCCTGTCTTAGACAGACCTTAGGTGGTGTTGTGTCATCCCCAGTTATCCAGAAGGATAAGCCCTTGGTTTTGGGCACCCTTTCTTGGGCTGAGTCGTCTATCGAGATACAGGCTCTAATCGACTCTGGGGCTGCAGGCCTGTTCATTGATGCTGCCTTTGTATCAAAGCACTCGATTCCACTGCAGCTGCGTGACACTCCACTTGCCATTGAGGCTCTTGACGGGAGACCTCTACAGCCTGCCCATGTGACTCATGAGACAGTTCCATTGTCCATGGCCGTAGGGGCTCTTCACCATGAGATAATCCAATTCCAAGTGATTTCCTCTCCTAAGTTTACACTGGTTATTGGTTATCCTTGGTTACAGAGGTACAACCCCTCTTTTGATTGGATCCGTGCTGAGGTTCTCTCCTGGTCACCACAATACAGTGAAACATGCTTCCGGAAGGTAGCCAAGGTCCTGTGTACCTCTTCACTCTCCTCCTTGCCAGAGGAGTACCGTGATTTTTGCTATGTCTTTGACAAAGGTTAAGCTGGTAGTTTGCCTCCACACCGGCCGTATGATTGCGCAATTGACCTTCAACCTGGTGCCACTCCGCCTCGTGGCTGGCTTTACCACTTGTCGGACTTGGAGGATAAAGCCATGGAGGAGTATGTTGCAGCCGCACTTTCTCAGGGTTTCATCCGCAAATCCTTGTCTCCTGCTGGTGCTGGTTTCTTCTTTGTGAAGAAGAAGAGCGGTGAACTGAGACCTTGTATTGATTATAGAGGTCTCAATTTGATTAAGAATGCCTACCCAATCCCGTTGATTACAGAGTTATTTGACCGCCTCAAGGGAGCAACGGTTTTCACTAAGCTTGATCTGAGTGGGGCTTACAATCCCGTGAGGATTAAAGAGGGCGACGAGTGGAAAACTGCGTTTAATACCAGAACAGGCCATTATGAGTATCTCGTAATGCCTTTTGGCCTTTGTAACGCCCCGGCAGTTTTCCAGGAATTTATTAATGATGTCCTCCGAGATTTGTTGCAGTTATGTGTGGTGGTTTATCTCAATGATATCCTCATATTTTCCAAGTCCCTGGAGAGCCACCACATAGATGTCTGTAGTGTGCTTCAGAAATTAAGAGAGAACAATCTCTATTGTAAACTGGAGAAGTGCGAGTTCCATCATTTTCACTGCTGGTTTTTCAATGGACCCAGAGAAACTTTTGGCAGTCCTACAGTGGCCTCGACCCATGGGAGTAAGTCCTCTGCAGCGTTTCCTGGGTTTTGGCAACTATTATCGGAAGTTTATTCATAACTTCTCGTCTCTGGTCAAGCCCATGACCGATATGTCCAGAAAGAATGGTAACCGACAGAGTTGGTCTCCGGACCCATTAAGGCCTTTGAAAGTCTCCAGGCTGCCTTTGTTTCTGCTCCTGTGTTGGCACATCCTGATCCTACGTTATCTTTTATCCTTGAGGTTGATGTTTCTGAGACTGATGTTGGCGCCCTTCTTTCTCAACGTCCTACCTCTGAAAGTGCTATGCATCCTTGTGGCTACTTTTCCAAGAAATTGTCACCTACCGAGTGCAATTACGAGATTGGTGACAGAGAGCTGTTGGCAATCATTTTAGCCCTGAAAGAATGGAGACATCTCCTCGAAGGTACCACTGTGCCAGTTCTCATTCTTACTGACCATAAGAATCTCACATTCTTGTCTGAGGCTAAACGCCTCTCTCCCAGAAGGGCGCGATGGGCTCTTTTCTTGTAAAGTTTCAATTACATTGTCTCATTCTTACCCGGTACTAAGAATGTAAGGGCTGACGCTTTGTCCCGACAATTTTCCTCCACTTCCAAGTTGGAGTCAGTTCCGGTTCTTATGATCCCTCCTGATCGTATTCTGGCTACGGTTCACACCAGTCTTACTTCTCCTTTGGGTGACAAAATTCTTACTGCTCAGGTCAATGCTCCTCCTGAGAAACCTGGTGACCGCTGCTTTGTCCCAGAGTATCTCTGTACTGCCGTGCTCCAGACTTACCATTCTCCCAAGGCAGCTGGCCACCCTGGTAAGGATTAACTCGTTTCGGCCATTTCCCAACAATTCTGGTGGCCTAGTCTACGTGCTGATGTAACTGCCTTCATAGCTGCCAGTTCCATGTGTGCTCAGAGTAAGGCTCTGTTTCCACTAGTGCGACTTATTTTGCGACTTGACACATGTCAAGTCGCATGACAAGTCAAAACCCATGTATTTCAATGGTCCCCGTTCTCATTGGTGCGACTCAAGTCGCAGCGACTCGAAAAAAGGTTCTTGCACTACTTTGTTCCGTCTTCGGTGCGACTTGTTCTCCATAGAAAGGTATTAAGTCGCAATGAAGTCGTATGTACATGTCTGACACCGCGACTTTGTTGCGACTTCCACGGAAGTCTACGGAAGCACATGATCTCTGCTCCTCCCAAATACATCACTTCCTATATCGATGTATGTGAGTGTGGAAGACAGCAGGAAGCATGCCTAGGGCTAAAAAAAATAAGCGACAAGTGCATGACAATGAGGAAATTATTCGGCTTGTCAGACAACGTCCGGCAATATATGACCTCAGAGATCCAGGTTACAAAGATCATGCAAAGAAGGAGAGAGCATGGTTGGAGGTGGCTCGCATATATTATGAGACATGGGACTCTTTCTCAGCCACAGAACGTTCTACAAAAAGTAAGTGGTTGATATATGCTGCTTAACACTTTCTGTAACCAATGGTTGTGTGCACTGTTTTTTCTTGGTGGGGACCGCTTCTCCTGGCAGGATATCACAATGGTTTGGCAGGAGGTAATCCCATGTCAACACTATCTGTGTTGATGGTGTCATTTATATAGTTACTTTCCTGTTACCTGTGGCTGCAGGAAAGTAAATTTGTGTGTGTGGGCCAGCAAATAATTTTTGTCCACGGTCCTAATAATATTAAATAATATTAAAGATGGCCCTGTCAACATCCTCCAGCACATGTCAAATTATGTAGGTGTCATGGGTAATATATGTAGCGGTTGTTTTAACACCATCCATATCAATTATGCAGCCTAGCAAATGAATGACCTATAGGCAGTGACTAAATTTGTTTTAAAAAATGTATACTTTGCTTTATATTTTGTAGTGCACTCATTACAAACTCGATGGAGAAGTCTCAAAGACTGCTACAACCGGTACTTACGCAAATTAAAAGAAGGAAGGAGTGGTTCCGGCTCTAAAAGATTAGCCCCATATGCCCATGCCGGGGATCTTGAATTTTTGAAACCAGTGTTGGAAATGCGAGAGTAAGTTATCAGCAGGCACATGTTACGAATTCTACATATCATATAGTAATGCTTACTTTAAAAATATGTGATTTGTATTTCAGAACCCAAGCAAGCTGGGAAGACAGCACACAGGGTTTGGCAGCAGAAGATGAGGCAGAGGAAGCTGCGGAGGAGGAGGAGCAAGAACAATTCCAAGACAATGTTGACAAGGAACTGTTCGTAGATGAATCAAGGTCAACATCAAACTCAATGAATGAGGAGGATGCAGAACCAGGACCTAGCAATGTCTCTAGGCCTTTGCGAAGGTCTTCAAGGGTCAGTGCCCGGCCTGGTAAACCCATGGATAAAATTTTAGAGGTAGTCAATCAGATGATCACTAAAATGGCTGAAAACCAGTGTGAAGACACAGCATTTCTCACTGTAAATTTAGGCATATGTAAACAGGTACCCCCTGAGAAAAAATATGCACTCAGGATGGCTTTAATGTCAACTGCTCAATCATTTGTGGGTGAGGGGCCAACAACATCCTCAGCATATATGCAACCCCCCCTTCCCCAATATCCCCCTTATCAACAATACACTCACTTTCCAAGTACACAGTATGCTCCACCAATAAACCGTCCATACTGTGACCAGTATGGTAATATACTGAATCCCTCAAGGCCACGCATGTTGCATCCAATTCCTGACCCCACTACCTCTACCCTTGGCCCCCCAACCACTCACCAACTTAGGCAGCCTACACCCAGTCATGTTCCGCCTTTTCTGGAAAGGAAATATTACCCTGGTCCATCAGTGGATTTCCCTGGACCAACCAATAGTTCCGTTTCTGGGACCACTGAAAACAAAACATACGAGCAATTGTAATTTACAATTATTATTGAGGTGTGTTTAAGACTTGTTCTCTATTTTTTGTTTGGTTGAGGAGGCCAAAACAACAACTGTTGTAATTTTAAGTTCATGGAACGTATTTCTTTATTTTTGCCTTATTGCAAAAAGAGTTGTCTTGTAAAAAAGATTCAGATATTTTTTTATATTTTTGAAATAATTTTATTTACGTGTTTTTCTGAGAGAAATAGTTTATTATTTCACTATTTGTTGTGCTTGATAAAAAATAAACAAAATGGTGTAGTTCACCCAACACATAACCAAAAAATTTTGTGTGCTTCCCTGCACAAAAAAAAAGAAATAAAAATTATTTTGTTTACATTGTGCATTTTCGGCTTATCCTTTTTTCTAATTTGAGGAAACTACCTGTTATTATGCTTTTGGATGCACTGAAACATAACATACATCAAAATAATATTCACAGAAAATGCATGACATACATTATGCTATGGCATCCTGCTGCCAGGGGACAGAACCAGCAGCAGACAGAAAATAAGATGAGAATCCCTCACGCACACTGGCACCATTGGTGGTGCCCCTACTGGCACTCCATTGTGCACCTTCCAGATCGTGCATGAGGGAATCTTCAAAAAGATAGCCATCACGAATTCTCACAAAATTGTGAAGAACACATGCTGCTTTTACTGCAGATATTGCATTCTCCATTTTTAAATTAATGGGGGTATGGAGCAAACGCCACTTGTTGGCTAAAATGCCAAAAGAACATTCTACCACTCATCTTGCCCTCGTTAAGCGGTAATTGAAGATTCGCTTCTCTTCACTCAAACACCGGATTTGAATAAGGCCTTAATAGATGCTCACTGAGAGCAAAGGCCTCATCCCCAACAAACACAAATGGCATTGGCGGCCCATTTGTTCCTGGCAACGGACAGTCCTGTGGCAGGTCCAGAGCATTTTCCCGCAACATTCTTCCAAAGGAAGATCTTTGGAAAATACTTGAGTCTGAGCTGCTGCCATATGATCCAATGTCTATATAGCTGAAACAATAATTGGCATCAGCCACTGCAAGTAAGACAAAAGAAAAATATTTTTTGTAATTATAGTATTTTGTTCCACTGCCAATGGGCATCACTACCCTCATATGTTTGCCATCAATTGCCCCTAGACAATTTGGGAAATTGCAACGATCCCAGAAAAGTTCCGCTTTCTTGCACCAATCGTCGGAAGTGGGCTTCTTCAGAACCAAATCACTAAGGACATTCCATATGTCTCGGCAGGTCTCGTGGACAATAGTGCTGACTGTAGTTTTGCCAACCAAAAATTCAAAATGCAAACTGGAAAAGGAATGTCCAGTTGCCAGGTACCTAAAATGGAAAAGTACATACATTTTAGGATAATGATATATATTGACACTAAGCTACATCAATAAACCCAAAAAACAGAGCTAGGAAGGAGGTGCCTGAGGAAGTGAAGAAGGAAGAAGAGGAGCAGGAGAAAGACACAGGTGATGTAGAGGCAGAGTTAAGATTTTAAAACCAAGCTTACGCACAATTACATGCTAGTAGTTATTTTTGGACTTCATGTAAAGATGATGAAAGAATGATGTGGATCTCCAAAAGCCACATAGAAGTTAAGAAGAAGAAACAGTAGGTATGAACATTTACCTCAATGTTATTATGAGTCTTTCAGCAGATGGAATACTCCTTCTGAAACTGGTGTTTTGGCGCTCTAGATGACTAGAGAGCAAAGCCAACAATTCATCAAAACTGTAAAGAGAAAAAATAGGGCTAGTATCTACACTGACCATGTAAAAATCAAACATTTACAAATGGAGTTACATTTTTCTAACAATTTGATCAGGTTCTAGTTAACACTTCGAGCTATTCAAATCTAAAAATACTAAAAAGAGTAATAATGACCAGGCATATACACATTTTGAGAAATATATCTGGCAGCATTTGCAAGTTGACATCAAAAAATGTTCTCACCTTCTAATTGACATCCTTGTATAGTTGAAAAATTTTTCATCATGAGCCCGGAGGTCATTGTAAAGGACCCCAAACTGGCCTCTCACTTCCCTTTGGGCAATGATGGGATGTATCCAAAAGCGATGCCTTCTCCTCCTCCGGTTATCCTCCTCTTCTTGATCTATAAATGCTGCTACAGAAGCCAAAATGACTGCTGACCCAACATACTGCATAGCCAACATGTTTGCTAACAAACATACAACACGAGACAACCAAACAGGAAGGGGCAATAAATAAGCAGGATAAGGAATTACATCACTAGGACTAAATCGCAGAACATCCAAGTCGCACAAAGTCGTAATTAAAGTCGCAACAAAACGCAACACAAATCGCAACGCACAATCGCAGTGTAAAGCGCGCGACTTTGGGGACGCAATAGTGGAAACATAGCCTAAGACTCCACGACAGCTTCCAGTGGGCCTCCTACAACCCATACCCAATGGAGAGAGGCCCTGAACCCACCTGTCTATGGATTTCATTGTGGAGTTGCCCAACTCCCAAGGCAACACAGTTATTCTTATGGTGGTTGACCGGTTTTCAAAGATGTGTCATTGTATTCCACTTAAGAAGTTGCCCACTTCTAAGGAACTGGCTTCCTTTTTTGCTCGGGAGATCTTTTGCTTACATGGTCTACCCAAGGTGATTGTCTCGGACAGGGGTAGTCAGTTTGTGTCCCAGTTCTGGCGAGCCTTTTGTACACAGCTTGGAATTCAGCTTGCTTTCTCCTCTGCGTATCACCCGCAGTCTAATGGGGCCGCAGAACGAGCTAATCAGTCCTTGGAGCAATTCCTACGTTGCTATATTTCTGACCATCACAACAACTGGTCAGACCTATTACCATGGGCAGAGCTTGCTCACAACAGTGCCTTAAATTCTGCTTCCCGATTGTCTCCATTTATGGTGAATTATGTTTTCAAACCTTCCATGTTGCCTGACTCGTTTGTTCCGCAGAGTATTGCTGCGCTAGAGGAGCATCTCCGTGGTCTTAGTTCCACTTGGGCACAAGTCCAGGAGGCTTTGCGTCATGCTAATGATAGGTACAGACTCCATGCTGACCGCAGACACCTGCCTGCGTCTTCCTACCAGGTTGGGGACAGGGTCTGGCTGTCATGTCGCAACCCCCGACTTCGTGTTCCCTCACTGAAGTTCGCACCTCGGTTTACTGGTCCTTTCCGTATCCTTCGCAGGATTAACCCAGTGGCTTACGCGTTGGACCTTTCTCCTAGTATGCCATCTCAAATGTGTTTCATGTCTCCTTAATGAAACCGTTGGTCTGCGACCACTTTACCACCTCGGTGCCATGTCCTCACCCTATACAGGTTGAGAACCATGAGGAGTATGAGGTACAATCCATTGTTTACTCCCGTAAGTTCCGTGGGCGCATACAGTACCTGGTGCATTGGAAGGGGTACGGTCCAGAGGAACGCTCCTTGGTCTCATCCTCAGATGTACATGTTCCTGCCCTCCTCCGTGATTCCCATAAACGTTTTCCACTTAAGCCCGGTGGTCCTCCAAGGGGGAGGGGTCATTCATGTGGGGGGTACTGTCAGGGCTTGCTCAGCCCTTCCTTCTCTGAGCAGGCCGCTCAGCTGTCGGCTAATTGCCAGCTCTCATCTCTCTCCACAGTTAACCAGCTGTTGTGGATCTGCTCATCAGTCCCGCCTACTTAAAGATCTCCAGCTCACTTCATTCCTGCCTTCGCCTTGGTCACATCACAAGAAACCATCTCCTGCGTTCCTGTTTAAAGACTGGCTTGCTGGCATCCCTTCTGGCTCCTTATCCTGCTTGCTGTTCCTCTACTTAGATCCCTGATTTCGGGCCTGGCTGATTACCCGATCTGTTTACTGAACTCTGGCTTGGCTGACTACCTGATCTGGTTACCGGACTCTGGTTATGCTTTGACTACCCTTACTCTATTTACGTTTTTATTTTTATTAATAAACAAGTGTGATTTTAATGTACTTCTGTCTCGGTCTGGTTCATGGTTTCTGACATATATACAATGCAATACTGACATATAATCACACACATAGGTTGGACTTGATGGACTTGTCTATTTTTTTCAACCTCACCTACTATGTAACTATGTAACTATGTAACCCAAGATGAAGGATTGAATATTCTTCCCTTCCCAGTTCGGAACCCTACATGTTTTGCGGTGAACCGCTTCCTCAGGAGTATAACACAGAGAAGAATTTGTTCTATAAGAAATCAAACACATATATAAACAATCTCCATATAACAAGGCAAAAATAAATATATTGAGATTGCATACTATGGAGCAAATCACCAAATCACTGCCATAATAGTGAGACACCGCATACCTGCAATACAAATCAGTGCATCTTAGTAAATATATCGATTAATCCCCATCTGTAATGCGTCACCCAAGAGAGACTGGGCAAGGATACTCACCAACAGGGCTAACACGACAAACCAATCAACTCAAAGCCGCAATGGCAGTCTCCTGGGCGAGTGTGGGAGTAAGGTGGAGGTAGAAAAGTAGTAAAACTGAAACAGAGGGATAAGTATGAGACACAGCACACCCTTGAAAGGATAGCTAGTGAGGTATAAAACAGGGATCGTAGATTCCTCAATGTCTCTGTGAACCCCACTCACACAGTAATGCCAGCTACACATATGTAAAAAATATATGGTGATATGCACCGACCAAGGTTCCTCAAAGAATTAAACCAATGGTACCAAGACTTGCGGGGGAATATTGATCCTCAGAAATGGAGCTCAAGGCTAGCGGTCAAGTGCTTTAATATGATACTATATAGAAAAGATACCAAAAGAAAAATATATTTTCTACCTCCACCCACACTTGCCCGGGAGACTGCCATTGCGGCTTTGAGGTGTTTGGTTTGTCAGTGTTAGCCCTGTTGGTGAGTATCCTTGCCCAGTCTCTCTTGGGTGACGCATTACTGATGGGAATTAATCTATATATTTACTAAGATGCACTGATTTGTATTACAGGTATTACAGGGGTGTCTCACTATTATGGCAGTGATTTGGTGATTCGCTCCATAGTCTGCAATCTCAGTGTATTTATTTTTGCTTTGCTATATGAAGATAAATTCTTCTCTGTGTTATACTCCTGAGGAAGTGGTTCACCACGAAACATGTAGAGTTCCGAACCTTTGAAGGGACAAATATTCAATCCTTCATCTTGGGTTGTTACATGCATTTCTTTCCAGTTCTCATCAGAGATATTTCACTGTTTCAATATGTTAATTGTCTGCTCTTGTGGTTATTTTTCATTTATACTTTGCAATAAATTTATATTTTTTATAACAGTTTTGAGCACTGTGAGTCTATACTGTACCATGAAAGTCCAGGGTTGCCTCAAATTTTCTGTCTTTCTTTGAACTAATTGGACAAAGGTACATTATGTTATATATTCCTCTCTAAATCAGTAGTGACATTTTTTTTTAATACTATTGGTGGTATTCAAACTATACTTTATAGAATTACTTTGATGTGGTTGCTAGGTTGCCAGTGATGTTGGATGGAACTGTCAGAGGAGCTCTCTCCTGCTGATGGTATTATTTGATCTTTGGGCCGCAGTACTGGCGCCCACCAGGGGGTGGTTCCTGGCAGTGTGGAGCCGACATCATCTCCTGCAATCAGGCATCACCTAAGCCTGATTGCAGGAGATATGTGTAAATACACACACACTTTGCCTTGGTATCTTCCTTGTGCCCTGACCTGATTCTGTGAGCTCTGAAAACTGATCCTGATCCCATCTCTGAACCTGATCCCGTCTATGAACCTGATCCCTGTACCTGAACCCTGTGCCTTGTACCTGTACCCGTCCCTCCTGTGATCCTGTTACCCTTACCTTTACCTTACAGCCTGATTGGCATCCTCTCCTTGCCCTGTTTGTTCCCTATCCCCAGCTGCTGACCTCCCATTGACGACCCTGGCCTGGCTCCGTTTATGATTCCGGTATTCCCCATTATATGTATATATCTGTCTGTTTATTATTATTATTTGTGGGTTTCTGTTTGAGGTTGGTTGGTTGCACATTGTATTATATTGGAGGTGATTGTGTTTATTCACTTATCTTAACCACCTGACAACTGGGCACCTAAACCCCCCTCCTGACCAGACCAATTTTCAGCTTTCAGTGCTCTCACACTTTGAATGACAATTACTCAGTCATGTAATACTGTACCAAAATAATTTTTTGTCCTTTTATTTCATACAAATAGAGCTTTCTTTTGGTGGTATTTGCTCACCTCTGGGTTTTTTATTTTTTGCGCTATAAATTAAAAAAGACCGAAAATTTTGAAAAAAATTTTTTTTCTTAGTTTCTGTGACAAAGTTTAGCAAATTATTAATTTTTCTTCATAAATTTTGGCCACAAATTATACTGCTACATATCTTTGGTAAAAAATAACTCAAATTAGTGGATATTATTTGGTCTTTGTGAAAGTTAGAGAGTCCACAAGCTATGGTACAAATCATAAAAAATTGATCACACCTGATATACTGGTGGCCTCATCACATTTCTTGCGATCCGAACAAGCCAGGAAAGTACAAATACTCCCCAAATGACCCCTTTTTTGAAAGTAAACATTCCAAGGTATTTAGTAAGATGCATGGTGAGATTTTTGATGTTGTAATTTTTTCCCACAATTCTTTGCAAAATAAAGTTTGTTTTTTTTCCCCACAAAATTGTCATAGCAATAGGTTATTTCACTCACATAGCATGTGTATACCACAAATGACACCCCAAAATACATTCTGCTACTCCTCCTGAGTATTACGATACTACATGTTTGGGACTTTTTCACAGCCTAGCCACATAGAGAGGCCCAACATGCAGGGAGCACCATCAGGTGTTCTAGGAGCATAAATTACACATCTAACTTGTTGACAACCTATTACACTTTTGAAGGTCCTGGAGCACCAGGACAATGACACGTAACACTGATGTGGCAATGATGACAGATGGCACCGATACGTGGCACTGATAGCACGTGGCACTGATGACAGATGGCACTGATACATGGCACTGATGGCACGTGACACTGATGTGGCACTGATGACAGATCGCACTGATACGTGGCACTGATGACACATGACACTGTTGACAGATTGCAATAATATGTGGCTCTGATGACACGTGGAACTGATGACAGATGGAACTGATGACATGTGGCACTGATGAAACGTGGCACTAATAAGTGGCACTGATGACAGATGGCACTAATACGTGGCACTGATGACACCTGACACTGATGAAAGATGGCACTAATACGTGGCACTGAGGACACGTGGCACTGATGACAGATGGCACTAATACATGCCACTGATGACAGATGGCACTAATACGTGGCACTGATGACTGATGGTACTAATATGTGGCACTGATACGTGGCATTGATGACATGTGGCACTGATAACAGATGGCACGTGACACTGACAGGTGGCACTGATGACAGATGGCACTGATGACAGATGGCACTGATACGTGGCACTGATGACACGTGACATTGATAGGTGGCACTGGGGGCAGGTGTCACTGATAGGTGGCACTGGGGACAGATGGCGATGGGGACAGATGGCACTGATAGGTGACACTGGGGACAGATGGTGATGGGGACAGATGGCACTGATAGGGGACACTGGGGACAGATGGCACTGTGTTGTGTTAGTAAGTGAATTTTTTCACTCACCACTGCAGCCGTTCGCTCTCTCCCTCCTCGCACGCTGTCTCTGCATGAGGAGGGAGAGCCAGCGATGAGAAATGATCTCATATGTTTAGATATGAGATCATCGCTCATTGGATACTCTGATCGAGTGCTAAATGGCCACTGTGATTGGCCATTTAGCACAATCTGTGATTGGCTGTTAAGGATGAGCCGAACACCCCCCGGTTCGGTTCGCACCAGAACCCGCGAACGGACCGAAAGTTCGCACGAACGTTAGAACCCCATTGACGTCTATGGGACTCGAACGTTCGAAATCAAAAGTGCTCATTTTAAAGGCTAATTTGCATGGTATTGTCCTAAAAAGGGTTTGGGGACCCGGGTCCTACCCCAGGGGACATGTATCAATGCAAAAAAAACTTTTAAAAACTGACGTTTTTTCGGGAGCAGTGATTTTAATGATGCTTAAAGTAAAAAAAAAAAAAAAAGTGAAATATTCCTTTAAATATCGTACCTGGGGGGGGTGTCTACAGTATGCCTGTAAAGTGACGCGTGTTTCCCATGTTTAGAACAGTCCCTGCACCAAATGTCATTTTTAAAGGAAAAAATCTCATTTAAAACTGCTTGCGGGTTTAATGTCATGTCGGGTCATGGCAATATGGATGAAAATCAGTGAGACAAACGGCATGGGTACCCCCCCAGTCCATTACCAGGCCCTTTGGGTCCTGTATGGATATTAAGGGGAACCCCGCACCCAAATTAAAATAAGGAAAGGCCCTATATACTCTGAACAGCAGTATACAGGCGGTGCAAACAAGACAGGGACTGTAGGTTTGTTGTTAAGTAGAATCTCTTTGTAATTTTGAACGGGTACATTTTTAACGTGTTTAGCTCCAGCCAAAAAATCTTTTTTAAGCTTTTTGGAAAACATAGGGAAGGGTTATCACCCCTGTGACATTTGTTTTGCTGTCTTTCCTCCTCTTCAGAAGATTTCACCTCACTTTTTTGTCCCAATGAAAAATGTTTTTTGAAAATTTGGGTTTTTTTGTGGAACAAGGATTGGAAAGCATCAGTGGAAAGGAGAAATTGTTTTCCCATATTAACTCTTACAGGAGAGAATTTCCCTTCCTAGGGGTAGATTTCATCTCACTTCCTGTTGTCTCCTTCCGTTTGCAAGTAGGAGTCGTTTGTAAGTTAGATGTTTGAAAGTAGGGTCCTGCCCTATATACTCAGCAGAAATTTGGGCCTTAGGTGTTGCTGTGGCCACAACACTGTAAGCCCTCACAGGGCCCTGCTGTGAAATATTAGATCAAGAATTGTAATTACATGCCCCTGTTGAACAGGAGCTGAAAAATTAGGCCTTAGGCACTGGTGCTGGTGCCACAACACTGCAACCCCTCACAGACACTCTAGTTGGAACGCAGGAACGAGCCCTGCTGCAAAGTATTACATCAAAAATTGTAATTACACGCCCCTGTTAAACAGGGGCTGAAAAATTGTGCCTTAGGCACTGGTGGTGGCGCCCAGAACCAAAAATGTTCTTACAAGCTATCAGCGTGATGATTGAGGAGGAAGAGGATAATTACTCAGGGATAGTCACTCAGCATCAGCATAGGCAGTCTTTGAAGGGATCTGAGATTTCAAAAAAAATTATTCGGTTACATCAGCATCAGGTGCTTGGTAGCTGGTGGTGATCCAAGACTGATTCATTTTTATGAAGGTCAGCCGATCGACCGAGTCGGTGGACAGACGCACCCTGTGATCAGTTACCACGCCTCCAGCAGCACTGAATGTGCGTTCCGAAAGAACGCTGGATGCAGGACAGGCCAGTAGCTCAATTGCATACTGTGCAAGCTCTGGCCAGTGATCCATCCTCAAGACCCAGTAACCCAGAGGATTTTCGGTGGGAAAGGTGTCCAAGTCTGATCTTGCCCCTAGGTATTCCTGCACCATGTAAAACAGACGCTGGCGATGGTTGCTGGAACCGATCATACCTTGGGGCTGCGGACCAAAAAATTGTCTGAACGCATCGGTCAGACGGCCACCTTCTCCACCGCTCCTTCTTTGACTGACCGAAGCCTCAGCAACACGTTGTCCAGAAACAGGAGTTTGTAACCTCCCAGTCTCTGGGAACGCGTTGCACAGACCTTTCTGCAAGGCCTCCCGAAGATGTTTCATCCTCTGCTCCCTCTGCGATGGCAAGATAAGGTCCGCAACCTTACCCTTGTAACGTGGATCAAGGAGGGTTGCCAGCCAGTATTGGTCCTTCTCCTTGATACCACGAATACGAGGATCCTTACGCAGGCTTTGCAGGATCAGGGAGGCCATGCAGCGTAGGTTTGCTGAGGCATTCGGTCCGGAGTCCTCTGGGTCACTAAGGACAACAACGTCCGCAGCCACCTCCTCCCAGCCACGTACAAGTCCATGTGTTCCTTGGGACTGATCCCTTAAAGACTGCTGCTGATGCTGAGTGCCAGGCTCCACCTCCATACTGACACAATCTTCCTCCTCCTCCTCCTCCTCCTCCTCCTCCTCGTCCTCTTCCTGTGTGATCGGCGGGCACGCAGGAACACTGTCTGGATAAAGGGGGCCTTGAGAGCTAAGGAAGTCCTCCTCTTCCTGCCTCTGTTCTGCCTCAAGTGCCCTGTCCATTATTCCACGCAGCGTGTGCTCCAACAGGTGGACAAGGGGGACAGTGTCACTGATGCATGCACTGTCAGTGCTCACCATCCTCGTGGCCTCCTCGAATGGTGACAGGACAGTGCATGCATCCCTGATCATGGCCCACTGGCGTTGGGAAAAAAAAACAAGCTCCCCTGACCCTGTCCTGGTGCCATAGTCGCACAGGTACTCATTGATGGCCCTCTGCTGCGTGTGCAGCCGCTGCAGCATGGCCAACGTTGAGTTCCACCTGGTGGGCATGTCACAGATTAGGCGGTTCTTGGGCAGGTTAAACTCCTTTTGGAGGTCCGTCAGCCGAGCACTGGCATTATATGACCGGCGGAAATGCACACAGACTTTCCTGGCCTGCCTCAGGACATCCTGTAAGCCCGGGTAACTGCCCAAGAACCGCTGCACCACCAAGTTAAGGACGTGAGCCAAACAGGGCACATGGGTCAGTTGTCCCTGTCGGAGGGCAGAGAGGAGGTTGGTGCCATTGTCGCAAACCACCATTCCTGCCTTAAGTTGGCGTGGCGTCAACCACCTCTGAACCTGCCCCTGCAGAGCTGACAGAACCTCTGCCCCAGTGTGGCTCCTGTCCCCCAAGCACACCAGCTCAAGCACCGCATGGCATCTTTTGGCCTGCGTACTTGCGTAGCCCCTTGAACGCCTACGGAGCACCGCTGGTTCCGAGGAAGAGGCCATGGAGGAAGAAGAAGAGGAGGGGGTGGAGGAGAGAGGTGTGTCACAATCAGCATTTTGGAGGCGTGGTGGCGGAACAACCTCCAACACTACTGCACCTTGTCCTGCATCCTTCCCAGCTGCCAGCAGAGTCACCCAATGCGCCGTGAAACTTAGGTAACGTCCCTGTCCTTGCCTGCTGGACCATGAGTCAGCGGTAATATGCACCTTACCGCTGACCGCCCTGTCCAGCGAGGCATGGACATTGCCTTCCACATGCCGGTAGAGAGTCGGAATCGCCTTCCGTGAGAAAAAGTGGCGTTTGGGTACCTGCCACTGAGGAACCGCACATTCCACAAACTCACGGAAGGGGGCAGAGTCTACCAACTGAAAAGGCAGCAGTTGAAGTGCTAGCAATTTTGCCAAGCTCGCATTCAACCGCTGGGCATGTGGATGGCTGGGAGCAAACTTCTTTCCGCGGTGCAGCAGCTGGGGCAGGGAAATTTGCCTGGTACAATCTGACGTCGGTGTACCAAAAGCAGATTGCCCACAAGTACTTGGCTGTGACACACCTAATTCTACACCTTCATTCCTCTCACTGCAGGTCTCAGAGAGGACTGAAGGTCTAGTGGGGTTGGAAATCTCAGCTGATGAGGAGCAAGGAGAGATCCTCTTTGTTCTTTGGTGTGGGTCTTTTAGATACGCTTGCCAACGAACTGCATGGCAGGTCAACATATGTCTGGTCAAGCATGTGGTACCCAAGCGGGAGATGTTTTGGCCACGCGAGATACGCTTGAGACATATGTTGCAAATAGCAGCGGTGCGATCTGATGCACTCGTCTCAAAAAAGGCCCACACCAAAGAACTTTTTGAATAACGCGCAGAGACTGCAGCGCCCTGCACATGTGGAGCTTTGGGGTGTGATGCAGTCAATGTGCTGCCCTTAGGCTGGCCCCTGGAGGGCATCCTGCCTCGTTGGTGATGTGCCGCCTCCTCCTCCTCCTCCTCCTCCTCCTCCTCCTCCTCTCTCCTATCAGGCACCCACGTTGAGTCAGTGACCTCATCATCCCCTCCCTCCTCATCACTGGAGCAAACCTGGCAGTATGCTGCAGCAGGGGGAGCATGACTGCCAGATTGCTGTCCTTCTTGGGCACCCCCTCTGTCCGTGCTCATGTTACTGCCTTCATCGAGCTCAGTATCATCATCAGAGCCTTCCAAACGCTGGGCATCCTCCTGGAGCATGTACCCAACACTGTGGTCAAACAGTTCGAGGGAATCCTCAGGAGGACATGGTGGAGCTAGGGAAGGAGTCACTGATGACATTGAGCTGAGGGAAGAGGCCGCTGCTTTGCCAGACAAAGCACCCTGGGCATGGGTGAGAGAGGATGAGGAGGATGAGGACGGCTTGGTCATCCACTCGACCAAGTCTTCCGCATGTTGCGGCTCAACACGGCCAGCTGCCGAAAAAAAGGCCAAGCGTGTCCCATGGCCACGTGCTGATGAGGATGCACCGTCTCCACGACCAGCACTAGACACAGAGCCTGCTTGCCCTCTCTTATTGGCTTGTGACTGTCTGCCTCTCCTTCTTGGCCTTCCAGACATACTAATGGCCTGTAGCTGCACTAAGCTGGGATAGAACACCTGTAATTTTCTTCAGGTAGCTTTATATACTGTAACCAGACAAGCCTGCCTGTCAGTAGGAAGATAACAGGAACGGATCTAGCTGAACACTGTGAGCAAGACGCACTGCACTAAATGTAACTAGCAGGAACGGATCTAGCTGAACACTGTGAGCAGGACGCACTGCACTAAATGTAAATAGCGGGAACGGATCTAGCTGAACACTGTGAGCAGGACGCACTGCACTAAATGTAAATAGCAGGAACGGATCTAGCTGAACACTGTGAGCAGGACGCACTGCACTAAATGTAAATAGCAGGAACGGATCTAGCTGAACACTGTGAGCAGGACGCACTGCACTAAATGTAAATAGCAGGAACGGATCTAGCTGAACACTGGGAGCAGGACGCACTGCACTAAATGTAAATAGCAGGAACGGATCTAGCTGAACACTGTGAGCAGGACGCACTGCACTAAATGTAAATAGCAGGAACGGATCTAGCTGAACACTGTGAGCAGGACGCACTGCACTAAATGTAAATAGCAGGAACGGATCTAGCTGAACACTGTGAGCAGGACGCACTGCACTAAATGTAAATAGCAGGAACGGATCTAGCTGAACACTGTGAGCAGGACGCACTGCACTAAATGTAAATAGCAGGAACGGATCTAGCTGAACACTGTGAGCAGGACGCACTGCACTAAATGTAAATAGCAGGAACGGATCTAGCTGAACACTGTGAGCAGGACGCACTGCACCAAATGTAAATAGTCTAGATAGAAGATAACAGGAACGGATCTAGCTAAACTGAATACAGTGTATATATATATATATATATATATATATATATATATATATGCAACACCTGGGATGCATATATATATACACACAATACACTGTAAGTGCAGCTAACTGACTGACTGTTCTGCCTAATCTATCTAACTCAAATCAAATGACACTGTCTCTCTCTCTCTCTCTCTCTCTCAGCACACCGGAACACACACTACACAGGGCCGCCGTGTAGGCGGCCTTATATAGTGTGGGGCGTGTACTAAATCCCCTGAGCCATAATTGGCCAAAGCCACCCTGGCTTTGGCCAATTACAGCTCTCTCTACTGACGGCGCTGTGATTGGCCAAGCATGCGGGTCATTGTGCATGCTTGGCCAATCATCAGCCAGCAATGCACTGCGATGCCGCAGTGAATTATGGGCCGTGACGCGCCACACGAATTTGGCGCGAACGGCCCATATCGTTCTCAATTCGGCGAACGACCGAACAGCCGATGTTCGAGTCGAACATGGGTTCGACTCGAACACGAAGCTCATCCCTATTGGCTGTGTCCAAGGGACATGGCCAACACAGATTTCCCCCCCCGCATACGCCCGCGCGCATGGGGAATGTAAACAGGAGGATACCCAGGGACGTCCTCCCGGCAATTGAGCGCCGTGCTGTAGCATTTAGTATTAATATTTCACTTATACACGTTTGGGTCTCCTCTGTTGCAGTCCACACAGTTCTGGTCTTACCTGATACTTGACACAATTTTTCTGCACCTGTTTGACAGATATACTGTATGTCAATACATTTTTTTTTACATCAAGGACAATTCTTGCTTTCTTTAAGATTACCTCTATAGGGTTACGGCGTGAAGGTAACACCAACACCCAAAGACCAATTTTAGCACTGACAACTGAAGGCCAATCTTTCCGCACCTGTTTGACAGGTGCATATCATTTCATTTTTTTACAGCAAGGCTAAATCTTGCTTTCATCAAGAGTACCTCTATAGGGTTACGGTGTGAAGGCAACACCAACACCCAAAGACCAATTTTTCAGCACCTGTTACTTCTATCCAAAGTCTGTGAAAGAGACACCAGAATTTATCCAAAAAATCTCTAATCTTGTTCCGAGTGCACAAAATTGTGGCCTCATCACACAGACTGGCTCCCCAAGCCATTGTTTATAAAGTTATAAAGGAATTTTTAACTTTTATTGTTATTTCTAATTGTTATGGTTTAATTTTAAGAATCAGTAAATCACTGCTCATTTAAAAATTGTGTTTTTAACAAACTTAAGGGAAATAACCAGACCTCCATAATCATTATATGCAAGTAATCTGGCATACAAGCCTTCAAAATGGACAGTTTTGATTTTTCCAGTTCAGGTCCCATGGCCTTAAATAGGGTTCGTTATTTGGTTCTGAACGTTTGCGATGTTCGAAAGCTCTGTCATGAACCAAACAGAGGGTCGTTCGGCCCATCTCTACTCTAGAGCCCTTTATTATCTTTATTTCATCTTTTAGTCAACACAAATGCCAAAAAAATTACATAAAATCAGGGCAGTTACAATACCCTGTTAGATTAACTGGAACAATGGAAATGTATCTCAATACCACCCCAGGATCCACAAAATTCCACTATTAAAAAAATCTAGGATTTTGGTATATAATATCATTTGTTTATGGTATTCCTCCAATATATAACTCTTTTTCCCACTTACTTTATTCCTATTCTTTTAATAATATACAGTAGATATAGCGTTGATGACAAAAAGGTAGTCAAGAGCAAATACCTCTTGAAATCTTTGTATACATTCCTTTCCAGGATCAGTATACATGCTGCTATTATTTAACCCTTAACATTTTTATTTATTTATTTATTTTTAAATTAATTTCATATGTTCTGCAAATTGAAAACCTTTCAAGTACAGCTACTGAATTATCCAAGGTAGATACAAACGTGGTTCAAAAGCAAATCATCCAAATAAAAAGAAATGTTACCTGATTCGAAACCCACCAATATACCTGAATATTGTTTTCTATCAACAGTGCAAGGAGATTTCACTGCAAGTTTAAAAATCAAAGTTGAACATAGGAGCCCATTGTTTTACCCCTTCAAGATCTCAAACCATCTTATAGATATGTCAATTACTTATAAGACTTGAACTGAAGGTCTAATACAAGATTCCTATACATCAAAAATCATTTGCATTGAACCAAATTTAGTCAATGTCTCCAGAATATGATCCCTTTGACTACAATCAAAAGCCTTCTTGGCAAAAACACTATTTTAACACAATAAAAATTACTTGTTTTGCATCAACTATATGTTTCAAGGTGCGTATATTGAAAATTGATATGTTAATGCATTTAGGTAAAAATTCCTGTTATAAATGCCCTGTTAAATGTATAATATTACAAAACTACTAAATCAAGTCTCACGATGCTAATAGGATTCATTCTGGCAGCAAGACTAGCTGAACAGCACACACAAAATATCTAGATAAGGCCGAACTGTACACACACTAAGTGAATGCTTTTCTCTTAAAGGTTTAGCATTAACTAATACAAACTATTGATTACATCCTGTGGGCTTTATTACAGGCAACTCCCTGAAGTCCCAGTGAAAGGCTCAATAAAGGCTAAGACTTATCTTTCACCCTATTTGAATACTGATTTGTAAGTTTAGCTTCTTTGAAAATCGGGACAGAAAGACACTCTTGGGAATACTGATATTTTCAGAAAAAGCTTAATGAGCAACTCCAGGCGACAAGTAAAATTGGTGACCTGTTAATGTTATCTAGGAAACATGACAGCTAGGCTTAAAGCAGGTATTACATATGACCTTTTATTGTGATTAAAACGTACATAGAAAGAAATGATTGATAAGAAATATTTACAGAGTAATTGGCTGTACACTCAGATCCTGTGGCCAGAATGGCCTTGTAACTCATGGACATGCAGACTTATCAGCATAGTTTAACACAGACAGTTCTACATAAAATTTGAACATATATAAAAGACAATATGACTTCAAAATGGCTGGACTACTTTTCAAATCACATTAAATACATATATATTCATATCCGTTACAATTAAAACATTTGAATGAATAGTAGCCCAGACTGCGATTCCAAGAGGAAAACAAATCAAACATAGAGATTCTTTGTGCAGACATGCAACACTGTACCCAAATAAAATTGATGTCCTTTTTTTCCCCCTACAAATAGAGCTTTCTTTTGTGGTATTTTTAAAAAAACAATATTTTTACTTCCTGCTCTAAAACACATCCCATAAAAAATGTAAAAAAAAAAAACAATGTATTCATCAATTTAGGCCAATATGTATTCTGCTACATATTTTTGATAACAAAAATCCCAATAAGCATATATTGATCGGTTTGCGCACAAGTTACAGCATCTACAAACTACGGGATATTTTTATTTAATTGTTTTGTTACTAGTAATGGCTAGGGATGAGCTTCGAGTTCGAGTCAAACTCATGTTCAACTCGAACATTGGCTGTTCGCAAGTTCGCCAAACAGCGAACAATTTGGGGTGTTCGCGGCAAATTCGAATGCCGCGGAACACCCTTTAAAAGTCTATGGGAGAAATCAAAAGTGCTAATTTTAAAGGCTTATATGCAAGTTATTGTCATAAAAAGTGTTTGGGGACCTGGGTCCTGCCCCAGGGGACATGGATCAATGCAAAAAAAGTTTTAAAAATGGCCGTTTTTTCAGGAGCAGTGATTTTAATAATGCTTAAAGTCAAACAATAAAAAAGTGTAATATCCCTTTAAATTTCGTAGCTGGGGGTGTCTATAGTATGCCTGTAAAGGGGCACATGTTTCCCATGTTTAGAACAGTCTGACTGCAAAATGACATTTCAAAGGAAAAAACCCATTTTAAACTACTCGCGGCTATTGCATTGCCGGTCCGATAATACACATAGAAGTTCATTGATAAAAACGGCATGGGAAGTCCCCACAGGGGAACCCCGAACCAAAATTAAAAAAAAAGACGTGGGGGTCCCCCTAAATTCCATACCAGACCCTTCAGGTCTGGTATGGATTTTAAGGGGAACCCCGTGCCCAAAAAAAAAAAACAAAATGGCGTGGGGTCCCCCCAAAAATCCATACCAGACCCTTATCTGAGCACGCAACCCGGCAGGCCACAGGAAAAGAGGGGGGACGAGAGTGCCCCCCCTCCTGAACCGTACCAGGCCACATGCCCTCAACATTGGGAGGGTGCTTTGGAGTAGCCCCCCAAAACACCTTGTCCCCATGTTGATGAGGACAAGGGCCTCATCCCCACAACCCTGGCCGGTGGTTGTGGGGGTCTGCGGGCTGGGGGCTTATCGGAATCTGGAAGCCCCCTTTAACAAGGGAACCCCCAGATCCCGGCCCCCCCAGTGTGAAATGGTAAGGGGGTACTTACCCCTACCATTTCACTAAAAAACTGTCAAAAATTTTAAAAATGACAAGAGACAGTTTTTGACAATTCCTTTATTTAAATGCTTCTTCTTTCTTCTATCTTCCTTCATCTTCTTCTTCTTCTTCTGACCCTCTCATCCCCCCTCTTTTCCTGCGGCCTGCCAGGTTGCGTGCTCGGATAAGGGTCTGGTATGGATTTTTGGGGGGACCCCACGCCGTTTTTTGTTTTTTTTTTTGTGCGGGGTTCCCCTTAAAATCCGTACCAGACCTGAAGGGTCTGGTATGGAATTTAGGGGTGAAAACTAAAACTAAAACAATAGTGTCTGCGCTAGAAGAAAAAAATCCCATCAATCAAAAGTGCAGCAATAATAAACATAAGCAACATAAATATTTAAATAAATAGTCCACTGGAGTGAAAATACCCCTATGTACTTGAATATAAAGTGCACAGTGCTAAAATAAAATACACAATGAGAGTGATAAGTCAAAAACCTATCACATAAATATCAAAGAAATAAAAGGGGATATAACTCCTGGTGAATAAAAATAAAGTCCAAGACAGTGTGTATCCAGAGATATAAAAGTGCCCAGAAGAAACATAGTCCGAAGATTTAGTGAAATTCACATATCCTTCCTTCCAAACGTGTATCACCAAGAAAACATGCTGTAGTGTCTTCCAGCCACCCCCACAGGTGTATATGCTCACCTTCCTATGTGTGACACAGCGATTAAACTATGTCAAACAAAGCCTTGGAGCCACTCCTGTGCTCATTTGGAATCAGCTGTGTAGACCTCCAATACTCTCAAACGAAGGTAATATATGCAAAAGAAAAAAACTCCATAGCGCAATATTGCAAGATGTAATAAAAGGATTTTAATAAAATAATTCTCTCCCCTTGATGGGGTACTCACATGCTATGGGTGCGTGAGTGCACCATCCTTAACAGACAATAAACGGTCAATCTCGCGGTGTGGCGTGTGATGCGGTATATGTAACGAAACTCTCCTTCTCTCTCTCTGCTGACAGCTCCGTCCAGGCCCCTCCCCTACGCGTGTTCGGCACCGGGACCACGTGCCTTCATCAGGGGGAATCTGATTGGACGGGAGCTCCAGAGTAAATTTATAGCTCCGGCGGCCATTTTGCCTAAGACCGCGGACACTATTGTTCGTAGGCTACAGCTACGTCCATAGCGGCCATTTTCCCTTGGACCATGGATCAAGCTAAGGTAAGCCATGTCAATCATGGCAGCCATTTTGCCTAGGACCACACATATAAGTATAACCCTAGTAGAATGTAGAGGTAGCCCCTACAGCCATTTTTCCTAAGACTACAGACATGCTAAACCGTAAGGTATGCACTAATGATGATACGACCGCGCAATGAGCGATCCAATAAAGCATTGTGCAGATGTTTAAATAGTTGCTTTAAGATGAATAAATTATTTAAATGATTATGTACAGGACGGAGCGGTCTAGCAAAGAGAGCACCGCCACGCACCCCACACGCTCAGATAACCACAAATATTTATATATCACAGAATATCCTATCTAATATGTAAAAAATCAAGCATAAAAATGATGTATATATTCGATAACCCCAGGAATAAATCGATAGAATTAAAAAAAAAAAAAAATAAAAATAACAAATTAAAATTAAAATATTAAATGAAATAAAAAAACTACACTTTATTATAGGAATATTAATATTAGAATGTGTGTATACTAAGCATGTCTAAGAACATATTAATAAAATCACTGTGGAGAGATAATTGAACTATCAAGAGGAATAAAAAACCATCATAAGTATATGATCTATAATAAATGCCCCAACTCAACTCAAAGAAACAAGGAAACAGAAGTAATAAAAGAGTATACCACCAAAGTCAACAATATCAATAATTACTAAGGAAACATCTCAAATCAAATTCTCTATTCAATCCCCCAGGGACCAAAGATCCAAGCTGGTGTATCCACCAGGATTCCCTTTTACTTATCTCTCTGACAAAATTGGAACCCCTCCAGTGGCGTTTGGGTGCCTCAATTCCCCAAAACTTCATGCCAATGGTACTTTGGTTGTGTACCCTCTTAAAGTGCACATATAAACCATGTTTATCGGACCCATTGCGTATGTGCCTCACATGTTCTTCCATGCGATCTTTGAGAGCCCTAGTGGTGCGCCCCACATACACCAGGTCGCATGGGCACTTCAAGGCATAGACCACCCCTACTGTGTCACATGATATGAAATCCCTAATCTTATACGATAAGTTGTTTCTAGGGTTCGAGAATTCCTTTAACCTCCTAGTGTTATCCGGAATCCTTCTACAACTATAACACCTCCCACAGCTATAGAATCCTTCTAGGTCCAGAAACATTTTAGGTTTTGGAGGGGGTGGGTCTACCACATTATGTATTAGCCTGTCCCGCAAACTGGGAGCTCTCTTAAAAACAAATTTAGGCTTATTCGGGAGAACATCTTTAAGTTGGGTGTCCTGTTTTAACACACTCCAATATTTACATATGATCCTCCTTACTTCATAACTTTGTGCAGAATAATCAAGAACCACATTAATACCCTCATGATTATCATCGTTGGTTACTTTAGTGACATCTTTTAAAAGATCCGCCCTACTCATGCTTCTAATCTTACTTCTTTCCTTCTCCAAAAACTCCTTCTGGTATCCCTTCTCCAAGAACATGGTGCTCAGCCTCTCTGACTGGGTCTCGTAATCCAACATCCTAGTGCAATTCCTTCGCATCCTCATATACTGTCCTCTTGGGATGTTACTTAACCAGGGTTTGTAATGGCAACTTGTAACCGGAATGTACGAATTCCGGTCCGTAGTTTTGAAGAAGGATCTGGTAATGATACCCTCACTGGTATTGAAAATCTCTAGATCCAAAAAATGTATACTCTCTGTACTCACATTCCAGGTGAGGGAGATGTTGCGATCGTTGACATTCATGGAGTTTAGTAATCCCATCAGACCTTCCATATCCCCTCTCCAAATGATTAAAAGATCGTCTATAAATCTCTTGTAAAGTAAGATATCTCCATTATCATCCCTTAGATTCTCCTCTTCCTCCCATTTAGCCATGTAGAGATTTGCTACACTAGGGGCGAATTTGGCGCCCATCGCGACGCCTTTCTTCTGTAAGTAGATCTTGTTGTCATACCAGAAAAAGTTGTTCCGTAAACAGAAGTCCAAACACTTCAAAAGAAAGAACGTAAAATCCTCATCAATTGAGTCTTCCTTGTCCAAGGCCCACTTAACAGCATTCAGGGCGCCCTCATGATCGATGTTAGTGTACAATGAGGCTACATCTCCTGTAGCCATAATCATATCCTTATGTGCAGTACACCCACCAAGCAGCTGCAGAGTGTGCTTGGTGTCTTTAAGATAGGCGCTTGTTTTCTTCACTAACGGCTGTAGATCTGTTATAAGGGAGGGGTTGAAGTTCGTTAATTAATCATGAGTGACTATAAGAGTGCCTAGCAATCAAAGTGGACTTTTTGCTTCAAAAGTCAGAATAGCAAGAGGCCAAGATAAGATCAACACATAAAACTTAGGTAAGACAGTCAGAGCAACAAATAATGTCATGGTTGTTTGCACAGGGCAATAGATAGAGAAGGCCACATACCAGAGACACACACACAGAGACAGCAGGCAGATCCCAATTTCAGTTAACGGTGGAAGATGTGGATGAGCTGACACATACCAGAGACACACACAGAGACAGCAGGCAGATCCCAATTTCAGTTAACGGTGGAAGATGTGGATGAGCTGACACATACCTGTAAAGAGACAAAAGGAATGATCAGGTGAGGCAGAACTTAGTGCAGAGAATGAAGTGCATATCACTTGTAGAAAGAATCACTTAGAGGAAGAAGCCTTAAGGATAGAAGCCCCATGCAATGTGCTCCCCCCAGCAATGTGCTGACCCCTTAAGGATGCTCAAATTTATACTGTTATAAGGGAGGGGTTGAAGTTTGTTAATTAATCATGAGTGCCTATAAGAGTGCCTAGCAATCAAAGTGGACTTTTTGCTTCAAAAGTCAGAATAGCAAGAGGCCAAGATAAGATCAACACATAAAACTTAGGTAAGACAGTCAGAGCAACAAATAATGTCATGGTTGTTTGCACAGGGCAATAGATAGAGAAGGCCACATACCAGAGACACACACACAGAGACAGCAGGCAGATCCCAATTTCAGTTAACGGTGGAAGATGTGGATGAGCTGACACATACCAGAGACACACACACAGACAGCAGGCAGATCCCAATTTCAGTTAACGGTGGAAGATGTGGATGAGCTGACACATACCAGAGACACACACACAGAGACAGCAGGCAGATCCCAATTTCAGTTAACGGTGGAAGATGTGGATGAGCTGACACATACCAGAGACACACACACAGAGACAGCAGGCAGATCCCAATTTCAGTTAACGGTGGAAGATGTGGATGAGCTGACACATACCAGAGACACACACACAGAGACAGCAGGCAGATCCCAATTTCAGTTAACGGTGGAAGATGTGGATGAGCTGACACATACCTGTAAAGAGACAAAAGGAATGATCAGGTGAGGCAGAACTTAGTGCAGAGAATGAAGTGCATATCACTTGTAGAAAGAATCACTTAGAGGAAGAAGCCTTAAGGATAGAAGCCCCATGCAATGTGCTCCCCCCAGCAATGTGCTGACCCCTTAAGGATGCTCAAATTTATACTGTTATAAGGGAGGGGTTGAAGTTCGTTAATTAATCATGAGTGACTATAAGAGTGCCTAGCAATCAAAGTGGACTTTTTGCTTCAAAAGTCAGAATAGCAAAAGGCCAAGATAAGATCAACACATAAAACTTAGGTAAGACAGTCAGAGCAACAAATAATGTCATGGTTGTTTGCACAGGGCAATAGATAGAGAAGGCCACATACCAGAGACACACACACAGAGACAGCAGGCAGATCCCAATTTCAGTTAACGGTGGAAGATGTGGATGAGCTGACACATACCAGAGACACACACACACACACAGAGACAGCAGGCAGATCCCAATTTCAGTTAACGGTGGAAGATGTGGATGAGCTGACACATACCAGAGACACACACACAGAGACAGCAGGCAGATCACAATTTCAGTTAACGGTGGAAGATGTGGATGAGCTGACACATACCAGAGACACACACACAGAGACAGCAGGCAGATTCCAATTTCAGTTAACGGTGGAAGATGTGGATGAGCTGACACATACCAGAGACAGCAGGCAGATCCCAATTTCAGTTAACGGTGGAAGATGTGGATGAGCTGACACATACCAGAGACACACACACACACACACACACACAGAGACAGCAGGCAGATCCCAATTTCAGTTAACGGTGGAAGATGTGGATGAGCTGACACATACCAGAGACACACACACACACACAGAGACAGCAGGCAGATCCCAATTTCAGTTAACGGTGGAAGATGTGGATGAGCTGACACATACCAGAGACACACACAGAGAGACAGCAGGCAGATCCCAATTTCAGTTAACGGTGGAAGATGTGGATGAGCTGACACATACCAGAGACACACACACACACACAGAGACAGCAGGCAGATCCCAATTTCAGTTAACGGTGGAAGATGTGGATGAGCTGACACATACCAGAGACACACACACACACACACACACAGAGACAGCAGGCAGATCCCAATTTCAGTTAACGGTGGAAGATGTGGATGAGCTGACACATACCAGAGACACACACACACACACACACACACAGAGACAGCAGGCAGATCCCAATTTCAGTTAACGGTGGAAGATGTGGATGAGCTGACACATACCAGAGACACACACACAGACAGCAGGCAGATCCCAATTTCAGTTAACGGTGGAAGATGTGGATGAGCTGACACATACCAGAGACACACACACAGAGACAGCAGGCAGATCCCAATTTCAGTTAACGGTGGAAGATGTGGATGAGCTGACACATACCAGAGACACACACACAGAGACAGCAGGCAGATCCCAATTTCAGTTAACGGTGGAAGATGTGGATGAGCTGACACATACCAGAGACACACACACAGAGACAGCAGGCAGATCCCAATTTCAGTTAACGGTGGAAGATGTGGATGAGCTGACACATACCTGTAAAGAGACAAAAGGAATGATCAGGTGAGGCAGAACTTAGTGCAGAGAATGAAGTGCATATCACTTGTAGAAAGAATCACTTAGAGGAAGAAGCCTTAAGGATAGAAGCCCCATGCAATGTGCTCCCCCCAGCAATGTGCTGACCCCTTAAGGATGCTCAAATTTATACTGTTATAAGGGAGGGGTTGAAGTTCGTTAATTAATCATGAGTGACTATAAGAGTGCCTAGCAATCAAAGTGGACTTTTTGCTTCAAAAGTCAGAATAGCAAAAGGCCAAGATAAGATCAACACATAAAACTTAGGTAAGACAGTCAGAGCAACAAATAATGTCATGGTTGTTTGCACAGGGCAATAGATAGAGAAGGCCACATACCAGAGACACACACACAGAGACAGCAGGCAGATCCCAATTTCAGTTAACGGTGGAAGATGTGGATGAGCTGACACATACCAGAGACACACACACACACACAGAGACAGCAGGCAGATCCCAATTTCAGTTAACGGTGGAAGATGTGGATGAGCTGACACATACCAGAGACACACACACAGAGACAGCAGGCAGATCACAATTTCAGTTAACGGTGGAAGATGTGGATGAGCTGACACATACCAGAGACACACACACAGAGACAGCAGGCAGATTCCAATTTCAGTTAACGGTGGAAGATGTGGATGAGCTGACACATACCAGAGACAGCAGGCAGATCCCAATTTCAGTTAACGGTGGAAGATGTGGATGAGCTGACACATACCAGAGACACACACACACACACACACACACACAGAGACAGCAGGCAGATCCCAATTTCAGTTAACGGTGGAAGATGTGGATGAGCTGACACATACCAGAGACACACACACACACAGAGACAGCAGGCAGATCCCAATTTCAGTTAACGGTGGAAGATGTGGATGAGCTGACACATACCAGAGACACACACAGAGAGACAGCAGGCAGATCCCAATTTCAGTTAACGGTGGAAGATGTGGATGAGCTGACACATACCAGAGACACACACACACACAGAGACAGCAGGCAGATCCCAATTTCAGTTAACGGTGGAAGATGTGGATGAGCTGACACATACCAGAGACACACACACACACACACACAGAGACAGCAGGCAGATCCCAATTTCAGTTAACGGTGGAAGATGTGGATGAGCTGACACATACCAGAGACACACACACACACACACACACAGAGACAGCAGGCAGATCCCAATTTCAGTTAACGGTGGAAGATGTGGATGAACTGACACATACCAGAGACACACACACACACACACAGAGACAGCAGGCAGATCCCAATTTCAGTTAACGGTTGAAGATGTGGATGAGCTGACACATACCAGAGACACACACAGAGACAGCAGGCAGATCCCAATTTCAGTTAACGGTGGAAGATGTGGATGAGCTGACACATACCAGAGACACACACAGAGACAGCAGGCAGATCCCAATTTCAGTTAACGGTGGAAGATGTGGATGAGCTGACACATACCTGTAAAGAGACAGAAGGAATGATCAGGTGAGGCAGAACTTAGTGCAGAGAATGAAGTGCATATCACTTGTAGAAAGAATCACTTAGAGGAAGAAGCCTTAAGGATAGAAGCCCCATGCAATGTGCTCCCCCCAGCAATGTGCTGACCCCTTAAGGATGCTCAAATTTATACTGTTATAAGGGAGGGGTTGAAGTTCGTTAATTAATCATGAGTGACTACAAGAGTGCCTAGCAATCAAAGTGGACTTTTTGCTTCAAAAGTCAGAATAGCAAGAGGCCAAGATAAGATCAACACATAAAACTTAGGTAAGACAGTCAGAGCA
The DNA here is from genome assembly GCA_037952835.1 of Lithobates septentrionalis. Classification (NCBI taxonomy): domain Eukaryota; kingdom Metazoa; phylum Chordata; class Amphibia; order Anura; family Ranidae; genus Lithobates; species Lithobates septentrionalis. The sequence continues at coordinate 283,071 of JBBDGP010002014.1, forward strand.
ACAAATAATGTCATGGTTGTTCGCACAGGGCAACAGATAGAGAAGGCCACATACCAGAGACACACACACAGAGACAGCAGGCAGATCCCAATTTCAGTTAACGGTGGAAGATGTGGATGAGCTGACACATACCAGAGACACACACACAGAGACAGCAGGCAGATCACAATTTCAGTTAATGGTGGAAGATGTGGATGAGCTGACACATACCAGAGACACACACACAGAGACAGCAGGCAGATTCCAATTTCAGTTAACGGTGGAAGATGTGGATGAGCTGACACATACCAGAGACACACACACACACACAGAGAAAGCAGGCAGATCCCAATTTCAGTTAACGGTGGAAGATGTGGATGAGCTGACACATACCAGAGACAGCAGGCAGATCCCAATTTCAGTTAACGGTGGAAGATGTGGATGAGCTGACACATACCAGAGACACACACACACACACACACACACAGAGAGACAGCAGGCAGATCCCAATTTCAGTTAACGGTGGAAGATGTGGATGAGCTGACACATACCAGAGACACACACACACACAGAGACAGCAGGCAGATCCCAATTTCAGTTAACGGTGGAAGATGTGGATGAGCTGACACATACCAGAGACACACACACACACACACACACACACACACACACAGAGAGACAGCAGGCAGATCCCAATTTCAGTTAACGGTGGAAGATGTGGATGAGCTGACACATACCAGAGACACACACACACAGAGACAGCAGGCAGATCCCAATTTCAGTTAACGGTGGAAGATGTGGATGAGCTGACACATACCAGAGACACACACACAGAGACAGCAGGCAGATCCCAATTTCAGTTAACGGTGGAAGATGTGGATGAGCTGACACATACCAGAGACACACACACACACACAGAGACAGCAGGCAGATCCCAATTTCAGTTAACGGTGGAAGATGTGGATGAGCTGACACATACCAGAGACACACACACAGAGACAGCAGGCAGATCCCAATTTCAGTTAACGGTGGAAGATGTGGATGAGCTGACACATACCAGAGACACACACACACACACACACACACACACACACACACAGAGACAGCAGGCAGATCCCAATTTCAGTTAACGGTGGAAGATGTGGATGAGCTGACACATTCCAGAGACACACACACACACACACACACACAGACAGAAGGCAGATCCCAATTTCAGTTAACGGTGGAAGATGTGGATGAGCTGACACATACCAGAGACACACACAGAGACAGCAGGCAGATCCCAATTTCAGTTAACGGTGGAAGATGTGGATGAGCTGACACATACCAGAGACACACACACACACAGAGACAGCAGGCAGATCCCAATTTCAGTTAACGGTGGAAGATGTGGATGAGCTGACACATACCAGAGACACACACACACACAGAGACAGCAGGCAGATCCCAATTTCAGTTAACGGTGGAAGATGTGGATGAGCTGACACATACCAGAGACACACACACACACACAGAGACAGCAGGCAGATCCCAATTTCAGTTAACGGTGGAAGATGTGGATGAGCTGACACATACCAGAGACACACACACAGAGACAGCAGGCAGATCCCAATTTCAGTTAACGGTGGAAGATGTGGATGAGCTGACACATACCAGAGACACACACACACACAGAGACAGCAGGCAGATCCCAATTTCAGTTAACGGTGGAAGATGTGGATGAGCTGACACGTACCAGAGACACACACAAACACAGAGACAGCAGGCAGATCCCAATTTCAGTTAACGGTGGAAGATGTGGATGAGCTGACACATACCAGAGACACACACAGAGACAGCAGGCAGATCCCAATTTCAGTTAATGGTGGAAGATGTGGATGAGCTGACACATACCAGAGACACACACACACACAGAGACAGCAGGCAGATCCCAATTTCAGTTAACGGTGGAAGATGTGGATGAGCTGACACATACCAGAGACACACACACAGAGACAGCAGGCAGATCCCAATTTCAGTTAAAGGTGGATGATGTGGATGAGCTGACACATACCAGAGACACACACACACACACAGAGACAGCAGGCAGATCCCAATTTCAGTTAACGGTGGAAGATGTGGATGAGCTGACACATACCAGAGACACACACACAGAGACAGCAGGCAGATCCCAATTTCAGTTAACGGTGGAAGATGTGGATGAGCTGGCACATACCAGAGACACACACAGAGACAGCAGGCAGATCCCAATTTCAGTTAACGGTGGAAGATGTGGATGAGCTGACACATACCAGAGACACACACACACAGAGACAGCAGGCAGATCCCAATTTCAGTTAACGGTGGAAGATGTGGATGAGCTGACACATACCAGAGACACACACACAGAGACAGCAGGCAGATCCCAATTTCAGTTAACGGTGGAAGATGTGGATGAGCTGACACATACTAGAGACACACACACACACAGAGACAGCAGGCAGATCCCAATTTCAGTTAACGGTGGAAGATGTGGATGAGCTGACACATACCAGAGACACACACACACACAGAGACAGCAGGCAGATCCCAATTTCAGTTAACGGTGGAAGATGTGGATGAGCTGACACATACCAGAGACACACACACACACAGAGACAGCAGGCGGATCCCAATTTCAGTTAACGGTGGAAGATGTGGATGAGCTGACACATACCAGAGACACACACACAGAGACAGCAGGCAGATCCCAATTTCAGTTAACGGTGGAAGATGTGGATGAGCTGACACATACCAGAGACACACACACACACAGAGAAAGCAGGCAGATCCCAATTTCAGTTAACGGTGGAAGATGTGGATGAGCTGACACATACCAGAGACACACACAGAGACAGCAGGCAGATCCCAATTTCAGTTAACGGTGGAAGATGTGGATGAGCTGACACATACCAGAGACACACACAGAGACAGCAGGCAGATCCCAATTTCAGTTAACGGTGGAAGATGTGGATGAGCTGACACATACCAGAGACACACACACACACAGAGACAGCAGGCAGATCCCAATTTCAGTTAATGGTGGAAGATGTGGATGAGCTGACACATACCAGAGACACACACAGAGACAGCAGGCAGATCCCAATTTCAGTTAACGGTGGAAGATGTGGATGAGCTGACACATACCAGAGACACACACACAGAGACAGCAGGCAGATCCCAATTTCAGTTAACGGTGGAAGATGTGGATGAGCTGACACATACCAGAGACACACACACACACACACAGAGACAACAGGCAGATCCCAATTTCAGTTAACGGTGGAAGATGTGGATGAGCTGACACATACCAGAGACACACACACACACAGAGACAGCAGGCAGATCCCAATTTCAGTTAACGGTGGAAGATGTGGATGAGCTGACACATACCAGAGACACACACAGAGACAGCAGGCAGATCCCAATTTCAGTTAACGGTGGAAGATGTGGATGAGCTGACACATACCAGAGACACACACACACACACACACAGAGACAGCAGGCAGATCCCAATTTCAGTTAACGGTGGAAGATGTGGATGAGCTGACACATACCAGAGACACACACACAGAGACAGCAGGCAGATCCCAATTTCAGTTAACGGTGGAAGATGTGGATGAGCTGACACATACCAGAGACACACACATACACACAGAGACAGCAGGCAGATCCCAATTTCAGTTAACGGTGGAAGATGTGGATGAGCTGACACATACCAGAGACACACACAGAGACAGCAGGCAGATCCCAATTTCAGTTAACGGTGGAAGATGTGGATGGGCTGACACATACCAGAGACACACACACAGAGACAGCAGGCAGATCCCAATTTCAGTTAACGGTGGAAGATGTGGATGAGCTGACACATACCAGAGACACACACATACACACACACAGAGACAGCAGGCAGATCCCAATTTCAGTTAACGGTGGAAGATGTGGATGAGCTGACACATACCAGAGACACACACAGAGACAGCAGGCAGATCCCAATTTCAGTTAACGGTGGAAGATGTGGATGAGCTGACACATACCAGAGACACACACACACACAGAGACAGCAGGCAGATCCCAATTTCAGTTAACGGTGGAAGATGTGGATGAGCTGACACATACCAGAGACACACACACAGAGACAGCAGGCAGATCCCAATTTCAGTTAACGGTGGAAGATGTGGATGAGCTGACACATACCAGAGACACACACACAGAGACAGCAGGCAGATCCCAATTTCAGTTAACGGTGGAAGATGTGGATGGGCTGACACATACCAGAGACACACACACAGAGACAGCAGGCAGATCCCAATTTCAGTTAACGGTGGAAGATGTGGATGAGCTGACACATACCAGAGACACACACATACACACAGAGACAGCAGGCAGATCCCAATTTCAGTTAACGGTGGAAGATGTGGATGAGCTGACACATACCAGAGACACACACACAGAGACAGCAGGCAGATCCCAATTTCAGTTAACGGTGGAAGATGTGGATGAGCTGACACATACCAGAGACACACACACAGAGACAGCAGGCAGATCCCAATTTCAGTTAACGGTGGAAGATGTGGATGAGCTGACACATACCAGAGACACACACACACACAGAGACAGCAGGCAGATCCCAATTTCAGTTAACGGTGGAATATGTGGATGAGCTGACACATACCAGAGACACACACACACACAGACAGCAGGCAGATCCCAATTTCAGTTAACGGTGGAAGATGTGGATGAGCTGACACATACCAGAGACACACACACACACACAGAGACAGCAGGCAGATCCCAATTTCAGTTAACGGTGGAAGATGTGGATGAGCTGACACATACCAGAGACACACACACACACAGACAGCAGGCAGATCCCAATTTCAGTTAACGGTGGAAGATGTGGATGAGCTGACACATACCAGACACACACACACACACAGAGACAGCAGGCAGATCCCAATTTCAGTTAACGGTGGAAGATGTGGATGAGCTGACACATACCAGAGACACACACACACACACACAGAGACAGCAGGCAGATCCCAATTTCAGTTAACGGTGGAAGATGTGGATGAGCTGACACATACCAGAGACACACACACACAGAGACAGCAGGCAGATCCCAATTTCAGTTAACGGTGGAAGATGTGGATGAGCTGACACATACCAGAGACACACACACACACAGAGACAGCAGGCAGATCCCAATTTCAGTTAACGGTGGAAGATGTGGATGAGCTGACACATACCAGAGACAGCAGGCAGATCCCAATTTCAGTTAACGGTGGAAGATGTGGATGAGCTGACACATACCAGAGACACACACACACACACACAGAGACAGCAGGCAGATCCCAATTTCAGTTAACGGTGGAAGATGTGGATGAGCTGACACATACCAGAGACACACACACACACACACAGAGACAGCAGGCAGATCCCAATTTCAGTTAACGGTGGAAGATGTGGATGAGCTGACACATACCAGAGACACACACACAGAGACAGCAGGCAGATCCCAATTTCAGTTAACGGTGGAAGATGTGGATGAGCTGACACATACCAGAGACACACACACACACAGAGACAGCAGGCAGATCCCAATTTCAGTTAACGGTGGAAGATGTGGATGAGCTGACACATACCAGAGACACACACACAGAGACAGCAGGCAGATCCCAATTTCATTTAACGGTGGAAGATGTGGATGAGCTGACACATACCAGAGACACACACACAGAGACAGCAGGCAGGTCCCAATTTCAGTTAACGGTGGAAGATGTGGATGAGCTGACACATACCAGAGACACACACACAGAGACAGCAGGCAGATCCCAATTTCAGTTAACGGTGGAAGATGTGGATGAGCTGACACATACCAGAGACACACACACACACAGAGACAGCAGGCAGATCCCAATTTCAGTTAACGGTGGAAGATGTGGATGAGCTGACACATACCTGTAAAGAGACAGAAGGAATGATCAGGTGAGGCAGAACTTAGTGCAGAGAATGAAGTGCATATCACTTGTAGAAAGAATCACTTAGAGGAAGAAGCCTTAAGGATAGATAGGTTAAATATCCTGACACTTAATGTACAGGGACTCAACTCCCCTCCAAAACAAACCAAAGCTTTCCATTCCTTCTCCACACTTTTGGCGCATGTGGTATTCCTTAAGGAAATGCATTTTTCCTTACGATCCTCCCCTAAATTTTTTAGCCACCAGTACCCCCAGGTTTATACAGCCTCGGCCTCCACCAAACAGAGAGGGGTTTTAATTGCTTTCCACCACACTACACCATTCACTCTCCATAAAGAAATCAAAGATCCCGAGGGGCGATATCTATTACTTACTGGTCTCTTACTAGTCAACAAAATTACTATTGTTTCATACTATGCCCCCAATAAAAACCCACTGTCATTCCTCTCCCACTTGTTCTCCATTGTGGAATCTCATAAACATTGTACTCTTATTATTTGTGGTGACTCTAATCAAGTAATATATCCGATCTTGGATAAATCCCCGACTCCCATAAATGTACAACGTCTCCTATCAACAACTCCTCAAACAACACTCCCTCCTCGATTCATGGGGTGAACACAACCCTACAAGGAGACAATACACACACTACTCTCATCCTCACAAACAATTCTCTCGTATAGACCACCTCCTTGTAAGCATTAGTACCTCACCCCTTATACTCGATTCTTTAAGCATACCATGTTTCTGGTCAAACCATAATGCTGTCATGATGACTTTCTCCTCACTAGTCCCACGACCTAATCTCCGAACCTGGTATACCAATAGCAGTCTACTTACTGATCCAAAATATAGACAAAATATTGAAAACGCTATACAGGACTATCTTACAAACAATACCTCCACAGATACGGACCCCCTGACACTATGGGAAGCCTTTAAACCATCCACCAGAGGGGTTTGCATCAGCCAAGCATCATACCTACATAAACTAAAGAGACAATTACATAAACAACTAGACAAAGTCTTCTATAAAGCTTCAGAGAATCTTCTAAATTTGCCTTCTCCGCCAAATAAACAAATCTATAATAAAGCACAATTAGAACTTGATCTATTTCTGATGGATTCAGCTGAAAAGATTCTCTAAAAATCCTCACACACTTTCTATGCAAATAAGCCCACCGATTTCTTGGCCTTAACCCCATGTAAAGTGAACTATACCCCCAAACCAATTCGACTTCAACTATCCAAAGACACCTATTCCAATAACCCTCAAAAAATTCTTCATGAATTCCGCAGAAGACTAGCTGACCTGTATTGGGATACTCATAATTTTGACCAAACACACTTTGATGCCCTTCTATCCTCTATTCAACTCCCTCCCTCTTCTTTGCTCAAAAAAAAAGCCTTGATAGACCTATTTCGGATTTAGAAGTCCGCACAGCAATAAAAAGGTTAAAACCACACAAACGCCCAGACCATGATGGCTTTTCAGCAACCTATTATAAACATTTAGCTACCCTTCTATCCCCTCTTATGGTTGAAGCCTTCAACTCCCTCCTCTAAAACCAATCCTTTTGTAATGAATCACTTTTAGCATCAATCTCCATGCTTCTTAAACCAAATACTGATGACACATCCTGGTCCAACTACAGACCAATTTCCATACTCAATTTAGACATCAAAATATTAGCTAAAATTATTTCTAACAGACTCAACCCAATTATAGGATCCCTGATTCATAACAATCAGACTGGGTTTATCCCTTCCAGGCAAGCGGGGCAACAACACCCGTCACGCTACCCCTTTAGCCCATACAGTACAAACCCACCACATCCCTGCCTGCTTCCTCTCCATTGACATACAAAAAGCATTTGATTCTCTTTCTTGGCCTTATCTTAACTCCATCTTATGCCGTGGGTATTTGCAACACATTTCCTACGTTGGATCTCTTCCCTGTATCAAAACCTAAAAGCATATGTTTCCTACTCTGGATACTGTTCTGACCCCTTCGTCATTGAATAAGGAACTAGACAGGGATGCCCCCTTTCCCCTCTTCTCTTTGCTTTGACAATTGAACCTCTGGTCCAACTTATACGCTCCATTACTAACATTAAAGTTCTTGAACTAGGTGGTCATCAACATAAATTATGTCTATTGACACTCTAACCAAATTTGGATTAATATCCGGACTAAAAATAAATTCTCATAAATCTACAGCCTTAAACATTTTGATACCACCTGACTTACAGACGATTGCAGGAATCCCTCTCATTTACTTAATCGACAACACAACTTACCTATCTAGGAATCATATTTACGGTGAATCCAGCAAATCTATATACAGCAAATTACCCACCCATGCTAACTCGACTCACAACCCTAATGATGACTGGTCTTCCCTGCCATTAGCATGGATGGGTGGAATCACGGTGATCAAGATGTCTATACTACCCAAGATCCTATATCTTTTTAGAGTGCTCCCAATACAGGTCCCAGCAGATTTTCTACGAATCCTACATTGAAAAGCTTCCCAATTAATTTGGGGAAACTTAAACCCCGTCTTCCACAACCCACCCTGTATACACCCCGCATCCATGGTGGGTTCTGTGTTCCCAACTTCTCTAAATAGTATTATGCAGCCCAACTAGCACAACTACCCAAATACGACGCCATTTAAGAATTTTGCCTTTAGGTTGCAATCAAATCGGTTGAATGTGACCCTCTTTCCACAGCAAATCTTTTATGGCTGACACCAGTGCAACGCCGAACAATTACGAACCCTATCACAAAACATAGCCTCTCATTTTGGGATAGGCTAAGAACTCATTTCAGTCTTCAATCTCAACACAATCCCCTCCTTTCCTTCCTCAACAACCCTTCCTTCTACCCAGTTTTATTTTTTGAAAAATATTTATTGATTTTTTCAAAATATATTCATAGAAAACATTGTGCAAAACAATTGTAAGGCATGGATATACAATTATTCTTTATTCAGAATGCATGTTATACCTAAACACAGTTATAAGGAACACAGGGGAGAGGGAGGGGGGAGGGAAGGGAGAGGGGGGTAAGCAATTCACATTTACCAGCTTGTCACTAACATTGGGCAGGAAATTGCCAAAAATGGTTTATCTTAAATTTTTGTACCTTTAGGGAATGGAGGCGACTTATGAACATGTCTAACAAGATAACCTACATTATGATCTGGTTAAAACATTTTGTTTGGGTGAAAATAGTCCCAGGGTGAGATAAATTATGTTTGTGGATGTTAAGGAGCTTCAGGTGATTGTAGGCTGCTTATGGTGGTTTAAATGAAGAAGGATCAGACACTGGAGGAATTTTAAGTTTGCCAAGTGAGTTAGTAATATCTCTCGTCAGGTACCATTCTGTATACCGAAATGGGTGCATTATGTCTTGGATGGTCTGTTGAGGAAATGTGGCTTCCAGAAACCTTCTCCAGCATTTGAAAAATCGTGGGGTAAAACGGAGATTTGACGTGATGAGGTCCAATCTTTCCAAATAAAACAATGACGTCAAAGCTTTTATAACTGCAGGTAGACTAGGCGGTGATGTCGTAATCCAGTGGGACATAATAGTCCTGCTGGCTACAAGAAGGCAGATATGAGCCCAGTGTGGTATGTTTGGTAAGTCCAGTGCGGACGAGGAGGAGGCTGAAGGTGTAATGCTAAACAGGCATAGTAGGCAGTCTCTATGTAGACTGATATGGCTGATTTTGTTAATATAGGCTATCACATCATTCCAGTAGCTGGTAATAGCAGAGCACTCCCAAAGCCTGTGGAGCAGTGTGGGACGTGGCAGTGAGCACCATGGGCATAGCGCTTGAGACGGGTCTTCTTTGTTGAAACGAAATGGGAAGTATGCTCTGTGAATAATCTAAAATTGAGTCTCACGCCATGTTTCAAATATTGTGAGTTTCCGGATAAGCCTATATCCCTCAAGGATTTTGTCGGGTAGGTCTTCATCCCCCAGTAAATGGGACCATTTTTGGAAAGGCGTGAGGCGGTACTTCCGCAATTGGTGCTGAATGAGGTGAGAATAGATGTTGGAGAGTAATCCTTGCTTTGCAGTATGTTATCAATAAAGGATAGTTTAAAAGGATCAGACACAGCAGGATCTCAAATAATCTGTGAGTTGGTGATAGAAGAAGCTGTGAGTTGGTGGCAGGGAGAATTCCCGCATCAGGGTTTGGTAGGGTTTGAACTTACATGGCTTATCTTGGTATATCGAAGTTATCTTTATGAGGCCCCTGGATTGCCATTGGGTAAAGGCTTTATGTATAGTGGAAGGTAAGAACATAGGGTTGCCTTGTATTCTTAGATGTTTAGAGATGCTAGAGGGCAGTCCAAGTAGTTTTCTGACCTCCCTCCAGGCGATGACAGTATCTCTCAAAAGTATGCTAGTTTTGAGGTGATGCGGCAGGTTGTTAGGATTAGAGTGGAGGATGCCTGTAAGATCGTATGGGGAAGCCATAGAGTCTTCTAAGGCGTAGTTGGAATATTTGGACCCTCCTGTTAACCAATCTAGGCCCTGTCTAAGTAAGCAGGCTAGGTTATAAAAACAAATGTTGGGGAGTCCTGCTCCGCCCCCGCTCTTCGGGAGACATAATTTTTGAAGCGCAATGCGTGTTTTTTTGCTAGACCATAGGAAAGCTGTCAATGCCTTCTGAAGTTTTTGTACATCTGAGTGCCTCAATAATAGAGGTATGGTTTGCATGGGGTAGAGCAGGCGTGCAAATGAGACCATTTTAAAAAGGTGGCATCTCCCAAAAAGCGAGAGGGGAAGGGCATCCCAAGCCTCCAATTCCCGGACAATTTTGGCAACCAAGAGAGGATAATTGAGTGTATACAAAGAGGATGGGTCTCGTCCTATATGGATTCCTAAGTATGTAATATATTGAGATGCAATGGTCAGCGGGGACAAATGTGTCCATTTAGTAGATAGGCGTGGGTGTAGTGATAAGATTTCACTCTTATCAAAGTTTATACGAAAGCCAGAGCAGAGTCGGAAGGCCGCAAAGAGTAGTTTAAGTCTGTCAAAGTCTGATACGGGGTCAGTAGAAAACAATAAAATATCGTCCGCAAATAGTGCAGAGCGGAGTGTTTGGTTTCCCATAGTGATGCCACTAACCCCCTCGGTTGAATTGAGGATTCTAGATAAGGGTTCAATCGCAATGTTGAATAACAATGGGGATAGGGGGCAGCCCTGTCGCGTTCCTTTCGCTAAGGGGATGGTGTCTGAAATAAAGTCCGGGGTGAAAATGCGTGCCGTTGGTGAGGCATACATTTGTGAGAGGAAACTTGTGATTTGACCCGAAAAGCCAAATTTTTCCATTACCGTGAAAAGCCATGAGAAACCAATGTTGTCAAAGGCTTTTTCCGCGTCTAGGGACATGATTGCGACGTCTTGATCGGGGTGGGTTTTAGCATATTCTTGAGCCATTAAGACCTTACGGATGTTTAGTGTAGCTGATCGTCCTGAGACAAAACCAGATTGGGCTGGGTGTAGGAGGGACGGAAGCAAGAGAGCTAAGCGTGATGCTACTATTTTAGACAGGATTTTTACATCCACATTTATTACCGAAATTGGACGATAGGAGCCTGGAAGTAAGGGATCTTTCCCTTTCTTGGAAATTAATTTGATATGGGCTTGTGTCCCTGTGGGGAGGTATGGACCTCCATCCCACATGGCTGCATAGACATGCTTCAGGGTGTCGGGAATAAAGTCAGTCGTTAGTTTGAAGAATTCCGCAGTGTACCCGTCGGGACCTGGAGCTTTAGCAGAGGCCATAGATTTAATCGTGTGTTGTATGTCTTCTAAAGTGATAGGCGCATTAAGTGCCTCCAGGTGCGTAGTTTGAAGCCTGGGCAGGTGTATCTTGGCTAGCAGAGCTTCCACGGCAAGTTGATCTGCTGGGTCTGCTCGGTACAAATCAGTATAGTAGTCTGCAAGTAATTTGCTGACTCCGGCAGGCGAGGTAACTAGCGAGCCGGAGGCATTTCTCAAGGTTGGGATATGTGTAAGACGTCTTGGTCCTGAACATATTCTGGCAAGCAATCTGCCTGCCTTGTTGCCAAACTTGTGAAAGTGAAGAGTAGAGTACGAAGTTTTAGCAGCTTCGTGATGTTCTGCCCAGAGATCAAAGGCACACTTGGCCTGTCTCCATTCCTGTATGTTGGCTAAGGTGCGGTTTAGTGTTAGCTTCTCGTGGGCTACACGTAAGGCTTCACTTGCTTGCATATATTGTTGTCGGGTGTGCTTTTTAAATTGAACGGTGTAAGAAATTATTTTACCCCATAGGAAGGCTTTACCTGCTTCCCAGAAGAGGTTTGGGTCAGAAATATGTGCTCCATTTGTGGAGATATATTCTTCCCATGTTTGGTGCAACACGTATCCGCCAAATATGAAGGAAAACGCCAGGTAGGGGAAGGAGTTGAGGGTGTGGTCTGAGTCATATGGACTGCGATGGGGCTGTGGTCTGAGATTCTGGCATCGTAAATGTCTGGGGTATTTATTACAGATACTAGGGCTGGGGAGGCAAAGAAGTAGTCTATACGAGAGAAGGTATTATGTGGGGGCGAGAAAAAGGTATACTCTCTGTCCTTTTGGATGTATCAGGCGCCAGATGTCGACAAAATGCATAGAGTCAATGGAGTGCGCTAAGGGGGTAGAGTCTGGTGTATGGGAGGCATCGGGCAGCATGGACAAATGTAGAACTAATACGTGCCTATCATTTTTACAAATCCGTCACTATTACACCTTTTCCTACACTTCATGAAATGCATGATCTACCACATAATGAAACATTTAGATACCTACAAATAGAACACTTTCTGTCCCAAAATGCTCCCCCCGGATTCATCTACCCCAAGCTTCACAACCTTCGAACAAGCTTGCAAACTTGACCCTCACAGGTGTGGACTCATCTCAGATTTTTATGCCCAGCTATTATCACACACAACCTCTCCCCCCCATCTTACACCACCAAATGGGAAATTGATCTTAACCTTCAACCAGATACATTAAATTGGGCTCAAATCTGGCAGGCTACTAATTCGGCCACACCAAATATAGCCGGCTTAGAGACCAACTACAAGGTACTTACCAGATGGTACCTGATCCCTGCTAGGATATCAAAATTCCTCCCCCAGGTAGGCATTTTCACATCTGGTGGGATTGTCCCATAGCCCATGGCTTTTGGTCGGAAGTATTCAACATTCTCTCCACCATGTTCAAAATCACTTTACTGCCTGATCCAATGGTAGCGATCCTAAATAATAAACCACAAACCTTAACTCATTGCCAATTTAAACTCCTACTCTTAGTGACCACAGCAGCAAAACCAACCATTGCTAAAGCCTGGAAATCAACCACTTTATGTATAGTTTCAGACAAACATCGAGTAACACAGGCAATGATTCACGCTAAAACTGAGACAATTCTTCTAGCTAAATTATCCAAGTTCAAAGCGTTATGGCTTCCTTGGATCGAACACTACCTACAACCTGGTCTTGATTGCTCACTTCTTTTATCCTGAATATACATACCACCCCTCATACCACCATTCATGCACCACACTAGCATTGCTGCACCACTGATCCCCTCTGGAGACACCTTCCTTCCTCCATCTTCTATATAAACCCACCTTTTCTCTAACTTTATGCTTTTTTTTATGGCCCATCGGTTCCCCTGTGTTTTAGAACCTGAGACAACGGGTCATTTACACATAATTCAACAATATATTTACAATGGAGACACTCCATTATTGTCCCCTTTCCCAGGTACAGCCAAACCACATGGATGGATTTAACCACTTCAGCCCCGGAAGGATTTACCCCCTTCCTGACCGGAGCACTTTTTACAATTTGGCACTGCGTCGCTTTAACTGCTAATTGCGCGGTCATGCAATGCTGTACCCAAACGAAATTTGCGTCCTTTTCTTTCCACAAATAGAGCTTTCTTTTGCTGGTATTTGATCACCTCTGCGGTTTTTATTTTTTGCGCTATAAATGGAAAAAGACCGAAAATTTTGAAAAAAAATTATATTTTCTACTTTTTGTTATAAAAAAAATCCAATAAACTCAATTTTAGTCATACATTTAGGCCAAAATGTATTCGGCCACATGTCTTTGGTAAAAAAAATGTCAATAAGTGTATATTTATTGGTTTGCGCAAAAGTTATAGCGTCTACAAACTAGGGTACATTTTCTGGAATTTACACAGCTTTTAGTTTATGACTGCCTATGTCATTTCTTGAGGTGCTAAAATGGCAGGGCAGTACAACCCCCCCAAATGACCCCATTTTGGAAAGTAGACACCCCAAGGAAATTGCTAAGAGGCATGTTGAGCCCATTGAATACTCATTTTTTTGTCCCAAGTGATTGAATAATGACAAAAAAAAATTACAAAAAGTTGTCACTAAATGATATATTGCTCACACAGCCATGGGCATATGTGGAATTGCACCCCAAAATACATTCAGCTGCTTCTCCTGAGTACGGGGATACCACATGTGTGGGACTTTTTGGGAGCCTAGCCGCGTACGGGGCCCCGAAAACCAATCACCGCCTTCAGGATTTCTAAGGGCGTAAATTTTTGATTTCATTCCTCACTACCTATCACAGTTTTGAAGGCCATAAAATGCCCAGATGGCACAAAACCCCCCCAAATGACCCCATTGGAAAGGAGACACCCCAAGCTATTTGCTGAGAGGCATGTTGAGTCCATGGAATATTTTATATTTTGACACAAGTTGTGGGAAAGTGACAATTTTTTTTTTGCACAAAGTTGTCACTAAATGATATATTGCTCACACAGGCCATGGGCATATGTGGAATTGCACCCCAAAATACATTTAGCTGCTTCTCCTGAGTATGGGGATACCACATGTGTGGGATTTTTTGGGAGCCTAGCCGCGTACGGGGCCCCGAAACCAATCACCGCCTTCAGGATTTCTAAGGGTGTAAATTTTTGATTTCACTCTTCACTGCCTATCACAGTTTCGGAGACCATGGAATACCCAGGTGGCACAAAACCCCCCCAAATGACCCCATTTTGGAAAGTAGACACCCCAAGCTATTTGCTGAGAGGCATGGTGAGTATTTTGCAGCTCTCATTTGTTTTTGAAAATGAAGAAAGACAAGAAAAACATTTTTTTTTCTTTTTTCAATTTTCAAAACTTTGTGACAAAAAGTGAGGTCTGCAACATACTCACTATACCTCTCAGCAAATAGCTTGGGGTGTTTACTTGCCAGTTCACCAAAACTCTACAAAAAAAACCTGTTAGCGATCGCAGGGATCAGGCCTGACTCCGTGAACGCTGCAATTATGCGTTTAGTGTTTTGTAAGTGACAGTGATCGATCGATACTGCACTTGGGTGGGCTGGGCTGGGCCGGGCGGAGGGGCAAAACGCAGGTGCTAGCAGGTATGTGGGCTGATCCCGCTAACACTGCGTTTTTGGGACCCCTAAACTGCTGGGGATGCTAGTATAGATCTGATCGGATCAGATATTGATCCGTTCAGACACTATACCACTAAGGGAGGCGTATGCTGCGTGCGTGTTAGCGGTACTGGCGCTAATCTGACACTGCTTGGGGTGACGCATATCACCGCTGGGCGATCAGGGGGCTAAACCTTTATTAGGTAATAAACAGCGGGTGCCCTGACACTATAAAAAATAAACAAACTAACCAGCTTCACCCGTAACAGTTATACGGTGATCACTGGTGAAAGGGTTGACTAAGGGGCAATCAAGGGGTTAAAACATTTATTAGGTAGTATATGGGGGTCCCTGATGCTATAAAACGCTGACGGCGAACCTAAATATTTACCTCCCTAACTAGCGTCACCAGTGACACTAATACAGCGATCAGAAAAATGATCGCTTAGTGACACTGGCGACGGGGGACAAATGGATGGCCTCCCCCTCACCTCCGATCGCCGGGGGACAAACGCCGACCATCTCGGGCACCGGGGGGGGAATGATCAGACCCCCCGCCCGCGGGAGGCAGATCACGTACAGGTACGTGATTCTGCCTGCCCGTGCCATTCTGCTGACGTATATCGTCGTGAGGTGGTCGGCAAGTGGTTAAAACATTCTTCCCCCTACTTTCCCATGGATATCCATCCATTCTATTTATAGGACACCTTGTCTTATCCATGAGTTTTGAAATTATTTTACATGATCTAGGTTTTAAATCTTCTCAATTTGTCTTATACAATTGTCTCATTAAGAGGCATATTTCTTATATTATACTTTGAACTGTATGATTAAATGAAAATATATATTTTGTACAGTTATTGAGAAGCCTTGTTTTCATATACTTGTACATCTTGTTTTCTTACAAATACTTAGTCTGATAACTTGTACTGTATTATTCTCAATAAAATATTTGAAAAGTATAAGCTAATTGTGGTATCCTTAGACATGCATAAGGCCTTCAACTCTATTAAACTGCCTTATCTATTTGCGGTCCTTGGGGTTTAGACCTAAATTTAGTGCCTGGGTCAGGCTGTTATACTACAAACCTGTGGCTCGCTTGTGGGTTAATAATATAATAACTGACACCTTTAGAATTAACTGGAGCACAAGCTAGGGATGACCTTTGTCGCTCCTGTTGTTTGCCCTTGCTATTGAGCTGTTGGGGGCATTACTAAGGGCAAACTCTGATGTAAGGGGATGCTGGATAAACACTTTGGAGGAGAAAACCTCCCTATATGCTGATGGTATGCTCTTATATTTAGCAGCTGTGGATGGGTCTTTGGTGACAGCATTGGCTATTATATATCAGTTTGGTGACTACTCTGGATTTCGGATAAATTGGAATAAATCTTTGTTTTTTTCCTTTTGACCCTTTGAATATTCCTGTGTTGCCCCAAAGTGTTCCCCTACAGGTGGTTCCTAGATTTTGATATCTAGGAGTGGAAATCCAGCTGCCTTTGAAGATTTATATGGCCAATAACATCCTCCCACTAATTTATGGGCTGAAAACTAACTTGCAAATGTAGTCCAAGTTGCCCTTGAATCTCTTAGGTCGAAACAACAGATTTAAAATTATATACCTTCCCAGATTTCTTTATATATACATTCCCCAATCTATAGTCCTAAGAAAGTTTTTACTGAAATTGATGTGTTACTCTCCTCCTTCCTATGGGGACCTAAACCCCCCAGGATTTCACTTGCCACGCTACAACTGCTCATTCAAGATGCAGGTCTGGCTTTACCAAATCTCCAATGCTATTACTTGGTGGCTTAATTAACTCATATCCACTGGTGGTTCTTTCCAAATTTGGATGTTGCCTCAGAGGCTACACATGCAGCCTTTGTGAATTCTATGAGGGGCTGAATAGAAATGGCCGTTATCCCACAGGGAAATGACATACTAAACTCTGTTATAAAATATTCCCTTTTTTTTTTTTAATAGCAAGATGGATGGCACCTCTCTAGAAAACTCTCCTAATGCTTCCTTATAGTGCAATCCGAAGTTGTCCAAAATATTTAAGATACGGGGGGGCTCGGTGGGCAACTTATGGAATTAAATATGCTTATCAAATATTTGATCATGGTGGTTTGGAGCCGCTCTAAGATGGACGTGCTGTGCTGAAGCTCCCGTCCATGAGGTCCCGCTACACTAGCGTTTCGCTCTCAAACGACCATCTGCTATGGTAAGAAAAGCCCGCAGCACCTCAGCATCCCGATCCAGATCCCCTCGGAACCAAAACCCCCTGCGGGGAGAGCAAATTCCCGAGTTCTTCCGCTCCCGGCCTAGAACCGCCATGCAGGCCGCACAACCAGCGGCCTCGAGTAAACCGCAGCCCCAGAGCGCCAGCACCCCAGGCTCAAGCACCCAGAGCAGAGCGGGCACGGGTGCAGAACAGAGACACCCTCCCGCAGTAAACCTGGATGATCTCCACTCTGTCGCCGCAGACATAAAAAACACCTTAATGGCGGCCATCTCAGACATGCGTTCTGACATGCAGGCAATCTCCCTCAGAGTAGAAGAAGTGGAAACTACCCAAACTCGACATGAAGCTTCCCTGTGCCATGTCCAGCAGATCACAGAGTCCCATGCCATACACTTAAGGGACATAAATCGTCACATGGAGGATCTCGACAATCGCGGGAGACGCCGCAATCTTCGATTTAGAGGAATACCGGAATCGATAGATCCACAACAGTTATCCCAAGCAGTCACTACCATCGTGAATGAGCTCCTGGACAGGCCCCGTGATGCCCTGGTGGGTTTTGAACGCATACATAGGGCGCTACGCCCAAGAGGGAGAGATACAGACCCCCCCAGAGACATTGTTTGTTGCCTCATAGATTTCTCACTGAAAGAAGACATTTTAAGGGCCTCCAGGAATCGCAATCAGATAACTTACCAAGGCTCAACCGTCAAAATTTATCAGGATCTCTCCAACATTACCCTACAGAGGAGACGTGAATTGAGGCCCCTACTCGACTTCTTGCGCACCAAGTCTATCGTATACCGATGGAAATTCCCCTTTGGTCTCTCCGCCTCACATCAGGGGCGTACGGCCCTTCTCAGAGTCCCTGAGGACCTGGAACACTTCTGCTCCACACTAGATATCCCCATGGTTGCCCTGCCGGACTGGTACAGTGACTTTCGCCTCCCCCAACTACGCAGAGCCACCTCTATGGACAGCATAGCAGAAGCAGGAAACTTCCACCTTGGACGCCGCCGACACCATCAAAGGCCAAACTTCTCCCCACAACGAGACCCTGACCTGCCAAGGAACGGCAGCCCCACAGCCTCCCCTGCACATCGCAGAGCCAGGATCACCTAACGATCTGGTAATGTCTGGATCTCAGAAGACACCCGAACAGAAGAACAAAAGACGCTGTTCTGTCACAAAATGATGGACACCCGCAGTAAATATAACTGTCTTTCTATTCTCTCCCTTTTCCCCCTACACCTTTAATCCCCTCACTTCATTTTTTTTTTTTTTTTAGGTCCTGCAACCCAGGGCCTCCTCTCACAATCTCTCACTTTTAAGATAAGCAGCTCAGAGCATCACCCCATAACTTACTTGTATGTATGAATACTCCTTGCATAACAAAGACCAGGGGATTGTTCATACATGCATATTGGTACTAGTGGCTGATGCTCGGTCAGAGCTATTGTCATGCTAACCCGCCCCTCCCCAATTTTTCTTCTGCTCTCCATTGCGGTTTATAACCTTAATTTGCTTAAACCTTAGGCAACTGTGGCTGCAGATCGACAGGGGCGGGCTCTGGTAAGTGATATACACCAAAAACTATATACCCATCCATGCTGACCATTCTTATTTAGATTTAACCCTCCCCCACGGAAGTTATTACTCTGTTCATTCAAACACCAACAGGGGGTAACTCCCAAATTCTCAATATTCTCACTCGGAGCTTGTGACAGAGCGCGCCCCTCTCGATACCAGAGAGATCCTATTGTTGATCCACCTTCTGTAAAGGTATGCTTGTTTCTATTAACCTTCTATCTCGTTTTGTTAGATAAGTTTATACGGGTGTAAATCCGCCAGTTACTCTGAAAGTTACCAGGCCTATAGGTACTGTCCACCTTCCTATTACCCGAGGCCTATACAGTTTTACTCAACACAAGTTCAACCGATGACAGTGCTTTTGGCATAGTAGGCAGTAAATCAACGCCACCTCTCCATTAGTAAACAATTTTTACTCGATAATGTACCTGTCCACCATATGGACTACATCTCTTAAGTCCAAAACACTCCTAAATCCCCCGTGTTACATACATACTATCATAACTCATAGAGCTCTTATGAGAGGGATGCATTCTCTCCCCCAACATTCCATAGACAGAAATCTTCTAGTTTACCATACGGGCCCACGGTGGAATCCCTTCGACACCCACCGTGTAACCCCAACCCGCACACTAAGCGAACATTCATTTCGCCCGTCATGACCTCATTGGGACTCAGGACGACCTCCTTTCTCTGAGCGCCACCTTCCACTCCCGCACACAGCTGAACCCAGGGGTTCTAGCTGACTCATACCGGTCCCCTCGTCTTACTAGTGGGCACGCCGGCCGACCCACTCAACCGGTTCCTCTGTCCACTTCCCCTGTAACCTCTCCTCCACATACCCTCCCACCACTCCCTTACCCACACCCCTAACTTTTTCACCACACTACAATCCCCCTGCTCTAAACCTAAACACACCCACAACCTAATCTCTGACTCCTCCCACACAACCTCACAACTCCAGGCCTCCAAGCTTCTTAAGTGAGACAATGGCACCTCATCAGCAGCAACCATCCTCCCATCCATTGAAAGTCATATCCATCAACGCAAAGGGCCTAAATATTCCTGAGAAGCGCTCACAGCTTCTTGCTCAAATGCGTAGCTCTAAGGCAGATGTAATATTTGTACAGGAGACTCACTTTTCTAACACTAATATCCCTAATCTGGCAAACCACTTCTTCCCCCACTGTTACCATGCCACTTCACCTTCGTCAAAGACAAAAGGAGTTTCAATCCTTCTTTCCAAAAATACACACCTGCAAATCTCAGATACTTTAACAGACCCACAAGGTAGATTCATCTTCATCAAAGGCACATTCAACAATAGACCAATCACACTGGCAAACATCTATAGCCCCAACACTTCTCAGGTCCCATTCTTTCGCACAATAACGAGTGAATTATCATCCTTTCAGGAAGGCCTCCTGATTCTAGGGGGGGATTTTAATATCCCCCTTGACCCCATTGTAGACTCCTCAACAGGCAAATCGCATCTTCCATACAGGGCCCTAAAACAAATCAAAAAATGTTTACAAGACCTAGCTCTACACGACTCATGGAGAACTCTACATCCATCAGACAAGGACTACACATTCTTCTCTGCCCCACATAATAAATATTCACGTATCGACTACTTATTCCTATCACAACCAGACCTTCCCGCCCTCTCCAAAGCGACCATAGACCCGATGTCATTCTCCGACCACCATCCCATCTCGATGTCACTCAATCTCTCAGATGCTCCCCATCGTCCCTACTTATGGAAACTAGATCACACAATCCTGACAGACGAAATACAGGTAGCGGAAATTCGCTCATGTCTGAAAGATTACTTCATGGAGAACGATACCCCAGACACATCCTCCCTGACGCAATGGGAAGCGCACAAATGCGTAATAAGAGGGAAACTAATTTCTATCACATCTTCCATCAGAAAAGCCAAAAAAGCCACCCTTCACAACCTTTTCCAGAGACTCAAAAAGCTAGAAGCAGCCCATAAACGAACACTAGCACAAGACACCCAAGCAGAACTAACAGAGATCCGTACTCTTATCAAAGACAAAATTTTCTCTAACCTTAAAAGAAAGTTCATCCTCTCACACAAACTATTTTATGAGTTCGGTAACAAATGCGGCAGACTGTTAGCCAGAGCTCTACGCAAACAAAAATCGGACAACACCATACACAAATTACAGTCCTCTTCAGGACAATCCCTCACACAAAATGAAGAGATAGCAAGGGAATTCGCGAATTACTATTCCTCCCTTTATGACCTACGGACATCTGAACCAACACCTACTCCTACTGCAATAAAATCCCGAAACATCAAAACATTCCTGGATAAATTTGCCCCTGAGAAACTATCCCCAGAGATATCAGCATCCCTTGATCTACCAATTACTTCTATAGAATGGTCCCAGGCCATCAAACAACTTAAACCCGGTAAAAGCCCGGGCCCGGATGGCCTTCCGGCCGCCTACTACAAAACATTTTCAGACATTCTCCAAGCCCCATTCCTACGGACCTTTAACTCTCTCTCCCCCACTAACCCCCTTACTAAAGGGATGCTAGAAGCCCATATAGTAGTGATCCCAAAAGATGGCAAGGATCCCTCCCACACTAAAAATTTTAGGCCGATTTCCTTATTAAATTTAGACATCAAAATCTTCTCCAAAATCTTAGCCAATAGACTTTTAACACTTCTACCCTCCATTATATCCCAAGATCAAGTCGGCTTTATCTCGGGCAGAGAAGCCAGGGATAACACCTGCAAAGCAATTAATCTTCATCATCTGATCACATGCACTAAACAAAAAGGATTTTTCTTGTCATTGGACGCGGAGAAGGCGTTCGACAGAGTATCCTGGGATTACATGCTAGCGGTTTTGCAAGCCATAGGACTAGGTCCTCAGCTGATTGGCCTTATCATGTCACTATATAGTTCTCCAACAGCGAAAGTAAGGATCAATGGTACTCTGTCGGACGCCTTCCAGATCCATAACGGAACGAGGCAGGGGTGCCCCCTATCACCCCTCCTCTTCGTACTAACCCTAGAACCCTTTCTAAGGAAACTTACACTTAACCCGGACATAAAAGGAATTCTTTCACCAATAAAAGAATATAAGTATGCTGCTTACGCAGACGATATTCTTCTATTCCTCTCACAACCTTTAACAACATTACCAATATTATTATCGGAATTTAAATTATTTCAGTCCCTATCTAATCTTAAGATCAACTTTTCCAAATCTTTCGCCCTCAACATATCCCTAACCCAACATACAGTGGACCAATGCAAACACAACTTCCCATTCCAATGGAAACAAGACGCGCTAACGTATTTAGGGATTCAAATCACACCATCACTCGCTGACTTATACAGGAAAAACTTTCTCCCCCTCTTAAACAAATTAACCTCGGACTTTGACACCTGGAATAGATCGACATTTTCGTGGTTTGGCAGAGCGGCCATACTGAAAATGAACGCTCTTCCCAGGATTTTATATTTATTACAGGCGATACCGATACAAATTCCCCCCCTATTTTTTAAGTCATACAGGCAGATCAGCTCCAAGTTCTTATGGGGTAAACACAATCACAGAATAAGCCACCGCTTGCTCTCCCGCCCGAAAAATCTAGGTGGAATAGGTCTCCCTGACATCTCCAACTACCACATAGCCACTCATCTCACCAGGATAGTAGACTGGAATGTCCACACTCAACAAAAAGACTGGGTTTCCCTTGAAGCCTCCTTCACGAAATTAGAATGTAAATCACTCCCGTGGATCTCTCCTCACCATATCCCACAAGCGATCCACAACCACCCGACGATAGGCCCCACCCTGCGCTACTTCCACTCGATTTGCAAAAAGGTTCCACTCTCCTCTACTCCCAGCCCACTGACACCAATAAAACTAAACCCAGACTTCCCCCCAGGAATGCACCATCAGTTCCTAGATGACCACCTACCTCAAGGACAAACTAGTGCCTCCCACTTCCTTCAACAGGGCAAAATTATCCCTGCAATACAACTAGCATCACGCTCCGAAAAAGCACTTATCCCACAGTGGACATACCTAATGATAACATATTACCTCCAAACACTCGATAAGGCAGGTCAATGTTCCAGACAACTCACACCCTTTGAATCTCTATGTACCAAATCATCACCACAAACGCACCTCATTTCCCAGATACATAATATGCTTTTTGCCAATCTCAAAGCTAATGACAGTCCGTTTTGCAAAAAATGGGAGAAAGACCTATCGATACAAATACCGGAAGAGAGCTGGGAGCGAATATTCTCGCACATACATAAAGGCTCAATAAATGTTTCCACCCAAGAGAATGGATTTAAAATTCTATCACGGTGGTACCATACCCCAGCATTATTGCACAAATTTAATTCCAACACTCCCGAAACATGCTGGAGGTGCCATCAAGCTAAAGGTACTCTACTCCATATGTGGTGGTCCTGCACCCCCCTCCAAACCTTCTGGTTAGAGGTTCACAAGATGATCGAACAGATCACCACCTACAACATAGAGTTCGCCCCAGCTCAATTCCTCCTCCACCTCTCCTCCCATTCACATGGCACATACCATAAATCACTTATGATGTATTTGATAAATGCAGCAAAACAATGCATACCCATACACTGGAAATCGCATAAAATACCCACCCTAGCTGAATGGTTTGCCAGAATTAACAAGATAGAAGAAATGGAAAAACTTATCCATATCGCTCAAGACACCCCAATGAAATTCAACCATAAGTGGGCGTGCTGGACCCACTTTAAGACCCTGCCGGAATATAAATCCATTCTGGACTCCCCTGCATACAGTAAATAGGTCTTTTAACATGACCACCCAGACTATACCTACACACACTCTCGATATATTCATCCTCTGCCCACACCTTGTTGGGGTTCCACCCCCACTTTGTCCTCCAATACATACATTGTGGATGCTCTTACTCATCCTCTCCCTCACCTGGAGGAGTCAGAGATTTCCCAGCCTACCTATTTCACCCCTCCCCCCCCACTTGCACACCCTATCTCCTCCTCCTACCCCCCCCTCTCCCCTGACCCAATTTTCCTCCACGTCTGGCCCCCCTTCTCTCACATTAGCCCCCAAACCTCCCATGTTGCACTCCTATCAGATACCCAATTGGATAACTGCAAGGCTGAGTGCTAGGAGAGGACTAGATATATGTTTACCAGTAAGACTTCGCACCATAATCATACAATACCTAACAAAGATATTGTCTTACAACGTTTAATGACATTCTTACTTGATCCATTCTCTGGTTTGGCTATTCATTTCAATACCACAATGTTCTGACTACGATCTATCTCATGTTGTACTGTACTTATAATATATACATACAAAACGTGCTATCCTCATGACATTTCATTACTGCATTGAAACATTCTTGTTACACTGAAATCTCCAATAAACATTTGGAGACAAAAAATGTAGGATGTCGGGGGTGGAGGAGCTCCGCCACAGTGAGTACCCAATTGGGGTGGCGGGCCTCTCCCTCCCGATAGTGCATACAAATCAATCTAAATCTGATTTATAGCTCTCCTATGCTCACCTTGTTAATAGTACATGACTGTTTCTGTTTATTTTATACTACACTGTTCTGTATACCAAAGCCTCATTAAGCTGTACATAATGCGACCATGTTGGTCATCATCTGTACTTCACTGTCTCAAAAAATTCTTTTTTTTGCAATGACATGTAATGTTTTCCCTATGTCCCCTTTCCCTTCTCTTTTGAAAATAAAAAAAATTTTGAAACAAATATTTGATCATACTTTTAAAACATTTAGGACCCTACAGGTGGAATTTCAGATCCCTAATACGCTATTTTTTTACTATCTTCAACTATGCCATGCGGTGGCTACGCAGTTCGGCTTGGTGGAGGTTTTGCTTCACCCATCCAAATTAGAACAAATGCTCTTTGAGGATGATCACTTAAAACTAATCTCCAGATACTATCTACTGCTGTTAACTCCCTCCTCCACTAGGATGGAAAGAGCGTCCAGGCAGTGGAGGAATGATATTCCATCCTTGACTGAGGAGACCTGGCAGGATCTTTTAGAGTCACAGTTCTCTGCAGTCATATGAGCTAGAGACAAATCAACGCATTTCAACTACCTCCATAGAATTTATTATACCCCCTCCTGATTATACAAAATGGGTAGGAGGGAACCTCCAGGACTGCCCATGGTGCCATGCTGCTACTGGTGACTATTTTCATATGATTTGGGCCTGGCTTGGAATTAAAGTTTTTTGGTCCTTTGTTCTCAGGTTCTTGGAGGAAAAATTGTCTCCTCCTAACATTTGCTCCCCTGCGAGATGTCTTCTGGGTGATTTCACCTATGAGGACTTGAGCAACTCTAACAAAACCCTGTTACAGTTAGTGCTCTTCTATGCTAAAAAAAAATGGCGATTAAATGGAAAGATCCCTCCCTCTCTTTCATTTTGTATCAACATGATTAATAAGAAAAAAGTGTAATATTTGCGCTAGTAATTGAGTAATACATGAAACATCAAGGTGTCAATCATCAAAAAAATATATATCAATATATACGTTAATTCAAACAAATAAAGGGATAGCAGCAATAATATCCCTCTTTCTTGTAAGTATATGTCTATACCAATATATATATTTTTTTAAGGATGCCTGCGCAATGAGTTGTTTCCTCCTTTTTTATGTGTGACACAACGAGCTGGAGTGTGGATTACTAGCACAGCTGGATGTTAATGAGACGTGGTTTTTTCATTCATACCGAGAGCCTGGATTTGCTAAGGAAGTGTCATCCCATAGATCTTTGCTTGCAATAAAAAAGCTGCAAAAAGGCTGTGTTAAACCTGTAAGAGGGTAAGATCTGGTAAGAGGAATCCTCTTTTGTGTGTAGTGGAGCACGGTGTATTTAATAGGATCACAAATGTATTCAGCAAGAATCACCTCTGAATGGTTGTTGGCAATCTACCTGATCACACTATCTTGTGTATGGGACTTTTTTTCATTTATTTATTCTTAAACCATGGACTCACGTTTGGTTTAATTATTTCACTCTGTTTGTTTGTGAAAAACAACTTTGTATAATTGATGCTATACATGATAAATAAGGCCTTGCCATTATATAGGCTAACATATACGCCGAGAGGTTGTCCCAAAAAGTTTGAAAAAGTTTGGAGTGGGTGGCTCACTATGATTCCTGGAGATATTGAGTTATAGATATTACTGCAAAAAAATGCACCCTGAAGGCACAGGAGGGTTCATATACAGTATATTGAACTGGGTGTCCCTTGTATAGTCAGGTATTTATGGTCTTATGGGGCGTACACACGGTCGGACTTTTCATCTACAAAAGTCCAACGGATGCCGACGGACTAAAGCTGGCTGGTAATCCGATCGTGTGTGGGCTTCTCCGGACTTTCAGCTGACTTTTCAGCTTCAAATCCGACGGACTTTAGATTTGAAACATGCTTCAAATCTTTACGTCGTAACTACGACGGACCCCGAAATCCGCTCGTCTGTGTTCTAGTCCGACGGACAAAAACCCACGCTAGGGCAGCTATTGGCTACTGGCTATGAACTTCCTTATTTTAGTCTGGTGTACGTCATCACGTACAAATCCATCTGACTTTTGTGTGGTCGTGTGTAGGCAAGTCCGTTCGTTAGAAAGTCTGCCGCCAGT
This sequence comes from Lithobates septentrionalis, assembly GCA_037952835.1. Lineage (NCBI taxonomy): Eukaryota > Metazoa > Chordata > Amphibia > Anura > Ranidae > Lithobates > Lithobates septentrionalis. Next base: position 310,059 of record JBBDGP010002014.1, read on the forward strand.
CCGCCGCAAGTCTGCCGAAAGTCCGCCGGAAGTCTGTCGGACAGGCTGTCGGACTTTTGTAGACAAAAAGTCCGACCGTGTGTACGCCCCATTAGTTGGGCATTGGTTACTGTATTGTTTGTTGAAGTTTTGTTTTACCCTGATTACCGTGGACACACCAATTGTCATTCATATATTGCTCAGGTATTTACAATGCAATATTTAATGTATGAACCCCATGATTAAATCTTTATGATGAAACATGTCGGGGCGTAGCTACACGGCGATCTCACACGAGTGCTAGAGGAGGGAGTGAAGGGGACAGAGCGGAGCTCCAGTGAAGGGACGAGTGCTGCGGACGGGTGAGACGAACGTGAGCACACACACCTCCTGGGTCCGCCATGGCCTGCCTGCTGTTATTTCATTTGCTACTGCTTGCTGTGCTGTGGGAGTTCTCCATTTGCCGTGAAGTGACTTGCCTGTTATTTTATTTTAAATGTGAGTTCAATACAAGTTGTTTTATATGTGATTATTTTTTTTAAACGAGATTACACTATTGGAGCTTCTTTTATTTTTATGTCATACTACCAACCTGAGAAAAGCGGTGTTCCTATGGAGCAGTGTAGGTGTATGCTCGCATGTTAACCCCCATGTAAGTGGGTTAGAGGCTCTGTCAGGCCAAACACGAGAGTGAGAGGCCTTAACAGCTGGTGAGTTTGAATTTCAGCAGGGAGTGGATTCACGTCACAGAGGTGTGGTGGATGTTTGACAACACAGCTGAGCAGTTTTGGAGTCACCCTCACGCTTTTTTTGGACTTTCTTCAAATATTTTCATGATTATTTTTCACGATTGATTGGTTTCTGGACTTTATAGATATTTACTATGCTCAATTTTCATTATATTTTTTCTTGGATTTATATATTTGTATATCACTTTCACTGAGTGTTATAATTTATATTAGCTCATATTGAATTTTTTATTTTATTTAATAACAATTTTTACTTTTTGGGATATTTAGCAATATATGTTTTTTTTTTTTTTCACTTTTTCTCTAGTCACGTCTGTGTTCAGCTCACTGGCTGGATAAGAGTGTCTGGCATCTCCCCACCTGGGGATTAGCGCCACTTTTTCATCTATAATTTTCTTTTGGTGAATTTGGTTTATAAATATTTAATGTATGTTCTTTTACCGAGTATTTGTATACCTTGGTATATTGTATCAAGCAGTGCATTGTTACAAGGATACAGAAAAGTTGATGTTGTTCATATTGTATCACAAGAGTATGTTAATAAAATTTACCCTTTAAAAAAATAACCTACGGCAGGATTGCCAATGTGAATAGCTTTGAGCCTTTTGATACGTTCAGCAGATTGATACCCCCTGATAAGCAGATCTTTTTCTTATGTAGTTGTGACATCTAGTTCACTGATGGTGACTTTCAGAGTGAATTTTTGACCTCTGAAGTTTTCAGGTTTGTCATCAAACTTAGTGAGTCTCGGTTAGCTCTTTTTGGAGCATGTATTACAAAACTGTGATGTGTCTGTGTTTTCCGACCTTGGATGCAGAGCTGCATGTAGAACAAAGTTAGTTACATTGCCTGGTGTGCTGAGACTGAGTGACCTTGTTAGGTATGGTGGTGCAGAAGTTTTCATACCTGAAACTGGCTTAGAGTTGATTGCCATGTTGGGTTGCAAGCTGTGGAGCATGTTCTTGGTAGTAGGTAATTGACAAGCCTCATAGTAAGAGGTATTGTCTATTAGCAGTGTAATGCCCCGTACACACGGTCGGACTTTGTTCGGACATTCCGACAACAAAATCCTAGGATTTTTTCCGACGGATGTTGGCTCAAACTTGTCTTGCATACACACGGTCACACAAAGTTGTCGGAAAATCCGATCGTTCTGAACGCGGTGACGTAAAACACGTACGCCGGGACTATAAACGGGGCAGTGGCCAATAGCTTTCATCTCTTTATTTATTCTGAGCATGCGTGGCACTTTGTCCGTCGGATTTGTGTACACACGATCGGAAATTCCGACAACGGATTTTGTTGTCGGAAAATTTTATATCCTGCTCTCAAACTTTGTGTGTCGGAAAATCCGATGGAAAATGTGTGATGGAGCCCACACACGGTCGGAATTTCCGACAACAATGTCCTATCACACATTTTCAGTCGGAAAATCCGACCGTGTGTACGGGGCATAACAGTTTACAGTCTGCTGAGGTACTGGTGTACTGAGGGATGAGTAGGCAAATTGTCTTGAGAGGTGGTAGGCACAGTGTACTTGGTTGAGTTATACAGCTGGTAATAAAGGGAGATGCGGCGCTAAAATAATGATAATAAACCAGAAGCACTCCTAATTGAATACAAAAGAGTAAAATATACCACTAAATAAATAAATAGTATGGAGAATAAACGTAAGGATAGAGGCAAATTGAAAACACTATTCTCCAAAAATCAATCAAGAGAAAGTGAATAAACACATTGGTGAAAACAAATTCATAAACTGATAATCTAAACAATTAATAGTGATTAATTTCCCAAAGTGAGAGAGATAACACATTCAGTGAAAGTATTCCAGAAATATATATAAAAAAAGTCCCAAAACAGATATATATATTATATATATATATAACCAAAGTCCGTGATAGGAAAAGGAAAAAGTGCCAAAAAAATTGTGAAGGTAAAGGTGCAGATAAGGAATCCTCCAATGAGTCTTCACACCCAAGGTGTAATATCAGATGCGCTTACCGAATCCCAATGACTGCTATTACGGCAGTCATAAACGGCACAGGGAATATAAGGTCTCCCCACAACCTCAGTATACGATGCCCGTGAGCGGCAGGTGGTATCTCAGGAGTAAAAGATAAGAGGACAAACCATCGCGTAATACAGTCTGCACAATCAATTTATTTAAAAGGAATTGCACTTACAGGACTTCAGTGAGTCAACAGCATAAATCGAAAAAGTCAGCCAAAACAGCGTCTCCGTCTACTGCCTCCGCTTCCTGGGTTTGTGTATGCCCAACACGAGAACAGACGTGGTGACGTCGCAGGCTCCTCCCTACGCGTTTCGTCACGATAGGACGTCGTCTGGGGATTGGCCAGGGGATTGACGACGTCCTATCGTGACGAAACGCGTAGGGAGGAGCCTGCGACGTCACCACGTCTGTTCTCGTGTTGGGCATACACAAACCCAGGAAGCGGAGGCAGTAGACGGAGACGCTGTTTTGGCTGACTTTTTCGATTTATGCTGTTGACTCACTGAAGTCCTGTAAGTGCAATTCCTTTTAAATAAATTGATTGTGCAGACTATATTACGCAATGGTTTGTCCTCTTATCTTTTACTCCTGAGATACCACCTGCCGCTCACGGGCATCGTATACTGAGGTTGTGGGGAGACCTTATATTCCCTGTGCCGTTTATGACTGCCGTAATAGCAGTCATTGGGATTCGGTAAGCGCATCTGATATTACACCTTGGGTGTGAAGACTCATTGGAGGATTCCTTATCTGCACCTTTACCTTCACAATTTTTTTGGCACTTTTTCCTTTTCCTATCACGGACTTTGGTTATATATATATATAATATATATATCTGTTTTGGGACTTTTTTTATATATATTTCTGGAATACTTTCACTGAATGTGTTATCTCTCTCACTTTGGGAAATTAATCACTATTAATTGTTTAGATTATCAGTTTATGAATTTGTTTTCACCAATGTGTTTATTCACTTTCTCTTGATTGATTTTTGGAGAATAGTGTTTTCAATTTGCCTCTATCCTTACGTTTATTCTCCATACTATTTATTTATTTAGTGGTATATTTTACTCTTTTGTATTCAATTAGGAGTGCTTCTGGTTTATTATCATTATTTTAGCGCCGCATCTCCCTTTATTACCTTCTATGATGAGATTTGGAGACTAGATCTTGGTGCAGGCTGCTTTTGTGTCACACAATCTTTTGACTATTACCCTGAGCGCAGCTTTTACTTGTTTTTGTTCTATCACAATTTACTGAGTTATACAGCTGCTGTGGCTGCAGGCTGAAGTTTTGGGAGAGAGTGTGCAGAATATGATGCATATGATGCAATTGAGTGTCTGCTGCTTTTACGTCCTCCACTTTTGTTAGCAGCTTGCTCTAAAATCTTTAGCCTTCCATGGCGGTGGGGCGTTCACATTGTTTCTGAAAAGCTTACATCTCTGCTCTCATGCGTTCTGTTTTTACTTTCAACTCGGCTTTCATCTGTGCTTTCTTGCTTGTAGTTTCTGCCTCCACCTCTGCTTTCCTGTATGCAGTTTTGGCTTCCACATCTGCTTTCTTGCATGCAGTTTGTGATTCCATTTCTGTTTCACCTGTGCTTCCTTGCATGCGGTTTCTGTGGTAGGGATGAGCCAAACACTTCCCAGTTTGGTTCACACCAGAACTTGCGAGCAAACAAATTTGTGCGAACATGCGAACACCATTAAAGTCTATAAGACATGAACGTGAAAAATCAAAAGTGCTAATTTTAGAGGCTTATATGCAAGTTATTGTCATAGAAAATGTTTGGGGACCCGGGTACTGCCCCAGGGGACATGTATCATTGCAAAATAAAGTTTTTAAAACGGCCGTTTTTTCAGGAGCAGTGATTTTAAGAATGCTTTAAGTGAAACAATAAAAATGAAATATTTCTTTAAATATCATGCCGGGGGGGGGGGGGGGCTTAGTGTGCCTGTAAAGTAGCACATTTTTCCCATGTTTAGAAAAGTACCGCAGCACAATGACATTTCTAAAGGAAAAAATGGCATTTCAAATTGCCCACGGCTGTAATGTATTGCCAGATCCCGGCAATATACATAAAAAATCATTTAAAAAATGGCGTGGGCCCCTTAGGGTCTGGTATGGATATTAAGGTGAACTCCACACCCAAATTTGTTTAAAAAATTACGTGGGGGTCCCCCCAAAATCCATACCAGACCCAAAGGGCCTGGTATGGACAGGGGGGAACCCATGCCGTTTTTTTCCTAATTCCGTCATAGGGCTCCCCTTAACCACTTCAATACACTATATTATATATTGTACACTGCACTATATATTCTGCACTGTATTATATATACTACACTGAGTGCACTATATACTCTGTACTGCAGTATATATACTATACGGACTTCACTATATACTCTGAACTGCAGTATATATACTATACGGACTGCCTCTCAGCTGAAAAATTGGGCCTTAGGTGTTGGTGGTTGCAGAACATGGTAACCCCTCACAGTTACTCTTCGCGGGGCACAGGAACGGTCCCTGCTGTTAAATATTTCAAAAATTGTAATTACATGCCCCTGTTAAACAGGGGCAGAAACATTGGGCCTTAGGTGTTGGTGGTGCCAGAATACCGTAACCCCTCACAGTTACTCTTGTTGGGTGCAGGAATGGTCCCTGCTGTTAAATATTATTTCAGAGGCTGCTTGCCCTCTTTTAGTGGCCAGTGAGCGTCTGCCTCTCCTTGGAAGCCTTCCGGACATGATGGGTATTTTTTTTAACACCGCACTACAATGTATTATATACTATGTACACTGCCTTAGGTGTATTTGAAACTGTACACACTTTATTATATACATGCACTGTAGTAGAAACTGTACACCGCCGAATGCACTGTATATATAGGCTACGCTGAATGCAGAGTATATATATATATATATATAGTCTGACTGTATATATATATCAAATACACTGCCACTAACTAACCTGCCTGCCTAATCTAGCTCAATCTCTCTATCTCCATTAACTATAACACACTATACAGGGTCTGTGCCTTATATAGTGTTGGGCGTGGGCTTAGTCCCCCTAAGCCATGATTGGACAAAGGCACCCTGCCTTTGGCCAATTATGGCTCTCACTGAGGAGCGTGCTGTGATTGGCGAAAGCATGCAGGCCAGGTGTATGCTTTGGCCAATCATCATACAGCAATGCACTGCGGTCTTGCTGTGCATTATGGGGCGCTCAAATTTGCTGCGAACGACCCATAAAATTTGCTGTTTAGCGAACCAGCAAACACCCAATGTTCGAGTCGAACTGACATTCGGCTCGAACTCTAAGCTCATCCTTATTCTGTGGCTTCTGTTTCTATCTCTGCTTTCTTTTGGACAAAGGCTTCCTGATTTTAGAGGCTTTAGCATTGGCACATGTTCTAATAAGTTGTTGGCTGAGAGTGGAAGATCTTGATTGTAGAGACCTGGCAGATCTGGAGAAGTGTCTTGTAGATGCAGAGCAATGAGATTTAGATTCATGAAGTTTATATGATTCTCACTTCTGCCTTTGTCCTTATTTGTAGTACCAAACCATCTCTCTCTAGATTAAGTTCTTCAAATCCTTTTAATTCTTCCTTTGACTCGTCAATGTTGTAGCATTTTAAGAGGTTAGTATATTTAAAGCACGGTATTTTATAACTTTCATAGGCAGCAATGAATTGTTTGAGAGTGCCTCAGTGCAGTATGAGAATAAACTGTATATAGTATGCAAACAACTTTTTGTGCCATAACCAGCAGTTCTTCTTTGTCAGACTCATAATTCTCATAATTCTGTTGAACCCTCCAACTTTCACAGTTGGTTTAACCAAGCATTAACATTGTCTGCTTAGTTCCTGATCTAGAAGGAACTCTGGTTCTTGTTTTGGTTTCAGCTTCCACATGCAGTGGCCACTCTAGGAGCAATATATAGGGGGAGCACATAAGATACCACAGTAAAAACTAGGGGGGCCACTAATAACTTTCACCACAAAAAGCCCCACTTACATCAGAGTCTGCACAGCACTCTTTACATCAGAGTCCACAAAGCCCCCTTACATAAGCGTCTGCAGAGCCCCCTTACATCACAGTCCAAAGATCCCCTCTTACATCAGAGTTCACACAGTGCCCCTTACATCAGTTTCCACAGAGCCCCCTTACATCAGAGTCCACACAGAGCCCCCTACATCAGTTTCCACAGAGCCTCCCCCATAAAACAGAGTCTGCACAGCGCCCATTACATCAGAGTACACACAGCGCCCCTTACATCAGAGTTCACACAGTCCCCCTTGCATCAGAGTCCGCAGAGCCCCCTTACATCAGAGTCCACACAGCACCCTTTACATCAGAGTCTGCAGAGCCCCCCTTACATAAGAGTCTGAAGAGCCCCCCTTACATCAGAGTCTGCACAATGCCCCTTACTGTACATAAGAGTTTGCCCGTCGCTAACGTTCGCACCAATTACACTATTTAAATTGCAGCAGTGCTATCAGCTATCTGCAGCTATTGCCTGTGTTCCTGCATCTGTTCCTGTTTTGACTCCTGTTATTGACCAAGCTTGCCTAGACCTTACTTGAATGCTTCCTGCCCTGACCTTGGCCCATCTCTGGATTTGCTCTGTCTCCTGTTTACCTGCCTGATTTAATGTTGCCAACCTCTGCTGGTATCCTGATGATTCTCTGCTTGGTGTCTATGCCTGTATTTAACCGTCTTTTGCCGACCTGGCTTGTCTGACCTTGCATCTAGTTATTCTCAAGCTCTGCTATGCTACCTGGTTCCTGCTGGTTCTTCACCTGCTGCGTGTTACCAGTCCTGATTCACCAGCCATCTGCTAACTGCCCATCAAGCATTTGCTGCCTGCTGCTGATGGGATATCTTACAGGCACTTGTACTTCGCCGCGCTCTCATGGCCACTTTAATAACATTAGTGATCTCAGAGACGGGGCTGTAGGAGAAGCCTCCCGCTACATGTCAGGCTCTGCCACAAGGTATGTGACAGGAACCCTAATTTAAGGGGGGCTCTGATGTAAGAGAAAATGCTGTGGACTGTGGTCTAAAGGGGAACTCTGATGTAAGGGGGTTTCTGCTCACCAAAGCCTCCCTTAAATCAGAGTCCCTCTTACATTAGAGTACATTAGAGTACTCACTGGAAGGATGGAGAGAGAATGGAGGGAAGGAGGTGGGAGACTTCTCACAGCGGATGGATGAATCAGCAGGTGTTTGGAGGGCAGGCACAGGAAGAGAGAGCAGGAGGAGGAGCAGAACCAGCTGTGTGTGGAGGAGGGAACTGTCAATGATGTCTCTGGGCTGTGAGCACTGGAGGTCTGCTCTCTGCATGCTGGGTGACATGGCTGGGAGAAAGGGCTTGGGGGGACACACAGCAGCTCTGTAGAAAGGAAACAGCCCAGCAGCCTAATTTAGCAGGGGGGCACATGGGGGTGACCTGGGGGGCAATCGCCCCCCTTCTTGCCCCCTGTAGCGACACCACTATCCACATGTCATATTTTGTTATGGCATTGTGCTGACAATGAAAGAGTTCACTGCCAGACTTTCATAAATTAATTAGTTGCAGAAATCAGAATGGCATGTAGTAATACAGGCAGCTACTACTTTATACATGTACAGTATTCAGGAATGGACAAATGCCTTATATAACAGTCCCATTAGAAAACACTGAATTATTTCTCTCTTGTAGGCTGCAGGCAGCTGTGATTAACTTGCAGGCATGTACCAACTTGTATGACAATGGCTGTACTGTCCTAACTTGCTGTATACCCAGAGTTTATATCACATCCCACAGTATATTGCAGAGTTATTATGGATTTTTTGACTGAGGCTAAACAATACTTTGACTGTTCTGCTTCCATGATCTAAGCATTGCAAGTGTGATCTCTATGCAAAAAAATTGCATGGGGTCCCCCAAAAATCCATACCAGGCCCTTCAGGTCTGGTATGAATATTAAGGGGAACCCTGCACCAATTTTATTTTTTAATGGCGTGGGTGTCCCTCCAAAATCCATACCAGGCCCTTCAGGTCTGGTATGAATTTTAAGGGAACACCAAGCCAAAATTTTTAAAAAATGGCGTGGGGGTCCCCCCAAAATCCATACCAGATCCTTATCCGAGCACGCAACCTGGCAGGCCACAGGAAAGGGGGATGAGAGAGCACCCCCCCCTCCTGAACCATACCAGGCCACATGTCCTCAACATGGGGAGGGTGTTTTGGGGTCCCCCTAAAACACCCTGTCCCCATGTTGATAGAGACAAGGGCCTTTTCCCCACAACCCTTGCCCAGTGGCTGTGGGGGTCTGCTCTTAACAAGAGGACCCCCATATTCGGTCCCCCATGTGATTGGGTATTGGGTACATTGTACCCCTACACATTCACCAAAAAAAGTGTCAAAAAAGTAAAAATGACAGTAGACAGTTTTGGACAAGTCCTTTCTTAAAAATAAAAAATAAAAAATATCCTGCAATGTCCATTCATCTTCAATCACAACGCAGACAACCCGAGAAAAAAAGCCTGGAAAAACTCCACCTCAATGGGAGGCTTCCACCGACTGCAGCCTTTTTGTGCTGACAGCTCTTATACAGCTGAGGGTGGGGCCACCCGGTGAGGTAAGCAGGGGACCTTGTTTGGGTCACCCAGGGTCACCCGTTTACATCACCGGGTGGCCCCGACCTCAGCTATATTAACAGCTATCAATGCAAAAAGCCTGCAGTCACGGAGATGCCTCCCATCGAGGTGGAGTTTTTCCTTTTTTTTTCTAGGTCCATCAGCACTGTGATCGAAAATGAATGAACATCACAGGACATTTTTTTCTTTAAATAAAGGACTTGTCCCAAACTGTCTCCTGTCATTTTTACTTTGACACTTTTTTGGTGAATGTATAGGGGTACAATGTACCCGATACCCATTCACATGGGGGGTGGAATCTGGGGGGCCCTTGTTAAAGGGGGCTTCCAGATTTCAATAAGCCCCCTGCGCGCAGACCCCCACAATGACCGGGCAAGGGTTGTGGGGAAGAGGCCCTTGTCCCCATCAACATGGGGACAAGGTGTTTTGGGGGACCCCAAAACACCCTCACCATGTTGAGGGCATGTGGCCTGGTACGGTTCAGAGGGGGGCTCTCTCGTCCCCCTTTTCCTGCAGCCTGCCAGGTTGCTTGCTAGGATAAGGGTCTGGTATGGATTTTGGAGGGACCCCCATGCCATTTTTTTTATATTTTGGTGTGGGGTTCCCCTTCAAATCCATACCAGACCTGAAGGGTATGGATTGGTGGGGCCTCATGCCATTTTTTTTAAATTTTGGTGCAGGGTTCCCCTGAATATCTATACCAGATACCAGATATACCAAAGGGTCTGGTAATGGACTGGGGGGAACTCATTACTTTTTTCAGTGATTTTTATCTATGTTGCTGGGATCCGACAATATGGCACATGTGTCAACTTTCCCTGTCGAAGGGCGGACAAGAGCTTTGTGCCATTATCATACACCACAATTCCTGGCTCAAGCTGGTGTGGTGTGAACCACCTCTGGGTCTGCCCCTGCAGAGCTGAAAGAATCTCTGCTTCAATGTTGCTCCTGTCCCCTAGACAGACTAGCTGAAGCACTGCATGGGATCTTTTAGCCTAACTTGTTGAATAGCCCCTTGAATGCTTAGGGGGGTACTGGTGGTTCATAGGACAATTCAGCAGAGGAAGGCATGGAGGAGGAGGGAAAAGAGGGGGTGGAGCAGACAAATCTCACATCATCACTACCAGCTGTATGGAGACATGGTGGCAAAACAACTGAGTCCTGTCCTGCATCTTTCCTAGTTGCAGGCAGAGTTACCAGTGCTGTGAATGAAATATAGTGTCCATGACCATGCTTGCTGGACCACTTGTCAGCAGTAAGGTGGACCTTGTGGCTGACTGCCTTGCTCAACAGTGCCACAACATTGCCTTCCATGTGATGGTAAAGAGCCGGAAGGGCCTTACGTGTAAAGAAATAGCGACTGGGAACCTGCCATTGTGGTTCAGTACATTCTGCAAAATCACATAAGGGGGCATAATCCACCAGATGGAAAGGCAGGAGTCCAGCTTGGACACGCTGGAATTTAGACACTGGGTATGTATGTTTTCACTACAGCAGCTGGGGCAGAGAAATGTGCGTACTATACTCTACAGCTGGCAGTGTGCTGCTGCTGGCAGACATGCTGCAAGGACCTGTGACACCGTTCGCTATACCATTTCAAGTCAGTGGAGGCTGCTGAGAGGTCATGAGATATAGCAGGGGTAGACCTAAAAGGTAAGGAATGAGGAGGAGAAGGATTGCACCCCTTTTGTGTGGCTTTCAGGTGCTCTTGCCAATGGGCTGAGTGGTGGGAGGTTAAATGCCTTGTAAATCATGTGGTACCCAAATGGCTGGTGTTTTTGCTATGCTTGATCTGACTGAGGCAAAGTTTGCAAATTGCAACAGTGTGATTGGCTGCACATGTGCTAAGAAAGGCCCAGACAGCTGGGCTGTGGGAATTGGGCCAGGAGATAACAGGTCCACAATCTGATGCAATAGGGTGGCTGCTCTCTACTCTTACATGATGGCTGACTCTGGAGTACATCCTGCCTCATTGGGGTTTTGCCTCACCCTCCCTGTTTTCCTCTGCTCTATCCAGCACCCAAGTTGTGTCAATGACCTCATCATCATCATCCCCTCCATCTTCAGCATCACTGGAACCAACTTGGCAACACGCTGTGGTTGGGGAAACATGACTGACAATTTAATGTTTATCAGTGTTCTCCCCTGTCTGTAGGCTCATGTTCTTACCTTCCTCAACCTCAGAGTCAAAACAAACATCAGAATCAAGTGCCTGTGCATTGTCAAGGAGAAAGTTGCTGATGCTGTGTTTAAATAACTCAGCTGACTCCTCCTTGGATAATGCTGGGGCTATGGCAAGAGTAGCTGTGGACAAGGAGGCAGAATAAGCCTCTCTGGTAGCTGAGGTGGACTGTGCACTAGTCTCTGCTTGGCTGATAGAGGATGAGGAGGAGGATGAGGATGGTTTAGCAAGCTAGGCCACCACCTCCTCTGCATGCTCTGGTTGGATAGCATGAGCAACATCACTAAACAGAGAAAATAATGCTCTGCCTGAGAGCGGACCACTTCCACCTTTGCTTGTGGACACAGATGCTGCTGGCCCCCTCACAGTGGCATGGGAACATCTGCCTCTCCTTGTTGGCCTCCCAGACATAAGGGGGGCTTATTACCGAAATGTTATAGAGACAGGAAAATATGTAGTTGGGTGCACTTTATTCAACGGAAAGTGTTGTTTGGTGCACTTTAACTTGAGGACTGCCGCTGAAAGATAACATGCAGCAAACAAAAAAAGGGTGTGTACAGCACTATATACAGCACTAAATGTTAAGTAATGTGGTGTAAAACACTGCACTACACAGACACACTCCACTGACACACTACAATATACTGCAGTAAAACTGCACTGATGCACTTCAATATAATTCTGAAAAAGTGCACTGATGCACTACAATATACTGCAGTAAATGTGCACTGACACGCTACAATATGCTGCAGTAAAAGTGAACTGACACACTACAATATAATGCTGTAAAAGTGCACTGACACACTACAATATACTATAGTAAAAGTGCACTGATGCACTACAATATACTGCAGTAAAAGTGGACTGACGCACTACAATATACTGCAGTAAAAGTGAACTGAAAGAGTAAAGATATTCCCGTGCTACCAAAGAAAATAAATAGCTAATGCTCCACACACCTAAATGGTCAGTCCATAGCCACAAGGAAGAAATGGATAAAGTGAATGGTGCTGCGCTGTTAATAGTAATAAACAAGTGTGATATAACAGCAATATATAAAAAACAAAGAATGGCAAAAATGTGGATAAAGTGCTGCGTGCTTGAAATGACAATATGAAACGTGATAAATTCCAATATAAATATAAATCAAGCAGAGAATTCCGCAATGTAAATAAAGTGCTATGTGCTAAAAGTGACAATAAAAAATGCATAGCGTCACACCCCCTGATGAAGTCACATGGGTATGACGCTACGTGTTGGGACAGACATGCACCAGTGACGTCAGTTTTCAAGCTCGTGGTGAATAGCTTTTACCCATTGTTTGTGATGCGAGTACCACAGCTGTTTTTAGAAATAAAATATTTGTTTTTTACATATCTGGAACCCCCTTTTTTCCCTCCATATCTCATACGGACCTACTTGGGGAGGGATATCATTGCCTCCTACTGCCACCAAAGAAGTTTTTTGTAGTAAGGATCTATCAGGATAAAGAGGCCCCTGAGATGATTACCATCATATGCCATCTATAAGAAGCCCACATAGAGACTTACTTCACCATCCAGGATCTACATTGTTATCTGCATATGCTGTTACCTTACAGCTGTAAGGTAAGGGGCCACCCTGCACTGAGGTGTTTTGCATAGAAGAGAAAAAGTCACCATATATACTGCTTTCATTTGCACAGAGTGTTAGGTAATCCAGCACTTGTTCTCACTCCCCCTCCATCATGCATTAATTGATTTAGGACATTTGTCTACATAATTTAGATATTGATTTAGGACATTTGTCTACATAATTTGGACTATATCATGTTTTATTTTGTCACTTTTAGCACATAGCATTTATTTACGTTGAGGAATCCTCTGCTTGATTTATATTTAATCTATGCCCAAAGACAAACTGAATTATTATTTTACAAGAGTTATATTGATGATTTGTTCTTGGTTTGGAATGGTTGATTGAATACATCATTGATTGAATACATGAATCATCTTAACACCAATGCAAACAATATTAAATTAGATTATCACTCCAGTTCTAACTGGGTTAATTACCTTGATGTGACGGTTTTCAGACAGGATAATAGTATTGGTCACCAAGGTGTATTTTAAATCTTCAGACAGAAATAGCTAATAGTCTATTCATAGTGGCTATCACCCTGTACGGTTACGTATCATCCCTAAAGGACCGTTCACATGGGTAAGGAGGAATTGTACCTTTGACACCGATTATCAGGAACAAGTAAAGATCTTGAAAAAAAGGTTTGTTGAAAAAGGTTATAAAAATGATGATTTGGAGTTCACCATTCAACAGGTGGGTTAATGTTCTCAAACTATGTTTTCAGAATAAAGAAAAAAAAAAATAAAACTAAGAATCCTAAACAAGAGTGGGGTTTCATTAGTAATTTCAATTCTCAATTTAGAGAAGGAAGGAAATATTTAAAAAACATTGGGGTATTTTAAGTATGGATAAGGCACTCGCTCAATTGTTGTCTAAGGAACCCATGTTCATCTACAGGAAATCACCATCTTTTGGTGACCGCATTGTAAATAAGGTGGGGCAATTAAATGGATGTGAGCTGGCACACTGGCTTAACAAACATGGCGTTCGTCCAACCCTATATTAATTTATAGAAAAGGAGAGATAAGTGGGACTTTAAGTGAGGCCCACCATGTCAGAATAGAGACAAATTCAATACATAAATGAAATTACAATACATGATTTATTGTTGTAAACTAAAAATTTATACCAGATTCTTGAGAAAAAAACATTGTATCAAATAAATAGGTAGTTACATAAATTACACTAAAATATGATGCTCATAGCATGCAATACAATCGATGAATAGATATGAAAAATATACATGGAAAGATAAAAATATATGATGAAACCAGGTATGTCTTGACATCTAGTGGCACTCAGCGCGTTTCTTGGCATTTCAGCCATTCATCAGGAGTGTAATAATGTAATATGCTAGAAAGGGAAATTAATATATTTTGTTAAAGATACCCTCTAAGAAAGGGGGAGTAAAAGGATATGTGTTCCAACAAAATGGGGACAAATGGATAAATGAATAACTTACTGCACGTCCTCAAAGCTGGGCCCGGTGTCTGCATAGGAGAGTGGGGATACCGGGTATAGTATCTCCCTGGGGTTGAGATGGGGAGACCACCCAAGGACCGAGTAGAGCACCCAGAGGACAGCAGGGTGGTCATAGCATGATCCAGTGTGGTATGTGTGCACATAACGTGCATAGTGTCCTGTAGGGAATATGGGATAAATAAATAAATTGGTAGGTGAAGATGTGAAATGTGAAAATATCTTAGTGTTTCTGCATCGAGACTACATGAGTAGGTGAGTATAAAATTAAACCCAAATGAAAACATAACAAAAAGTGCTAGGTATATCAAGGGATATTCAAGAGATAAATTGTATTAGGTGTGACAGGTCACCAGAGCAGGGGTTTTCCACCCAAGTTTAGTCAGACAATGAAATGGATGTGACCTGGCACACTAGCTTAACACACATGGTGTGCCTCCATCCCTATATTAGTTTATAGAAAAGGAGGGATAAGTGGGACTTTAAGTGAGGCCTGCCATGTCAGAATAAAGACAAATTGAATACATAAATGAAATTACAATACATGATTTATTGTTGTAAACTAAAAATTCATACCAGATTCTTGACTGTAAATAAGGTGTTAGACCCCCCAAAGAAACACGTATGTTTTGGGATAGCAATGTTTTTTATGCTTGTCATAGATGTAAAGCGTGTAGACAGGTAAACACACATTTGGGGGGATTGACCACTTTTAGATCAACCTCCAATGGACTTGAGTTTGCAATAAAAGAGTTTATATCTTGTAACTCTACCCATGTCGTATACATTTTACAATATCCTAAAAGAATCCTGTCTAAATGTGTTTCCGAGCACATACACAACATTTTGATTTGGTTTAAAAGACCATAGCTTTTCCCTACATTTTAGGTGTAAACATAATAGAGACCCTTCAGGTCTCTTATTTTGGGGGATAGACAAACTAAGTCCCTCTTGGAGGGGCTCCAATATGGTAAGAGAGATATCCAAGAGTGAAACAAGATGGATTTATCTTGTTGATACTCTCCAGCCCAAAGGGTTAAATGTTGAGTTGGACCTGAACTGTTTCATCGGTGATTACTGATCTGGCAGTTCTGGCCCACTCTCATCTCTGTTGTACTATCACATTATGCGGTTTCAATGGTATGGTGCTGACATTTTTTTTACACATAAAAAAACATTTTCTATATATAGTCTTTCTGCACTGTTTGGGCATAACAATCCATATAGTGCTATTCCTGTAATGAATACGTTCACCCTTGAGAAATAATGACAGCGTTTTGCTATAATGTGCATGAGTGCTTGTGGACACAATTAGTGATGTTGAAAGAGTTCCCGTCCCAGTCTGGATACACCGATAATTTCAGTTTTATGGTGAATGTATACAAATTGAGTGTTCTTTGGCAATTAAGTTGTGGATACATGTTGCCAATAAGAGATAAAACAACTTCAGATACGCAATAGTCTTCAACATCGTTTAAACATTATTTGGGGTGAGTGACAATTGCAGAATTTTCCCAATTTTTTCACGTTAAAAATTATCAGCAAAGGTGTATATTAGGCATTGTCAGTATGAAAGTCTAATCAAACACTTAGCAAATACTTCATATAAGCGTAGTAGTAATAGGATGATGTATTATGTTGAAAACACATATAATACTTTTTACTAGAGGATTTGAATGTGCCTTGCAATGTGATGCTTCAGACTTCGGTCTTTTAAAATAGGGTCTTTATTCTATCATGAGAGATACCTGATGTGATCAATTGATCAATTAATTTGTTGTAATTATATTATTAATCTCCAGTTTACAAAGCAATGCTTTTGTAATATTTTATCATTGTTCTAGATTGTTTTTTATATGCATTTATTATCATTAGCTGCGATCTTTTAGTATATGTGATACAATGTGATATATGATCTATAGATAGCGTTCCGTGGTGAGAACCGGAGTGGAGCTGCATGTTGTGTGTACGAGGGGTTAAATTACCCAAACACACGTACAATAAGAGTTGTGCGGCCACTCCGTGTAGTCATGCCTATTGAGAAAGACGTAATGACGAAACACATCTAGGCGTGACCAGACGGCTAGTTGTATCTGTCAGCTGCTACGATCTCCACCCAGGCATCACCGTGGATGAGAGATCTCCTGAACAGTGAGAGAGTATCATGCTGTGCTGTACAGACCAGATAGTTAAACCATGACATGCTTTTTCATATATAACAATTTGTAAGTGTAAATCTTAAAGGGGGGTTTGTTTTGCTGGAAAAAAAACTTTTAAAACAGGTTTACGCTATGAGGATGTTTCTTTTCTCTATGTAATGAGCCAATAAACCAGCAATGAACCTGTAAGTGGAATTCCTTTGATTGATGATTGATTGTACCTATTGGGATTGATGCACTAACCCCCTGTGACTACAACTAAGGATTCCACGAAGTGGAGTCACTGCTGGCTAAAGATCCATTTATACATTAAAGCTGTGTTATCAGATCCTTCCAGTGAGTGTTAAATTTGAGGAGAGCGGTGTCACGTGGTGCGGTGAAGGCCTGTCATCATTTCTGATGAGATCTCATATGAACACTCTTTAGAACTATTAAAAGTCTTTGTTGGACTCACCCTTCATAGAGATGTTTATCACTATGCGGTGTTTATTTATAGTGTATCAAAAAATATGTTAAAAAAAACAAAGTCTTTTAAACATTAGCAGCGCTTAAGAAGTTCATATGTGAAATAAAATATAAATAAAGATGAAAAGTTCCACTTGTGTCTTAATTGTGTACAGCAGGGTGTGGGGTGGTAGCTGATCCGTTTATAAAGAATGTTGAACACCAACTCTCTGCTGATCAAAATCCCAGATAAATCCTTCACCACATTGCTTTTATGGGAATCCCCTATAGGTAATTCACTTACCAGAAGGTGATGGGTTAACAGTGTGCCTTTCACTGTTTTAATATCGACGGACTTAGTTCACTCAAATAGGACTGGATCCATGAATGGATATTTGGATAGCTGTCAGCGCACTCTGCATACTTCCATCTAAATTAAGCTCATAACCAGTGAAGAAATAGAAGTGCCCATAGCGTAATCCAGTAAAATAAAATACTTTTATTTAAAAAAACAAAGTGATCCCATATAGATGTACACTTACAATGTATTAAAATAATATAAGCATGTATCATAGATCGTTGAGTCCCGATATACCTTATTACCGCTGAGAGCGGTATTCCCGGGTAAGGTATCACAGAAGATCAGTGGCGTGGGTAGCTGTATGGTCATGCCCTGACGCGCGTTTCCTCAATGCTTTCTTCAGAGGGCGTGACCACACAGCACAGCTCCCAGCTTTTATACATGTATTAACGGCCGGTAATTGACCCTTTCATGCTCGTATCTTTACTCATGACACCACACGGCCATTCACCGTCCTTATGCCAATAACAAAGCAATAAGTGTCTATTATCATAAGTATTAAAAATTACCCAACTTTAAAATACACCTCCAATACCAATTTCCATCTACAACAGATGGATTGGTGTTTGAATCATGGTTGAGAGTGCACAGGCGTTGCTTCGGGTCACAGCAAGGAATCGCTGTGAAATTGCGGAGAAATTGCACGACTTTGGGGACGCAGTAGTGGAAACATAGCCTAAAGAATTGGGTTTTATGTTTTTCTATGTTTTTTAGTGGTATTATGTATAACATTTTATTATTGTTTAAACAAACATGATTGGTCCATCAATTGATTAATGAGGACAGAATGTAATTAATAGTATCATATGGGCTAGTGCAATATTGGAATATCTAAACATGTATTTTTATGAACTTTTATGTTTTAATAGTTTAATAGTTGCATTTACTGAATTTTAATACGTGATTGCCTAATGTATGGAGTTAGTGTAAAATAATTAATGCATTTATTTGCAGAATAATTTATTTTTTCGGCTTAAGGATAATCATTTTGGTATTAAACTTACTGGATTGATATTATCCTGATATCGATTGAATACTAGTGGGGGTATTCAATTACAATAAACTCAAATATAGTTCTGATTATTGCACTCATTTGCATACTGAGAGCAGCTGGCTCCACACATTGAATGATCAATCGCGCTTACGATCAGCCTAGGTTTTTTATCACTCACCGGGTAACCATGATTCAAACACCAATCCATCCGTTGTAGATGGAAATTGGTACTGGAGGTGTATTTTAAAGTCGGGTAATTTTTAATACTTATGATAATGGACACTTATTGCTTTGTTATTGGCATAAGGATGGTGAATGGCCGTGTGGTGTCATGAGTAAAGATACGAGCATGAAAGGGTCAATTACCAGTCGTTAATACATGTAAAAAAGCTGGGAGCTGTGCTGTGTGGTCACGCCCTCTGTTAAAAGCATTGAGGAAACGCGCGTCAGGGCATGACCATATAGCTACCCACGCCGCTGATCTTCTGTGATACCTTACCCGGGAAAACCGCTCTCAGCGGTAATAAGGTATATCGGGACTCAACAATCTATGATACATGCTTATATTATTTTAATACATTGTAATTGTACATCTATATGGGATCACTTTGTTTTTGAAATAAAAGTATTTTAATTTACTGGATTACGCTATGGGCACTTCTATTTCTTCGCTCGTTATGAGCTTCATTTAGATGGAAGTATGCAGAGTGCGCTGACAGCTATCCAAATATCCATTCATGGATCCAGTCCTATTTGAGTGAACTAAGTCCGTCGATATTAAACCAGTGAAAGGCACGCTGTTAACCCATCACCTTCTGGTAAGTGAATTACCTATAGGGGATTCCCATAAAAGCAATGTAGTGAAGGATTTATCTGGGATTTTGATCAGCAGAGAGTTGGTGTTCAACATTCTTTATAAATGGATCAGCTACCACCCCACACCCTGCTGTACACAATTAAGACACAAGTGGAACTTTTCATCTTTATTTATATTTTATTTCACATATGAACTTCTTAAGCGCTGCTAATGTTTAAAAGACTTTGGTTTTTTTAAAGCGGGGGTTCACCCACACCGCCAAAAAAAAAAAAATATTAAAAGCCAGCAGCTACAAATACTGCAGCTGCTGACTTTTAATACATGGCCACTTACCTGTCCCAGGGTCCAGTGATGTCGGCAGGGGACGCCGAGAACCCACTCGGTTCTCGGCAGCTGCCGCCGCCATCCTAGGTGAGGGAATCAGGAAGTGAAGCGTTGCGGCTTCACTTCCCGGTTCCCTACTGCGCATGTCGCGCTGCGCGTCCCTAGTGGTCCCCGCTCTCTCCTGGGAGCTGTGTGTTCCCAGCAGACAGCGCGGTGGGGACGGGAAGAAGCATAGACTCCCATGGGAGTCTATGCCGTAAGTGGGTGCAAATACCTGTCTTAGACAGGTATCTGCACCCCCCTCCCCCCTGAAAGGTGCCAAATGTGACACCAGAGGGGGGGAGGGTTCCGAAAAGCGGAAGTTCCATTTTTGTGTGGAACTCCGCTTTAATATATTTTTTGATACAGTTTACATTTTTATAGTAGCAGCTATTTATATTTTTATTTATCATTTTTTTTTTGCATTAGTGCTGAGGGAGAAATACTTTGTTTCTGTTTATTTAACATTGTTTGTGAAGGTGTTTATTTATATCACCTGGAAGCGCTGCTACAAATTACATATATGAACTTCTTGGGCTGCTTTCTTTCAGTAATAGTTTATTATAGCAGCAGTTCATTTATTTTATGCATTGCTTTGTTTTAAAGTGTCATTTGTCCAGAAGCACTGGAACTGCTAACTGTGTTTGCTTTTAATTGATATTTGATTTATATTGGAATTTATCACATTTCATATTGTCATTTCAAGCATGCAGCACATTATCCACATTTTTTCCATTCTTTGTTTGTTATATATTGCTGTTATATCACATTTGTATATTACTATTAACAGTGTAGCACCATTCACTTTATCCAGTAAAAGTGAACTGACGCATTTCAATATAATGCTGTAATAGTGCACTGACGTACTGCAATATACTGCGGTAAACGTGCACTGACACACAACAATGTAATGCCATAAAAGTGCACTGATACACTACAATATAATGTAGTAAAAGTGCACTGTCGCACTACAATATAATGTAGTAAAAGTGCACTGACGCACTATTATATAATGCAGTAAAAGTGCACTGACGCACTTTAATATACAGCAGTAAAACTGCACTGACACATTTCAATATACTGTGGTAAAACTGCCCTGACACACTTCAATATACTGCAGTAAAATTGCCCTGACTCACTCCACTGGCACTAAAGTAAATAAGGAAGGTTGCACTACACTGATAATGCACTATCACTATATTCACACTACAGTAACACTCTGCACTCACAATGGAATCACAATAGCACACTAACTCACTTGTAGCAGTGAACAAGAGCCCTGTTCTATCTATCTTCACTCCAACATCCAATGTTTGGGCCGAACTTGTGCTCGGCCCAAACCGTTCGCCCAATACTACTCAGTTGCTTGGCAGACAGCGACTTGATCCATTTGACATCTGGCAGATAGTAAAAGGTTTTAATCCAAAGCTTGTGCAGATCATAACAGATGAGGTCAGATAAGTAAAAAAAGTGATAGTGTGTCTAGCTGAAGCAGAATACAGTACATGTGGTAAATGGAGGCTAAAGCATGAAGAAGAAGGGTGGGATTAACCACATAGACCAGGGGTAGGCAACCTCGGTACTCCAGCTGTGGTGAAACTACAAATCCTATCATGTCTCTGGGAGTCATGCCTGTGATTGTCAGGTTCTTGCAATGTTTCATGGGACTTGTAGTTTCAAAACATCTGGAGGCCTAAGGTTGCCTACCCCTAACATAGAGCATCCCCTAGCTACGCTGTCACACTTTGAATGACAATTGCGCAGCCATGCAACACTGTACCCAAAAGAAATGTTTATCATTTTTTTCACACAAATAGAGCTTTCTTTTGGTGGTATTTAATCACCATTTTTTTTTGCTAAATAAATACAAATCAAGACCTTAAATGTTGAAAAATGTTTTTCAATGTTTTTCATTGTTTCTGTTATAAAATGTTGCAAATAATTAATCTTTCTGCATAAATTTAGGTCAAAATGTAATATGCTACATTTCTTTGGTGAAAATAACCCAAATCAATGTTTATTATGTAGTCTGTAGGAAAGTTTTAGAGTCCATAAACTATAGTATATACAGTATATCTGAAAATCTTGAGGTACTGACACCCTCATTTCTTGAGGCCCGAAAATGCCAGGACAGTACAAATGCTCCCAAATAACCCATTTTTGGAAATTTAGACAGTCCAATGTATTCAATAAGTGGCATTGAGAGTTTTTTGACAATGTAATTGTTTGTCACAATTATTTGGAAAATAAAGTAATTTTAAAAATATATTTTTTTAAAATATTGTCAGCACTATACTGTTATCATATAACTGGTGTGGTAGTGATCAGGGACACTGACTGGTGACAGTATGTGAAATAACAATAATAATAATGATAATAATAATTATTATTATTATAGTAATAATAATATAATTTAATAATAATAATAATAATAATAAGTATTTTATTTTTATTTTATTCATTTTATTATTATTTTTTTAACACACTGTGACTAGAGCAATACAGTGTTACCATAGTAACACTGTACTACTCTGGGGAAGTGATCAGGTTTTTTTTTTTTGGTTTTTTTTTACACATACATTTCATTGGTATAAGCAACTATTTTTATCAAATTAAACTGGCTCATTCAGTGTCTTTGTTGTGATTAGCTGTGATTGGCCAGTGACCAATCACAGCTAGCAACACAAATGTATACAATGGATGGCATGAAAGCCATTCATTGTTTACAATTGTTTTGTGATCAGCTGTGATTGGTCACAGCATTCACATGGTAATGGCAGCGGGCGGGTACAGTGATCAGTCGCCTGCTGTGTCCACCGGATCAGATGACTGATCACGCCGCTGTGTGGGCCCCCCAGCCAATCTGGGAGAATGTCATATGATGTGTTAAAGGCAAAAAATACAATGCATGTGTAATATGATGCAAACACTGTCTGGCAGGATACAAAACCCTGTCAAGCAGCACTTTCTGGGTTCACCTCTGCTGTGAATCATATGTTCTTTCCAGATAATTAGGGAAGAGATACAATAAAAATAGGCACAGTGTACTTCAGCTTGTTTTGACACATTTTAATTCTGTTAGATGTTGAAACCATTGCACTTAACCAGTGCATGTAGCTTAAGCATTTCAAAGCAGTAACCTCATTGCACTGGATGTCAGCTTTACACTGTACTGCTGTACAAAATAGCTATCAGGTGGGTTCCTGGTGAATGCATTTCAAACAGCTGACCATTCTTCCTTAAGGGGTGACTTTTTCTTCCATCTTTTTTTAATTGTCATCTCATCTGGCAGCTTGACCTAGTGGGTGCTGATTATGCTAACTGATGAACTATGTAACTATGAAAAACATTGCATTTACCATTGAAAAAAACCCATATGTATATATACACGCACACACTACTGTGCAAAAGTTTCAGGCAGGTGTAAAAAAAAGTTGTAAATTAAGAATGCTTTCAAAACTATAAGTATTAGTATACTGTGTATATATACTGTATATATCTATATATATATATATATATATATATATATCACTCTCTCTCTGTCTATATATGTATATATATATATACACAGTATACTACAGTATACACTATATATATAAGTGTATATATAGCACTCTCTCTATCTCTTGAGAGAGATCTATCTCTATCTCTATCTCTATCTCTTGAGAGAGATCTATCTCTATCTCTTGAGAGAGATCTATCTCTATCTCTTGAGAGAGATCTATCTCTATCTCTTGAGAGAGATCTATCTCTATCTCTTGAGAGAGATCTATCTCTATCTCTTGAGAGAGATCTATCTCTATCTCTTGAGAGAGATCTATCTCTATCTCTTGAGAGAGATCTATCTCTATCTCTTGAGAGAGATCTATCTCTATCTCTTGAGAGAGATCTATCTCTATCTCTTGAGAGAGATCTATCTCTATCTCTTGAGAGAGATCTATCTCTATCTCTTGAGAGAGATCTATCTCTATCTCTTGAGAGAGATCTATCTCTATCTCTTGAGAGAGATCTATCTCTATCTCTTGAGAGAGATCTATCTCTATCTCTATCTCTTGAGAGAGATCTATCTCTATCTCTATCTCTTGAGAGAGATCTATCTCTATCTCTATCTCTTGAGAGAGATCTATCTCTATCTCTATCTCTTGAGAGAGATCTATCTCTATCTCTATCTCTTGAGAGAGATCTATCTCTATCTCTATCTCTTGAGAGAGATCTATCT
The DNA here is from genome assembly GCA_037952835.1 of Lithobates septentrionalis. Taxonomy (NCBI): domain Eukaryota; kingdom Metazoa; phylum Chordata; class Amphibia; order Anura; family Ranidae; genus Lithobates; species Lithobates septentrionalis. Next base: position 334,083 of record JBBDGP010002014.1, read on the forward strand.
CTATCTCTATCTCTTGAGAGAGATCTATCTCTATCTCTATCTCTTGAGAGAGATCTATCTCTATCTCTATCTCTTGAGAGAGATCTATCTCTATCTCTATCTCTTGAGAGAGATCTATCTCTATCTCTATCTCTTGAGAGAGATCTATCTCTATCTCTATCTCTTGAGAGAGATCTATCTCTATCTCTATCTCTTGAGAGAGATCTATCTCTATCTCTATCTCTTGAGAGAGATCTATCTCTATCATATTTTACACCTTTCAAGTAAAAAAGGGTGTGGAATTTGCAGGAACTTGATAGGGAGTATTGCCCATTGATTTTCAGGACAATATATGTAACCCTATAAAAAATTCAGTGTTCATAAAACTGACAATTCACTGCAGTTTTTTATGCAACAAAGAGATTCACAGCAGACCAGGTGAATTGCCTGCAAAGTAGATTTAAAGATATTGCTTCATTTCTAGTGCTTCAATATATAGTAAAATTCAGAGCAATACGGAATCATTTTTCAAGGCTGAGCACATCTAACTATCTATCCCAGCCTTCAAAATATTAAGGATTTTTGAAGTATTTAAATTTGGAACACTGAAAATGTAATGAAAAAACTACAATTTTTAACCAAAGTTAAAAATGTGAATTATTTCTAATGGGTAGTGTTGCAGAGTAACATTTTTTATGCCATAATTATTATGCCTCTAACCTCAACGTACACAATCTACTGGACACAGATATATGTTACTTCAAAGCAAAGCATATAGCCATGAGCATACATTGTATTTGAGTTAGACAAATTGGAGATCAAGCATCTGTCACTCGCTGTGTTGATCATGCAATTCCTATAAACACGCAACGTTGACTTTGTTAAACAAAAGAATGAGTTCAGTGAAGTACAGAACCATATTGTAGTATGTGGTACATATTGCACATGTCTAATATAAATATTCTCCATCTGTGCCTGTAGTGTCTGCCAAGCATGTCTTTGTCAGTGACAATTTAACTTTCTACACTAACATATATCGTTTTCTCTGAGTTGCATTATGTGATGTGAAATAGGCAGAATAAACTGCTTTTCTGTTACAGATGTATATCATAAGAAACTGACAGGTTTGAAGACTTAGGAAGTTACTGATCATAATTTGAACCAGATTGGCCTGAATGATAAAGAGCAGATGCTATTGAATCGGTTACAGCAATTACACCCTACAGGTGCATGGCCAGGATTCGATCAGTATTGGACTGATCAGACCACCTATACCCACTTGCTCTTGTCCCTCTCTCCTTTCCCTCCCTTATAATTATTACTGAATGATAAAGAGCAGATACCTGCAATTATTGGATAATCCTTCATACTACTGTTAATTTTTTTTTTCTTTTACAAAACGCTTAGTTTGCGTTTACTAAAAATAACATATGTTTTCTTTTTGCATTGTTTTATACATCCAAACTATATCCATATTTCGAGAGGACCATCTGGTAATTATTAATACATATATCAGGACTTATCCAAAATAACACTGTAACATTGCAAAGACCTCTGGCCCTTACTAGATGTCCTGCAGACAAGGGGAATCCACTAAAGGTGAAAATTCCCATTCTGCCTGTAGACATCCACAGCAGGCAGAACAGCTCTACTTAAAGTGCCAGAGGATCTACCACAATTTTGTGACTGCTTAGGCATCCCCATGGTTCAAGTTCCTGACTGGTATGCAGACTTCTGCGCTCCCCCTTCAGAAGATAACACCACAGAGATGAAAGAATGGAGACACAAACCTTTCGCTCGCTGTCATCGCCACAGATCACCAAGACCAGATTCATCCTCAACGAATGCTCACAGATCTCACCAGGGCCCAAGCCCTACTGCATCACCTGCTCACTGAAGGCTCAGACAAGACTCATAACCCATTTACTTATCTCAGCCACTTGGCCTTCAGTTAAGTATGTTACAGCACTATCCTTTCAAACACGTTAAAATATGATTGCTCAATTGTGTAGTTACACATGTAGACTTTATCAGTTAATTTCTACCGCTTAAAACATCCCTGAAGATTGACTAACACTGTCTTTAGCAGAGTTCCACCACCTATGTTCTATTGTATACACAGTTTGATTAATACAACTATTAGTCAGACGGGATTGTAACTTTTAATACTTAATTCATGTACAGTCCCTGCGGATACCACTAACCAGATCTGAACTTATATGAAAAAAAACTTCTACCAAGACAAAATGCAACTTGTTTATAACAGCATTAGACAAAAAATGTCCTTCTTGGCAAATATTTCAACATAGTGGTTACTCCTGTCTATGGAACCCAGAAACTCTGAGACATCTTGTCACTTCTAAAAACTTAATTCAAAGCAATAAGAACTCCTCTAGCAAATACAGTAATGTAATGGACTTAGACTTGGTTTTATTATATATAATACAGTACATGTAGCTGTAATGCATATATGGCTGAATTACAGAGCTACTAATACCATTCCCATGCTGAGATCAACTAGAGATTACACCCTGAATGCAAAACAACTAGCGTACACTCAAAATGCTTTGGCTATTCTCCTATTTTTTTGTTTTTGTTTTAAGTGTTTATATATTTTATGTAACGCAATGGCAGAGATGAGAACAAGGGAAGCAACCTCTCATGCCAAAACTCTCTTAAATCAATTATACTTTTAAAGGGCCATTTCCCCTTAAGGATACATCTCCATACCCCAACTACACATGGGAACTGACTTAAACAAAACAAATCCTTGACACAAAATTACACGGGAACTTCCTAGCATTCAGTTTAGTCAAGAACCCACATGACTAAACTGAGCAGCAGGATATTTCTGACTCTCTTGTTCTCATGCCCCCATCTATTTTATCAACTTGAGGCGCTAATGTAGTTATCTCAAACTAAGAATCATTATAGGACTCAAAACAAAATTATTACATAAAAGTTATTTGTGTTAGGTAATTTCCCTGGTTGAAATACCCTTAAGAACATTACCCACTGACAGTGACAGCTGGTGCAGTATATTTTGAGGGGAGGGGGCTGTAAACAAGACACCCATCTTACACGCTTACTGTCATATACCAGATAAGACCAGAACTGTGTGGACTGCAACAGAGTGAACCTGACATAAATGGGTGAAAGTAAGTTTATTAAGGTAAATGCATATACATGTGAACACAGCACCAATACAAACAGAGTGAACAAACCAAACAACCAAACAGTGATAATAAACCAACCAGCATATGTAGCAAAAGGGAGTACCAGAATCATAGTCAAGACAGGCCAGGGTCATAAACAGGAGATCAGTAGATGGGGGGGCGGGAGAAAACAGACAGGGAACAAGATGGAAGGGATCAGGCTGCAGGGCAAAGATCCAGGGATATAGGAACAGATATAACAGGGTCAGGATACGGAATACAGGAATCAGGCATCAGGCATCAGGATAACCGGTAACAGGCTGCAGGTCAGGGCACAAGGACAATACCAGGGCAAGATGAGTGTGCACTTGCCGGGTATTTATACAATAGCTGCTAATGAGGTCAGGTGAAGCCTGATTGCAGAAGGTAATACCTGCTCCACACTGCCAGGATCTCTCCGCTGGTGGACGCCAGTACTGTGGTCAAAAGATGACATAATACCAGCAGGGAAAAGCTCTTCTGACAGCTCCAAACTGCCAGGAGACACCTGCTGGTGGGTCTCAGTACTGCACGCCAAATGACTGATATTATCAGCGGAGAGAAACTTTCCTGACAGTACCCCCCCTCGAAGGAGCGACCTCCGGACGCTCCAACTAGCCGTTGCTGGGGAAAGTCCATGGCATCAAGCCAGGCAGGGGGCAAAGTCACATCAGATTGGGCAATAAGTATGTCAAGCTGGATAGCAGGCAAAGGAACCTCAAGCTGAGTAGCAGGCACATCGAGCTGGGTGGCAGGCACATCAAGCTGGGCAACAGGCATGGGCACATCAAGCGGGGCAGCAGGCACATCAAGCGGGGCAGCGGGCATGGGCACTTCAAGCTGGGCAGTGGGCACTTCAAGCTGGGCAGTGGGCACTTCAAGCTGGGCAACAGGTATGGGCACTTCAAGCTGGGCAGCGGGCACATCAAGCTGGGCAGCAGGCACAGGCACTTCAAGCTGGGCAGCAGGCATGGGCACTTCAAGCTGGGTAGCAGGCACGGGCACTTCAAGCTGGGTAGCAGGCACGGGCACTTCAAGCTGGGCAGCAGGCATGGGCACTTCAAGCTGGGCAGCAGGCACGGGCACATAAAGCAGGGCAGCAGGTACATGCACATCAAGCTGGGCAGCGGGCACTTCCGGCTGGAAAGCGGGCACATCAGGCTGGAAGTCGGGCACATCAGGCTGAAAGGCGGGCACATCAGGCTGTAGAGCGGGCTCATCAGGCTGGAAAGCGGGCACATCAGGCTGGAGAGTGGGCACATCAGGCTGGAATGTGGGCTCATCAGGCTGGAACGCTGGCTCATCAGGCTGGAGAGTGGGCACATCAGGCTGAAGAGCAGGCACATCAGGCTGGAGAGCGGGCACATCAGGCTGGAAAGTGGACTCATCAGACCGGAAAGTAGGCATGGGCACCTCCGGCAGGAACACTGGCACCTCCGGCTGAAACACTGGCGCCTCCGGCTGGAACACTGGCGCCTCCGGCTGAAACACTGGCGCCTCCGGCTGAAACACTGGCGCCTCCGGCTGAAACACTGGCGCCTCCGGCTGAAACACTGGCGCCTCCGGCTGAAACACTGGCGCCTCCGGCTGAAACACTGGCGCCTCCGGCTGGAACACTGGCGCCTCAGGCTGGAACACTGGCGCCTCAGGCTGGAACACTGGCGCCTCAGGCTGGAACACTGGCGCCTCAGGCTGGAACTCTGGCGCCTCAGGCTGGAACTCTGGCGCCTCAGGCTGGAACTCTGGCGCCTCAGGCTGGAACTCTGGCGCCTCAGGCTGGAACTCTGGCGCCTCAGGCTGGAACTCTGGCACTTCAGGCTGGAAGGCGGGTACCAGAACATCAGGCTGGAAAGTGGACATCAGGACATCGGGCTGGATAACAGGCACTGGGACGTCAGACTGGATAGCAAGCACTGGGACATCAGACTGGACTGGATTAGCTGGTGCGGAAGCAGATTGGGTTACTGGCAGGATCGTCTTGGTTGGAAAAAACTTTAGTTTTTTCTTTGGCTTAGCAACTGAAGCTCTGTAGGTGAGGGGTGCAGCAGACTGGAAAGGAGGATTGGGATATGGCAGAGAAGAGGTAACAGTAGCTGGGGAAGTTCCTGTGAGTTTGTAGGCAGCTGAGAAGAGGCAGGTGGGTTGAATGCAGGATAGGTACAGGGAGCAGAGACTGGATATGAGTATTTGGTTGGGAGCAGCGTATACTGAGCTGCAACCGACTTTGACATGGGTGATGGGGAAACATACATTTGGGTAGGCTGGTGTTTGGTGGCAGAGGTGGTTTGTTTGGCTGAAGCTGATTGCACCATGTCAGACCATGCTGAAAGTTTAGATTGTACAAACTGTGCTTTTAAATCTCCCTGTCTAACAAAAGACTGAGCAGACATAATGCACTCAGCAATCACCTGTGGGGAACAGGCTGAGTAGTGCTCACAAAAATTGGCAGGATCATCTTCAAAAAGCCATACTAGGGATACAACATGATTCATATCAAAAGGAGGAGTGAAATCATCATGGCCCTCTGGAATACAGGGCAGGGCCAGCTCAGTACAGATTTTGATCAAAGGCTGCACCTCCCCAAACAATATATAACCCTGATCGACCAGGGAGTGAGCCAAACGTATAGTTGCAAACAACTGGTCACTAGTCAAAGCCTGGCAGCAATAATCACCACTTTCAGATGCCAGCAGAGAAAAATAAATAACCTCATTGGCATTCATGTTTGCAACCAAACTGAATCAAAATGGTTCCCCTGTGCAGCCACTTCCGGTCAGGGATGGCTCTGGTATTCTGTCATATACCAGATAAGACCAGAACTGTGTGGACTGCAACAGAGTGAACCAGACATAAATGGGTGAAAGTAAGTTTATTAAGGTAAATGCATATACATGTGAACACACCACCAATACAAACAGAGTGAACAAACCAAACAACCAAACAGTGATAATAAACCAAAGAGCATATGTAGAAAAAGGGCGTACCAGAATCATAGTCAAGCCAGGCCAGGGTCATAAACAGGAGATCAGTAGATGGGGGACCAGGAGTAAACAGACAGGGAACAAGATGGAAGGGATCAGGCTGCAGGACAAAGATCCAGGGACAGATATAACAGGGTCAGGATACGGAATACAGGAATCAGGCATCAGGATAACAGGTAACAGGCTGCAGGTCAGGGCACAAGGACAATACCAGTGCTAGATGAGTGTGCACTTGCCGGGTATTTATACAATAGCTGCTAATGAGGTCAGGTGAAGCCTGATTGCAGAAGGTAATACCTGCTCCACACTGCCAGGATCACTCCACTGGTGGACGCCCGTACTGTGGTCAAAAGATGACATAATACCAGCAGGGAAAAACTCTTCTGACAGCTCCAAACTGCCAGGAGACACCTGCTGGTGGGCCTCAGTACTGACTGATATTACCAGCGGAGAGAACCTTTCCTGACACTTGCATACTGTAGCTCATAAGCAACATCACATGGAACTATATTTCTTTATACCTCCATAGGTAAAATAACAACTATAAGATGATAAAAAGTTCTCCACAAAACCTTATCACACTAAGATCCTCTACCAGGCCTCAGCCTTCATCTCAAATCCCACCTAGGTTATACCACCACCGCAGCAGATAGTCTTTTCAGAAATACAGACGAGACATTATTACTTTGCTCCTTTCTGCTGAATTTTCTCGGAAATTATTCTCACTATCTCTTCCCCCCTCCCTCCTCAGGCAAGTTAGCCAGTTCTTCCTTTTCTCCCGGGTACACCCTATCCCCTCCCTCCTCTCCTCCTCTATGTATCACAGACCCATCACCTTTCATATACCTAAAACGGAAGTCACCCTACCAATAGAGTGACCTTCATCTCTTTTCATCCCTTCCTCCATATCCTCCAACACCTGAGCACGCCTTCTAAACCTTGCTCTACTTCCTTACCCATCACACCCTCCACAATACAAGCCTTTTACGGCACTTTACAACAAATATATCAAATACCCTCATAAATTACAACAATGACAAACATGCTACGAAGGGGACTAGACCCCAAAACCCTGAAACTGATATAGGTTAATGCCCAAGGTTTGAATATACCAGAAAAAAGATCACAACCTCTAACTTCAATGTGGAAACAAAAAGCACATATAGTACTTTTCCAAGAGTTGCACTTTTGAACCGACCAGACACCTAAATTGACTAACCACACCTTTCCCACAGTCTACTATGCTACCAATCACCAAACCAAAACTAAAGGAGTATCTATATTTATATTGAGACACTTACCCATAATCATTACTGACACTCTTGCTGGTATGATAAACCAATTACAATAGTGAATATTTATTGCCTGAACATGAAACAAGCCTCATTCCTCAACTCAATCTCTTCCCAACTTTCCACCTTCAAAATTGAGATCTTGATTGTTAGGGGGAGACCTAAACATCCCCCTTCAACCTTTACTGGACATGTCTACAGGCTTTCTATCCCCTATCGAGCCCTGAAAAAGATTAACCTCCCCCTACAAAAATTGTTGGTCCATGATACCTGGTGTACTTTAAATCCACATACGCGCGACAGTTCACATTCAACACATTCAAACTTCTCAGTTAAACACAACAAATACTCCAGACTCAATTACTTTTTCTTATAACAACCAGACTTACATTTGTTGACAAACTCTACTATAGAGCCAGCGATCCTATCAGATCACAACCCAGTCACCCTAACTTTGACCATACCTACTCGTACAACAAAAACTAAAACTTGGCACCTAGACATTTTGTTACTCACAGACAAAGAATTAGCCAAAAATTTACACTGTGCCTAAGAACATAATTCAAAGAAAACACAGACTGCTCATTATCTCCCATCTCAATTTGGGAATCACACAAGTGTGAAATGAGAGGAGAATTCATAGCAGCAGCATCTCACAGAAGAAAAGAGAATCAGGCCCAAATAGACAAACTCACGAGATGATTTAAAACTCTAGAAGCAACACAAACAATCATGAGCTGAGCATACATTCCAGGAACTCTTACAAACTAGGAAAGAATTACTAGAAAAGCTTGAGACTATATGAAACGCAAATATACACTCATTATTAAACTGTTTTATGAACAGGGAAATAAAAGTGGAAAATTGCTAGCAAGAGCACTCCAAGCCAAGCGCCATGCACGGTAAACATACCATCCATCATATCAAAGCTTAAAACAGCAGCCTTATATCTTCTAACAATGACATTGCCTCCCAGTGTGTCCAATATTATACAAAACTACAACCCCTTATCTGACTGACCAGACCACCCATCAAACAGCTAATACAAACTTTCTTTCGCAATATAATCCAAAAGTGCTATCTACGCTAAACTCAGACCAATTAGATCACCCAATCTCTATAGAAGAACTAAACATGACCATGAAGAAACTAAAAGTAGGAAAAAGCCCAGGCCCAGACAGACTATCTGCAGTTTAAAAACTTTTATAGAAATCCTAGCGACCCCATTTTTAGGAGCTTTCAACTCTCTGGCCTCCAATCCCAGTGGTTTACATGGTCTACTAGAAGCACACAAATCCGTGATTCCTAAAAAGAAAATAAAGATCATACACTAGTAACTAACTATAGACTGTACTAGGCCCCATGCCCTCAACATGGGGGGTGGGTGCTTTTGGGGAGGGGGACACCCTGCGGCCTCCCCACCCCAAAGCACCTTCTCCCCATGTTGATGAGGACAAGGACCTCTTCCCGACAACCCTGGTCGTTGGTTGTCGGGGTCTGCGGGCAGAGGGCTTATCGGAATCCGGGAGCCCCCTTTAATAAGGGGGCCCCCAGATCCCGGCCCCCACCCTATGTGAATGAGTATGGGGTACATCGTACCCCTACCCATTCACCTGGGGGAAAAAAGTGTCAATAAAAAAAACATACTAGACCGGTTTTTAAAGTAATTTATTAGGCAGCTCGGGGGGTCTTCTTCCGACTTCAAGGGGTCTCTTCCGCGCTCTCCAACCTCTTCTCCACTCTCTCCAGTTCTTCTCCGCACTCTCCGGCCTCTTCTCCCGGTGTCTGGTTCTTCTCCTGCTCTCCGGCCTCTTCTTCAGGTCTCCGGTTCTTCTCCCACTCTCCGGTTCTTCTACCGGGCTCCTCCGCTATCTTCTGCCCTTTTGCTGCTCTTTTCCTAGTGGTGGCCCGGTCTTCTCCATCGTCTTGTTCCCTCTTCTCTTCTTCCAATGTTGACACAATGCTCTCTCCCACTGTAATGACGTGTGCAAGGTGCGCAACGACTTATATAGGCATGGGGCGTGGTCACCGGGTCTCCCATCATGCCTCGGGACTGTGACATCATCAAGGGTGGGGTCACCGGGTGACATCACCCGGTGACCATGCCCTTGCCTATATAAGTCATGCTTTCAACATGGGGGGGCCACCGCTAGCAAAAGAGTGGCAAAAGAGCAGAAGATAGCAGAGGAGCCTGGCAGAAGAACCGGAGAGCGGGGGAAGAACTGGAGACCTGGAGAAGAGACCGGAGAGCAGGAGAAGAACCGGAGACCGGGAGAAGAACCAGAGAGCGCGGAGAAGAGGCCAGAGAGCGCGGAAGAGACCCCTGAAGTCAGAAGAAGACCCCTGGAGCTGCCTAATAAATTACTTTAAAAACCGATCTAGTGTGTTTTTTTATTGACACTTTTTTTTCCTAGGTGAATGGGTAGGGGTACGATGTACCTCATACTCATTCACATAGGGTGGGGGCCGGGATCTGGGGGCCCCCTTATTAAAGGAAAGGAAAATAAAATCCATATCAGACCCTTCATACCAGACCTAAGGGTCTGGTATGCTCTTGGAGGGGAACCCATGCCATTTTTTTATTTAAAATTTGGCGTGGAGTTCCTCCTCATGATTCATACCAAACACTTGTCAGCATTGCCTTTTTCCTTTCCCGATGAGCGAGCCAGCTCGGCGCTGGCTCCCATGATGGGGCTCGCAGGTGTCAAATCTTGCCAATAACAGTGGCGAGATTGACACAATATCGTGGTCACCTACTGTAAATATCCCTTCACATGGAAGACACAATCTATTACATACTTAGGTGTACAACTACCCAGTCGCCTATCTGACTTACCAACTAAACTATCTGCCCATGCTAAAAAATATCCAACAAGACCTCCAAAATAAAGGCTTATTTTCTTGGTTTGGCTGGGCCGCCATAATAGAAATGAATATTCTGCCCCATATCTCACAACATCAATAAAGGTACAATAAACGTTAAAACTCAACAATCTGATTACAAATTACTGGCAAACTGGCACCTTACACCCGTTCGATTAAGAACATTTTCCCTCACATCATCAATACCTTTTTTGCTGGAGATGCGGAGTCAAACATGGGTCTCTAATACACATCTGGTGGTCTTATTTGAAAGTTCAACCCTTCTGGAAAGAGATACATGAAACCAGATTTCCTTTTAACCAGTCCTCTCTCCCATACTTCACATATCACAAATCCCTGAAAAACTGATACACATAGCAAAAGACAATCCTACAAAATTCACTAATACATGGGCATGTTGGATTCACTACTCAAAATCTCCTCATCTAGAATCCAATTCTAGCTGATTAATTAAACCATGTCATCTGTTTATACGCACACTGTACTAATTTGCTTAATTTTACCCACAACCTTCAGAAATGTAAAACTTCAAGTGTATTTTTTGATAAAAAGAGAGAATCATACCTGGGAGTAATGATTGCCCATGTTCCCCCCTGGACACAGTTTGTTCCCATTGGGGTGTTTGAATGTGCTGTGTAATGACCAATGTCACCAATTTGTTGTGGATTTATTAATACACAGTATTTGTTCAATTATATTATAATCTTTTTTTTCATTGTTTGCATTAAATGGACCAAGTTTGATTTTCATGTATATATCTTACTATTGACAGAAAACTGAAAATGTTCTATTTGTTTGCTTGTATTTTTCATTTCTTGAAAAAATGTAAATAAAAACATACTAAAAGAAAAAAAAAAACAACAAAAGGCATTTCTCTCATGATAGGTGTTTTTTTTTACTTCTGCCTCCTTCCACTGTTAAGCTTGCATTAGCTAATGCTGCTCATTCTGCTCCGGTTAATAATAAAATAAAAGTATGTGTAAATATATAAGTGAAAAAGACCTTTGTTGGGTAAATTGTGTTCCATTAAGGTTATTATGAAACAAGCACATATTACACCTGTACAGTTGTAGACATATCAATTTAAATCACAAAAGAGAAAAACTTGTTCATTTTCAAACACAGTGGTATATGGCAGGGCTAACATCCTTTGGAATAGCAGGTCAGTGGCAGTATGTCAGATTTTCTTTTAAATGAAAGACATATCAAAAGAAATATAATGCTGTATGCTATGGATAGATCTTTCAAACAATAAGCCCACATTAAACTGGTGGCCCTAGCCACTGATGGTGCTAGTAAAACAGGCATACACAATATGTATTATATGGATGGGTTTTACAAAACTGGAAAGATGTTTACGAAAAGATTTGTTTTACAAATATTTACAATATTTTTTTATGTGCTAGTATGATACTAGCCCTCATGCACATGGACTTTTTTGATGTATATATTTTTATTTGGTTCAATTTTTTTTTTTTGTACCCACACTGTATTTGTCACTCATTTTATAGCTTTTTATACATTTTAGGCAATTTTGTTTCCTCAGTCTATTCGGATTTAGTGCCCATGAGACCACACTTTATTACATTTCACTATACTGTTATATTTTGTTTAATTTTTTTCATTTTTGCCTTTTTGGAACTGATGACTCATTGTTTGAGCACTTTGTACTACAAGGTGGTGGGAGTGTTCACCATTTATTTATTTACTTGGAGTCACCAATATGTATTTGCTGAGTTACCACATATGTGCTAGTATGATACTAGCCCTTTTGCACTAAGATTTTTCTTTTAATAAGCATTTGCTGAGTTACCACATATGTGCTAGTATGATACTAGCCCTTTTGCACTGAGAATTTTCTTTTCTTTTGTTTCAGTATTTACAATATTTTTCATGTGCTAGTATGATACTAGCCCTCATGCTCATTATACCTTTTGTAATTTTTTTTCATTTTTCACTCACCTCTCTATACATTTGAGTTAGCCCCTTCCCCTTCCTCCTCCCCCTTCCCCTTTTTATCACAGCGCAATCACCACTCACTTTATTCATACCACTTTTGTCTGTTTGGATCAGCCATTTAGATGTTGCAGCAGTGCCCCTTAGCATAGGTATTTCTGACAGTGCAGGAGTTTCTTCATTATTTACACAATTTGAATATCCTTTTATAGTGGAAAATGTCCTAATTTAAGGAAATATATCTCTAGATATATATTAGAATTAGGGTGTGATATTGCGATTACCACTTGAGTAATAATACAATTTAAATATAACAGACCCATCATATCAAGTCCACACACCCTGTTAGGATAGATGCCACCTGTAGCCAATTGTATAGTTTTTGAAGTTGCTGAGAGCTTTCTGTTATATACAGATTGTTGGTCCTTTTGTTTTTATTTATTTTTATTTTTAAAATTCAAAGCAGAATATGTGGATTGTGAAATGATGTGCCCCTTTTCCTTGTAAGTGCTGTGGTATAAGCATAAGAATACTTTGGACTTATGGACATCTCTGCATGGCCACAGGGTATTGTTATAATTTATTATGTTATGACATCAGGAAAATAAGGCCAGATGGAAACTAAGGATTTGTGTTATCTAGCTAAAACTAACAACAGAGCAAGCAATGAGAAATTATAATATTGTCAGGAAAAAGTTGTCTTTTTGAAACATGAAACTGAAGTTCTTACACAAACAGCATGATAGAAAACAAGCCATTGTAATATATTTATGCAAGCTGGACCCAGTAATGAAGGGTTCATCCGATATATCAGAGCTGTAGCTTTATGTAAAGGTGCTATTAGACAAAGTTACAGACATTATTTTGGTCAAATATTTAATTTTTAATGGTCCACATTCTGTGCAGCAAATATACAGCTAACTAAATGTTTGTCTAATGAAAGGTTCAAAATATAAATTTGTTTTGTTTGTTTATGTACAAATCTAACAATGAAAAATGTGTACATTTGAATCCAGCCACCGTATTGCCTCTATTGGAGGAGGCTGGAGACAAAGGAAAACCACATGTGTTAGATTGATGACGTAGGAATCAGCTACTGTGAGCCCAGTGCAGGACACACTCCCTGAAGACCCAGATATTTAATTTTTTGTAGAGTTATTCCCGGTTTTATACTGAGTATGCAGTTTATCACCCAGAAGGACACTCTGTATTCAGAGTTATTGGATCATTTTCCCCCAGCTCAAAAAGCAGAGCTCCATGTTTTAGCAAAGCCTGTGAGCTATAAAAAGAGTGTATATATTCATATAGATAGTAAAGAATTAGAGAGCTTTTGGTTCCATTTGAAGGGCCAGAAGTTTGTTTTTACTTCGGCAGGTAAACCAATGCTAAGTTAATTTGATTGGCTGTTTTCAGCCTTCCAGGTTCTTGCTGAAGTAGCCATGCTAACATTAAAATTCACACATGGAAGCAGACCAGGTGACTAAGGCTGCTGCATTTACAGCCAGGACCCTTTGATGGGTCTGTGTAACTCACAGATTCCACCCTAGTTCTGGCCCAGTATAGATGGGATTAATAATTCAACTTTAAGGACCCCAGAACGAGAAGAACAAGTGGTCCACAGGGGACAATTTCTTATGAAACAGAACTTTGAAAAAATGTGATATTTTATGTCTGCCAGTTACTCTTTTCCCTCCAGCTTGACAGATGGACACTCACAAGCAGTTATGGCTACCTTAGTAAATGAGCGTGGGCTAGAGCCAGGGTTCACCACAGTTGTTTTTATAACATACCACTTCTTGTTTTACCTGTTACCAAAGGTGTTACCAAAAGCTGAACATCCTTTCCAGAGATTACAAAAAGATATCGCCAGATGCCCAAGTCAGGATCTTACGAGTATGCATTTTGTCTTTTCTGGATGTCCAGTGGCAAATGCTACTGCAAAGGCCACAGTAAAAAGTGTTATCAGAAGTAGTTTATAAGTACGGAGTGCAGAATCTACAGAGAGTAATAGAGGAAATCACTTTTATAGGAGAGTCCTTACTAGAAGTTTTGAGGTTCTATTTTTACACTCTCTACTGTATACAATGTAGCGGAAAAAGTAGAGTAAGACACTAGAAAACCTTTACCTGAATGTTTTCTTAAAATGTATTACGCCCCTAAGGGGATGTTGGACTCTCTCCCTATGGGATTTGGTTTGGGAGTGGGTTACTCACTTGCTTATATTTTGTCTCAGCAGCTGAAGTCCCCCATTCGGATTTCACAGAGAATGTTGTTGACCTTTTAAGGTTTTTGACAAACTCATTTATGTGTTTTCTCCCCAATTCCAGATCCTAAAAGTTTGGAAGGATCTAAAACTAAAGCCAGGTGACATGTGGATTGTTAAGAGACATTTATATAATGTTTGGAGACTCAATACAGCATCTATTTCATGTACAGTCGTGCAAAACTTGAAGGAAAAGTCACCTGGATCCACACCAGACACTGCAACAAATGACTAAATTATAGAAATCTCTGTGTTTGATTTGTTTCCCTCCTGGAATGACAGTCTAGGGTACTATCTATTCAAATACTTTAATTGTAAGGGATATATATATATATATATATATATATATATATATATAAAGTAGTTTAGCCTTGTTGAAGTCATATTTGATTTTTGCACCTCTTCCATTTTATGTAGAATTGTCTGTGTTTACATATGCTGATAAGTCAGCATACCAACAATTAAGCTAGAAGGCCATTCTGGCCACAGGAGTGTACAGCCAGTACTCTGTAAATATGTCTTATCAATCATTTGTTTTTCACAATGAAAAGTAATTTTGTAATGAAAAAGCTGCTCAGCTATTATATTCTCCACAATTGAGCTTTTGCCTCTTTGGCCAGGACTACCTCCACCTAAGCGTGTGGAGGTTCCAGGTTGAAAGGTGATAGCAGGTATGGTTAGTGATCAAAATATTGATCAAAAGAGAAGAGACTGTAAAGGGAATTTGTAAGTTCTGTATATAATTGTATTCTATTTTGTATGTATTGCTCACTGCCCTCACTGTGCACACGGCACTAATAATGTTTTTAGTACATGTTTGCATTCTTTCGAGTCCTGATTAGAATTAGTCTGCCTATGTTACGCCCCTTGTTATCATACAAGTGCAATTGTAATATTAATGTGATACCTACGTAATCATGTGTATAAAAACCTTCAATTGTGTCATAATAAAGCAGAACAGTTGTTTGGAAAGATGCGGAGTGTATCTTTTGTGTCTGTTCTCTACTGCAGTAGTTATTATTAATTTGGAACCACTATTCAATTTAAGGATAGTTGCCTATCTCTAAATTCCCATGTCAGAGACAATGCAAGTCGGCAACACTGAGTCACAACAACAAATTATTAAACTTATTGACAGCTGACACTGGCAGTTATTAAAACAGAAAAACTGAAAAAGTGAGTGGCACAGTAGTGCAGTGTTGATGTACTGGGGGATGGGGGTGAGAAGCATCATAGGTGTTGTGAGCAGCTTGCTGTACTGAAATAAGTATAGCGTCCAAAAATGACAAACGTTTTCCAGAAACTTTTTTATAGGTGTTGTGACTGATGATATAAACCATTTTGATCATTTCAAGACCGTATGTGGTACACTGAGCCTATTAGAATATAAACGTCTCAAAAATGTTTAGGGTTAACTGTAAATGGTTCACAAATGTCTACTTTGAGTGAATAAGTCTGGATATTCAGTCATTAAAAACAAAAACAAATCTTCTTATGAGCTATTTCCAGCAATAGGGTGAGTCACATTATCTTAGACCTTCTTCATTATAAATTAGACAGTCTATGGAATATGGAGACATACAGGACTGAGAAGTATGTCAGTATACTTCCTCAGTGAGTTTGTACCACAAGTGCTGTGCATGCTTTGAGCTCAGAATTATGTGATTGCACAGTTTAATGTATCTTCTATATAAACTCACGTTTTGAAAAATATTATTTTCCCTATTGAAATATTATTTGCAACCTTGCATGCAAAAAAGAAAAATATGAAGAGAAGCAGAAGCCTGTCACCCTTGAAATTGCATTCTAGGCTATAGGTAATTTTTAGTTTTCTTCCGCAAAACCAGCCCATCAACATAGAGAGTGCTAGAAAGGTTTGTGGTTATTGCTCTGCAACATATCCCAACCTTGAATCACGCAAAAATGTTCAGCCTCCACAATGCAATCTTAATCTAAATGTGAATGTATGTGTTGTTTGCATGTGTGGATGGACACTTGCACAACCTTTTCAAGGGTATTTGATACCAGGCTGAAAATTAGTTGCTGTATCATAGAAAAGAAAATTATCAGATCGGCTGTTTGAATTTCATAATCGAAACAACTTTGCAATTAAAAAATATATATACCGGTATATATTTTTTTTTCCAAACTTTTTTTATTGAAAAAGGAATACCAGAACACCAGAGAGGTGTGTTACAGTCACAAAGTCAGGATCAAATCTTATCAAACAATATAGGCATTAAGTATGACACTGAGAACAATAATAGGTTACGTCAACATTAGTGAGTTCCACTAGTTTTTCATAGGTTAAGAGTAAAGAACGAGGACAGTTTTTCATAGGTTAAGAGTAAAGAATGAGACATCATGGGTTGGTATGTTGTTGTTTCCATACCTTACGTTTTCATTCTGATGTCTGTCACTGCATACCTGCAGTCAATGTCCATGCCTGTAATTCATGCTCATTTGTGAGTATTTACTTGCTATTTTACTTCTTAATAAACGCTATCAGTGGTAATGCGCTAGGTCGGTGCTCCCTCTCTTCTTTTTGTTTCTTCTTGTAGTTTATGAATGCCCAACATTCTGAAGAGGGCTGCAAGACGGCAGATACCACTGAAGCTTTCGGCCTTATCACACACTGAGTATCTAGACACCTGAGCGCAGGAGATAGTTTCTCTTTTGGTTGTTTCCATTACTCCATCCCTAACATGTGCATAACAGGTGCGTGATCTGTAATGTTTATGTCTATTGGGAGGTAGATCATACACGGAAATTGTCTACTTGTATATGTATATGCGTGTCCTGTAAACCCATTGTAGTTAGGTCTGGTTTTGTATCGTATGGTGAATTGATGGCGATGGGAGAGTTTGATGAGGCGAAGGGGGGGTTCAGGGAGAATGGTTTGTGGGGGGAATTTGGGAGTTTGAGAAGAAGGCAAGTGGTGGGGTGCGATGTTTATGTATACTGTTGGGTTAGGGTTTGAGTATGTGCGTATGCGCTCAGTATAGGAGGGACATATAGTTATATTTAGTTGTTTTGGGTTTGTATTTTGTCAACATGGCATGTTTGGTATATGTGAGCAAGGTTTAGGGTCAGATAATGTGAATGGTGTCCTAAGTTTAGTCATAAGAGGAATGCGATTTTAATACAGGAGGAATCAGAGGGCCCTGCTCGTTAGAGCTTACAATCTAGGAATGAATCTCCTTCTCCCTTAAAATCGCATTCCTCTTATGAGATAATTTTGTAATTGTTCTCCTTGATGGAGTTATTTATGGAGCCCTTATGTACATGTCGATATATCTTTTCCCAATTAGTGTTTGTTAGATTTGTATGTAAGTCTTGTGCCCAGGCCTTACAGGCTACCCCCTCACCAGCCTGTGTGTGTTTCCAGAGCATGTTGTGAATCATGGAGATGACGTGGCATTGAGGTGTTTGACTTAAGCATAAGTTTTCAAAGGGGTAAAAGCTTTGAAAAGGTTGATTTTACATTGAATAGAGGTTACATAGTGCTTCATTTGCAAGTAGTCTTGGAAACTTAAGTTCGATTTAGCAAAGAATGTATTCATGTGTTCCTGGGTGTGTAGCTTGCCATCTCATAAAAAGGTGGTGTATGTGTAAAACGATGGCAGGTTGTTTACTGGATAGTGGGTGTAGGGCCATTCCTCGGGGGGGGGGAATTCAGGTTTCATTAATCACTTGCCATCCGCCCACCGTCAAATGACGACTGGGCAGTGTGGCTCTCATTTTGAGTGGACATCATATAACAGCCTCCCAGAACGACCCCCGGGGTGCGCAACACGGCAATTGCCGCCACGCTGCTAGGACATGGCGCGACTCCGATCTGTGTGAAGAGCCATGGCTCTTTAACCATGTGATCGACTGTATCCAATCACAGCTGGTCACATGTAAACACGGAGATGCCGGTAATCGGCGCTCCTCACCTCACATTAACAGAGAATGAGGAGAGGAGAGCCGATCACGACATCTACTCACAGGGGACAGCTAGGTATGTAATCAGGGCACAATTAAGTGCCTAACAGTGCCAGCAATGATTGCTCACCACTGCCAGCAATCAGTGCCAACCAGTGCCCACAATTGCCACCAATCTGTGCCCACAAATGCCAGCAATCAGTGCCCTCAAGTGCCAGAAATCAGGGGACATTAGTGATGCCAGTCAGTGCTGGCTAGGGATGAGGTTTGAGTTCGAGTCAAACCCACGTTCGACTCAAACATCACCTGTTTGACCGTTCGTCGAATTGGGAATGATATGGGCTGTTTGCGCCAAATTTGAGTGGCGCGTCATGGCCCATTATTCACTGCGGCATCGCAGTGCATTGCTGGCTGATGATTTGCCAAGCATGCACTATGACCCGCATGCTTGGCCAATCACAGCGCCGTGTGTACAGGGAGCCGTAATTGGCCAAAGTCAGGGTGGCTTTGTCCAATTATGGCTCAGGGGGTTTAGTTCACACCCCACACTATATAAGGCCGCCTGCGTGGCGGCCTTGTGTAGTGTATTGCGGCGGCGGAGAGAGATAGATAGACAGAGAGACAGTGTCATTTGGTTTAAGTTAGATAGAGTAGGCAGGTCGAGTCAGTTAGCTGCACTTACAGTGTATTGTGTATATATATATATATATGCATCCCAGGTGTTATATATATATATATATACTGTATTCAGTTTAGCTAGATCCGTTCCTGTTATTCTTTTCCTAATATACTGACAGGCAGGCAGATGTTTTTACAGTATTTACAGTTACGCCCCATACACACGATCGGACATTGATCGGACATTGATCGGACATTCCGACAACAAAATCCATGGATTTTTTCCGACGGATGTTGGCTCAAACTTGTTTTGCATACACACGGTCGCACAAAGTTGTCAGAATTTCCGATCGACAAGAACGTGTTCTGTTACTTCGTTCTGAGCAGCCGACCGTTTTCTAGCTATGTTGCGTATACGTACTCCTCGTAGAGTTCGTGCTGTGCGGGGGCTTGGTGTTGGGGTCCTTACCTTGACCAGTCCATAAATAGGGTGGGGAGGAGTTCATGGACCAAGAATTGCTTGCTCCAGCATGACCAGTTCTGTCACATGCCTTTGCTCCGTGAGATTCGTGAGAATAATCCTGATGATTTCAGGAACTTTCTCCGGATGACAGACCCCGTATTTCACCGTTTGTTGGCTTTGCTGACCCCCTATATCAGCAGGCAGGATACCTGCATGAGGCAAGCCATCACTCCGGAACAGAGGCTCGTCGCCACCCTGCGGTACTTGGCGACGGGAAGAAGCCTGCAGGACCTCAAGTTTGCGACAGGCATCTACCCCCAGGCTCTGGGGATCATTATCCCGGAGACCTGTTCTGCCGTCATTCAGGTCCTGCAGAAGGAGTATATTAAGGTAAGATTTTTATCCTTTCACATCACATTTTATTGTATTTAATGTTTGCTAATGTATTGTATTTCTTTCCTTATTCCCTAATTACCATGATTGTAATATGCTGTGAATGTCCCCTTTGTCCTCATGCATGCTGTTTTTTTTTATTTGTTTTTTGTCCTTCATGCATATTTGCCTTCACTTACCTCCCCAGCATGCTCTCCTGGCCCTTTATTCATCTCATGTAGTCACAATGTATTTTGTCGGCTCCATAGTAGTGCTGTACCCCAAACACCCCCTAAAATGTGGTAAATTGGGATTTGTGCTTTAAATTCAGGCAGAGTGCCAGAGGCTTTTTTTTGGTGTTCCCAAATCATTTGGAACATTCCCTCCCCCAACTGCTAAGTCAGCTTATACCAATCATGTATCTGCAGACTTTGCAAAACCCATACACACTATACCTACCTCTTTTGTGGTCATATTTATGGATGAATTCCCCAAAGCATATAGTGCAAGGGCCTGCCTGAATACTTTTAAATGTTAATGTTTAAAGTTTTTGTATTTATAATATTTTCTTGATAATAATCTCTAAAATAAATGTTATCCTGATGTTGGCCATGTTTGTGTCTAATCTGCTTTCCATGTTTATGTGCAAAATGATTCATTTATTTTTCTTGTTTGACTCCACAGTTTCCTTCCAACCCACAGGAATGGCAGACTGTGTCCTCCCACTTTGCCCAGCGGTGGGACTTTCCTAACTGCGGAGGGGCAATTGATGGGAAATACGTCCATATCATCCCACCACCCAACTCGGGGTCATACTATTACAACTATAAGGGGTTCAATAGTATTGTGATGTTGGCGGTGGTGTCGGCTACTTATGAGTTCCTGTATGTGGACGTAGGAAAGAATGGCTGGATGTCCGATGGTGTAGTCATTGCCCAGACGGAGTTCTACAGGCGTCTCCAGAATGGCAGCTTGGATCTGCCACCTCCAGAAGACAATGTGGAAGGACTCCCATTCGTCTTCGTTGCGGATGAAGCATTTGCGCTGGGGGACCATCTTATGCGGCCATTCCCTATGAGGACCCTCACCCCGGACCAGAGAGTTTTTAATTACTTGCTGGCCAGAGCCAGAAGAGTGGTGGAGAACATGTTTGGAATAATGGCCAGCCAGTTCTGCCTATTTCTTACACCGATACACATGACGGAGTATAAACTCAATCACATCATCCTGGCATGCTGTGTTCTACACAACTTTTTAAGGCAAAATTCTGCCAACTATGCTGGGTCAGTTGGGCCTGAAGCCGGAATTCATAATGAACCAACCCTGACGGCGCTTGAAAGTGGCCGTCCTGGCTTGCCCCCCCTGAGGGTCCGTCTTAGATACCTAGAATACTTTGCGGGTAGAGGGGCCATCAATATGCCAGACAATGTCTGAAACATTTTTAATATAAAAAAATCATTTTAACTACTAAAATCTTTGGTGACATTTACTGCTTGTGTTTCTTTTAGCTGACCCTGACAGAAATGTGGGGAGTCCTGAAAATGGCATGATTGTGTAACATTATAAAGCACTGTTGGGTGTTATTTACTAAAGGCAAAGACACTTTGCACTACAAGTGTACTTGAGACTGCACTGAAACTGCACTTGTAGTGCAAAGTGGATTTGCCCTTAGGAAATAACCCCCATTGTCACTGAAAACACCAATTTTAGCACAACAAAAGTTTTGAAGCATTGAAACAATAATCCACACATTCTTGATTATCAATCTTTTTAATACCAGCACAATCACATGTGCATTTATCAAAGGTTTTTTAAAACAAACCATCATGTTTGTTGTATCACAATTTGTTTGGTCACATTACTAAAAGTAGAAATGTCCATTTTAGGTCAAACAGGCATGTTTAAAACCAACAAGAAATACACAAATCTGGAACTTACAAAGTTCAACTTTTGTAGAAATTGAACGCAATATCAGACATGAGTATTTCTAAACTGTGTTTGATATTGCGTTCAGATAGGGTGAAGTCACCCCTGGAAAAGCCAAATTTTGAAGATGCACACAAATTGCCAAATGTCAACATGTGCTAGCTGCCATCACAGGGGATCAAGGGACGTGTTTTGGGGGTGCAACCCCTTCCTCTCAGCCACTTTATTATTGAGGATTAGGGATGAGCTTCGAGTTCGAGTCAAACTCATGTTCGACTCGAACATTGGCTGTTCGCAAGTTCGCCGAACAGCGAACAATTTGGGGTGTTCGCGGCAAATTCGAATGCCGCGGAACACCCTTTAAAAGTCTATGGGAGAAATCAAAAGTGCTAATTTTAAAGGCTTATATGCAAGTTATTGTCATAAAAAGTGTTTGGGGACCTGGGTCCTGCCCCAGGGGACATGGATCAATGCAAAAAAAGTTTTAAAAACGGCCGTTTTTTCAGGAGCAGTGATTTTAATAATGCTTAAAGTCAAACAATAAAAGTGTAATATCCCTTTAAATTGCGCAGCTGGGGGGTGTCTATAGTATGCCTGTAAAGGGGCGCATGTTTCCCATGTTTAGAACAGTCTGACAGCAAAATGACATTTCGAAGGAAAAAACCCATTTTAAACTACTCGCGGCTATTGCATTGCCGGTCCGACAATACACATAGAAGTTCATTGATAAAAATGGCATGGGTATTCCCCACAGGGGAACACCGATCCAAAATTAAAAAAAAAAAAAAAAAAAAAAAGACGTGGGGGTCCCCCTAAATTCCATACCAGACCCTTCAGGTCTGGTATGGATTTTAAGGGGAACCCTGCGCCAAAAAAAAAAAAAACAACGTGGGGTCCCCCCAAAAATCCATACCAGACCCTTATCCGAGCACGCAACCTGGCAGGCCGCAGGAAAAGAAGGGGGACGGGAGTGCGCCCCCCTCCTGAACCGTACCGGGCCACATGCCCTCAACATTGGGAGGGTGCTTTGGGGTAGCCCCCCAAAACACCTTGTCCCCATGTTCATGTGGACAAGGGCCTCATCCTCACAACCCTGGCTGGTGGTTGTGGGGGTCTGCGGGCGGGGGCTTATCAGAATCTGGAAGCCCCATTTAACAAGGGGACCCCTAGATCCTGGCCCCCCCTGTGTGAAATGGTAAGGGGTACTTACCCCTACCATTTCACAAAAAAAAACTGTCAAAAATGTTAAAAATGACAAGAGACAATTTCTGACAATTCCTTTATTTAAATGCTTCTTCTTTCTTCTTTCTACTATCTTCCTTCATCTTCTTCTGGTTCTTCCTCCGGCGTTCTGGTCCAGCATCTCCTCCGCGGCATCTTCTATCTTCTTCTCCTAGGGCCGCTCCGCACCCATGGCATGGGGGGAGGCTCCCGCTCTTCTCTTCTTCATTTTCTTCTCCGGGCTGCTCCGCATCCACCGGGTGCCCCCCCCCGTTATTTAAGAACCGTCAGATGAGGAGACGCCGTCACACAGCGGGAGCCTCCCTCCATGCCAGCATGGATGCGGAGCGGCCCGGAGAAGAAAATGAAGAAGAGAAGAAGAGAAGAAAAGAAGAAAAGAAGAAGAGAAGAAGATGAAGAGAAGAGCGGGAGCCTCCCCCCATGCCATGGGTGCGGAACGGTCCGAGGAGAAGAAGATAGAAGAAGCCGCGGAGGAGATGCTGGACGAGAACGCCGGAGGAAGAACCAGAAGAGCCAGAAGAACCAGAAGAAGAAGATGAAGGAAGATAGAAGAAAGAAGAAGCATTTAAATAAAGGAATTGTCAAAAACGGTCTCTTGTCATTTTTAACATTTTTGACAGTTTTTTAGTGAAATGGTAGGGGTAAGTACCCCCTTACCATTTCACACAGGGGGGAGGGCCGGGATCTGGGGGTCCCCTTGTTAAAGGGGGCTTCCAGATTCCGATAAGCCCCCCACCCGCAGACCCCCACAACCACCGGCCAGGGTTGTGGGGATGAGGCCCTTGTCCTCATCAACATGGGGACAAGGTGTTTTGGGGGGCTACCACAAAGCACCCTCCCAATGTTGAGGGCATGTGGCCTGGTACGGTTCAGGAGGGGGGGGGGCGCTCTCTCATCCCCACTCTTTTCCTGCGGCCTGCCAGGTTGCGTGCTCGGATAAGGGTCTGGTATGGATTTTTGGGGGGACCCCACACCATTTTTTTTTTTGGCGTGGGGTTCCCCTTAAAATCCGTACCAGACCTGAAGGGTCTGGTATGGAATTTAGGGGGAGACCCTCACGTCATTTTTTTTTTTTTATTTTGGCCGGGGTTCCCCTTAATATCCATACCAGACCTGAAGGGCCTGGTATGGAATTTAGGGGGACCCCCACGTCTTTTTTTTTTTAAATTTTGGTTGGGGGTTCCCCTGTGGGGAATTCCAATGCCGTTTTTATCAATGAACTTCTATGTGTATTGTCGGACCGGCAATGCAATAGCCGCGAGTAGTTTTAAATGGGTTTTTTCCTTCAAAATGTCATTTTGCTGTCAGACTGTTCTAAGCACGGGAAACATGTGCCCCTTTACAGGCATACTATAGACACCCCCCCAGGTACGAAATTTAAAGGGATATTACACTTTTATTGTTTGACGTTAAGCATTATTAAAATCACTGCTCCTGAAAAAATGGCCGTTTTTAAAACTTTTTTTTGCATTGATCCATGTCCTCTGGGGCAGGACCCAGGTCCCCAAACACTTTTTATGACAATAACTTGCATATAAGCCTTTGAAATTAGCACTTTGGATTATTCATGTTCGTGTCCCATAGACTTTAACGGTGTTCGCGTGTTCAAACAAACTTTTTTCCTGTTCGCATGTTCGCAAACCGAACAGGGGGGTGTTCAGCTCATCCCTATTGAGGATGGGGTTGCACCCCAAAACAGGTCCATTGATCTCCCGTGATGGCAGATAGCACATGTTGACACACTGTGTGCATCCTCAAAATTTGGCTTTTCTCGAATATGTCCAAAAATAAGAGAAATTTTGAGATTACAAAAAGCACAAAAGAGGGAAGGGATTTGGAGGTGTTTTAAACTCGCCCTAAAACATCAATGATGTTCTTCATTTTTTTTTTGAACATGTTTTTCTGGATATTTTCCAAGTCCCTATTACACCCCATGAACTCCCTGATCAGGATCTGGGCACTTTCACTGGTGAAATGATCTGGATCCACAACATCACGATCACCTAAAAATATAGAAACAAAAACATACCATGTATTATAAATATGCTGGCATCCATCTCTTACCTGAGCCTGTGGTCGCAGACACTCACTGTTAGGTACCTGGTAGTAGAGCCTGACTTGTAGGAGAAGACCTCTCATACAATGCTGGTTCAGGAGCCACTGGAGTGGGGACAGTGGTCTCCTGAGCACAGTGGGGTAGGAGTGCCTGAAGAGCAGAGTCTCTGATGCTGAAGTGATGAGAGATCCCACAGGGATGGCTGGACTGCAGATCAGGTGAGACTGGAGGCCGCAAGCTGGAACAATTGGAGATGCAGAGGTCTCTGGAGCTGAAGCTGAAGGTGCAACAGCAAGGACAACAGCAGGCACAAGCGGGGTCAGACGGTCCGGGTCAGCAGGGATATGAGACAGGCAAAAACAGCAGGCAGAGGCAGAGTCGGTAGGCAGGCAGAGATCGGCAATGGTATCAGGCAGGCAGTAGAAGAGTAGTCAGACAGGCCGGGTCGGATTGGAGCAGGACGGATGGTCAGACAAGCCGGGTCAGATGAGTAGCAAACAATCAGGTTCAGGTAACAAGAATCACGAAGCTGAGACAAAGCAGCAATGTGCCAGAGGCACAGGGAGACTTTTATGTGCACTTTGGCGCCAAACCGGCGCTATCGCGAACGCACGCACGCCCGCACGTGCACACGCGCGCGCACAAGCGCCGCGTCCCCACGCGCGCCCTAGCGCCGCACTGACGCCCGGGAACAACAGGGACTTGCTGAAAAGTGCGTAACGGAGCGCGCCGGCGCATAGGCGCATGCTGACGCCCAGGTCCGGCACCAATGGTACCCTGACATTGCCACCCCCAAGGGGCAACCTCCGGGTGCCCAAAAACCTTTTCTTTTCAGGATGGTTAGAAAAATAGGCTCGCATTAAACGCCTAGCATGCACATTACTATCTGGTTCCCATGAATTACTTTCTGGGCCGTAGCCCTTCCACTTGATTAGGAACTGGATCTGCCCTTGTCTTTTCCTGCAATCAAGGATAGCCTCAACCTCAAATTCCTCGTTGCCATCAAGCACAATAGGTTCAGGAGGTCTAGTTCCTCTACCGGGGAAGGGATCAGGTGCAGCAGGTTTGAGCAATGACACATGAAACACGGGGTGTATTTTAAGAGAGTCAGGCAAAGTCAGTTCATACGAAACTTCATTGATCTTTCTTTTAACCGGAAACGGTCCCATAAGTCTAGGTGCCAACTTCTTAGAAGGACATGCTAGTTTGATATTACTTGTAGAAAGCCATACCTGATCGCCAAGCTGAAGCTTCAATTCCCCTCTTCTCTTCCGGTCAAAGATCCTCTTGCTGTCCGCCTGAGCCTTGGATACTGCTTCCTGCAACATCTGGTTGTTATGATTGACGAAGTCTACCGTACTCTGTACTGCCGGGACTGAAGGAAATCGGGTAAAAAGGTTAGATGGAAACCATAATTAGCGAAAAAGGGGGATTGACCAGTGGCTGAATGTTTGGCATTGTTGTAGGCAAATTCTGCCAAAGTCAGCAAGGATACCCAATCATCCTGTGAGAAAGAAGTAAAACATCTAATATACTGCTCAAGAGTCTGATTGGTCCTCTCCGTCTGACCATTGGTCTGAGGGTGATAGGCCGAAGACAAGGCCAGTTTGATTTTTAAAGACTCACACAGGGCTCTCCAGAAACGTGAGGTAAATTGTACCCCTCTGTCAGAGGTTATGTTTACAGGGATTCCGTGAAGTCTAATGATTTCCTTAATGAAGATGTGAGCCGTTTCAATAGCTGACAGAGTTCCTTTTAATGGAAGAAAGTGGGCCATCTTGGTAAAACGGTCTACTACCATGAAGATAGCAGAACACCCCTCAGAACATGGAAGCTCTACAATAAAGTCCATGGATATCATCTTCCAGGGCCTATCGGGTACTGGTAAAGGTTTTAACAGGCCCCAAGCTCGACTCCTGGAAGTCTTATTCTGGGTACAGGTAGGGCAAGATCTGACATACTTCTCGCAAAAGTCCTTTAAATTGGGCCACCAGAAGGTACGCTGTACCAATTCCAGGGTTTTACAAACCCCAAAGTGACCTGCCAGTGGGTGATCATGAAGGAGTGCCAAGACCTTGACCCGAACCTCCTCAGGAACAAAAATTTGGCTCCCTCTCCAGAACAGTCCGTCCTTGTTACTTAAGGTAAACCCTGTGGGTCTGGCTGATTCAGAGGATGCTTCCTTAATCTGAGAGAGAAGATCAGTTTGTATGAGCAAAAAATTGTTTGCAGGTAAAATGGTGTCCGGAGCAGATAAGTCCCTTGGGTTGTCATGCATTCGTGATAATGCGTCTGGTTTGACATTTCTTGAACCTGGCCGATAAGTAATGTGGAAGGAAAAGCGTGAGAAAAACAGCGCCCAACGGGCTTGACGGGGTTTTAGTCTTTTAGCAGATCGTAAATATTCTAAATTTTTGTGATCAGTATAAATTAGTACTGGATGCACAGCCCCCTCCAACAGGTACCTCCACTCCTCTAATGCAGTCTTGATGGCAAGAAGCTCCCGATCACCGACATCATAGTTTCTCTCCGCAGAGGAGAGTTTTCGGGAGAAGAACCCCACGGGATGCATAGCATCTTTACTGCCCTTTCGTTGCGAGAGTATCGCACCGACCGCTATCTCTGAAGCGTCCACTTCTAAAATGAAGGGCAAGGATGGTTCAGGGTGACTGAGAATAGGTGCTGAGGTGAAAAGTCTCTTGAGGTTCTCAAAAGCCTCTTGGGCTAGATGATTCCAGGAAAAACGGTATTCTGTTTGGTCAGTTGTGTGATTGGTGCGATTATTGCAGAAAAACCCTTGATAAACTTCCTGTAAAAGTTTGCGAACCCGATGAATTGTTGAACCCCCTTCTTGTCCAGGGGTACCGGCCAGTCCAGAATGGCAGAAACCTTCTGTGGGTCCATCCTGATGCCAGTTGAGGAGATAATCAAGCCCAAGAATTGAATGCTCTGTTGTTCAAACTCGCATTTCTCCGCTTTTGCATAAAGTCTGTGTAAGCGGAGACGACCCAACTCTTGGCAAACATGTTTTCGATGGAGATCCAGGGATTCTGAAAAGATCAAAATATCGTCTAGATATGCGATCACAAACAGATCTAGGAAGTCTCTAAGCACATCATTAATTAGGCGTTGAAAGGTCACAGGGGCATTGCAGAGTCCAAAAGGCATGACTAAATATTCATAGTGCCCGAATCGGGTCCAAAAAGCTGTTTTCCACTCATGCCCAGCCCAAATGCGGATCAGATTATAAGCCCCTCTTAGATCAAGCTTAGTAAAAATGACGGCAGTTCTTAATTTCTGGAACAGTTCGGGTATCAAGGGTAGGGGATAACGATTTTTGACTGTGATTTTATTCAGTTCTCGGTAGTCAATACACGGGCGGAGAGATTTGTCCTTCTTAGCAACAAAGAATATTCCCGCACCTGCTGGAGAAGTAGAATGGCGAATGAATCCTTTGGCCAAGTTTTCATCTATGTATGTTTTCAACACTTCTTGTTCTTTCTCAGATAGGGGAAAGATGCGTCCAAAGGGAATTTCGGATCCTGGCAGCAATTCGATGGGGCAATCGTAGGGATGATGAGGTGGAAGAGAATCTGCCCCCTTTTTGCTAAAGACATCAATGTAGTCATGATAATGTTTGGGAATGACCTGACAATTTTTCTGGTTGGAGTCCAGGCAAAGCAGGGTAGCTTGGGAATCCAAATCTTTCGCCAAACAGTGTTCCTGGCAGTAAGATGACAGAAATTTTACTTCTCCTGAAGCCCAATGGATGTGTGGATTGTGGGCCTGTAGCCAGGGAATGCCCAGGATAATGGGAAACATAGGGGAGGTGATGGCGTCAAGGATCAGCAATTCCTTGTGTTGAGAAGAAATTGTAGTGGATAATGGCAGGGTCTCTTGTGTCACTTGTCCAGATCTGATACGGGAGCCATCGGCAAGAAAGACAGAAAGTCCATGGGCTTTAGTCCGCAAAGGGATGTTGTGCTGATTGGCAAAGTTTAAGTCTATAAAGCAGCTGCATGCCCCGGAGTCAATAATTGCGTTGACTTGGAGTGTCTTTTCTTGAAGCTGTAACGAGAGAGGAATGGCAAGATGGGTAGAATTTGTAGATAAAGCAGAGAGACTGGTAAGTATTGGAGATGGACACTTACTTATTCTGACTGGGCAATTATGGACATAATGCCCGGTTCCTCCACAGTAAAGACACAGATTGTCGACGTCGGGCACGTTCTTCGGAAGACAGGGCAGGTCGCATCAGACCTAACTGCATTGGTTCAGAGGTATCTGGTGTGGTATTGACTGAGTTTGGACTGGGCACAGGTAAGTAGCGTGCTGCAGGAATCGGAGCTCGTGCTGTCATCCAGGTCGGGCGGTTTGGTTGAACTGATCGTTCAGATCGGCGTTCTCGGAGGCGACGATCGATCTGAATGGTTAGGGTGATCAAGGCCTCCAAGGTATTTGGAATACCTACTCGAGCAAGTTCATCTTTTAAACTTTCAGACAGTCCAATGCGGAACTGATGATGCAGAGCCGCGTCATTCCACTGTGTGTCCGCGCTCCAACGTCTGAATTCAGTAACATAGTCCTCCGCAGGTCTGCGGCCTTGTTGGAGCGCGAACAGAGCAGATTCGGCTGTGGCAGTCTGTTGAGGATCCTCATATAATTGTGCCATGGCTTCGAAGAAAGCGGATAAGGATTGAGTTAGAGCAGAGTCCCCTTCAAGTAAACGATGTGCCCAGGTCTGTGGTTCCCCTTGTAGGAGGGAAATTACAAATCCAACTTTAGTGGCTTCCAGTGAAAAGGTTCTGGGCTGTAAGGCAAAGAAGAGCTGGCAAGCATTGCGGAAGGCCCGAAACTTAGCCCGGTCTCCGGAGAACCTTTCAGGAATGGGGACCCGTGGTTCAGGCGGAAGCATTACAACTGAAGACCCTGGAACAGTCTGTGTTGGGGCAGCAGCTGAAGAGGAGGCTGAAGGGTTGGACCCTGCAAGATTCTGAACTTGTCCCTCCAGTCTGTTATAATTATCCTGAAGGGCTTGCACTGCTTGGGTGAGAGCCGCCAGGTGTGTGCATATCTCCTTCATTGGAGAGGTATCTCCTGCAGGCTCAGACATGGCTGCTTCGTACTGTTAGGTACCTGGTAGTAGAGCCTGACTTGTAGGAGAAGACCTCTCATACAACGCTGGTTCAGGAGCCACTGGAGTGGGGACAGTGGTCTCCTGAGCACAGTGGGGTAGGAGTGCCTGAAGAGCAGAGTCTCTGATGCTGAAGTGATGAGAGATCCCACAGGGATGGCTGGACTGCAGATCAGGTGAGACTGGAGGCAGCAAGCTGGAACACTTGGAGATGCAGAGGTCTCTGGAGCTGAAGCTGAAGGTGCAACAGCAAGGACAACAGCAGGCACAAGCAGGGTCAGACGGTCCGGGTCAGCAGGGATATGAGACAGGCAAAAACAGCAGGCAGAGGCAGAGTCGGTAGGCAGGCAGAGATCGGCAACGGTATCAGGCAGGCAGTAGAAGAGTAGTCAGACAGGCCGGGTCGGATTGGAGCAGGACGGATGGTCAGACAAGCCGGGTCAGATGAGTAGCAAACAATCAGGTTCAGGTAACAAGAATCACGAAGCTGGGACGAAGCAGCAATGTGCCAGAGGCACAGGGGGACTTTTATGTGCACTTTGGCGCCAAACCGGCGCTATCGCGAACGCGTGCACGCCCGTACGCGTGCACGTGCACACGCGCACAAGCGCTGCGTACCCGCGCGCGCCCTAGCGCCGCGATGACGCCAGGGAACAACAGGGACTTGCTGAAAAGTGCGTAACGGAGCGCGCCGGCGCATAGGCACATGCCGACGCCCAGGTCCGGCGCCAATGGTACCCTGACACTGACCTGTTGTGGTGACTATTTCCACCACGTCTCCCTCCTCCTCCTGCTCTGCTTGTCTTTGGGGGTTTTCACCTTCTTCCTGAGGTGGGGGGTCTCTGGTCTCCACGGGTGAGTGGTGTCCTCCGAGTCTTTTCTCCCCTATGTAAAAAAAAAAAAAAGTATACTTAGCACACAGATATTTCATGGCAGAAATAGGAATATGAAACATTGCTTGGAAGTGGGGCACAATTGTCTATTTTGGCACAGTTCCAAGATGAAGAAATATTTTTTCCCTTTGTCAAGCTTGAATACTTACCTGTTTTGTACAAGCTTCACAGATGGAGAAACCCCTATAGTATACACTGGAGCACCTGTGTGGGACCCCCTAATATAAAGGGTGTTCTGGTGTCCCACACTAGTGCTCCAGCGTCCAGATGTGTAAACAGCTGCTGAGTGTCCTCTCCTTACACAGAATCTAGTCTGCATTTCATTCTAGTTACATACCCATCTAGACGACAAAATTATTTTAAGAGAAGTAGGCCAGAAAAAATGTATTGAAATGCATCTGGACAAAACATGGTGTTTTCTTGGCCGAACGAACAATGTTTCCTACGAACGAATAATGTGTTCATGAACATGAAAGGTGCCATTTTAAACTGTACAACAGTAAAGAAAAGCACATGGAGCAGCACGAACGTAATAAAAAGAAAGAATAGGAATACAGGACAACTACTTACTGTTTTGCAGCACTCTCCTGATCCTTCTGTACTGCTCATGCTCCCTTAATTTCAGGTCCGACCACTGCTTCCTGAGCTGATCCTTGGATCTTCGTACCCAAAATTCTGGTGCAGACTTTTGACCGCTTTCGCCATTATCTTGGCCTTTCTGACATTGGGGTTGGGGTAAGGTCCATACTTCCCATCATAGTCGGCCTTCTTCAGGATGTCCACCATCTCCAACATCTCCCCAAAGGACATATTTGAGGCCTTAAATCGTCTCTTTCTGGATCCAGACGTTTCAGGCTCTGGGCTTTCCTCCTCCTCGTTGCTGTAATTATCTGACACCTGCTGTGCCTCCGCCATGTGCTCTTCCCCCACTGCGCCGAACGAGAAGGGGTGGGAATAGACTAGAAAGAACATCAGGAGCGGGCGGAGTTTCACGCATGCGCAGTGTATATAAAGCATAACACGCGTGCGTCTTACGTACGATCTGTGAGCGGAGGAAGGAGTATCAGAGGCGCCGATCGTGATAACGAAGGTAAGATTTAAAATTGGGCCTATACTGCTTATAGATTGAGGCCTATATTGGGACAAGATTAGGAGACTTTAGCCTGACATTAGGGTTTGTCTTGTCTTGTGTATTGCAGATAAAATGGAAGGCTTCAATGACCACAACTTCCTCCCCCTGTTCATAGACAAATACAGGGAGCTGCCCTGTCTGTGGCAGGTGAAACATCCTCATTATAATCATAAACAAAAGAGGCAGGCAGCGCTGGAGAAACTGCTGGAGTTGGTGAAGCCGGTGGTCTCCACGACAACCATCCCCTATTTAAAAGCCAAAATTGGTGGCCTGAGGAGCACTTATCTTAGGGAGCGCAAGAAGGTCACGGATTCCCAGAGATCAGGAGCTGCAGCAGATGACATTTATGTCCCCAGGCTGTGGTACTATGAGAGACTGCGATTTCTGTCAGACCCGACTGGAGTCAGGGAATCCCTCTCAACCCTTCCTTCCACCCTATCTTCCACCCCAGCTGAGGCTTCTTGTGTCCAACTTGGGACTTCCAGCCAGCAAGAAGTGGAGGAGCCCAGCTGGAGCCAGGTATAGAATTCTTCTACAGATTTCTGGGCAAGCAATAAATGATGTTTACTAGATGTTATTATTGATCACTAATTGCTGATTTCATAAAGTGTTTTACATCTCAATAGACAGTAGTGGGCAAAAATAATTGGGACAAGAATGAAAAATGCTGGGCTCAGAATGATAGTCTGTTATATTTGATAACATTCAATTGGCAACAGTCATGAGGTGAAAATTGTGTGTGATTGATGAAGAAGAAACTAAAACTATGTCCCTTTTTCACACACAGGAAGACCTCAGCCAGCAGGAGGAGGCTGTGGAATGTGCCACACAGGAGGGGGCTGTGGAATGTGGCAGCCAGGAGGAGGCAGGGCTAAGTGGCAGCCAGGAGGAGGCGGGGCCAAGTGGCAGCCAGGAGAAGGCCGGGCCCAGTAGGAGCCTGACCGAATAGCAGGTTCCTCCCCTCCGCCTTCCAAACAAAAGACCCAGGAAGGGGAGTAACGTGCAGGATTCAGCAATCAGGCTCATTCAGGAGGCTTCTGCGTCCCTCAGTGCCACCCCCAATCCTGAAGATGCCTTTACCTGCATGGCTGCCACCAAACTGCAGGGCATGCAGGAGGGCCAACGCCTCCTGTGTGAAGACCTTCTTTATAAAGTCTTAACGAAGGGGGTGAGGGGCGAAATCACACACAAAACACACCTGTGTGAGTTGGACCATCCTCCTCCTCCTGCCACAACTCCACCACCAGAGCCACAGCGTGGAAGGAAGTGCGTAAGGAAGACCAGAGAGTTATGGCCTGGGTTCAGTCTTGTCTGGCAAAAGATGCAGGCTCTTGTATGACCACAGCCTGGGGACATATATGTCATCTGCTGCTGTTCAGGATCTCTTGGACTTCTGGACCAGACTGCACTCCCTTATATATGGACTCCTCAGGCCACCAATTTTGCAGTAAAATAATTGATGTGTGCCCTGGGGTTCAAAGGTTTCGCCAATTTCTTCTGTTTCTCCAGCATTGCCTCCCTCTTTGTTTGGTTCTGAGCCCTTAATAAAGGAATTTTGGTTTCAATTATACGCGCCGTTGTGTGTTTTCCTTCAAAAAGGACAGTTTGTTTGTGAGGAGGCAGGGACTTTTCAAAAATACTATGTGAAATTAACAAGAGACACCAACACCAAACAAACAATCTCCTTGAGATTAAATAATACAAGATAATTATGGTGTTGTGGTAACTTGACACACAAAACACACCCAAAAATATTCTGGATGTAACATCAAAAAATAAAAAAAATTAAAAACACGAACAGGCTTGAAAACTATACAAACCAAAAAAAAAAACATACCGGTATATCTTTTTTGTCAGATGTGACAAATCAAAATATATTGAGGGAATCACGATAAATAATAAAGAAAGAAGTTTGTGAGAAGTCTGTGTAAATATCAGCAG
Source organism: Lithobates septentrionalis (assembly GCA_037952835.1). Taxonomy (NCBI): domain Eukaryota; kingdom Metazoa; phylum Chordata; class Amphibia; order Anura; family Ranidae; genus Lithobates; species Lithobates septentrionalis. Next base: position 368,335 of record JBBDGP010002014.1, read on the forward strand.
TAAAACTACTTCATTCTTCTAGCATTATAAAGAAGAAGAGAGTATTAAACTATTTGAAACATTGCAGCCTGACGAAAGTGCTCTATCCATTCCGAACGCTAATTTTACCAGACCGAGCTGTTCCGTCTCGGAATTTCTTCTGAGCATGCGTGGCACTTTGTGCGTCGGAATTGTCCACACACGGTTGGAATTGAGGCGATCGGATTTTGTTGTCGGAAAATTTTATAGCCTGCTCTCAAACATTGTGTGTCGGAAAATCCGATGGAAAAAGTCAGATGGAGCCCACACACGGTCAGAATTTCCGACAACACGCTCCGATCGCACATTTTCTGTTCTCAGGTTCTGGCACGAACCGAACTGGGGGTGTTCGGCTCATCTCTAATGCTGGCTATCAGTGCTGCCCATCAATGCTCATCACTGCTGTCCAACAATACTCATCACTGCTGCCCATCAATGCCACCCATAAATGCCCATCAGTGCTGCCTATATGTGCCCACCAGTGCTGCCTATCTGTGACCATCAGTGCTCCCTTTCTGTGCCCACCAGTTCCGCCTATATGTGCCCAGTGCCGCCTATCAGTGCCACATATCAGTGCCACCTATCAGTGCCCATAAGTGCCACCTCATCAGTGCCCATCAGTGAAGGAGAAAAATTACTTATTTACAAAATTTACTGACAGAAACTAAGAAAAACTTTTTTTTCAACATTTTTGGTCCTTTTTTCTTTTAGGAAAAAATAAAAAACCCAGAAGTGATTAAATTCCACCAAAAGAAAGCTCTATTTGTGTGAAGAAAATGATAACAATTTCATATGGTTACAGTGTAGCATGACTGCGCAATTGTTATTCAAAGCGTGACAGCGCTGAAAGCTGAAAAATGGCCTGGCAGGAAGGGGGTGTAGATGCTCTGTATTGAGGTGGTTAATATTGGTGATAAAGGTCCCAGGTTTTTGGAAAGTTTGATTTTGTTGTAGTAAAGGGCCTATGGTAGGATGTGCTGTTAGATCTTTTGGTATGAGGTTGCTGCGGATCAAGGGAGTGCAGCTAATGGGGTGTGTGGAGAAAGAGTTTTCCAGGGTTACCCAATCCTTCACCTGATGGTGGGTGTGCCAGTCTATGATACTCTGCAGGTGACAAGACCATTAGTAATGTTGCATATTGGGTAGACCTATTCCCCCTTTGGGTTTGGTTTTTTTTTTGGTTGGGTATACCTAATTCTGGGGTACTTTTGGTTCCATGGGTAGTTTCTACATACTTTTTTTAATGATTGTAAAAAGACATTGGGGAGTTTGATAGGTATCGTTTGGAGTTGGTAGAGTATGCGTGGCAATATATTCATTTTGATGATGGCCGCTCTGCCAAACCAGGAAAAGTGTGATTTGTTCCATTTTTTAAGATCTTCCATAATAGCCTTAAGAAGTGATAGATCATTTTTCGAGTAGAGGTCAAATAGGTTAGTGAGCATTTGGATTCCTAAATAAGTTATAGTGTTAGATTTCCAAGAAAATTGGAAATTTTGTTTACAATTTAGGACTTGTGATTCTGTTAGTGTAACATTAACAGCTTGCACCTTTTGAAGTTGATCTTGAAATGGGCTATGAATTGGAAGAGTCGGAAGTCTTTGAGGGGATTCTGCAGGGATATGTGAGGTTCAGAGAGGAATAGTAGGATGTCCTCGGCAAATTTTGTATTGCTTTTTAGCTATGATAATTCCATGGATGTCTCTATTTTCGCATAACTTGCGTAGTAAGGGTTCGAGAGTGAGAATGAATATTGGGGGAAAGAGGGCACCCTTTTTTTTTGCCATTTTTGATAGGAAAGGCATTTGACAGCAGCCCATTCACTTGTATTTTTGCTTTGAGATTCGCGTATAGGGACATTATGAAGCCTATCAGCTGATTTCCAAAGCCTAGAGTTTGCAACACGGCTTCTAGGTAGTCTCAGGCCAGTCTGTCAACGCCTTTTTAGCATCTAGTGATAGGAAAAACCCTGGATGGCTTGATTTGGTGAGCCAGTGATGAATGTTCAGTGCTTTAAGGGTATTATCCCTAGTTTCTCTGCCTGGGACAAAACCCAACTTGATCTTTGGAAATTAAATTAGTGGAGTAGGGGGAGTATATGGTTAGCCAGGATTTTTGCGAAGATATTTAAATCTGTTTAAAAGCAAGATGGGCCTTTAATTTTGTGGTCTTTTCTGGGTTTTGGGATGAGACATATGTGGGCTTCAAATAGATTGTTGGATGTGGTATTTGGTTGTGATAATGATTAAATGCTTTTAATAAAGGGTCAGTTAGTAGATTTGAAAAAGTTTTGGAGTATCTTGCCTAATTTCATTTCTTTAATCACTGCAATGAATTCTTCAGAAATGTTGTGTGCTTATTTCTGGGAAATTGGTCTAGGAATGTATTGTGTAAGGAAGTCTGCGATAATTGATTTAAGTGGTCTGCTGTCAGCTTGTGGTTTTTACTCAGGCAAGAGGTTGTATAAGTCAGTGTAATAGTGTGCAAAATAATTTGTCGTTGCTATTGTATAGTAATTCCCCTGAAGGTGTGTGTATGGAGCGGACTATGATGCTTGCTTTTTAAGCCTGCAGGGCTCTAGCCAAGAGCTTTCCGCTCTTGTTGCTATGCTCGTAAAATAGCTTTTGGAAGAGTGCAGCATTTTTCCTGATCTTCTTCCCAAGTTCCTCTCTTAAATGCTCATGTGCTTGATCTAACTTTTTGGGTGCTTCATGCTTTATTTAGTTTGTGGGCCTGTTCTAGGTTCTGTATTTGTTTCAACAAGGTGTTAATAGATTCTCATTTGGCATGCTTACGAGTGGCTGCCATTTTGATAAGTGTGCCACAGATAACGCATTTATGAGTTTCCCACTGGGTCAGGTGGGTCGTGTCAGGGGTGTTGTTGATTTCAAAAAAGTATTTGATGTTTTTGTTGATTGTGAGTGCATGTGAGGGGTCTGTGAGTAGAGATGCATCCAATTTCCATGTTTTGGAGAACAGTAAGTGCTCTGGGAGTGTCAATATATGGTGATGGGATGGTGGTCAGAGATGAACATAGGTTCGATGGTTGCTTCGGAGAGTAGAGGGAGGTCCTTTTGTGTGAGGAAGATGTAGTCTATTCTGAAATAGCGGTTATGGGGTGGGGAAAAGAAGGTGTAATCTTTTACTCCAGGATGCAAGATACACCAGGAGTCATGTTGGATTAGGTCTTGCAGTTGAATCTTGATTTGCCTGAGCGCTTTGTATGAGAGGGAGGATGTCCCTAAGGAAGTGTCTTCAAGTGGATTTAAGGCAACATTGAAGTCCCCTCCAAGGAGAAGGATGCCAAATTGGAAGGAGGATATAGTCATTGATATGTCACAAAAGAAACTAACTTGGGCCAAATTGGGGCTATAAATAATTTCTATTGTAATCAGTTTTCCCCATACAGAACCTTTGACAAATGCAAATCGACCTTCTCCGTCTAGCAGGGAATCTGTTATTTCTATGGGTAGATTTTTAGATATTAAATATAAGGGGGTATGAGGGGGTATGGGATTCCCTCTTGGTTGAAAATATGTAGATGGTTGTGAGGAAAAGGATAGGAAAAGGGGGAGGGGGAAAGTGGTGAGAGGGGTGTAGCAGGGAATCTCTTATTTCTATGGGTAGATTTTTAGATATTAAGATGGAGACCCCTTTTGTTTTGGTCAGCGGTTGGTTGCATGATATACTTTCCTGTAGTCTTTGTTTGTCAGTTTAGGAGTATGATTGGATTTGAAGTGTGTTTCTTGGAGGAGGATTATATCTGCTTTGATTTTCCGCATGTATAACAGGAGTTGTGATCTTTTTTTCTGGTTGGTTAAGACCTTTTTCACATTAAGGGATACCATTTTCATTTTTGCCATTTTTGAATTTAGTTGTGATGTGGGCATGTTAAGTGCTGGTGTATAGATGTATTTCTCAGTATGAGAAGGTATGGGATTCCCTTTTGGTTGAAAATATGTAGATGGTTGTAAGGAAAAGGATAAGGAAAAGGGGAGGGGAGAGTGGTGGTGGTGGGTGGGGGATTGGTAGTAAAAAGGTAGGGGATGGGGGTCAGGGTTAAATAGTAATCCAACAGCTAGGATAGACCCGCTAACTCGCTGGAATGGAGGAAGGGGGTCGGACTGTGCTGTTGTAAGGGAAGGTAGGACTGGAAAAGATGTCTCCACATATTTTGTGGTGTCTGTGGGTTTAGGTGTTCAGTAGCAGCAGCACATGGTTGGTCCTGATAAGCAGAGGAATAATATTGTTATATGGGAGCCTAAGAGAATGAGAGGTGAACGGAAGGGGAGAGGCAGTCATTTGGTGGGTAGCATAAACACACTACACAGAGGTTGTGTGTTGTTTGGTTGCAGTGGGGATGTAATATATTTAGTATTAGGCAGTATTTTATTGTTCAGGCTGAGGTATGTGGTGGAAGGATTGTGAAGGATCAGGACACAGCCTTCGTATGTTGGTGTAATGGGTAAGGTGTTTTCAAGGGTAGTATTATACCAGAAGTAAACTCTTTCCCTGTGGATGTCTTGTTACAGAGGGTTGTCAGGCCATGTGAAAGTTAGGAGTGTGCTTATATTGACAATAGACTGAATGTTAGATCCCCTAGTGGGTAGAGTTCAAATATTTGACCTCTAGGGAGCATTTGGACCTATGAAACATATTCTGCCATGGGATGTGCCCCGTTTAACAGGTCGGGAGATGTTTGTTCCTGTAGTTGGAATGTGTATGGGTGAGGTAACCCTTTGGAGAGAAATAAATTTGAGATCAGGCCTTAAAAGGGCCATGCTAGACAGTTTTGGTGCATCAATTAGTGAGCATCCAGGGCATATACAAAATGCGTTTGTCTGTGTACAAAGAAAATGTATATTAAACTATATATATAAAAAAAATAAAAAGAAACCTGCAGCGGGGAGTTTAGTAAGAAGGCATGGTGGGCAGGGGGCTGTTGTGTATAGAGTATTGCCCCATTATTGCCGAAGAAGGTTAATTAGGCCCATGCTGCATCTATGCCATGCGGTGGGTGGTGTTCACAAAGATGTTACCTTTGTTACTTCAAGCGTGAAGGCAGTATGGTGTACTTGAGTTCCTGGTTACATTGTTACCACAGGTTCAGTAGCCAGTGAAGTTTGTGAGGTCTGTACTTTGGTGCTGTATTGCAGATCAGGGATAAAAGCAATGTCCAAACAGACGTGTTTGCCTTGCATTTCACTGTGATGGATGTGGCCTTAGCAGCTGTGAGCATAAGAAGTGCAAGGTAGTTCAGTAGTGCAGTTTTTTCCAGTGTTAAGGCATCTGATGTTTCAATTATAATAAGGTGTTGGAGTAGCGTTCAGGATCCAACTGGGCCTGGAAGTGGGGTAAAACTTGTTGAATAATCTTCAAGGCATGTCGCGGCAATATATTGTGGATAAGGCTCTGATGGCATGGGGCCTTATCCTTTGTTGGTAAAGGAGTTACTGCGGGTCAGTAGCCATGCATTCCCTTATGGGTGATACAAATTTTGTGTCACTTGCATAACAGGAAGGGATCCCAATATGCATTGCCTGAATATGAGGGACAGTTATTTTGAATGTGGTTTCAGTAATAGAAGGTTCAACTTGTAATAATGTACTAGATATAGATATATATAACTGTATTTTAACAAAACAATATGGAGCCGGGTTAGCGGCAAACAGTTTTACTCACTGATGGTATGTAGGTGCAGGGTGTATAAGCCCTTATCTCTTTTGACACTTGAGGGTTGAATTGCAGCTGCTGTTTGGGCAGTTAATCTTTTCTGGTTTTTCTGTGCGTCGGGGAAGCTGGCACACTATCTCTTCCAGCGGAGCGGTGATTAGCCGGTGGTTGCGAACAATGGGGTGAGAGTCAATGTCGTCTGCTCATGGATGGGCTTTCTCGATGGTGGACCTCCATCGGTTGTTCTCGTGGTTGAGATGAGAAGCGCGGGTCGCAGTGCCAGTCTGGTATCTCGACCTCTGGGATGCAATAAGCATTGTCGGGGTATCGCAGATGTGCGATTCTTCCTCCAGAGCCGACTTGCAGACAAAAGGGGAATTTCTATTTGTAGGGGCTATTCCTTTCTCTTAAGGTATCTTGCATTTTTGCAGAGTGATTTGTGAGAGGTCGTGGTATAGTTTGATCTCAGTGCTGTATAGGATGCGACCCCTTAGTGTGGCTTGGCTCATGATTTCTTCCTTAAAGTTAACCAGACAACCTATGATATCCCTGGGGGGGTCTGTATCTCTGCCTCTGGGATGGAGAGCCCAGTGCAAGCGTTCCATATCAATTGGTACGTCAGGGGGTCTCCCAAGGAGATAATTGAAGACAGTTGTGATGGCTTCTGTGAGATGGCTCGGGTCAACCGTTTCTGGAAGCCCCCTAATTCTAATGTTATGATGGCGACCTCTGTTATCCAGGTCTTCAAGATTTCTATGTAGGTCTTTGAGCTGTATGGAGAGCAAGGTTATCATGTGCTGTGCTGCATTTATGACATGTCATGCCATTCTGTGATTTCTTCCACCTCCTTCAGCCATGATGCTACAGCCTGCATGTCCAGTCTAAGATCCAATATGGCTGCAGACAAGGTCTCTTTTATGTTTGCAGCCACCGCTCTGAGATCTTCTAAGCATAGAGACTTGGCAGCAGGAGTCAGAGGTTGTGTGCTGGTGTGCCTCATGGGGCTGCAACTCGCATCCCTGATGGCGTCTGTGGCCTGTGAGGAGGAGGCTGCCTCGTGTGACCGGGACCGAAAGATCTCTGGAATGTTACCGCTGAGTTGCATGCCGGAATCCCGTGGTAAAACGGGAGCGGGAGGCAGAGTAGTCCCAATCTGGTGTCCCCATGTTGGCGGAGTTATGCCCCCTTTTTAGCTGCTAGATGGATCGTGGAGTGGCAGAGCGGGGAGATTAGGATGCCATCTTCTTCAGTGTCCAGGCCACACCCTGCAATTAAAAAATATTTTAGGTTTTTTTTTTTTTTTTAATCCAGTGACTTTCTTTAGGGACCATGTACACTGTTGCATGTTATCATATGGTTTGCTGCTCGCTAAAACAGGTGTCCAAATTTCCCATAATAAAAAAACTGTGTCTGTTCTTATGTCAGCACTGCATTGTGGTGAATTTTTTAAAAATATGACATCCATTTTTCCTGCATTTAATTGCTTTGCGAGGCTAATGGAAGTTAACGACAATGAAACAAACGTATGTCACATGCATCTTGATGCATTTTCATGCATTGTCAACAGGTATTGACAAGTCTTGGTTAATGATTGTTAACTCTTTCCACACCAAGTCCTAAATTAAAAAAGACACTGAAAAGGTCCACCAGCACACATCAAAGCATGTCCAAAACGCATATCAGTGCACAAAGGAAATGCCTGTTGACGCATGACAATGCACCTGCCTAATGCTAGCAAAAATATACCTCCATGCACATGCAAAAAACTAAATGGGCCCTAAATGTTTACAAAAATATGCATATACTAGTCGGCCAGGGATTTGTGATGATTGAAGCGGTAGTGCTACCAACACAAAATGATAGACTTCAGACTGTTTGTTTACAACCATAAGTTGAGGGTTTAGCCACACAAATATGGCTAGTATGTTTGACCATTTGACTGCAAAAGGACTAAATTTGAGTTAAACTTGGGTTCATCTTGAACCAGATCCTTACCCATGGCCATGGAGTTATTCAGGGAAGATGTGAAAGCTGAGGAACTTTACTCAGATCCTTTCCTATTCTAAATCAGGGCCCCACAGGCTTTTATAACTCAGTTGTAACCACTGGGCTCCCAACTTTTTTTGCCTTTATATATACACTTACTTTTTATTTTGTGTTTTACTGTCTAAATAATATACATTGCAAACTACTAAGGGACAAAAAATAAAAAAACAGAGTGATAAAAACACACGTCCTAAAGAGATATACTACAAAAATGTTTATTCGCTAAGAAAGAGCAAAATACAAAACAACACCAATACTAAAATCCCTATATCCCTAAAGAGTCCCTGTAAACGGGGGAAAATCCTTATAATACAAACAATTCCCCAAACATAAATGTTTGGGGAAATATCCCTGCATTTATCCCTTTCAATATCTCTAAAGAGTGGGGCGGGGTCACCGGGTGGCCCCGCCCCCCGTTATTTAAGAACCGTCAGACAAGGAGACGCCGTCACATAGCGGGAGCCTCCCTCCATGCCAGCATTAGGGATGAGCTTCGTGTTCAGTCGTTCGCCGAATTGCGAATGATATGGGCCGTTCGCGCCAAATGCGGCCCTGTGCAGTGTGCTCCGGTGTGCTGAGAGATAGAGAGAGAGAGAGACAGTGTCATTTCATTTGAGTTAGCTAGATCAGGCAGGACAGTCAGTCAGTCAGCTGCACTTACAGTGTATTGTATATATATATATATATATATATATATATATTATATATTAATATATATATATATATATATATTAATATATATATATATATATATATATATATATATATATATATATATATATATATATATATATATATATACACACACTGTATTCAGTTTAGCTAGATCCGTTCCTGTTATCTTCTTACTGACAGGCAGGCTTCTCTTGTTACAGTATTTACAGCTACCTGAAGAAAATTACTGGTGTTCTTTTGATCCTATTAGTACCACAGTCAGGCAGCTAGACTATTAACAGTTAGTGCAGTGCGTCCTGCTCACAGTGTTCAGCTAGATCCGTTCCTGTTATCTTCCTACTGACAGGCAGGCTTGTCTTGTTACAGTATTTACAGCTACCTGAAGAAAATTACTGGTGTTTTTTTTATCCTATTAGTACCACAGTCAGGCAGCTAGACTATTTACAGTTAGTGCAGTGCGTCCTGCTCACAGTGTTCTGCTAAACCTACAAGTTAGTGGGGTGCGTCCTGCTCATAGTGTTCAACTAAACCTACAAGTTAGTGGGGTGCGTCCACCTCACAGTGTTCAGCTAAACCTACAAGCTAGTGGGGTGCGTCCTGCTCACAGTGTTCAGCTAGATCCGTTCCTGTTATCTTCTTACTGACAGGCAGGCTTGTCTTGTTACAGTAAATACAGCTACCTGAAGAAAATTGCTGGTGTTCTTTTGATCCTATTAGTACCACAGTCAGGCAGCTAGACTATTTACAGTTAGTGCAGTGCGTCCTGCTCACAGTGTTCAGCTAGATCCGTTCCTGTTATCTTCCTACTGACAGGCAGGCTTGTCTTGTTACAGTATTTACAGCTACCTGAAGAAAATTACTGGTGTTTTTTTGATACTATTAGTACCACAGTCAGGCAGCTAGACTATTTACAGTTAGTGCAGTGCATCCTGCTCACAGTGTTTTGCTAAACCTACAAGTTAGTGGGGTGCGTCCTGCTCACAGTGTTCAGCTAAACCTACAAGTTAGTGGGGTGCGTCCACCTCACAGTGTTCAGCTAAACCTACAAGCTAGTGGGGTGCGTCCTGCTCACAGTTTTCAGCTAGATCCGTTCCTGTTATCTTCTTACTGACAGGCAGGCTTGTCTTGTTACAGTATATAAAGCTACCTGAAGAAAATTGCTGGTGTTCTTTTGATCCTATTAGTACCACAGTCAGGCAGCTAGACTATTTACAGTTAGTGCAGTGCGTCCTGCTCACAGTGTTCAGCTAAACCTACAAGTTAGTGGGGTGCGTGCACCTCACAGTGTTCAGCTAAAGCTACCTGTAGAAGGTTGGTGGTGTTCTCATACTACAGGCAGGCAGTTGATTTTGCTAGCTGCAGTATCAGTACATACACATATACATATATATCCCAGCTTAGTGCAGCTACAGGCCATTAGTATGTCTGGAAGGCCAAGAAGGAGAGGCAGACAGTCACAAGCCAATAAGAGAGGGCAAGCAGGCTCTGTGTCTAGTGCTGGTCGTGGAGACGGTGCATCCTCATCAGCACGTGGCCATGGGACACGCTTGGCCTTTTTTTCGGCAGCTGGTCGTGTTGAGCCGCAACATGCGGAAGACTTGGTCGAGTGGATGACCAAGCCGTCCTCATCCTCCTCATCCTCTCTTACCCATGCCCAGGGTACTTTGTCTGGCAAAGCAGCGGCCTCTTCCCTCGGCTGAATGTCATTAGTGACTCCTTCCCTAGCCCCACCATGTCCTCCTGAGGAGTCCCTCGAACTGTTTGACCACAGTGTTGGGTACATGCTCCAGGAGGATGCCCAGCGTTTGGAAGGCTCTGATGATGATACTGAGCTCGATGAAGGCAGTAACATGAGCACGGACAGAGGGGGTGCCCAAGAAGGACAGCAATCTGGCAGTCATGCTCCCCCTGCTGCAGCATACTGCCAGGTTTGCTCCAGTGATGAGGAGGGAGGGGATGATGAGGTCACTGACTCAACGTGGGTGCCTGATAGGAGAGAGGAGGAGGAGGAGGAGGAGGAGGTGGCACATCACCAACGAGGCAGGATGCCCTCCAGGGGCCAGCCTAAGGGCAGCACATTGACTGCTTCACACCCCAAAGCTCCACATGTGCAGGGCGCTGCAGTCTCTGCGCGTTATTCAAAAAGTTCTTTGGTGTGGGCCTTTTTTGAGACGAGTGCATCAGATCGCACCGCTGCTATTTGCAACATATGTCTCAAGCGTATCTCGCGTGGCCAAAACATCTCCCGCTTGGGTACCACATGCTTGACCAGACATATGTTGACCTGCCATGCAGTTCGTTGGCAAGCGTATCTAAAAGACCCTCACCAAAGAACAAAGAGGACCTCTCCTTGCTCCTCATCAGCTGAGATTTCCAACCCCGCTAGACCTTCAGTCCTCTCTGAGACCTGCACTGAGAGGAATGAAGGTGTAGAATTAGGTGTGTCACAGCCAAGTACTTGTGGGCAATCTGCTTTTGGTACACCGACGTCAGATTGTACCAGGCAAATTTCCCTGCCCCAGCTGCTGCACCGCCGAAAGAAGTTTGCTCCCAGCCATCCACATGCCCAGCGGTTGAATGCTAGCTTGGCAAAATTGCTAGCACTTCAACTGCTGCCTTTTCAGTTGGTAGACTCTTCCCCCTTCCGTGAGTTTGTGGAATGTGCGGTTCCTCAGTGGCAGGTACCCAAACGCCACTTTTTCTCACGGAAGGCGATTCCGGCTCTCTACCGGCATGTGGAAGGCAATGTCCATGCCTCGCTGGACAGGGCGGTCAGCGGTAAGGTGCATATTACCGCTGACTCATGGTCCAGCAGGCATGGACAGGGACGTTACCTAAGTTTCACGGCGCATTGGGTGACTCTGCTGGCAGCTGGGAAGGATGCAGGACAAGGTGCAGTAGTGTTGGAGGTTGTTCCACCACCACGCCTCCAAAATGCTAATGATTGTGACACACCTCTCTCCTCCACCCCCTCCTCTTCTTCTTCCTCCATGGCCTCTTCCTGTGCTTTGTCCTCGGAACCAGCGGTGCTCCGTAGCCGTTCAAGGGGCTACGCAAGTACGCAGGCCAAAAGATGCCATGCGGTGCTTGAGCTGGTGTGCTTGGGGGACAGGAGCCACACTGGGGCAGAGGTTCTGTCAGCTCTGCAGGGGCAGGTTCAGAGGTGGTTGACGCCATGCCAACTTAAGGCAGGAATGGTGGTTTGCGACAATGGCACCAACCTCCTCTCTGCCCTCCGACAGGGACAAATGACCCATGTGCCCTGTTTGGCTCACGTCCTTAACTTGGTGGTGCAGCGGTTCTTGGGCAGGTACCCGGGCTTACAGGATGTCCTGAGGCAGGCCAGGAAAGTCTGTGTGCATTTCCGCCGGTTATATAATGCCAGTGCTCGGCTGACGGACCTCCAAAAGGAGTTTAACCTGCCCAAGAACTAATCTGTGACATGCCCACCAGGTGGAACTCAACGTTGGCCATGCTGCAGCGGCTGCACACGCAGCAGAGGGCCATCAATGATTACTGTTACTGGGTCTTGAGGATGGATCACTGGCCAGAGCTTGCACAGTATGCAATTGAGCTACTGGCCTGTCCTGCATCCAGTGTTCTTTCGGAACGCACATTCAGTGCTGCTGGAGGCGTGGTAACCGATCACAGGGTGCGTCTGTCCACCGACTCGGTCGATCGACTGACCTTCATAAAAATAAATCAGTCTTGGATCACCACCAGCTACCAAGCACCTGATGCTGATGTAACCGAATATTTTTTTTTGAAATCTCAGATCCCTTCAAAGACTGCCTATGCTGATGCTGAGTGACTATCCCTGAGTAATTATCCTCTTCCTCCTCAATCATCATGCTGATAGCTTGTAAGAACATTTTTGGTTCTGGGCGCCACCACCAGTGCCTAAGGCACAATTTTTCAGCCCCTGTTTAACAGGGGCGTGTAATTACAATTTTTGATGCAATACTTTGCAGCAGGGCTCGTTCCTGCGTTCCAACTAGAGTGTCTGTGAGGGGTTGCAGTGTTGTGGCACCAGCACCAGTGCCTAGGGCCTAATTTTTCAGCTCCTGTTCAACAGGGGCATGTAATTACAATTCTTGATCTAATATTTCACAGCAGGGCCCTGTGAGGGCTTACAGTGTTGTGGCCACAACAACACCTAAGGTCCAAATTTCTGCTGAGTATTAAGGGCAGGACCCCACTTTCAAACATCTAACTTACAAACGACTCCTACTTGTAAAACGGAAGGAGACAACAGGAAGTGAGATGAAATCTACCCCTAGGAAGGGAAATTCTCTCCTGTAAGAGTTAATATGGGAAAAACATTTCTCCTTTCCACTGATGCTTTCCAATCCTTGTTCCACAAAAAACCCCAAATTTTCAATAAACATTTTTCATTGGGACAAAAAGTGAGGTGAAATCTTCTGAAGAGGAGGAAAGACAGCAAAACAAATGTCACAGGGGTGATAACCCTTCCCTATGTTTTCCAAAATGCTTAAAAAAGATTTTTTGGCTGGAGCTAAACACGTTAAAAATGTACCCGTTCAAAATTACAAACAGATTCTACTTAACAAGAAACCTACAGTCCCTGTCTATCACAGTTTCGGAGGCCATGGAATGCCCAGGTGGCACAAAACCCCCCCAAATGACCCCATTTTGGAAAGTAGACACCCCAAGCTATTTGCTGAGAAGCATGGTGAGTAATTTGCAGCTCTCATTTGTTTTTGAAAATGAAGAAAGACAAGAAAAAACATTTTTTTTTTCTTTTTTCAATTTTCAAAACTTTGTGACAAAAAGTGAGGTCTGCAAAATACTCACTATACCTCTCAGCAAATAGCTTTGGGTGTCTACTTTTCAAAATAGGTCATTTGTGGGGGGGGGGGGGGGTTGTGCCACCTGGGCATTCCATGGCCTCCGAAACTGTGATAGGCAGTGAAGAGTGAAATCAAAAATTTACACCCTTAGAAAGCCTGAAGGCGGCTACAGGGCCAGCCTCATCCTCCTCACCCAGGTGCAGCAATCTATAGAAAAGCTGTCATCCGGACAATCCACCGCCATCCTGCCACTGCTACACCCCGGCTTACACCACTTGCTCTGGCATATCCTTCAGGACATTGAAGGCAACAGTTACAACTGCCTATTGGGAGCATATCTGGCTCGGAAGAGCTTACCCTGTGACTGTCCTTTGCTATCCGGCCTCGAGGCCCGCTGCCATCTTGAGGCCTGCGGTCCCTTCTCCCTGGCACTCTACATCCTGCAGGGAATTCAATAGCCATTCCAAAGAACATATCCGCCTCACCCTCGGCGGGCATCGGCTGTCTCCGCAGCGGCAATCGGCTATCTGTGATCCACCGGAGGGTATCTGAGCTCCGCTCGCCATACGGCCTAACACCGCGCCGAAGCCTGCAGCCTGTCGTTCCAGCTCCCGGGCTCATCAGTGGCCACAGTGAGTAACAACAATCTTCCTACCACCTCCCTGTATAGCAGAAGCCCCTGACAGCGTCCACTTGCTGATTCATCCCCTGTGCCCAGTAGATCACACGAAGCCCCGATAGGAGCGGCACCCACTCAGGCGACAGCCTTGTAGGAAAGACCGCGGCTTCGGCCTACACCCGGAAGCCGACGGCCATATTGGGACTCCTTCTACACCTCATCATTTTCTCTTTCATCACTCTTCCAGAACGGTGTGGGAACGTGGGCATAGCACAATCTCACCCAGCCACCTCTCCCTTCAGCGGATCTGCTAAAGCAACCTTCACAAAAGCCACCTCTATTGGATAGGTGGACAGTTGCAACCATAGCCTATTAAGATGGCGGACACCTAAGACCTAGGCTCTGGCTCGCATCCGTACATCAAAACATCCCGCTATGCTACTTTAGCAACCACAGACCCGGGAGTTATATCCACTGTTCGGGGATTCACTTAGCTACATCCCGACCGGTTTATGGGGAAGATCGGTGATCAGAGGCACGTATATCGAGGTCGCAATTCACAGGACGCAACCAAGCCCAACCAGTATATGGATCGCTTTCTCCGTAAGCCGCAATCCCCAGCTCCAAATATTCCATCATACGCTGCGGTCCTAACTGATACGATCGCGACTAATACGATCACATTGGCTAGTTCCCCTTCGCCCACCACAGACCAGCCCCATCATTCAGGATCTACCCACCTACCTGTCCCCCCCACCAATATGTCTCAACCTGTGACAGTGGACGTGTTGGACACCAAGCTGCAAGCTTTGCTCCACAGCATCACCCAGACCATCACCAAAGAAGTCAGCAAACTTGCTCATGAACTTAGGGGTGAGATAGACCAATTGGGGGAGCGCACAGATATGCTGGAGTCCAAGTTTGACGACATGGTCCACTATATACATGCACTAGAAGAAGAAAACGTCACTTTAAAAAATTCAGTTACACAACTACAGACGCAACAAGAGGATCTCGAAAACAGGGAGAGACGTCAAAATCTACGGATTCGAGGGGTTCCCGAAAATGTCCCTGACAAGGAAATTCGTCCCTATCTCTTGGACCTCTTTGTAACGCTTGCTCCCCACATTCCTGACATAGACTGGCGACTCGACAGGGCCCACAGATCACTGGCTCCTAAGCCCCCAATCCCAGGGACATCATTGCTCACTTTCATTTCTATGAGAGCAAGGAGGCTCTGACCGTAGCTACCCGTAATAGATCCCGAGTGGAGTTTAAAGGTGCGAAGATTCAAATTTTTAACGACTTGTCTCCTATTACCCTGGGAAAACGTCGAGCTCTAAGACCAGTTACATCCCACCTACAACAACATCAAATCCCCTATAGATGGGGTTTCCCCTTCCGCTTGTCAGTCAACAAAGATGGGACTCAACATTCAATGAGGGACTTGCAGGAATGTGAGTCCTTTGTCAGGAACCTAGGACTACCCCCGATCCCGGATGAAGATTTTCAGCCCCAACTCCCACCTTCCCGGATTCTGTCCACACCTGCGAAGATCTGGACCCCAGTTCGTCAAAGATCGCGGAAAACACCTGTCACTCCTCTAGGAGCAACATCATCAAAGGGTCCCACCTGAGGTTCCCATTTGACTCAAATCTGGTTTTACCTTTGCCATGCTGGGCCACGTTCCTCTTTTATCTTACACGGCCTCGGACTCCCAGTTCAAAGTCCACAGTTCTACCTTGGTTGCCTTACAATTCATATAATAATCGACTCTATAGCCATCTATATGTTACAGGTGGATTGTTCTGTTAATTGATGTTCGGTTGGGGCCGAGCCTACGTATCTGGTTTCGTAGGTTGACATGCCCCCCCTTTTTTCCATTTTTTCAATTTTTCCCATTTTTTCCATCATGGTCACGACCCAAAAAGGTGATCCCCCTGGGGAAAAAAAAAAAAAATTTCAGTTTTTTTTTTCTTTTTACTACGGATCCTTTTTGATCCTATTCAGGTTCTAGTTTTATTTTTTATTTTTACATTTTTTTCTATTTTTTTTTTCATTTTTTTTCCTCTCTGCCTTACTTTTTCCAAAAACTTTTGTAAGGGATCTTTTTTTTGATCCAATATTGGTATACAGAGGCTCCTTTGCCATTTTTTATACATGTCCATCTGAATGCATATATTGTCTATGTTTCAACTTCCCACTTATCAAGGTGTACACATCTTCGCCCTATTGTGATTGCTCCCACTGCTTTGTGCTCATATTTAAAAAATGGCTGTAAGTGTTTTTTCCTGTAACGTTAAGGGTTTAGGCTCTATACGCAAACGTTGGCTGGCGCTGAGGGAGTTCAAATCTTCAAAGGCTGATGTGATCATGGTTCAGGAGACGCATTTTAAGACAAACGGCACATTTAAATTTGCTTCTAAACAATTTCCTACCGCCTTTATAGCCTCTGACCCTTCTGGGAAGGCTGGGGTAGCTATTTTGTTAAAACGCTCCTCATCTATTCAGGTAAAATCCTCTTACGCTGACCCCCAGGGCAGATTTATCCTCCTGAATTGTGATCACAATAACGTCTCCTTCACCCTGGCCAACGTTTATGCACCCAATACAGGTCAGATTGGGTTCATGGATATTTTCTTTGATCAACTCCAGTCTTATTGTCAACCATATTTAATTATTGGAGGAGACTTTAATATGTGTATGTCACCTACTAAGGATAGACTCGCCCTTTTTTCACATGCTCCATCCCCTCAGGTTCAGCGGCTTTCCACGGCATTCCGGAAATTGATAAGATCCCACAATCTGTTTGACACGTGGAGGATAAAACATCCACTAGCCAAACAATTTACCTTTTATTCTCCACCTCATAAATTATATACCAGACTAGATCATTTCTTTGTCTCAGCCCCCCTTTTACCCTATGTGGTGAATTCCGAAATACACCCTATAACATGGTCTGATCATGCACCCATCGCTCTAGATATCCTTTTGTCAAAACCTACACCTAGAACATGCCATTGGCGCCTTAATGAGTCTCTTCTCAAGGTACCTGAAATACATCTCCACTTACAGGGAAAGTTGAAGGAATTCTTTGAACTTAATGAGGGTTCAGTCTCTGGGGCGTCCACCCTATGGAAGGCCCATAAGGCCTTTTTCAGAGGAGAATGCATCTCTGCAGGCTCTCGTTACAAACGTGACCGTGAACTTCAGAGAACGTCCCTCTTAGACAATCTGTCTGAAGCAGAGAAACGCCTACTCAGCCTCCCTATGGTGACCCGCCTCAGAGCAGTGGTCTCTCTGCGCAACCGCATCAAATCCTTGGATCTGACTAAGTTTACTAAATCCAATTTATGGTCCAAGCAAAAGTTTTATGAGTTTGTCAACAAGCCTCATAGAATGTTGGTTAACAAACTAGGACCTAGAGCATACACTTCCACTCCTGACCATTTAATACAGTCTAACGGTGTTCCCACATACTGCCCTCGTAATATGTCAAGGGTCTTTGGTGAATTTTACCAAGGCTTATACAATTGTTTATCAACAGACCCGAATTTTCAATTCACCCAGGATAAATTTGACTCCTTCGTAGAATCCTTGAGACTCCCCACGATCTCCACTGAAGATCGCATAGGCCTAAATGCCCCCATTTCTGTGGAAGAAATCACTGAAGTAGTGAAAGTCTGCTCTCTGGCAGAGAGCAGACTTTACCGGAAGTCACGTAAGGAGGCGCCTCGGACGCCGCTCCTTCTGTTTTATGCAAAATTGATTTGTTTTTATGTAAGAGACCACTCGTTTTAATACTTAATAAATACTTTATTTGAAATACTACACCATCAGAGGCCTCCTCTCTCCTCCCCCTCCTCCCACCGGGCTGGTGCAGCCTAGGTGGAAAAATTCCCTTTTTATTTTAATAGGTGCCTGTCAGAAGCAGAGGGGAACACAGTCATTACTATATCTGCATGCTACAATGTACAACATTTAAAGATATACATCGATGCCTGCTATTTCTTTGTCTAAGGTGAGAGTTTAGAGAGCCTGTTTGAGCCGGCAGTTGTTTTATGAAGAAGAACATTAGTATTACCTACATCTGCATCTGTATATCCATTTTATCCCAGCGGTCACCATTTCCTATGAACTTTTCTATTGTCATTTTTATGAACTTTTCCATTGATATATTTATCCATTTGAATCATCCTACACTTTGGTTTTTTGCAGTTTTGCACACTTATTGCACATTTTTGCATTTTTGCACATTTATTGGAGTTTTCCTTTTTTGATTCAATATTGGGATTTAATAATTTCTAACACAGTTTTCCCGATTGATGTACTTTATTATTATCTCTCTGAGCTGGATTTTAATATTTGTTATCTTGCACACCCGCACATTAATATTTTAATATCTTTATGTTTATCAGATGTGATTATAGTTTTTATGATAGATTTTATGCGCAAAATCTCTCTATCTCTATTTATCTTTCGAGTGCCATGTGTACACTTGTCGATTTCGCTGCAATCGGTATAGATATCATCATAATCATCACTCACTCTAAGTTTATATTTATTTGATTTATTTTGTGATTGTCACCACATTCACCTTTATCTCACTTAAGCGCGAAGGATCTTAGCATTTACACTAAAACACACTATATTGCCCAAATGTTTGATGAAATAAAAAAGATGATCTTAGGCCGAGTACATGGATACCAAACATGACATGCTTTAAAATTGCGCACAAACGTGCAGTGGCAACAAAATAAATACATTTTTAAAAGCCTTTAAAAGCCTTTACAGGTTACCACTTTAGATTTACAGAGGAGGTCTACTGCAAAAATTACTGCCCTCGATCTGACCTTCACGGTGATACCTCACAAGCATGGTGCAATTGCTGTTTACGTTTGACGACAGACCACCACTTGCGTTCACCTTAGCGCGAGAGCAGGGGTCGACAGGGGTGCTTTTTTTTTTTTCTTTATTATTTTTTTTCTTTTTTATCTTATTTTTAAACTGTTCCTTTCATTTTTTTTTAATCATTTTTATTGTTATCTTGGGGAATGTAAATATCCCCTATGATAGCAATAGGTAGTGACAGGTACTCTTTTTTGAAAAAATTGGGGTCTATTGGACCCTAGATCTCTCCTCTCCCCTCAAAGCATCTGACCACACCAAGATCGGTGTGATAAAATGCTTCCCCAATTTCCCAATGGCGCTATTTACATCCGGCGAAATCTAAGTCATAAAATGCTCGTAGCTTCCGGTTTCTTAGGCCATAGAGATGTTTGGAGCCACTCTGGTCTCTGATCAGCTCTATGGTCAGCTGGCTGAATCACCGGCTGCATTCTCAGGTTCCCTGTTGAGACAGGAGAGCCAGAGAAAAACACGGAAGACTGTGGGGGGGGGGGCATTCCCTCCCACGGCTTGTAAAAGCAGTCTAGAGGCTAATCAGCCGCTAGGATTGCTTTTACATGAAAGCCGACCGCTG
This sequence comes from Lithobates septentrionalis, assembly GCA_037952835.1. Lineage (NCBI taxonomy): Eukaryota > Metazoa > Chordata > Amphibia > Anura > Ranidae > Lithobates > Lithobates septentrionalis. Next base: position 387,659 of record JBBDGP010002014.1, read on the forward strand.
GCTGAAAAGAATGATACCAAGATGATACCTAAACCTGCAGGCATCATTCTGGTATAACCACTCAAAGTCATGAATGGCGTACCTGAAGACAAAAAAATGGCTAACAATAAAGCACAGTAAACGGTAAAGTATAAAAAATTGCATACCTGAAAAGCAAACATGATAAAACATAATAACAATAAAACATTGCAGAATAGAATACAGTAAAAAAGAGCAGAACAATAGAGAGAGAATAGAGAGAGAGAGAACAATAAAACGACAACAATTTTTTTTATTTTATATATATTTTTTTTTTGTAACTAACTTTTATAACTGTAACCGGTTCCAGGTTTGGGTCTCTCAAAATGCGATGGCATCTTGGGAGACCCTGTGAAAGTGTGCCTAGTCTGTGCAATGCTGTACCCTACGCTAATACTCAACTAGTGTATGGTAGCGTTCAAAACATTCACCAATGCAAAGACCAGGATTGTCAGGACAGGAGGGACAATAATAGCTGGTGTCACGCCTATATCCGCGCTTGCTGCAGACACAACATCTTTTTTGGGGGGTTCGTTGGGTAGGGGTACTCGGGAGGACATAAAGAAAATGCCACTCATGCAGCCGACTGCATTTGGTTGGGGATGTGAATGGGGGAAGTACGGGCGCTGCAGAAGTGGTGGGTTCCCAATTAGGATTGGCGAATGCAGCAGGAAGGGCACTATGGGCACGACGAGCCTGTGTTTGTCTTTTTGGTGGCAGCGGGACACTACTTGTGCTTGCCACCTCACCAGCTTGAACTGCACTTATGGGACTCGCCACGTCACCAAGTGTTACTGCAGTGCTGGTTTGACCACGACCGCGGTGTACTAGGCCGCTGGTGCTTGCCAGCTCAATAAAAAGCTACCAAAAAAACTATTAGCGATCGCAGGGATCAGGCCTGACTCTGCGAACGCTGCAGTTATGCGTTAAGTGTTTTGTAAGTGACAGTGATCGATCGATACTATATTTGGGTGGGCTGGGCTGGGCCGGGCGGAGGGGCAAAACGCAGGTGCTAGCAGGTATCTGGGCTGATCCCGCTAACACTGCGTTTTTGGGAACCCTAAACTGCTGGGGACGCTAGTATAGATCTGATCGGATCAGATATTGATCCGATCAGATACTATACCACTAAGGGAGGTGTACGGTGCGTGCGTGGGTGTTAGCGCTACTGGCGCTAACCTGATGCTGCCTGGGGCTGGTGCTTGCCAGTTCACCAAAATACTACCAAAAAAACTGTTAGCGATCGCAGGGATCATGCCTGACTCTGTGAACGCTGCAGTTATGCATTTAGTGTTTTGTAAGTGTCAGTGATCGATCGATACTGCACTTGGGTGGGCTGGGCTGGGCCGGGCAGAGGGGCAAAACGCAGGTGCTAGCAGGTATCTGGGCTGATCCCGCTAACACTGCGTTTTTGGGAACCCTAAACTGCTGGGGACGCTAGTATAGATCTGATCGGATCAGATATTGATCCGATCAGATACTATACCACTAAGGGAGGTGTACGGTGCGTGCGTGGGTGTTAGCGCTACTGGCACTAACCTGACGCTGCCTGGGGCTGGTGCTTGCCAGTTCACCAAAATGCTACCAAAGAAACTGTTAGCGATCGCAGGGATCAGGCCTGACTCTGCGAACGCTGCAGTTATGCGTTTAGTGTTTTGTAAGTGACAGTGATCGATCGATACTGCACTTGGGTGGGCTGGGCGGAGGGGCAAAACACAGGTGCTAGCAGGTATCTGGGCTGATCCCCGCTAACACTGCGTTTTTGGGAACCCTAAACTGCTGGGGACGCTAGTATAGATCTGATCGGATCAGATATTGATCCGATCAGATACTATACCACTAAGGGAGGCGCGTGCGTGGGTGTTAGCGGTACTGGCGCTAATCTGACGCTGCCTGGGGCGACGCATATCACCGTCGGGCGATCAGGGGGCTAAGCCTTTATTCGGTAATAAACGGCGGGTGCCCTGACACTATAAAAAATAAACAAACTAACCAGCGTCAACCGTAACACTTATACGGTGATCAGTGGTGAAAGGGTTAACTAGGGGGCAATCAAGGGGTTAAAACATTAGATAGTATATGGGGTCCCTGACGCTATAAAAACGCTGACCGCGAACCTAAATATTTACGTCCCTAACTAGCGTCACCAGCAACACTAATACAGCGATCAGAAAAATGATCGCTTAGTAAAACTAGTGACGGAGGGTGATCAAGGGGTTAAAACTTTATTAGGGGGGTTAGGGGGGTACCCTAGACCTACAGGGGGCTAACCCTAACTGTCCTAACACTGTAACTGTCACAAACTGACACCAATACAGTAATCAGAAAAAAAAAAACCTGCTTGGTGTCAGTTTGTGACAGGGGGGGGTGATTGGGGGGCGATCGGGGGGGGGGGGGGGAATCGGGGTGTTTTGTGTGCCTGGCATGTTCTACTGTGTGTGTAGTGTTGGTGCACTCACATTTCAGTCTTCTCTCCTCGGCACCGGAACGGAAAATACCGAGCCGAGGAGAGATGACATCATTTCCTTTGCTGCTGTTTAGCATACAGCAGCAAAGGAATGTTCCCATTGGCCGGCGGCGATCGCGAGGGGGGTAACGAACGGATGGCCTCCCCCTCACCTCCGATCGGACCCCCCACCCGCGGGAGGCAAATTACGTGCATGTACGTGATTTTGCCTGCCCGTGCCGCCTTGCTGACGTACATCGGCGTGAGGCGGTCCTTAAGTGGTTAAAGGAATATTTCACTTTTTTTTTTTACTTTAAGCATCATTAAAATCACTGCTCTTGAAAAAACGGCCATTTTTAAACGTTTTTTTTGCATTGATACATGTCCCCTGGGGTAGGACCCGGGTCCCCAAACCCTTTTTAGGACAATACCATGCAAATTAGCCTTTAAAATGAGCACTTTTGATTTTGAACGTTCGAGTCCCATAGACGTCAATGGGGTTCTAACCTTCGTGCGAACTTTCGGTCCGTTCGCAGGTTCTGGTGCGAACCGAACCGGGGGGGTGTTCGGCTCATCCCTAGCCAGCATGGATGCGGAGCGGCCCAGAGAAGAAAATGAAGAAGAGAAGAAGAGAAGAAAAGAAGAAAAGAAGAAGATGAAGAGAAGAGCGGGAGCCTCCCCCCATGCCATGGGTGCGGAGCAGCCCGAGGAGAAGAAGATAGAAGACGCCGCGGAGGAGACGCTGGACGAGAACGCCGGAGGAAGAACCAGAAGAGCCAGAAGAAGAAGAAGATGAATGAAGATAAAAGAAAGAAGAAGCATTTAAATAAAGGAATTGTCAAAAACTGTCTCTTGTCATTTTTAACATTTTTGACAGTTTTTTAGTGAAATGGTAGGGGTAAGTACCCCCTTACCATTTCACACAGGGGGAGGGCCGGGATCTGGGGGATCTTCCAGATTCTGATAAGCCCCCCGCCCGCAGACCCCCACAACCACCGGCCAGGGTTGTGGGGATGAGGCCCTTGTCCTCATCAACATGGGGACAAGGTGTTTTGGGGGGCTACCCCAAAGCACCCTCCCAATGTTGAGGGCATGTGGCCTGGTACGGTTCAGAAGGGGGGGATGCTCTCTCATCCCCCCTCTTTTCCTGCTGCCTGCCAGGTTGTGTGCTCAGATAAGGGTCTGGTATGGATTTTTGGGGGGACCCCACGCCGTTTTTCTTTTTTTTGGCCGGGGTTCCACTTAATATCCATACCAGACCTGAAGGGCCTGGTATGGAATTTAGGGGGACCCCCACTTCATTTTTTTTTAAAAATTTGGTTCGGTGTTCCCCTGTGGGGAATTCCCATGCCGTTTTTATCAATGAACTTCTATGTGTATTGTCGGACTGGCAATGCAATAGCCGCGAGTAGTTTTAAATGGGTTTTTTCCTTCGAAATGTAATTTTGCTGTCAGACTGTTCTAAACACAGGAAACATGTGCCCATTTACAGGCATACTATAGACACCCCCCAGCTACAAAATTTAAAGGGATATTACACTTTTATTATTTGACTTTAAGCATTATTAAAATCACTGCTCCTGAAAAAACGGCCGTTTTTAAAACTTTTTTTTGCATTGATCCATGTCCCCTGGGGCAGGACCCAGGTCCCCAAACACTTTTTATGACAATAACTTGCATATAAGCCTTTAAAATTAGCACTTTTGATTATTCATGTTCGTGTCCCATAGAATTTAACGGTGTTCGCATGTTCGAACAAACTTTTTTCCTGTTCGCATGTTCTGGTGCGAACCGAACAGGGGGGTGTTCGGCTCATCCCTACTAGATACCAACAGTATTGGTCAATAAACAGCAGAGAATCCATTTAGGCAGTTCTGTCCATTGTTATTTCTGCTGATAAAAAACTGTGGCCAGGTGAAGAGACATAAAAAAATCAGTGACAACAAATGAAAATACCAGATCTTCCGAAGAAGGGCTATCACATGCGATGGCTTGCAGACGAAATTTAAACAGCTGGTTTTGATCACTCTTTTCTATTGATAATCTCCATATCTTCCAGAGCTGTCATGGTTATGCAGTAATCTTTGTCTGTCAGCTTACATCCTCCATGTGTTCACCTTTAGAGCTGCCACAGTTTTTTTATCAGCAGAAACAACAATGGACAGAACTGCCTAAATGGATTCTCTGCTGTTTATTGACCAATACTGTTGGTATCTAGCTTATTGGTATTTCTGTTAGGAGGATCCATCCTTGCTTGTGATTGGTTTACATATAATTTTGTTGCGTTTACCACTATAGTGGGAATAGTTCATTGTGCACATTTATTATTTAGCACATTTGTTTATATTTATTAATCTCTAGGCACTTGGCACTTTATATAGTGTTTTTTTGTAATCAATAGGTATCACTACAGCGCAAAGCACTTATCCACATCAATATTTAGGACATCAGCGCACCATATCTTTTATATATTTAATAAAATCCATAGTCACAGTGTCTGTTCTCTGTGATAAAAGATCAATTAGTCTCCATGTTGAGGTCAATCATGCTGATAAATTCAGGATAGATGTATCATTAGGTTCATCAAAATCATCAGGTTCCAGCTCAGTCCTTCAAGCCCGTCATAGGGTGTTAGCTGGGGGTAGGGGGGCAAAAAACAGGGGTGTCCATCCCAGCAATAAAAGCTAAATGCTTACATGTTTCATTCCTTAATTTGCGGAACTTCATCAGAGCTTGGGGATTTGTCAGTCATCACCTGTTTAAATAAGGGGCCACAACCCACCTCTAATTATGTGTCATGAAAACAAGCACTTTTAAGGACTCTAGTGGCAGTCAAACATACAGGATCAAGCCATTTGTAAACTGTCCCACAACCCACGTTGTCTACCAGATTGTTTGCCCTTGTGGGAAAATATATGTGGGTAAGACAATTAGAGAATTTCGTAAAAGACTGGGTGAGCACATTTCTAGTATAGTTACAAAAGATGATACATCACCAGTAGCAATTCATTTCGGAGACAATCATGGGGCAAAACCCACTGGCCTACAATGTACGATTATTTATAAACTTGAAATGTCTAATAGGAGAGGTGATTGGGACAGGATATTATTACAGAAAGAAGCTAATTTATCAGCATGATTCAACATGGAGACTAATTGATCTTTTATCACAGAGAACAGACACTGTGACTATGGATTTTATTACTCTATCGGCTTTTCGAATAGCCTGACACATATTGAGCAATCTATCTTGGATGAGAAATCACTATCTTTATCACAGATGCACAATCATCAACTGGAGATCTATGGCTATTACATACAGACCAACAGATTGAATCTTGTTTCACATTGGAGAGTTCTCTGTGTGATCCGGTATCAGTGAGTAACCACCATGTAAATGTATTATTACAATTGCTTGGATGTTATACCTACATTCTGTGCGAACCCTGACTCTTGGTTACACTGACGGTACCTATGTGATCGTTCCTGCTTATGTTATATACCTGACAAGGTCGGGATTGAAATGCTTAGGGATTCATCCATCTGTAAGCAGTGTCTTTCATTGTTTAACCACATGTTTTTTACCAATCAAGATCATACAGCAGGACTTTCCATACATTCGAGGATACAATAACAACCTTTATTTCTTTGTGAGGAGAAGATTTTTTTTTCTCTCCCCTAATTGTGTTCAATTTTTGGATTATCCATTTTCCCAGTGTGTCCGCCTTCTATGATTATTCTATCTTTGACTGACTGTGTGACTGACTGTGGTATGACTTTACACCTTATCATTGGCTGCTTAGACTGTATCATTTCTGGAATGCAACAGTGTGACACATTTCTGTGTTTATGGAATCACACTGTTCCCTTCAGGAATTATCCAGCCTAGTTCCTCACCCCAGGTGGCTTGGGGTACTCTTAGGTGCTTATAGGGGATGTTTTATATTGGGGGAGGGAGGGATATACCCACTGCAATTATCCCTTTCAATATCTTTAGAGATATTTCTTTATCACCCATTTATTTTTGGGGAATTGTTTGTACTATTAGGATTTTCCCCCGTTTATAGGGACTCTTTAGGTATATAAGGATTTTAGTATTGGTGTTGTTTGTATTTTGCTCTTTCTTAGTGAATAAACATTTTTGTAGTATCTTTATGGTGTGTGTTTTTATCACTCTGTTTTTTTATTTTTTTGTCCCTTGTTAGCTATTTTTGATTACATAGCCCCCACTATTTATGCGGTGACTGCTACAATTTTTGAATATAGGCAGGATTCCCATGTATCTACATTTTGTTGCATTGAAAACCACTTACAATTTTAAAATGTACTTTTAACTACATGTGAGAATATGGATATATAAAACTTAAAACTATTCAAAGGTCTCCTAGTAGCAAGAAATCTTCATGTTGCAATTCATCTTTCCTTAGCACTAATTAGCATTCTCGTGAGTGTCTTTCTTTTGAAATAAAGGAATCTTGACACTTGAGAACTGATTAAAAGATGCCTCAGACATACTTAAGCAGTACTTAGCATCATTTGGAAAATTTTCTATGTTTCGTTGTGGAGCTATCACATGAGAAAAACCTGTTACACTGTAAAAGTAATTCTGGCCTTAATTGATTGTACTGTGAAAAATGTAACAATGCTTTTAAAGCACATTCAAACAGCACTAGTGTCAGGAACCATGAAGTCAGTCCGAAGACAGAAGTACAGTTGTGTACAGAAGTACACACTTGTTTAATAATAAAAGTAAAAAGAACAAATGTAGTCAAAACATAGCCAAAGTTCAGTAACCGGAATGGATAGTCAGCCAAGCCAGAAGTCAGGGATGAATGTAGTGGAACAGCAAGCAGGATCTGGAGCCAGAAGGGATGTCAGCAAAGCAGGTCTGAAACAGGATCGCAGGGGATAGTTTCTGTGATGTTGACCAAGGCAAAGGCAGAGATCAACTGGGCTGAACAGCTTAAGTAGGCAGGAGTGACGAGCAGGATATCATCAACAGATAAGTACCTGTGGAGAGATAGGAGCTGGCAATTAGCTGACAGCTGAGCGGCCAGCTCTGAGAAGGAAGGGCTGGGTCCAGCCCTGACAACTAGGTTTATGACATTTCAATGTTGACTGGTTCTAAAATGCAGTTCATTTAAATTGGAATATATATAACTAGAATATAAACTAGAATATACAGTACTATTCAAGTCCAGATTTAAAGAGACACTGTCACCTTACCCATTTAAGACAAATTGGCAGTGTCTTCACAAAAGATCCTCTGGATACACTAGTGCTCACAGTGCCAGCATTCCCCAATTGCTTCTTCCTATGTGGTAGCCAGCGAAAATTCTTGGTGCTTCTGGGTATGGAGGCTCATGTAATATTCTTCCATGAGATAGTACTGGGGTCTAGCAGCCAATCACATGACCCAAGCATTGTTACTTGAAAAAACAGGAGACGTCTCTGTTCCCTTAACATCTGTCAATAGTTGAACCTAAGGGATTTAGTGACAATGGAAGGATCTGCTGGAAAAAGCTGGGAATGTAAGCATCAGTATCTCTTTAAGGGATCATGGGAATTCTTGTCAAACAAATCCATTTTCCTTTCATACCAGCTGCACGCGTCAATTGGAAAATGCAGTGTTTGTTAAAAAATTTGCTTTTAATCTGCTTTGCCAGTAGTCCAAAATTAACACAATAGGACATGCTTCATCCAAATAAAAACAGCACAACACAAGAATATCAAATACCAAGGGTATTGCTAAGATTGTAAAAAACAGGGAGTCCCTGCCTAGCTGGCCTGCTACGTGGTATACAGCTCACAGAGAGGAGCAGATCCTTCAGTTGTGGTGCAATAATGCCCGGGAGCCTCACGCTTCATGTCCCAGGGGGAGAAGGACTAACGAGGAGAATATCAAGGACTGGCGATGGTGTAAAAACTTAATGGAATGCCTCTGAACTGTAATATTAAGACCTGGGGACAACATGATTTTAGCTCGGTGCAATGTTTGATAAACAGGACCGAGCCTGATGAGGGTTGGAGTGCTATTAGACCACCTATAATTTAGTGGTCCGCGTCTGAGGCCTGGTGTGCTGTGGTGTCGATGGAGGACTATCATTTCACCTACAGTTTTATTTCTGTCACACACTCTGTGTGTCCCATAGGATTTGTGGACTTTTATTTGAATGGGAACAGTGTTGCATGAGTAAAAATGGCCAGGACTGGAAGAAGGTAAAAGTGTTCAGGTTAATATTGCATAAGGAGTGCAATGGTATGGAATATGAAATAGACCACATTGCATATAATGCACAAAGTGCAGAGATTAAGATTGTATAATCTTGAGCCGGTATTAAGAATAAATAATGGGCCGGATGTGAACTAGACATGTGCGTGGTTAATAAATTTGTTTTGTTTCGTTCCATTCCGTTTCAAATTAGAATTAATTCGTATTTCGTAATTTGTGTCCGAAATTTCGTATGAAATACGAATTTTCGTTAGGTTCGTTAACTTTTCGTAACAGTTACGAATGTTTGTTATGATGAATTTATTATTATGAGGGGCTCCCACCATCCCTGTGCTGTGCTGACTTCCTGGGTTTTAACTTTTAGGTTTGTTAACTTTTTGTAACAATTATGAATGCTCGTTAGGAATTTGGATCCGAAACTTGTAAACAAAATTTCGTATTTCGTACAAAATTCAGAAGCATAGCAATTCGGATTTCAGATCCTCCCAAATGTACGAATTTATGGAAATTCGTATGAATTTTTGATTCATACGAAACCAATTGCACATGCTTAATGTGAACACAGCAAGTTGTGCTTCCACAGAGCTCCAGGAGTAGCCGCTTAATCATCCCGTATGTAGGGTGCTGTAACCCAGGTACCTGTCTCCAGCTGTTCCCCGGCACGTCCTGACACTGGCAGACTTCTTTTTATGGTATCCAAGCCCTGGAGTAAGCCGCAGCCCGACCCATTGACTCAACACTCGGCCCGCGTCCGGAAGTCCAGTGCCGCCATTTTGGCGAAGCCTGCAGTGTCTCCTCATTCCCCTGCACAAGCCACAAGGATGGCTGCTCAGATGGCAGCACAGGGTGTTGGCCCTTCTGATCCTCCTGGGATCCCATTTACCTCTGACGCTGACACAGGGGTTTTCACCAAGCCAATCCTGAATGCCATTGATGTCTGCAAGGCGGCGCTGATGGTAAGGATCGACCACCTAGTGTCTGAACGCACCCTCATTCGTCATGACCTGGACAAAATAAGGAGCCGTCTGACCACTGCACAGGGCTGCATCTCTGATGTTGAAGACTCCTCCACTACTCATACAGCCCAGCTATCAGAGCTCCAAGATCTAGTGAGAGCATTGCAGCATAGGGCAGATGACGCTGAGAAAAGACAGAGGAGGAATATTGTGCTGGTGGTGGGGCTGGCTGAGGGGGGCAGAAGGAGCCAAGCCAACTATCTTTGTGGAACAGTTTTTCAAGCAGATCCTGGCTTTGACTGATCTCCCCCCCAACGTAAGTTGTGGAACAAGCCCGCTGGGTCCCCACGGGCACTTGCCCCCCTGGTGCCCCTCCTTGGCCCTTCCTAGTGCTCTTCTTAAATTACCGTGATAGAGATATGATTCTGGCAGAGGCCAGAAAACACTCTGAGCTGCGCTATGAAAATACGTCATGCTTCCTGATTTTTCAGCAGAAACCCAGTGGAGGCATCGCTCTTTCAATGATGTTTGCAAGCGCATGAGAGAAAAAGGCCTCCAGTACAGTATGCTGTATCCTAGTAAGCTCAGAGTGCAACATAATGGCACTGTTAAGTTTTTTGATGTACCGCAAGAGGCTAGTGACTGGCTAGATGCTATCCCATAATGAATTATAATACCTGTGAGGTTGTGTCCCTATTTTCCATACCATTATTGGAGGTCTAATATGATCCTGGGCCAAGATTGACTCTTCTTCTTTTTGCTGGTACTGTTGCCACTGTTGTGATTATTACCTCTGGGTCCTCTGACTACTGTACCTTTTGATGTTTGCCTTCAATACTATACAGAGACTCAAGTTGGCCTCCTTTGAGATGGGGATCAGCGCCCTGATGTGCCTTCCCTGATTGGATATGTAGAGTCTCATGGGAGGATTCATTGTGGCAACAAAAGAGCAGCTGCCACCTGAAATTTTTGTGATTTGTGCCAACACGCGAACACCATTAAAGTCTATGGGACACGAACGTGAAAAGTCAAAAGTGTTCATTTTAAAGGCTAATATGCAAGTTATTGCCATAAAAATGTTTTGGGACCTGGGTCCTGCCCCAGGGGACATGTATCTATGCAAAAAAAGTTTTAAAAATGGCTGTTTTTTCAGGAGCAGTGATTTTAATAATGCTTAAAGTGAAACAATAAAAATGAAATATTCCTTTAAATATTGTGCCTTGGGGGTCTCCTTAGTCTGCCTGTAAAGTAACGCATCTTTCCCATGTTTATAGCAGTACCACAGCAAAATGATATTTCTAAAAGAAAAAATGTAATTTAAAATTGCTCATGGCTGTAATGCATTGTCAGATCCCGGCAATATAGATAAAATCATTAAAAAAAGCGGCGTGGGTTCCCCCAGTCCATTACCGGGCCCTTTGGGTCTAGTATAAATATTAAGGGGAACCCTGTGACAAAATTTTTAAAAAATTGGCATGGGGTCCCCCTCAAAAATCCATACCAGGCCCTTCAGGTCTGGTAAGGATATTAAGGGGAACCCAGTGCCAAATAAAAAAAAATGGTGTGGGGGTCCCCCCAAAATCCATAAGAGGCCCTTCAGGTCTGGTATGGCTTTTAAGGGGAACCTCACGCCAAAATGAAAAAAAATTGGTGTAGGGGGTCCCCCCAAATCCATACCAGACCCTTATCCAAGCACGCAATCTGGCAGACTACAGGAAAAGGGGGGTGAGAGAGCCCCCCTCCTAAACCATACCAGGCCACATACCCTCAACATGGGGAGGGTGCTTTGGGATCCCCTCCAAAACACCCTGTCCCCATGTCGATGGGGACAAGGGCCTTTTCCCTACAACCCTTGCCCGGTGGTTGTGGGGGTCTGCGGGCAGGGCGCCTTTTGGAATCTGGAAGCTCCTTTAATAAGGGGGCCCCCAGATCCTGCTCCCCCCATGTCAATGGGTATCGGGTACATTGTACCCCTACACATTCACCAAAAAAGTGTCAAAAAAGTAAAAATAATGACAGGAGCCAGTTTTTGACAATTCCTTTATTAAAAATTCCTTTATTAAAAAAAAAGTCCCACAATGTAAATCCATCTTTAATCACAGCGCTGACGACCGAAAAAAAACCCTGAAAAATTCTGCCATCAATCAACATGGGGACAAGGTGTATAGAGGGGACCCCAAAGCACCCTCCCCATGTTGAGGGCATGGGGCCTGGTATGGTTCAGGAGGGGGATCGGCTCTCCCACCCCTTACCCTTTTCCTGGGGCCTGCCAGGTTGCCTGCTTGGATAAGGGTCTGGTATGGATTTTTAATTTTTGCGCGGGGTTTCCCTTAGAATACAAATAAGACTTGAAGGGCCTGGTATGGATTTAGGGGGCCCACGCCATTTTTATTTAAATTTTGGTGCAGGGTTCCCCAAATAACCATTCCAGACCTGAAGGGCCCGGTAATGGACTGGGGGGGAACTCATGCCGTTTTTTTTTAATGATTTTTATTTATATGGCCGGGATCTGGAAATACATTACAGCCTCTAGCAGTTTTAAATGACGTTTTTTCCTTTAGAAATCTCATTTTGCTGCTCTCATTCATTACACTATGTACGGCTGCAATGTAAGCAGCCTTACATAGTGTGGGCCGTGAACTTATCCCCCTGAGCCATGATTGGCCAAAAGGCACCCTGCCAATCATGGCTCTCACAGCAGAACACCCTGTGATTGGCCAAAGCATGCGGGTCAGGTGCATGCTTTGGCCAATCAGCAGCCATCAATGCACTGCGATCTCACAGTGCATTTTGGGGCTTTCCGCAGGTGCTCAAATTTCCGGCAAACACCCCATAATGTTCTAAATTTGGCAGACGGGCGAACACCCTATGTTCGAGTTGAACTTACGTTTGACTCGAACATCGGGCTCATCCCTAATTACAATGTTATCTTAGATGATGGTCTGGATACATCCAACCCCATAGGGCTCAGCCCTAGTGAGTTTTCATCTGGGGCATTGGCAGCGGGCCTTCTAGAGGTTTGGCATTGGAAACACCCCTCTGGTAAAAGTTACTCACATCTTTCTAGGATTATCCAATCCTCTGCTCACATTGATATGGCATTTGGTAATTATGACTTTCTGTTGCTCATTGGGGAGGTCTCTTATCTGACTGGGGGTGTCTCAGATCACAAGCCATTGTTGGTAGACCTGGAGCTCCCGGTAGGGACTGGTAGGGGCACTTGGAGATTGTCCCTGGCTGGTTGCAGGTTGAGCAGGTCTCCTCGCAATTGCAATCCACTATTTCTAACTATTGGCCTCCTAATGTGGATTCTGCCCAGCCACTGACAGTTTGGGACACATTCAAGTCTGTACTCAGGGGTGAATGTGTCTCTGCCATTAAAGCAGCTCATGTGGATCACAACAACTTAGTGAAAGATTTACAAATGGGGAAAAGAGGTGTGCAGATGAACACGCTAAGTCCACCCTCCAAAGTGACCTATTCCTCACTTTTGGAGGCCAGACGGCTTCTCTCCATATATTTCTCTGACCTGGCACTTGTAGAATGCAAGCATAGGGCTCAGCCTCTTTTCTTTTTTTTTTTTTCCATAATAATGTTTATTAACAAAAGTAATTGTACAGCAATTTACACTGAAATAGTGGTATTTTACATTCCTTTTGTACATGTTGATCTCGGTTACATATGTATTACATTTATATAGTTTGGTACAGACATATCCAAATTCACACTCTTTAGTTATTACAATCGTTTGGTACTGCTCGTAACCACATCTAGTCTGCTCAGACGGGGGTTATAGGAAGCCCCCTGTGGTGGCAGGGAATGTATTTCATGGGAAAGGTAAAGAAAGGAGAGAAAAGGAGAGAAGAAAAAAAAGAAAAAAGGAAAGAAGAGATACAAAGAGAAAGGTAGCGAAAAGTCCGGTCCGTCCAATCTCCCGACGCGGGACTCCCCCCCCTCCAGGTTTCTCAAATTGTAATGATTCTGGGTTATGAAATTATATAATTGTTTGACCTCTCGATTAGGCCATCATAATTGTCAATGTTGAAGTGTTCTGTATCGCTGGGTTGTTTTGAAGTAAATCCAGCAAGACCATGTGGTCGTGAACTTTTGAATCCGTTCCTGAGAGATGTGTACTAACTCCTCCATCTCCTCTATCCTGGAGACCCTCCGGAACCATTCCCCTATTGTGGGGATGGAGGTAGATCCCCAATGTATTGGTATACAGAGCCTAGCCTCATTCACCAAATGCATAGCCAAAGATTTGAAATATTCACTCTTAGTCAGGTGGGTGTGGTGGAGAAGATATTGAGCAGGCGAGTAGGTCAAAGTGTATGTTGTGATATGTGAGATGAGGTCGTGTACATCCTTCCAAAAGGGTTGTAATAGCTCACAGTCCCACCATATGTGCAACATAGTCCCTTTAGCTTTCCCACACCTCCAGCAGGTGTCTGGGACAGAAGGGCAGAACTTATGTAGAAGTGATGGAGTCCTATACCAGCGTGTTTGGATTTTATATCCGTTCTCCTGAATGGCTACATTAGGGGAGCCCTTATGTATGTATTCATTGATCCGTGTCCAGTCCTCTTCTGTCAGGGTCATCTGAAGGTCTGTTTACCAAGCTTTATGTGCTGTGTCAAGAGAGCATGTGGCGCCTTCTGAGAATGTGTTGTGTATGTGGGAGATGAGATGTCTCTGTGGAGAGGTGCGGGTGCAAATGTCCTCGAATAGAGTTAGTTGTCTGGTCCAAGTTGGGATTGTTCCTTGAGTAGAAAGGAAATGTCGAATCTGTCTGTATGTCCAAAAAGGGAAGGATTTGAGCAGAGAAAGGTCGACTAGGTTCTCGTATGATCTAGGTGTTTTGTCAGCAAAAAACTGATGCGCTAGTATTTTATCGTATGGCCAGAGTTGTTTAAGGAAGGAGTGTGATAGCCCAGGAGCGAAATCAGGGTTCCCCCTCAGGGGAGTTAAGGGGCCTGGTATAGAAGATATGTGAAAGAGTTTGGTAGCTCTTCTAAATGCATTTAGTGAGGCCGATATCAAAGGGTGTGTTGATGCCTGCTGTGGAACCTGTCCAGGTAGAATCCAGGGTAGAGATTCTAGTGGGAGGTGAGAAAATGATTTCTCCAGAGTGACCCATGTTTTGCCCGGTTCGTGGACATTCCAGTCCACCACCCGGGCCAAATGGCTTGCCAGGAAATATTTATGGAGATCCGGTAGGCCTATGCCTCCCTCAAGTTTTGGCCGCGTGAGTCGAGTGAATTTTATGCGTGGGGGTGAACCTCGCCACAAAAATTGATTGCACACCTTCCTGTATGTAGCAAAGAAGGCAGCCAGTAGATTGATAGGTATGCATTGGATGTAGTATAGAAATCTTGGTAAAATTATCATTTTTAAGAGGGCTGAGCGACCGAACCATGAAATGTTGAGGGGTCCCCATTTTGTCAAGTCATATTGGGCTTTTTTCAAGGCCTGGAGGAAATTGATCTTGTATAGCTCATCTAATTTGGTGGGGATTTGAATGCCTAGATAGGTTATTGAGCTTTGGCTCCACTGAAAAGGGAAGAAAGATTGACACCGTTCAAGTTCCTGTGGTGTAAGCGTGATATTTAGGGCTTGCGATTTTGCGTAGTTGATTTTAAAGTGTGATAGAGTCCCAAAATGTTCAATGTCCTTAAGCAGGTTGGGTATAGAGGTGATTGGGGAAGACAGGGAGAGCAAAATGTCGTCCGCAAATGCTGAGACTTTGTAGTTTCGTCCTTTGACTGTAATGCCTGCAATGTCGGAATTGGCCCTCAATCTGTTAAGGAAGGGTTCGAGAGATAACACAAAAATTAAAGGTGATAGGGGGCCGCCTTGGCGTGTGCCATTACTGATGGGGAAGGCGTTCGACAGGTGGCCATTAACCCTTACAGCTGCACTCGGGTTAGAGTACAGCGCCGAGATGTGGGACAGCATGCGCGGGTGGAGGCCGATCCTCTTTAGGACCTCACGCATATAGTCCCAGGCCACTCTGTCGAACGCCTTCTCCGCATCTAGAGACAGGAAAAAGCCATGTGTTTTTGTGGTCGTGAGCCAGTGGTGTAGGTTTAACGCTCTGATAGTGTTGTCCCTAGCTTCTCGGCCAGGGACAAAACCCACCTGGTCTAATGAAATAAGTCCTGGCAGAAGGGTAGACAATCTGTTAGCTAAAATTTTTGCGTAGATCTTAATATCTACATTTAATAATGAAATTGGCCTGTAATTTTGTATCTGTGTGGTATCCTTTCCTTCCTTAGGGATTACTGTGACATGTGCCTCCAGCATGCGTCCCATATGCATTGTAGGTTGTGCTAACGAGTTAAAAGCGGTTAACATTTTAGGGGCTAATATCTGGGTAAAGCACTTATAGTATTGTAAGGTAAACCCGTCTGGGCCCGGGCTTTTACCTGTTTTCATCTGTCTCAGAGCCAATTGTAATTCCTCTGTGGAGAGGGGTTCTTCTAGTTCTTCTGCTTGTGTTTGTGTGAGTGGTTGTGGGCCGTACTGGGATAGAAAGTTTCGTATGTCATCCTCTCTGCCTAGGGCTTGAGTCGGATTCGTATTTGGGAGGGTTAGGTTGTATAATTTCTTGTAGTATTGTTCAAAAGCATGGGCTATATCTTCATTTTTAGACAACAGAGTGCCTTGCTGGGTTCTAATATGGTGAATTGTGTTGGATGGTTTAGAGGCTCTTACTGCTCTGGCTAGCAGCCTACCACTTTTGTTGCCTTGTTCATAAAAGACTCGTTGATGGAGGACATATCTACGTCTAACTCGTTTACCTAGTTCTTCTAAAAGCGTTGTGCGCATATGTGTCAAGTCCTGTAAAGTCTGTTGTGATTGGGACTTTTTGTGTGTGGCTTCCAGTCTTTTAATATTGGTGATCAGGTCGTCTATAATCGTCTGGTGGGCTCTTTTGACTTTCGCTGCTTGGGACATCAACTCGCCTCTGATCACGCATTTGTGAGCTTCCCACAGAGTGGTGGGGGATATGTCGGGAGTGGAGTTATCCTTGAAGTAGGTGTTGATGGTGGCTGTCAGATGAGTAGTGAAAACGTCATCTTTTAATAGGGAGAAGTTCAGTCTCCAGGTCTTTGTCTTTGAGGTCAAGTTTGGGAAAGTTAATGTGACTGATATGGGATGGTGGTCGGATAGGAACATGGGTTCAATTGTGGCTTGCGTAAGGTAAGTCAAGTCAGGCTGGGAGAGGAAGAGATAGTCTAGTCTAGAGTATTTTTGAAAGGGGGTAGAATAAAAAGTGTAGTCTTTGACGGATGGGTACAATGTGCGCCATGTGTCGTGCAGCTCCAGGGCTTGGAGTTGTAGTTTAATTTGTTTCAGGGCTCAAAAGGGTAAAGCTGAGGTGCCTGAGGAAGTGTCTAGGTCTGGGTTGAGGGGAACATTGAAGTCACCTCCCGCAATAACTATCCCTTCCTTGAAGGATAGCAAAAGATCGCTCACTTTCCTAAAAAATGACACCTGATGTTCGTTTGGAGCATATATGTTAGCTAATGTCAGGGGTCTAGAGCAGTGGTTCTCAACTCCAGTCCTTGGGACCCACCAGCAGGCCAGATTTTAAGTATTACCTTGGGGAGTTGCAGACTAGAATACTGAAATCACTGAGCAGCAAGTGATATCACCTGTGATGTATTTCAGCTATCTTGCAAACCTGGCCTGTTGGTGGGTCCTGAAGACTGGAGTTGAGAACCACTGGTCTAGAGGCATAAGTACCCTTAATGAATGCAAATCTCCCTTCTGGGTCTATCAGGGAGTCTATGTGCTTAAATGGGGCATGTTTAGAAATGAGTATAGACACTCCTTTAGTTTTTGCAATAGGGTTTGTAGCGTGAAAGACAGTTTGGAATATGTTGTTGGTCATTTTTGGTATAGAGTCAGATCTAAAGTGGGTTTCCTGAAGAAAAATGAAATGAGCTTTTTGTTTGGTGAGGGAGGATAGGACCTGCGAACGCTTCTCCGGCACATTGAGGCCTTTTGCGTTTAAGGAGATACATTTCAGTGATAGAGGAGTTTGAGAAGGCATTTCGCTACTTAATCGGGTAAGTAGTTTCTGGTATGAAGTTCAAAGCCCAGGAGTTTATCTGTCCTCTTTTATGTAAGCCGACTCACAACGGGGCGTACCGGACAGTAGCAATAAAGAGGTAGTGATGGAGTGGGTCTTATGTAGAATTTGGGGAGTAACTATTAATCCGTGAGGGGAGAGAGTCCCGCACCAAGAGCGACAGACCAACCTAGAAAAAAGGAATCAGAGAGAGCAAGAGAAGTATAAAGAAGAGAGAAGTACCAGAGGTGAAAAATGGAGATGCCAAGTCACCTATTGGAGTGAAGCCGGATGGTCAGCAGACTAAAATCTAGTGCCGCTGCTGGGGGTTGGTAAGAGTGTCTGGAATCCTACTCCGTGTCCACATGGAGGATTTAGTGAAAATAGCAGTGTGATGGGGAATATAGAGCAGCGGGGAAAGGAGCATTATTAATGGTAGTACATTTGGTTTATGCTGTCGGATACCTAAGGTTACACATCCTGCATATCTGTCAGTAGTGAGTAAGTACATTTAATACCATAAACATCCAGAGATAACTAAAAATTTCAAAAACTTGTGATAAACAATAAGTAAACATTAATATAGGTACGAAGCTAATTGTCGTAACTCTTGCTTCCATACGATAGCCTAAAGGTTTCGTGAGTGTATGGCAGCCGCCTCACCACACATGAACGTAATCTAAACCTTTCACATAGAAGAATAGAATGGTATGGTTCTAGAATTTTAGCTTTTGCTTATATCTCATGTGTTATATAGAAGCCTTTCTGTAAGGGAATGTAAGAGCATATATATAACAATGGTCCTAGGAGTCCTCAAGGCAGTTTAAATGAAGTGTTGAGTACGATTGGGAGAATAGTGTACTTTAATAATAGGTAATAGTAAGGGGGCTGTTCCCCAATCTGTTTAGGTGTCATTGACCTCTATTGTGCAAACCATGAATAAGCGTCTGCGTCAAAGAAAAATTGGGGGGGGGGGCGCTTATGGCTGCCTTGGTGACTCCAGGTCCCTCATGAGTCCTACTATTCATGGGTTATATCATTTAGGGCAGATGACTCCATTAACAGATTAATGGGATAGCGTAAAAATGAGGGGGGGGGGAGAAAGGGAAGGCTGGGGGGGGGGGCGGATTGAGGAAGAGGGAAGTGGAATGGGTGGGGGAGGTGGGAGAGGGGGGGGGTAAGGGGGGGGGGGTAGGAAGGGGAGAGGTGACGAGGAGGGAAAAGGAGCAGGGTATAGGGAAGGTGGGAGGTGAGGAGTGGGAGTGGAAGGGCATAAGAGCAAATCAGGGGAGAATGGGTTAGGGGAAGGTCCAGTGAAGTTGAATGATGACCCAGTTACTACAGTGACATTACTATGGTTATTGTCCTTAAATTAAGAACAGTGTGTCTGTTCATCACCTGGAGTGGTCATCGTCGGTAGCTTCAGTAAAAAGAGAGTGTTCTGAAAATCATCTGTGTGGGTTGCTTCATCGGTGTTGGTTCTGTAGCCTATTGAACAGTTCCTGTTACCCATAATGACCAGGCGATGATCTCGTCACAAGGTCCTTTGGCTGCTGCGTTCGGTTCCTTGCTTTGGCTGTCTCCTCCTATTCTGTGTCTCCTTGTCATTCTTGGGTATATGAGATGTGTACCATTCCTCTTGGCGTAGTGGGTTTCTATGTTCGTTTGAGTGAAGCTCTTATGTGGCTGGTTAGTAGGTTGCTTTCTGCTACCTATACGACAAGCTGTTAAACTTCCTTGTGAGTGAGCTGAAAACGGTGCACGGGATGGGCTGGGAAGCAGAGAACGAATCTGGCAAAGTAAAAAGTCAGTAACAGTAGTGTGAGTCTCTCTGGAGAAACAGGCCTATTCAGGTCGAATCAGGTATTGTGTGTATCAGGCTTCATGGTTGTTCCTCCGGGGGGTTACAGGTTGTCCCACCTCACGGTATGTCGAATCCCGGCGGGATGTGTGAGCACCGGGGTAGGGGGGACCCGATCTTCTTCATCTGGATCGATGCCTCTGAGCTTTAGGCGAAGGGTTGTGTGAGAGTGGTCTCCATGGTTCCGACGGAAAGTGGAACAAACACCAGTCCAGAAGCTCCGTCAGCGGTAGATCAAGCTGATCACAGAAGGCTGCTAGATTGTCTGGAGATCTCAGGAGTGCAGTGCGGCCCCTAGCAGTGGTGGATAAACAGAAGGGAAACTTCCAGCGGTATGGTATGTTCCGTGCTCTGAGTTGATCCAACAGAGGGCGCAGTGCCCGTCTATTCTGCAGAGTGGTTGGAGAGAGATCTTGGAAAAGCTTAATCTCAGTGCCATTGTGGTGTATTTGGCCCCTCTCCCTAGCTTTTCTCAAGATTTCCTCTTTCAGCGGAAAGTTCACCACACAACATATAACATCTCTCGGGGGCTCGTTGTCTCGGGGGGGAGGTCTGAGGGCTCGATGCAGTCTCTCCATCTCAATCGGGGAATCCGGAGGACGATCCAATAGATCGTTAAAAATGGCACAGACTACTTGGGGCAGTGAGCCTGCTTCCAAGCTCTCCGGGACCCCTCTAACACGAACGTTATGCCTCCGTCCTCGGTTGTCGAGGTCTTCGACTTGGCGGTGTAAATCATATAGATATGATAATTGGGCATCATATGTATGTTGCACTTGCCTGATAGCTGCCGTGTGGAGCTGCGTGGTTTGCTCCACGTCTGTGATCCGGGCCGCTACTGCTTGGATGTCCATCTTGAGGTCTAATATGGCCGCTTTAAGGGTGCCTGTAATATTATTGGTGATGTCCACCGCAAAATGTTGTAAATCCGAGAGATTGACCGCTTAGCTGTGTCGGTGGGGTCGCGTATCCCCGTCAGTCAGCTGCGAGTCCGAGTCATGGCTGGGCGAAATAGAGCCTGAGGCCTGTGGTAGCTGCAGGGCCTCGTGGTCGCCGGACCGGAGTGTTCGGAAAATCTCCGGGATATTGCGGCTGAGCTGGGTTATCGGCTCCTTCGGTGTCCGGGAGGCTGAGGCACTTCGGTTAGGTTTTCTCATGGTGGAATATTGCGACGTTCCCCAATAAAAGGCTGGTTTTAATCCTTGGGTGGCCGGAGCTCCGTATTCAGGCAGCCATTTCGGACTCCAGGCAAACCACCGGGCTCAGCCTCTTTTCACCCAGGGAGAAAAAAAAATGGCAAACTCCTTGCCATGTTGGTGGCAGAGCACAGGATCCACTCAGCTATCATGGCTATAAAAACAGCTGGGGGGGAGGTGCTCACCAACCCACAGGGACATGATGGAGAAATTTGATAGGTACTACACTGCACGCTACTCTCCCATTCTGACTTATGAGGTCAATTCCCTAGAGACTCTGCTGAATGGCTTGAAGTTATCCATGCTCACTGAATGTGCCATCCTAGAGGCCAAAATTACACCACTTGAAATTGAAGCTGTCATTGCCCCCCCCCCCCGAATAAGGCATCAGGCCCAGATGGGTTCCCAATTGAGATATATCGGACTTACTCAGAGCTGTTAGCACACAGATTATGTGCTCTCATTAAACATTAATTGGCAAAAAAGACTGCGCTAAAAAAATGACATATATAATGACTGTGTATATGGATGTGTAAATGGTGATGAATTCAATCTATCAAGTGATCCAAAATATAAATATTCTAGTGAAAATAAAATGTCAATGAAATTATTATAAAAAACAAATATGACAAAAAATTATAATAATAAAAACAAGTAATGAGTATCGAATAACAAAAATGACCAAAAATGAAGTGAAAATGTTCAGAAGAAAAACAGTCCTTGGAGCCAAGGCAGATTGAATTGGTGATCATAGAGGTTAAACACCCAGCACCCAGTGAGAAATCCTCCACCTTAATAGATGTACGCTTACCAGAGGTAAGCTAGACAACAGCTTATCTATGGAGTCCACTCAGGGGAACCAACTCCTCAAATCTCCTCACAAGGAAGGGGCAGGCAGGATCTCTCCAGACAATTAAACATTGTCTGGAGCATAAAACCCTACCTCCCTCCATGTTGGACACCTATAAACCAATTGCGTTGCTAAATGCATACCTCAAAATTCTCACTAAGATTTTGGCCACTAGATTAGCTAAGATTATCTCATCTCTTGTGGATCTAGACCAGACTGGATTAACAGTATGCCTGGTAAATCTATGGACACAAATTTACACAGGGCTTTTGCACACTTTCAGCTACCTCATACTTTCCAGTCCACAAGGTTATTAGTCTCAACTGATGTAGAAAAAGCCTTTGACTCAGTGAACTGTCAGTACATAGTTACATAGTAGGTGAGGTCGAAAAAAGACAAGTCCATCAAGTCCAACCTATGTGTGTGATTATATGTCAGTATTACCTTGTATATCCCTGTATGTTGTGGTCGTTCAGGTGCTTATCCAATGCTGCGTAAACACGAGCGGACTTTCCGGCAGACTAGGTCCGGCAGAACGGACTCCGTCTGACAATTTGATCGTGTGTGGGCTCCAGCTGACTTTTTTCCCCAAAAGTCCGACGGACCTAGAAATAAAACATGTTTCAAATCTTTCCGACGGACTCGAGTCCGGTCGAAAAATCTGCTAGTCTGTATGCTAGTCCGACGGACTAAAACCGATGCTAGGGCAGCTTTCGGCTACTGGCTATCAACTTCCTTATTTTAGTCTGGTCGTACTTCATCACGTACGAATCCGTTGGACTTTGGTGTGATCGTGTGTAGGCAAGTCCGTTTGTTGTGAAAGTCCGCCAAAAGTCCGTCGGATAGTCCGTCGGACAAGTCCGGTCGAAAAGTCCGCTTGTGTGTATGCGGCATTATAGTTTCTTGAAATTATCAATGCTCCCCGCTGAGACCACTGCCTGTGGAAGGGAATTCCACATCCTTGCCGCTCTTACAGTAAAGAACCCTCTACGTAGTTTAAGGTTAAACCTCTTTTCTTCTAATCTTAATGAGTGGCCATGAGTCTTGTTAAACTCCCTTCCGTGAAAAAGTTTTATCCCTATTGTGGGGTCACCAGTACAGTATTTGTAAATTGAAATCATATCCCCTCTCAAGCGTCTCTTCTCCAGAGGGAATAAGTTCAGTGCTCACAACCTTTCCTCATAACTAAGATCCTCCAGACCCTTTATTAGCTTTGTTGCCCTTCTTTGTACTCTCTCCATTTCCAGTACATCCTTCCTGAGGACTGGTGCCCAGAACTGGACGGCATACTCTAGGTGCGGCCGGACCAGAGTCTTGTAGAGCGGGTGAATTATCATTTTATCTCTGGAATTAATCCCCTTTTTAATGCATGCCAATATTCTGCTTGCATTGTTAGCAGCAGCTTGGCATTGCATGCCATTGCTAAACCTATCTACTAAGACCCTCAGGTCCTTTTCCATCCTAGATTGCCCCAGAGGTTTTCCCCCCAGTGTATAGATTGCATTCATATTTTTGCCATCCAAATGCATTATTTTACATTTTTCTACATTGAACCTCATTTGCCATGTAGTTGCCCACCCCATTAATTTGCAAGGTTACCACATCCTGTGGAGAAGTTATTGCCCTGCTTAGTATCGTTTGCAAATACAGAGATTGAACTGTTTACCCCATCCTCCAGGTCATTTATGAACAAATTAAACAGGATTGGTCCCAGCACAGAACCCTGGGGGACGCCACTACCCACCCCTGACCATTCCAAGTACTCCCCATTTATCACCACCAGTTGAACTCGCCCTTGTAGACAGTTTTTAATCCATGTACTCACCCTATGGTCCATGCCAACGGACCTTATTTTGTACAGTAAACGTTTATGGGGAGCTGTGTCAAATGCTTTTGCAAAATCCAGATACACCATGTTTATGGGCCTACCTTTATCTAGATTGCAACTCACCTCCTCATAGAAGGTTAATAGATTGGTTTAGCAAGAATGTTTCTTCAGGCATGAAATTTAAAGTAATATTACACTTTTATTGTTTCACTTTAAGCATTATTAAAATCACTGCTCCTGAAAAAACTGCCGTTTTTAAAACTTTTTTTTACATTGATACATGTCCCCTGGGGCAGGACCCAGGTCCCCAAACACTTTTTATGACAATAACTTGCATATAAGCCTTTAAAATTAGCACTTTTGATTATTCATGTTCGAGTCCCATAGACTTTAACGGTGTTCGCGTGTTCTAACAAATTTTTTGCCTGTTCGCATGTTCTGGTGCAAACCGAACAGGGGGGTGTTCGGCTTCTCCCTAGTCATGAGGATAAACACTGCAGTTTTGGCTACTGAAGCCCCCTGATTCCCTCGTGAAGACTGAGGAGAAGAATAAATTCAATACCTTTGCCATCTCCCCATCCTTTGTAACCAGATGTCCTTCCTCATTCTTTATGGGGCCAATATGGTCTGTCCTCCCTTTTTTACTGTTTACATACTTAAAGAATTTCTTGGGATTTTTTTTGCTCTCCTCCGCTATGTGTCTTTCATGTTCTATCTTAGCCATCCTTATTGCACCCTTACATTTCTTGTTCCATTCTTTATAAAGTCTGAATGCTGATGATGTTCCCTCAACCTGGGATTTTTTGAAGGCCTTCTCCTTTGCTTTTATATGCATTTTTACATTGGGATGCATTGGCTAATGCCTTTATTTATAATGCTCTTAAAGCAAACCCATCTCTCCTCCGTGTTCTTTGTTCCTAAGATTTTATCCCAATTTATGCCTTCTAGCAAGGTTCGTAGTTTAGGGAAGTTGGCTCTTTTCAAATTCAGTGTCTTTGTATTCCCCTTATGTTTCCTATTTGTGTGATTTATACTGAAGCCAATTGACCTGTAATAACTGTTACCTAAATTGCCCCATATTTCCACATCCGTGATCAGGTCTGCATTGTTGGTAATCAGTAGATCCAGTAACGCTTTATTTCTAGTTGATGCGTCTACCATCTAACCCATAAAATTGTCCTGCACGACATTTAGGAACTGACGAGCCTTAGATGAATGCGTGGTTCCCTCTGCCCAGTCTATGGCTGAATAATTAAAATCCTCCATTACTTCCCTTCCTTGCAGCTAATCCAATTTGTGATAAGAGATCTGTCTACCCTTCCTCCCTCAGGTTAGGGTGCCTATAGCATACTACCAGTATTATTTTCCCCTTAGCTTCATCCCTTTGGAGCTCTACCCATAAGGATTCCACCTTCTCCCTAGCCCCCTTAGTGATGTCATCTCTCACATTTACTTGTACATTATTCTTGATATATAGGCATACCCCTCCCCATCCTTGCGATAAAGGGTATACCCTTGAATGCAGCCAATTTGCCCCTGGTGTATGGTCAGGTGATGTTAGAGTTTTTACCCTTGAATGGTTACCAGCCAATCATGAGGACTGTTTAACCAGGTCTCTGAAATTCCCACAAAATCCAAATCCTCCTCGTACAACAGTATCTTTAGTTCACCCATCTTGTCTGCCAAGCTCCTGGCATTGGTGAATATGCCACGTAGTTAAGACCAGTCGCATAGGGTCCATGAAAAAATGGTATTTGGTGAGAAGCTTTGTAAGTGGGTGGCAATTTAATACAGTTCCCCTGGTGGCGATCAGACTCAGATTCTCTGTTTTCCCATTTTTTCCCATTGGTAGAGTGACAAGGCAAGGGTGTCCACTATCACCTTTTCTCTTTGCAATTATGATGGAACCCCTAGCCATATTGCTTTGATCCTCCTTGGAGGTGAAGGTGATTCAGTTGGGAACTATCAAAGAACGCTTAGCACTATACACTGATGATCTCATACTTTTTCTTAGTGACCCAGGGCCCTCCCTATGAGTGGTGCTTGCTATTCTGTATACTTTTGCATCATATTCAGGTTTGAAGGTGAACTGGACTAAATCCTCTATTTTGCCTTTGGATTCAGGGGCCACTGTGGTGGCAGATCTCTCACTTCCTCTGAGATGGGTACCACAGTTAACTTATCTTGGTGTCCAGATCACTGCAGAAGTAGAAGATTATATGGCATTAAACTTGCTCCCGCTTGTTACACTACTAAAACAGAGAATCCAGGCCTGGAAAAATCTACCGTTTTCCTTAATTGGGAAAATAAATCTTATTAAAATGAAGGTTCTACCAGTTATCCTCTATTTTTTACATCACGGGTCCCCAAATACTATTTTGAAAGGCTGGATGGCCTAGTGAGCACTTTTCTTTGGTCCCTCTCACCCCCCGTGTATAAGCTTAAAGGTGCTACAGAGCCTTTACCCCTTGTGAAACATATTGCTTGAGATCCAAACCCCAGAGACATATAATCTCGAGCCTATACTCATGTTCACCAAAAGTGATCCTAAACGCAACAAAATGAGTCACCAGTGGGAAACAGATATGTCCACAGACTTCTCGGCTGAGGAGTGGGGATATGTGTTCTACCACATCCACAAGGGCTCTATGAATGTCTCGGTACAGGAAAATGGCTACAAAACATGTTCAAGGTGGTATAGAACCCCTGTCAAACTCCATAAGTACTACCCAAAAATGTGTCAAAAGTGGTCCCAAAAATGTGTCAAAAGTGTCCGATCTGTCTGCCATAATGTCACAGTCCCAATAAATATTGCTCATCACCGCCATTACTAGTAAAAAAAAAAAATAATAATAATAATAAAAATGCCATAAATCTTCTCCCGATTTTGTAGATGCTATAACTTTTGCGCAAACCAATCAATATACGCTTATATGTAGAAGAATACATATCGGCCTAAACTGAGGAAAAAAATTCACTTTTTAAAAATAAATAAATAATTGGAGATATTTATTATAGCAAAAAGTACAAAATATTGTGTTTTTTCAAAATTGTTGCTCTTTTTTTGTTTATAGAGCAAAAAATAAAAACCACAGAGATGATCAAATACCACCAAAAGACAACTCTATTTGTGGGAAAAAAAGGACATCAATTTTGTTTGGGTACAATGTCGCACGACCGTGCAATTGTCAGTTATGTGCCGTATTGCAAAAAATGGCCTGGTCATTAAGCTGCCAAATCTTCCGGGGCTGAAGTGTTTAAACATCTTGTGTCAGCTAGGGATAGACTGATGCATTTTACATTTCCTGTCGCATCATGGCAGCACACACCTATGGGTTGTGGCTCCGCCCCCACAACCTGATAGGACCGCGTAGCTATTAAACTCTGAGAGAGCCCCTGCCCCAGCATTCTCCTTTTTTTCCTCACCTGTCAAGGACCGAACATGCATCCCTTACCACATTCGCCCCAGCCAGGTTCTCGCCTCTCCTGGGTGGAAGTCCTCTCCTGTACAGCCTCTAAATGAGCTTAACGGAAGGAACCCCACTCTGATGGTCTCAGGGGTATGTTATTATGCATTACAAACCTTAAATAGGTTTCTGGCTTGCAGCGGTCTCCAGCTCCTCTCATGTGCACTTGTGGGTAACTTCCCCTTCTCTCTGTCTCCATAGCTCCAGCTTTGTGTCTCCTCTCCACTCTCTGTGCTTAGCGCCAAGCATCTCAGCTCTTCGCGCATGCGCAGACAGCGGTATCTCATCAGGGCATCCCCTTTTCCAGCTTCCAAGATGGCGTTGAATACCTCGGAGCGCTTCTGCGCATGCGCGAGCATGACGTCATCACCGCCACGATGACGGCAAGTTTAAAAACACTGTAATGTCAGTATTTTCTTGTCTCTTCTCTCCTGAGTCTGCAAGGAGGAATTCTGACCGGATCTTTTTGCTACACTATCCAGCTGCACTGCCCTGTCTCTTTCCTACTCTCTCCACATCCAGGTAAGCTCTCTGGCTTCTTTTGCTTGCTCACTAACCGCTATATCTCATGCATGCTAAACTACCTATATGTTATAGGTTGGTTTATCACCTTTCATGGAGACTGCTGCCCCGGTAGACCATCGCCAGCCTACTAGGTAAGAGGGGATGATGGGTAAGTATGAAGAAAGGAAAAAGAGAGCCTTCACTAATGCTGTTTAAATTGAACAGCCCCACCAGGTCTTCCAGATCGTCATATTCAAGATGAGGGGAGCCTTCAAGAAGGAGCCGCTCAAGCCACAGGCAGAGTCGCTCAGAGCGTGGCAGAAGTCGCTCAAGTCGCAGAAGCCGCTCAAGTCGCAGGAGGAGCAGATCAAGTCGCAGGAGAAGCCGATCAAAATCAAGGCATAGTCACTCCCACCACAAGAAATCCCCTGCGCGCAGGAAATCTCCTGTCACCCAGTCTTCCCGTCCACCCGGGAACTCCTGCTGGATTTGCGGTGCTACAGCACTTCCAGACAAACTAGCCTGTCGCACGTACTTCATTGAGGCAACTAAAGACAGACACAAGGGAACCGAACGAACCATCCCTACAAATCGCAGGGCCAGAGGCCAGCAGACCCATACAAAATACCTCATCCGCTGCTCCATCATCATCAAAGACGTCAGACCCTCTCTGTGACATTGATGATCTAGAGGCATCCACCGGCTTTGACTTTGCACTAATCGATCCATTTGTGAAGTCAGTAAAGGAGGCGATCGACTGGGTGGAGGAAAAAGAAACTCCTAAAAAAAGTGAGGAAATACTTTCCAAATCTTAAAAAAGACCCAGAGACCTTCCCGTTCATTGACGAACTTGAGGATCTAATTAAGGATGAGTGGCAAAAGCCAGAGAAAAAAAAAACGGCCTCAGCAACAGATTAGCAAAGCTCTATCCACTTAAAGAGCCTAACGTCAACCCACTAATATCTCCTCCAGTGGTTGGCTCCTCTCTGATGCGCCTCGCTAGGCACGTAACACTCCCAATAGAGGATGCAGTCACATTCAAAGATGTCCTGGATAGAAAGATCGATCTGGATCTTAAGAGAACCTACCTCTCGGCAGGTGGCGCTTGCAGGCCAGCAATAGCACTGGCTGCTGTCGGCAAGGCTATCTCAAGCTGGTCCACGATGGCCAAGAAGCTGGTGTCAGAAGGAGTGGAACAAGAGAAAGTTATCTCAGCCCTCCAAGAACTTAGTCTTGCAGGCGACTTTGTCGCAGAAGCCTCTCTGGATATAATTAAAACCATTTCAAGAGCAATGTTAAGCTCAGTAATGGCCAGAAGGGCGCTTTGGTTAAAACCCTGGTCGGCAGATCCCTCCTCAAAGTCCAAATGGTGTAAAATACCCTTTGATGGCATAAATCTTTTTGGAGAAAAACTGGACTCGGCCATTTCTAAAGTCACGGAGGAAAATCGGGACTCATTCCTTCAGATAGGAGGCCCAGACAGCAGAGACCACCGGTTTCTAGAAGAAATCTCCCAGATAAATACAGGGAGGCAAGATCCTATAGGCCTGGGAAAGAGTATAGGAGGAACTGGAAGAATCCCCAGTCATCATTCCTCAAGCTCCTAAAGTCTAAGACCCCTACCACAGGGGACCAAAAGTCTTTTTGAAGGTGCGTCCGCCCAACCAGCTATAGTGGGGGCCAGACTCATGAGATACAAGCAGGTCTGGGCGGATACAATAAAGGACCCATGGACGATAGACATTGTCCAGTTCGGGCACAAATGGAAATTCAAGACACGGTCTCCAAGAGACCAATTCTCTGTAACCAGATTACCGGCATCTCAGGAAAAAAGGACGCTACTAACAAGATACCTCCAAGACCTGTTACAAAAGGAAGCCATAGTGGAAGTCCCACTATCCCAAAGGTCAACGGGATTCTACTCCCCGTTGTTTCTGGTGAAGAAAAAAACAGGGGATCTGCGTCCTGTTCTAGACCTAAAGAATCTCAATCGCTCAATCTTAGTCGAGACATTCAAAATGGAGAGCCTCCAGTCAATTCTTTGGGCCATGAATATTGGGGATTGGATGCTTTCCGTCGATTTACAAGACGCCTATTTGCACGTCCCCATTCACATCTCATTTCAAAAGTTTCTCCACTTTGCGGTAGGTCTTCATCATTTTCAATTCCGAAGTCTCCCGTTCGGGATCTCCACCGCTCCAAGGACATTCACAAAAGTCTTACTGCCAGTAATAGCCTTACTAAGAGAACAAGGATTGAGAGTCCATCATTACCTGGATGACATCCTCTTGCTAGCAGACAATCAGGTTTCCCTTCTACGGCATCGATCCATTCTGATTACCACCCTACAAAACTTCAGCTGGATCATAAACTGGGGGAAAAGCAACTTACAGCCCACTCAGAGAATGATATTCCTGGGGGCGGAACTAGACACTCGTCTCAACATGATAGAACTTCCGCAGGAAAAAATCCCCAGTCTCATTCAGAAGGCAAGAAAGTTATTAGCTTCTACCACACTACCAGCCCGGGAGTACCTCAGCATACTGGGGTCATTTTCAGCAACCATCCCGATCGTACAATGGGCCCAGTGGAACACCAGACCCCTGCAAGCATCACTGTTAAGACAGTGGAACGGGGTGTCATTGTCTCAGCCAATCATAATCCAGAAAGAAGTAAAACAATCACTCTGGTGGTGGACCAGATTGAACAATCTGAAGAGATGCAGGCATATAGTCCCTCTTCCTCAAGAAGTAATCACTTCAGACGCCAGCCTGAAGGGCTGGGGGGCACATTACTGCCACCACGCGGTCCAGGGCCTTTGGACATTCAGAACACAGAACGTGGTTTCAAATATATTGGAGATGAAAGCAGCATTCCAAGCTCTGTTGGCCTTCAGCCCCCTCCTCAGGGGGAAAGAAGTCCTGCTAAAATTGGACAATAGGGTGGCAGTTGCCTATATCAACAGGCAAGGGGGCACCAGGAGTCGCTCCATGATGCAGGAAGTCCGTCCAGTCTTCGAGTGGGCACAGCTGAACCTGTCGGGATTAACAGCAATGTATGTCCCAGGAGTTCAAAACCAATTAGCCGACTCTAAGTCGGACCTTTGTATCAAACAACGAGTGGGCCTTAAGTCACCAAGCCTTTACCCTCATAACCCAAACCTGGGGGATACCGGATATAGACCTGGCAGCAACACCGGTCAACACGAAATGCCAGAGGTATCTAGCCAGAATTCCTTTCCCATCGGCAGAAGGCACGGATTGCCTACAGCACGACTGGAACTTCCGTTTGGGGTACATCTTTCTGCCAACGCCACTCATTCCAAGATTCTTACTCAGACTCAAGAGGTTGAAATCCACAGTGTTAGCAGTCCTCCCATTTTGGCCGAGACAACCATGGTTTACGACGCTCCTCCAATTGAGCACAGCAGAACCACCGACACTCCCAATGACAGCGGATATACTGTCGCAGGGGCAACTCCTTCACCCATTTCCGGAGAGGTTGCATCTAACAGCATGGAGATTGAAAGGACTAGGTTCTTAGTCCAAGGATGCTC
The DNA here is from genome assembly GCA_037952835.1 of Lithobates septentrionalis. NCBI lineage: Eukaryota > Metazoa > Chordata > Amphibia > Anura > Ranidae > Lithobates > Lithobates septentrionalis. Next base: position 418,650 of record JBBDGP010002014.1, read on the forward strand.
CCAGAAAGTGGTAGACACTCTCCTTCAGGCCAGAAAGTCCACGACCAATAAAACCTATAAAAGGATCTGGGAGAGTTTTCTCTCAATCGCACAACGGCAATCCTGGAACCCGGCATCTCCATCACTTGCTCAGATCCTCGAGTTTCTCCAGCTAGGTCTAGATAGAGGTCTTAGGTCTAGTACCCTGAAGGTACATGTATCAGCCCTGTCCGCCATGACAGGAGTGAAATGGGCTCAAGAACCTCTTATCATCCAATTTCAGAAGGCCTGCCTAAAGTTGAGGCCACCTAGAAAACCTTCCTTCCCGACATGGGATCTTTCGGTAGTTTTGGAAGCCTTATCCCATGAGCCATTTTTCCCGTTAGAGGACATTTCCCTGAGGGACCTAACTCTCAAGGTCACCTTCCTAATAGCAATTACATCAGCCAAAAGGGTATCGGAAATTCAGGCATTACAGGCTAAGGAACCATACCTAATGTTCTATCTAGACAAAGTAGTCTTAAAGCCATCGGATCGCTTCATCCCGAAGGTGTCATCGTCTTTCCACTTTAACCAAGAGCTATGTCTCCCCACCCTCTCCACAGAACAGGGTGATCCACACCCACTTGATATAAAGACTAATATCCAGGCCTACCTCTTGGCAACCAGCGATCTGAGGAAGACAGAGAACCTACTAGTCATTCCTCATGGCTTTAGAAGAGGACAAGCAGCAACCTCTCGCACCATCGCAGGATGGTTGGTGAAGATCATTAAAAGAGCTTACGCATCCAACAACACACGAGTACCTGAGGGCTTAAGGGCGCACTCCACAAGGGCAATGGCGACCTCCTGGGCGGCCTACTGCAGGGTATCAGCCGAAACCATCTGCAAAGCAGCCACTTGGTCTTCAAAGACCACCTTTATTTCTCATTATAAAGTGGACTCCGCTAGATTGTCCACGGTAGAATTTGGGAGAGCAATTATTCAGGCTAACTCCTCAATACCTTCTAAATAAAACTTATCTTCTGCTCATACCCACCCAGTTTGCGAGTTATTCCCCATAGGTGTGTGCTGCCATGATGCGACAGGAAAACGGAAAATTGTATACTCACCTTTCCGTAATTTTCCTTTCCTGTCGCATCTCATGGCAGCATACAAATGACCACCCATCTGAGGTGAGGTATATATATATATATATATATATATATATATATATATATATATATATATATATATATATATATATATATATATATATATATATATATATATATAGAGAATGCTGGGGCAGGGGCTCTCTCAGAGTTTAATAGCTATGTGGTCCTATCAGGTTGCGGGGGCGGAGCCACAACCCACAGGTGTGTGCTGCCATGAGATGCGACAGGAAAGCAAAAATTACGGAAAGGTGAGTATACAATTTTCAGGTTTTTTTACACAGAATCTACTACTCCCCAGCCCGATTGGCGGGGATTTACTCCTCATGCTGTGCCGCTTGCTGGAGATGTACTTATGTTCTGACCAATTTTGACCAAATTTTTTGGAGTTGCCCGGTAATCCAAGACTTTTGGTCAAAGGTACTTGAATGCATAACAGAAATACTTACTATACCTATTTTTCAGTCCATTTCAGTGAGTCTCCTGGGTTTGGTGGATGCTGGGGTCCCATATAATGCCCCTAGAACTCTACTCAATGTCATACTATGACATTGAGGCTATTCTTCTCCATTGGACGAAATCTGTCCCCCCAACTATGTCCTTCTGGAAAGGTCTGGTCAATTCTATTTTTTTTTCTCGACAAACCCACATATACTTTCAGAGGTTGCAAAAAAGAACTTTTAAAAGGTTTGGCAGGCTTGGATGGATTCTTCTTCCACCACAGGGTAAACCGCCAGGTGTGGAGTGAGAAATCTCTGTTAAAGCTCGCCCTTTATACAAGACAGATTAGGTACTTGGGAGGGAGTGGCATGTTGATAAATATTTTCCACTACTTCTAATGTTTTAGAGCTGTTTGTATGGTTGCATACACTATCCATGGTGCTTTTAGATCAGGGTGCCTGAGGATTCATTCAGCTATTAAACACTGTTGTTGGAATGTGGTTGTATTACCTCAGCCTGAAGTTGGAAGGGAGATGAGTTTTGGGGATGGGAGGGGTGGGGGGGGGGGGAGAAGGTATTTACTTGTAGTACTTTTAAAATAGCAGGTCTTTGTTTTTTTTTCTCTGATGTTTATGGCCCTGCGTGACCATTTTCATGGCAGTATGTTGCCACTTGGTTTGCTATGTCTAATACAAATTCAATAAACAGAATAAAAAAAAAGAAGAATGTACAGAGCACAAGGTTCTAGAAAGTGTAATGCACAAAGTGCAGGAACAGGAGTGAAGGACTCTGAAGTGCACAGGAGTCAGCAGTGCATAATGTTCAAAGTGCCAATGTCCCCAGACATAGAATACAGGGGTCAGGAGTTCATAAGACTAATTGTAGGAGCCAACAGTGCCTAATGCATGGAGCAGAGAGCTCAGAAGTGTGTAACACAGAATGCAGGGGTGTGCAACATAAAGTGCAGGGGTCAGGAGTGTTTAGAACAGAGTGCAGGGGTCAGAAGAATGTAACACATAGGCTGGTGCACAGTGTACAACCAATATTTCCCCCCCTTCCCCCAGTAAACCCCCAAATCCTTCAAGTACAGATTTCTTACCACCCTTACAGTACAAAGCTTCCCTACACTCAAGTACAGATATTTCCTTTGCCCAATACAGCTCACCCAAAATCCCCCTTAGTACAGAGCTCTCCCCCTCAAATTCCCTGTTATATAATATAGAGCTCTATCCCCTCTCTCCCTAAATTACACTCACCAGATGTCAAATACTGCAAAAGTGCAGAGTACATGTCCTGGGTGCCAGCAGTTAGTGACACCCATGTCAAATGCAGCCTTTGAACTGTCATGTGCCCTGCTCCATTAAAGTCAAAAGCCATTTTGCTGATCTGCATTTAACATGCAAGTCAAATGCAGGAATATAATTGCCAGACAGAAGATTTGCCAACAGCTCTGCTAAAAAATGTTTTACTTTTCCCAAAAAAACAATTAAATTAATAAACAAATAAACCAATCACATTATATTCCTTTAACTCAAAGGTAACCATTCAACAGAGTTTTCATTGGCTGTTTTTCAGATTTTTCAAATTAACATGCCATCCTTCACTTTGGCAGAGCAGGTTTTAGGCGTAAGGCGCATGAATGTCTAGCAACGCAAATTTTTACTCATTTATTATAAGGACACAGTATCAAAGCCGTAAAACACATAAATGATGAAACATACTGTATTATTCAGTAATTTTTTATAAAGTGTTAAAGTAGTCTTAACAATTTGTTAAGACTATGGGGGTCATTTACTATAACTCCAGGAAGTACTGGGCACTATGGCAAATAATAGAGCAAATTTTAGCCAAATGGAAACAAAATGGCGAATTTGCGCATGAAAATCAGCGATATAAGCGGAGAACAAACGTTTGTAAATTCTAAATTGCCGCTAATTAGCGCTTCCGCGTATATACAAATGCCAATTCTCATCAAGTTGTTATATAGCACTGTACTGTAGCCATGATCCATGTATGTGAAAGAAACATTTTTTATCAGAGATGAGCTCTAGTTCCCGTGCATCTATTGATTTATATTGCAATTAGTATTCCTATTTTTTTTTTTCCTTCTTTTGCTAAGAAATGCAGTTCTGAATGATTATTACATAGTAATGTCTGCTATTCTGTAAAGTTACATGTATTAATCATTTAGGTTACCTATTTGTTGTATGTTGTTTTTTTCATGTTTTTGATTTATTATTTAATAATTTAGTTGACTATAACGCAGTAATTATTTATGTTCATTCTTTAATAATACTACACTATTATGCAGGTCTTGTACTTAGCACAATGGCTTAGTGGTCTGCTTTGATATCTCCACACCACTCATGGTATGAGTTCAAACAACAACCTACCATCCACCAGCTGTGTTTATTTTTTCAGTGCGCAAGTGAATTAAAATAAACAAACAAAGAAATGTAAACTGCCCTTTAGCTAGTGTGTGGTGTTTGGAATGTCACATCATAATATAATTGAATACTTACATACCATTGCATGCATTTAAAGAGTTAATACAATAAAAACTTTCACATTAAACTGCATTGGCTACTTGGCAATCACCTATTTTCAGTAAATAAATATACACGTATATTTGTGTTGCTTTGGCTAATTGGCTAACAGTAATTCTCCTTTTCTCCACCAATAGTAATCTTTTAGGATTCTTCTGTGGGATTTGAACCCATGAGTCTTTCAATACCTGAATGTTTGAAGGTAGAGGTGCTAACTGCTAGCCTATTGGGCTGAGCACAATTATATATACAAAATACTTTTACTAGTGTTTGATGTGTTATATACTATACAATAAAGTTTATCAAATGTAAACTGCTTGTTAGCTAGTGTGTGGTGTTTGGAGATTCACCCCATAATATTAGTGAATACTTACATACCATTGCATGCATTTGAAGAGTTAATACAATAATATCAACCACATTAAAGTGGTTACACATTAAAGGCTACTTGGCATTCACTGTGTGCTGCTTTGGCTAATTGGCTAACTGGCTAACAGTAATTCTCCTTTTCTCCACCAATAGTAATCTTTTAGGATTCTTCTGTGGGATTTGAACCCATGAGTCTTTCAATACCTGAATGTTTGAAGGTAGAGGTGCTAACTGCTAGCCTATTGGGCTGAGCACAATTATATATACAAAATACTTTTACTAGTGTTTGATGGTTTATATACCATACAATAAAGTTTATCAAATGTAAACTGCTTGTTAGCTAGTGTATGGTGTTTTGGAGATTCACACCATAATATTAGTGAAGACTTATTTATTTTTATTTAAAGTGGGGGTTCACCCACACCGCCAAAAAAAAAAAAATTAAAAGCCAGCAGCTACAAATACTGCAGCTGCTGACTTTTAATACATGGCCACTTACCTGTCCCAGGGTCCAGCGATGTCGGCAGGGGACGCCGAGAACCCGCTCGGTTCTCGGCAGCTGCCGCCGCCATCCTAGGTGAGGGAATCAGGAAGTGAAGCGTTGCGGCTTCACTTCCCGGTTCCCTACTGCGCATGCGCGAGTCGCGCTGCGCGTCCCTAGTGGTCGCTGCTCTCTCCTGGGAGCTGTGTGTTCCCAGCAGACAGCGCGGTCGGGACGGGAAGAGGCATAGACTCCCATGGGAGTCTATGCCTGAAGTGGGTGCAAATACCTGTCTTAGACAGGAATCTGCACCCCCCTCCCCCCTGAAAGGTGCCAAATGTGACACCGGAGGGGGGGAGGGTTCCGAAAAGCGGAAGTTCCATTTTTGTGTGGAACTCCGCTTTAAGGTACTTCTATAGTGCCGTCAATTTACGCAGTGCTTTACATATACATTATACACTAATATGGGCCCCTACCCTCAAGGAGCTTACAATCTAAGGTCCCTAACTCACATTCATATACTAGGGCCAATTTAGACAGAAGCCAATTAACCTACCAGCATGTCTTTGGAGTGTGGGAGGAAACCGGAGTACCCGGAGGAAACCCACGCAGGCACAGGGAGAACATGCAAACTCCAGGCAGGTAGTCTTGTGGTGTGGTTGGGAATACAAACCAGCGACCATTTTAGCCAAATAAAATTTCAACAGGCGAATGTGCAAATGAAAAACTAGCGCTATTAGTGAGAAACACATGTTAGTAAATTTTAGCTGGCGCTAATTAGCGCTTCCGCGTATATGCAAATGCCAATTCCTACCAAGTTGTTATATAGTACTGCACTGTAATCATGATCCATGTATGTGAAAGAAACATTTTTATGTGAGATGTGCTCTACCTCGTGTGCATCTATTGATGTATGTTGCAATTAGTATTCCTAGTTTTTTCTTTCTTTTGCTAACTAATGCAGTTATGAATGATTATTACATAGTAATGTCTGCTATTCTGTAAAGTTACATGTATTAAACATTTAGGTTATCTATTTGTTGTATGTTGTTTTTTAATTTAGGTGACTATAAAGTGGTAATTATTTATATTCATTCTTTAATCATACTACACTATTATGCAGGTCTCATACTTAGCTTAATGGCTTAGTAGTCTGCTCAGATGTCTCCACAGCACTCATGGTACAAGTTCAAATACCAGCCAACCTACCATCCCCCAGCTGTGTTTATTTTTTCAGTGCACAAGCAAATTAAAATAAACAAACAAAAAAATGTAATCTGCCCATTAGTTAGTGTGTGGTGTTTGGAATTTCACACCATAATAGTATTAAATACTTACATATCATTGCATGCATTTGAAGAGTTAATATAATAGAATCAGCCAAATTTAAAGTGCATTGGCTAATTGGCATTCACCTATTTTCAGCATATGCTGCTTTGGCTAATTGGCTAATAGTCATTTGCTTTTTTTCACCAATTCAATCTTTTAGTATTTCTCTGTGGGATTTGAACCCATGAGTTCTCTCAAGGTAGAAGTGCTGACCGCTAGCCTATTGGGTGTAGCACAGTCATACATAGAAAATACATTCACTAGTGTTTGATGTTTCTTCTCCCCGAGCTGTCTCTCCTGCTGCCACCATCTTCTCCCGCTGATGTGTTCTTCAGCGCAGCCGGTTACCCACTAATAAAAAAAAAGCCGCTCTTCTTGTGGCGGTCTTCTGTGGCCATCCGATAATGTCACCCGGAGAGTCCGCTCCATGGCTATGTAAGAGACACTACACAGCGGGTGACAACACAGCGGAGGAAGACCACAATGGAAGAAGAGCAGCTTTTTTTTTTATTAGCGGGTAACCAGCGGTGCGGAAGAACACAGCAGATGGCGGCGGCAGGAGAGACGGCTCTGGGAAAATACAGCTCGGGGAGAAGATGGAGGAGGGAGAGACAGCGTCTGGAGAAGATGGCTCAGGGAAGAAGACAGCTCGGAGCTATTCTACAATAAAGGACTTGTCAAAAACCAGCTATTAATTTTTTTACATTTCACTGCTTTTTTTGGTGAATGGGTAAGGGTAAAATGTACCCCATACCTATTCACATAGGGGGCAGGATCTGGGAGCCCCCTTGTTAAAGGGGGCTTCCAGATTCTGATAAACCCCCTGCCTGCAGACCGACAACCACCGACGAGTGTTGTCGGGAAGAGGCCCTTGTCCCCATCAACATGGGGAAAAGGTGCTTTGGGGCATGTGGCCTGGTAAGGTTCAGAAGGGGAGGGTGCTCACTCGTCCCCCCCTATCCTGACCTCCAGGCTGCATGCTCAGGTAAGGGTCTGGTATGGATTTTGGGGGCCCCACATCAAATTTATTTTACATTTTGGTGTGGGGTTCCCCTTAAAGTCCATACTGAAGGGCCTGGTATGTACTGGGGAGACCCTACGACATTTTTTTCCTTGAATTTTGGAATTCCATACCATATTTTTGAATAAGTACATACCATTGCATGCATTTGAAGAGTTAAAATATGGAATAAAGCAAGCTGATGTGCTTTGCCTAATTATGCTTCTGAGTACAATGCACACTTCTGGGATGTGATGCTGTCAGTGGGATTTGAATTCATGGCTTGAACTTTTGGGGGCAGCAGGGTATACCGCTATGCTACAGAGCTGAGCACTTACCTACAGAGAAAATACATTTACTAATGTTTGATTCAATACAATAATGTTTTGCATTTCAGGCATTAATATTATAGTAACAACCATGCTCGTGCCGATGTGGCATTGGCTAATAGGCATTTGCCTCTTTTCAGCATATGCTGCTGAGTACAATGCAAGCTTTCAGTAGGTGATACCATCTGTGTGATTTTCAGCCATTTGAGCACAATTATATTGAGAACATATGTTTACTAGTGTTTGATGGTGGGACTACTTTATATTCTAGGTATAAAATAGTACTCAGCACAGTGACTTAGGCACCTTTCACACTTGTGCAACCTGAAAGTTGCAAGATTTTAATGCGACTTTAAGCAATGCCTATGTAATCTTGAGGTCTATGGACGCAGGAGTCGCAGGGAAAGACACGCAACTTTCCCATTATTTTGCATCAGCAATTTTGCCGCAATTCCAGGGAATGCCTGTGTAAACTTGAGGTCTATGGATCTCAACTCGCATCAAAGTCAGACCAAAGTAGTACAGGGACTACGTTGAAGTCAGTGTTACTTGAAGTCGCACAGATATGAATGGTACACATTAAAAATCATGGGGTATGACGTGTCATACGACTCTGATGTCCAAAGTGTGACTCAGCCCGACTTTGTCAGCGATTTCAGAGACATCAGTGCACTTTCCTGCACAGATGTCTAGTGAAATCACATAGGTCCCAACTGTTCTCCTTTAAGAAGGTGTCCTATGCCTACCTACTTTTGCTAATAGGTGTCCCTTATACCCATCTCAAAAAGTTGGGAGGTAAGAAATCGCCCCCTGAAGTCGCCCAAAGTAGTGCAGGAACTACTTTTGGGAATTGTTGTGGCGTCGCACCAATTCGGACAGTTCCATTGCCATCAATAGGTGCCGATTTGGCCTACAATTTGACATGTCAATTCAGATCTATGTGAACATGGGTGAAGTTGCATAGATATTAGAGCTGCACGGTTCTGGCCAAAATGAGAATCACAATTTTTTTGCTTAGAATAAAAAGATCACGATTCTCGCGACATAAAATCTTTCACATTATCCCACAAAAAATTGGGCTAACTTTTCTTTTTTTTAATTCATTAAAGTACTTTTTTCCAAAAAAAATTGCATGTGAAAGGCGCAAATACAGTGTGACATAAAATATTGTAACAATCACCATTTTATTCTCTAGGGTCTCTACTAAAAAAAATATATATAATGTTGGGGGGTTTTAAGTAATTTTCTAGCAAAAAAAAAAAAAGATTTTAACCTGAAACCAACAAATGTCAGAAAAATGTTTAGTGTTTAAGTGGTTAAACTTTCCTCACTTACACAGAAGTCTATTTAATTGACAAATTGTTACAAGGTTTCTAGTTAAGTTCACTGATAAAGAATGTTCTAATTCTTGGCAGACTTCCTGGTTTTTCGGCTGTGGCTTCAGAAGAGCAGAGAGAGTTCTTTGCATAGCAAGAATCGTGAAACTCTTTTTTCAAGATCGTAAAGGGGGAAAAAATCACGATGACGATTAATCGTGCAGCTCTAATAAATATGCATGGAAATCATGGGGACAACTTTTCATGTGACTGAGGTCCAAAGCTCCATGAAAAGTCACCCAAGTGTGAAAGTAACCTAATGCGATTAATTGATAACACCTTTGAATAAGGCCCCATTTGCTCTTGTGCGACCTTAAAATTGCACAGCTTTGTCATGACTTGAAGCAATGTCTGTGTAATCTTGTGGTGTATGGACCTCAAATCGCATCAAAGTCAAACCAAGGTAGTGCAGGGACGAATTTGCTACACCTTCAGGATGCACAAGTGACAATAGGGCCAAATTCAAAGGTGTTATCCTTGAATCTCATTCACACTGCTGCGACCTGAAAGTCACACTATTTTGCTGCCACTTTGCCGCTGCAACTTGGCCCCAACTTCTGGGAATGCCTGTGTAATATTGTACCCAATATACCTCAAGTCACACCAAAGTAGTACAGGGACTACTTTGAAGTTGGTGCGACTTAAAGTAGCACAGATATGAATGGTTGTCATTGAGAATCATGGGGTACAACTTGTCATGCAACTCAGAGGTCCAAATTTGCTGGAAAATTCACCCAGCTGTGAAACAAGTCATATATTTTAATAAAAGGAGCTCTCATTTATACTTGCATAGTCCTTACTGATTTACATCAGCAGAACAAATACAGGAAGTGATGTGTGCACATGGGACGGAAGCAAATGTGTGGTGATGCCAAACAAATCAATGAACCCCACCCACACCAAATCTAACTATGACATCCACCCCGCATTGATTAAGTACAAGTACATATCCTACACTTACCCAGCCAATGAGCAGCGCCTCCTCTCTGCTAAAGAGACCTCGCCATGTCCACCTATATGGAGATCCTGACCAGCACAGGAACTTCCGGGTGCATACAATGAATAATTTCCAGGTCAGAAGGTGAAACCACGCTTTTGATTGTCGCTGCGAATATGTGATCTCAACCATGGTTAGTATTTTTTTTATTTTTAGATATGCAAATCTGTATTTCTACATATATTTGAAGGTAAACTTAAGGGAGTTTGCTAAGACATGGTGTCCCTGGGTTAGCAGCAGGTGAATTACAAAGGCAAAAGGCCCACTTTGAGCCCTGGTTCACACTGACAGCGGGAGGAAAGCGTTCAGCTGAACTCACACAATTTCATTCCTGCATGTCAGTCCCAACTGTGGGGGCAATATCAGAGACATCAGTGCAGGTTTCTGCACCAATATCAATACAAATCGCACCAATATCAATACAAATCGCACCAATTAGAACAGTGCAATTGCCACAGATTTGACATGTCAAATCACACCAATGTGAACCAGAGCTGACACATTCAAACACTACCTATCCACCAGCTGAATTCATTACCTGCAATTCTCCACAGCTGTTGATAAAGGTGGAATTTATATATACAGTTGTGCAGAAGCCTAGGTTTACATTGGAGCGATTGGTCATGCGATTTGAGAGATCAAATCGCATGACTATTGGTAATGGCACTGTTCCAATTGATGCAACTTTTTTTTTGTCGCACCGCATCAATTTGCTAAAGTAGTTCCTGCACTACTTTTGCCGATTTCAGGTGCGACTTCTATAGACATTTGTGTATGAAGCCACCTGAAATCACACTGACCTTGCTACTTTGAAATCGTGCTACTTCAAGTGAAGTAGCGCAATTTCAAAGTAGCATGTGAACCAGGGCAAAGAGATTAGTTTTTTGGTGCACAAATACATATTGAAATAAAATATAAAAGAGATATTGCACTTTCCCAAAACCACCGCCCACAAAAACTAAAGAAAGAAAAGTAGAAGAAAAAAAAAAAAACACCACACACACACACACACACCACAACAAAAGCTCAATGTATTTATTTTACCAGCAGAAAAAAAAAATTTACATTTACTAGCTTCAAAAAAAATTTGGACAGGATATATGGTACTACATTTAGCAACGTAATTTTAAGGGCCCTGCTCATAGGAGCTTACAATCTAAAATTAGACAAAACCTTAGAGTGGACACAGCTTTAATTTCAGTGTATAGCGGGAACACATCACATTATTATCTGCAAGATTATAGAAACATACTTAACAGTCATTCTTACAAAGCATTCCAACTGAATATTGCAAAAGACTTACTCAAAACACCCACCACCAGCCCACAATTCACACATACATACATTGGTGACCATGTTCTGCTGGAAGCTGCATTTCGGTGTACACGATTAAACGAGATCAAAAATAGTAGGTCAGCAGATGCTTCCAAACGATGTTTGCATGATCAGACAGGAACAATACACACACAACATTGACAGCATGGCCACATAAACCCACTTTTGATTGAAAAAATGCACAAGAATTTCATCAAATCTCCCAATATCATTCCTTCTCCATCACAACAAAAAACCTGACCTTCTCAGGCCAAACGAACCCCCCTACTGCAGGCCTTTATATAAGAGAGGTTGTATTGTTAGCACACTGACACACCCAATAGAAGTACACGCCCACCAGTATCTTTCAATCTGTCTCTTCATGTATGTCTAAAGTGATTGCACCTGATGAGCTGGAACACATAATACTATTTGCAACTGTGCATCAAATTTCCAACTACAGGACAAAGATCAAAGTCCATTTGCATCCACATAAACAAAGCAACAGTTTTCTAAGCATATGTACCTGTGCAGTGTAAACCCTAAAATTTGAAATGTCCAAGTCCCTGGGCATGATTAGTGCTAATAAACATTAACGTCAGTCCCTGGCTGCAATGAGCTTCCAATATAAAGTCCAAAATTAACAATCTTACATTAGAACCTATTTCGACAGGAGACAAATAAGGTGCCAGCATGTCTTTGGATTGTGGTGAGAAACCCACACAGGGAGAACATATAAACTTCAACACAAGGATTAGCATGTTGGGGAATTGAACCAACATCCCAGGTGCTGCTAGACGGAACTGCTACCCACTTAGCCACCAGGCAGCCTCACACATGTTCTCTACATCTCTGTGGTGTGAACCAGCCCTAAGTCCATAGCCATGCTCAGTGTCACAAGCAATATACAATATATTGGCCTAAGTATTGGGATGCCTGCCTTTAAACACACATGAACTGTAATGGCATCCCAGTATTAGTATTGGGTTCAAAACTCATTTGGCCCACCCTTTGCAGCTATAACAGCTTCAACTCTTCTTGTCCACAAGGTTTAGGAGTGTGTCTATGGGAATGTTTGAGTGCATTTGTGAGGTCAGGCACTGATGTTGGACGAGAAGGCTTGACCTACAGTCTCCTCTCTAATTTATCCCCAAGGTGTTCTGTTGTGTTGAGGTCAGGACTCTGTGCAGGCCAGTCAAGTTCCTCCACCCCAAAATCACTCATCCATGTCTTTATAGACCTTGCTTTGTGCACTGGTCCAAATGATTTGGTGGAGGGGGATTATGGTGCAGGGTTGTTTTTCAGGGCTTGGCCTGTTAGTTTCAGAGAAGGGAACTCTTAAGGCGTCAGCATACCAAGACATTTTGGACAATTTCATGCTCCCAACTTTGTGGGAACAGTTTGGGGATGGCCCCTTCCTGTTCCAACATGACTGCACACCAGTGCACAAAGCAAGGTCCATAAAGACATGGATGAGCAAGTTTGGGGTGGAGAAACTTGACTGGCCTGCACAGAGTCCTGGCCTCAACCCGATAGAACACCCTTTGGCTGAATTAGAGTAGAGACTGCAAGCCAGGCCTTCTCATCCAACATCAGTGCCTGGCCTCACAAATGCACTTCTGGAAGAATGATCAAACATTCCCATAGGCAGACTAAACCTTGTGGACAGCCTTCCCAGAAGCTGTTCTAGCTGCAAAGGGTGGGCCAAATCAAATTTTAACCCTACGGACTAAGACTGGGCTGCCATTAAAGTTCATGTGTGTGTAAAGGCAGGCGTCCCAATACTTTTGGCTATATAGTGTATCTGGAAAAGACTTACAACAGTGGTGGAACCCTCCTACACATAACTACTACAATTAGACATAGTTATAGGACCTGGGAGATGAGACAACTTCTCTACATGAAGTAACATGGTTGAGATTTGAACCCAGACCCTCAGAGATACTAAGTAGAAGTTCTAACCTCAAAGCCACGGAGCTGCCACATGTGAGACCCTCCTACACATAACTACACATAAAAACACATTAATACTGCATTTCTATGGACATACAGGTGATGGAATTACATTACTCAAGAGTTATTCTTCTTGATTTATTCTGTGATATTTGGTGTTTTTTTTGTGGGTGAGAGTAGAATATTACCCTCAAATTTTTGGGAATTACATTTTGCTTTCTGATGTTGGTACACATATCACATTTTTTGGGCTCAAATTATGAATATTTGGAAATAATACAAAGCACAAAAAAATGTGATTCATTTTAAATTTTCATCAGCAATGGTATTGTTTGTGGATTGTAAAGACACCTGTGTGAGTTTAGGTTAAAGATTGTTTTGAGATGAAGAGTAACAAGTGAAAGTGACAGAGAAAAATATATTTTACCAAAACATCAAAAAATTCCACATTGTAGCATTCTTCAAATCAAAATATTTTAAGTAGAAGCAACAATGTTGCAAAGGAAAATTTATTTCACAGAAAGATACATTTCATCTCAACATTAAAAAGGTTTTTTTGTGAAAGTTAGAATTGTTCCATTAGAATCAATGACTGAAACTTCATTTGGACTAAATTAGAGCAGATTTTAACTTCCAAAAAATGTTCTCTAATTAGCTCTCATTTTGGTATTTACTATACCTCCAGGTAAAAAAGACACTTGAGTTAAAATGAGAGTTATTTTCAGGTCTGAGCATGCTCAGTTGTGTTGGCACCTAGTTGTCCAAAACGGGGAATTTTTCACTTTTCAGACTTTTAAAGATATTTCAGTGTAGAAATCACTTTTTCACACAGTTTAAAAGCAGATAATCTTTAAATAATATACCGCATATTTCAGTACCATTTAGACAATTATATCATGTTCTAAACATTATTTCCATGTGCAATTCTCTAGGTTTTAGCAGAGTAAGGGTTTGGGCTCTATTTAGTTTCAGGGAGCTATAGTAAATTCGATTTTGGGAGTATTTTCTCACCAGCGCTATAGTGAATACCGTTTTAGCGCGAATTAGCGCTATTAGCGCTAATGCGTGCTAAATTGCCACGAATTAGCGCTAATTCGCGGCAATTTGCGCGAATTAGCGCCATAGCGCTATAGTAAATTACCCCCTATGTGTGAGCTTGTATACAGATCCCCACGGTGTATGGGGGTTGCTGTTAGCAGGTCTCATTATGAAAATAGTAAGCTTTTGCAACACACCTCTTCACAGAAGGTATGTTCATTAGGTGAACATGGGAATCAGGAATGACTCACAAGGTCATTAGTCAGAAGGCTCCACTTTTCAAGTTCCAGTTTTCAGTAATGAATAACAGAGTCATTAGTGAGTTTCAATTCCCACATTTTAATTAATTCATTTGATAGATTCCTTTAAATGTATGAAATAGTGAATGTTAAATACAATGCTTGCAAGAGCACAATGCACTCTCTTGCATCTTTTAATAGTGTTTCCCCATAGCTTATTTAAACCATCATATTCTATTTTGAAAGTTTCAGGGGTTTTTTTTGTATAGTAGTGTGAATGGTGCAATAAATCTACAATAAGCTTACACTATTAGGAATTGTATCATAATTTGATTTTCCTTTATACATAGTAGATTGGGAGATTGGAAGTTCCCAGAAGGTATTTACACTTAGAATGCTAATTTGTAGTCCTGTGAGCCTCCAGGTAATTGACCAAATCTGGTCTCCAAAATAGTATATCTTTGCAAATGATCAGCTGCTAACGTTACGCATGTCTCATAACCATGCAAAACAGTTAAACCAAATTGTACACATGCTGCGCTTATCAAAATAAAAAATAAGAAATTTCCACTAAAATATTAATAAAGTGATATTGTGCCTAACATATACAAAATCTATTAATAACTATTAATACTAGGGTTGTCCCGATACCACTTTTTTAGGACCGAGTACAAGTACCGATACTTTTTTTCAAGTACTCACCGATACCGATTACCGATACTTTTTTTTAATGTCACGTGACAGTTTTTTTTTTTTTACTATTTTTTTTTTTTGGGGGGGGGGGGGGTGAACGTTGTATGTGTGTGTGTTTTTTTTTTTGTTTTTTTTTTACAATTTTTATTTTTTCCAATAATATTTTTTTATTCTTTATTGGTTTTTTTTTTTTTTAATCAGCCCTTTTGGGGGGCTTTGGTGAAATATCAGGGGTCTTAACAGACCTCTGATATCTCCCCCTTGAGACAGAGAAAGAGACAGAGGATAGAGATTCCCCAGTCCCTTTCTCTGCAGCGTCAGCTGCACTGAGAATGAATGGAGAGAACACAGCAGCTTCTCTCCATTCATAAACTGACACATCGTAATCACAGAAGATTACAATGTTTCAGTTATGTGAATGGACAGAGTCAGCTGACTCTCTCCATACACAAAGGAAGGAGGAGGGGGACGGAGGAACGAAGGGGAAGAACGGAGGGGAAAGATAAGGAGAGCAGAACGGAGGGGACAGATAAGAGAGGAATGCAGGGGACTGCGGAGAGGCACAGAGGAAAGGAGGGGGCACGGAGGAGGATGCAGTGACAGTCAGCTGTGAGCGATCACAGCTGTATGTCACTAAAGCTTGTGAAAGCCGCTGGGGGAGAATCTTGTAACTCCCCCACGTGCCGATCACAGCTGTCCTCTAGGTATCGGGGGAAGCATCGGGAGCATTTGCCCGAGTACAAGTACTTGGGCAAATGCTCGGTATCGGTGCCGATACCGATACTAGTATCGGTATCGGGACAACCCTAATTAATACTATACTATACGTTAATGTGCAATAAATTTAAATGAATGAATAAATAGGTAAAAGTGCTCCAATAAGCCTGTGTATTGCAAATATTCCACAAAGCTTGTGCAATTTTAAAACATTAATAGATAATTCAACACAAACATCCATGCGATTTAGTGTTGCATCCAAGCATATCAGTACTGCATCTATGCAATATGGTGTTAGTGCAATGTTGGAACAATAAAAAGTTAAAAAAATACAAAAAAACGCATCCATGCGATTTGGTGCTACATCCATGTGATTCTATTTAATTCAGTGCTGTGTTGCTGTGCAATGATTAAATTAACAGTCCGATTTAGTGTTGCATCCATGCATTTCAGTGCTGCATCTATGCAATATCTTCCACAATCCATGCATGTGTTATGGTGAACACAAACTAAAGTCCTGTGCGCTCATACAAGTGCTCCCCCCCAGGTGATAGCCCCTCACCTTAGGGCGTGCGACCAAGTATTAAGCTTGGTCAGAATGCGCCTTAGAACCTCTCTGGGTTCGATGTTATATGCAGGGTCCTGGATAGATTTGCACTGGTGCCTCTGTTCCTCACAGCAGTCCCGTTTGTACCTCAATATATCAACATAAAAAGGACTTCATGGTGCAGTATGTACTAAATTTATTAAAATCATAAACAAATCCCGCAATGGGTACTCACATTAACAAGGCGCTTAAGGGCGCCACACTAAAACAGCAGAGACGAACAGGCAACAGCGGCCAGTATGGGGTGGCGTGCTAATCTGTCCCAACAGGTTGTATGTATAACGTTCCGTCCTGTCCCCTTCCCCTACGCATGTTCCATGCAATCGATTGCTTACTAGAGTGTCAGCAGGCCACAACAAAATGGCCACGGAGAGGATATATTAATTGACAGGTTCACCGTCCAATCAAATCACCCCCTGATGAAGATACGAAATACCCCTTGCATGGAACATGCTTAGGGGAAGGGGACAGGACGGAACGTTATACATACAACCTGTTGGGACAGATTAGCACGCCACCCCATACCGGCCGCTGTTGCCCGTTCGTCTCTGCTGTTTTAGTGTGGCGCCCTTAAGCGCCTTGTTACTGTGAGTACCCATTGCGGGATTTGTTTATGATTTTAATAAATTTAGTACATACTGCACCATGAAGTCCTTTTTATGTTGATATATTGAGGTACAAACGGGACAGCTGTGAGGAACAGAGGCACCAGTGCAAATCTATCCAGGACCCTGCATATAACATCGAACCCAGAGAGGTTCTAAGGCGCATTCTGACCAAGCTTAATTGCAAGGTCGCACGCCCTAAGGTGAGGGGCTATCACCTGGGGGGGAGCACTTGTATGAGCGCACAGCACTTTAGTTTGTGTTCACCATAACACATGCATGGATTGTGGAAGATCTGTGGACTGTTAATTTGATCATTGCACAGCAACACAGCACTGAATTGCATAGAATCACATGGATGCAGCACCAAATCGCATGGATGCGTTTTTTTGTATTTTTTAACTTTTTATTGTTTGAACATTGCACTAATACCATCTTGCATAGATGCAGCACTGAAATGCATGGATGCAACACTAAATCGGACTGTTAATTTAATCATTGCACAGCAACACAGCACTGAATTGAATAGAATCACATGGATGTAGCACCAAATCGCATGGATGCGTTTTTTTGTATTTTTTAACTTTTTATTGTTCCAACATTGCACTAACACCATATTGCATAGATGCAGTACTGATATGCTTGGATGCAACACTAAATCGCATGGATGTTTGTGTTGAATTATCTATTAATGTTTTAAAATTGCACAAGCTTTGTGGAATATTTGCAATGCACAGGCTTATTGGAGCACTTTTACCTATTTATTCATTCATTGAAATTTATTTCACATTAACTTATAGTATAGTATTAATAGTTATTGATAGATTTTGTATATGTTAGGCACAATATCACTTTATTAATATTTTAGTGGAAATTTCTTATTTTTTATTTTGATAAGCGCAGCGTGTGTACAATTTGGTTTAGGTATTTACACTTGAACTGTAATCTCATTTTTTTTAAGAACTGAGAATAAACCACACAATGTGGCAGAAGAAATTACTCAACCTTCCAGCTGGCAGTTTATCCACAGAGAATACTTTGTAAAGATGATGGCTGATAAATGATGTGACGAAGATTGAGAAAAATGATTGGAGTGTACTGTTGTCTTGGGCAGGAAAAAGTGTGTGTTCTGAAATTACAGTGAATGATCCTTTACAATTAGTTTATGTGTCTAGCTCCTGGAAAAAGGTTTGAGAAAATGTTTTACAAAACAAATTATGAGACTGAACATTATTGTTATAAATTATATTTAACTCTATCTAAATTATTTAGGTAACTAGGTACAATAAGAAAAGAACCATTTAAAAGGTTAATCTCCCAAGCCCTCAACAATTGCAGCTTACCAATCCTTATGCCGCGTACACACGGTCGGACTTTTCGTCTACAAAAGTCCAACGGACGCTGACGGACTAAAGCTGGCTGGTAATCCGATCGTGTGTGGGCTTCTCCGGACTTTCAACGTACTTTTTTAGCCTCAAATCCGACGTACTTTAGATTTGAAACATGCTTCAAATCTTTACGTCGTAACTACGACGGACCCCGAAATCCGCTCGTCTGTGTGCTAGTCCGACGGACAAAAAGCCACGCTAGGGCACCTATTGGCTACTGGCTATGAACTTCCTTATTTTAGTCCGGTGTACGTCATCACGTACGAATCCGTCGGACTTTTGTGTGGTCGTGTGTAGGCAAGTCCGTTCGTTAGAAAGTATGCCGCAAGTCCGCCGCAAGTCCGCCGAAAGTCTGCCGGAAGTCTGTCGGACAGGCTGTCTGACTTTTGTAGACGAAAAGTCAGACCGTGTGTACGCGGCATTAAAGTATAACTAAAGCAAAACCTTTTTTTCATTTTGGACAGAGTTTAGAGGGATTAGAACAACTTTTAGGTTTTTATTGCTGTCTGTTCCCCATTTAGATGATTCACCCTCTCTATTTGCCCTGTTTACCATTATCAAGCAAAAGTAAGTCCCAAATTTTAGGTTGTCCTCAAAATAGTAATAGAAGGGAAATCTTCCAACAAGGGCTCTATTTCTGTTGACAACCAAAGATTCCTTCACTTTGGAGGGAGTTTACTGTCTCTCCAAAGTCTCTCCTGCCACTTGAGGAAATCTCCCCAATGGGACACAGATGGCAAAATGAAATCTGACAGGGATTATAACATTTCCTTACTCTATCCAAAATGAAAAAAAGTTTTGCTTTTAATTCTACTTTTAAGCCTAGGTTTACCTACAGAAAAAAAAACAGAATAAGCACAAGGGATATTACTTACCATCAGTGTGATGTGTCCCTTGTGCTTCTGTCTTCTAGTTCAGTAGAAATCTTCTATCCTCCAATGCCCCTATCCTCCCTGCAGTAATCTTCTGGTGTTAGTAGAACCGACGAGCTGTCACAGGTTATCATCAAGAGTGCCAGACTATGCCCACCCTTTCCAATCAGCTGATCCATTCAGTGAAGCTGTTACTACAGCTTCTATGAATGAAACATGATCTATGAATAGTGGACAGATGGTTTATTGAAAGGTCCACCCCATCATTTATTGGTCATTAAGGCTATGTTTCCACTATTGCGTCCCCAAGGTCGCACAATTTCCACTGCGACTTTGCAATGCGATTTGTGATGCAATGTCATGTGACCAGTAAAAACCATGTGAGAACAAGTAACACCGATGTCGGAACAAAGTAGTGCAAAAACCTTTTTTGGAGTCGCTGCGACTTGAGTCGCACCAATTAGAGCGGGGACTATTGAAATACATGGGTTTTGACTTGTCATGCGACTTCACATGTGTCAAGTCGCAGAACAACTCGCAGTAGTGGAAACAGAGCCTTAGTCAACATTTTTTTTGTTATTTACTATATAGAGGAAAACTTAGAAAAAATAGTGTCCCTTAGATTTTTTGTTATTTCAATCCCTTTAGTGGTTACCCTCTACTTCATCAGTGACTGCCATCTCCCATTTACAGCCTAACTAGATATTCACATTTTATACGAATTCTCTTTATTTTTATTTGTCTTTCATTGAAGAAATATTCCATTTCATTTTGGAGCAATGTAACCTGTGTGCCCAATAGTTTATTGCCATTAATCCCAAATCCTTCTATGCTCGACTGCTGGAGTAGAAGCCTATCACTGTTTCTGAATTTATAAACCTTTCCTGGCTTACTTTAAACATGGGAATTAAAAAAAAAAAATTAACTACAGTCCGTATTGTTCCACACACCTTATGCACGGTATCCCATCATTCTTCAGTTTTCTCCAGTAAAGTAATAATATGATTTTTGCATTTCAATTATAATTCCCTGCGCCCTCCCTGAAATGATATGCTCCACTAGCCACCTAGATGTCCATGTTACATGGCTAGCAGCAGGAGGATAGTGTGAGGCCTTATGTCATTCTTATTCCATTCCATTCCTATTGGTATAGAGATCTCACCTTTATGTGGTCAGTTTATTTTCCATTGTGTCACTTTTCAAACACCTTTTTTTCCAGCAAACATTAGCTTGCAGTACAATGCAACAAAATAGCAAAGGCTTTCCACAAAGACTTGTTACCATAAAGCTTAAAAGGTGGGAGTCAGCAAGTTTGCTCTATGAGAAACATTTGGGAATAAAATGGAAGGAAATCCGGGATGTATATGTCCACTCATCTATTCACGAAGACAACTCAGTACAAACAAGTAGCTTCTGACATCACGGATCAGTGCATGCTGGGTCAGTGACATCATAAGGGGGCTGTGCCACCAGATGATGTAGCCAAGTGGATCTGCCCCTTGCCTATATAAGAGCTGTGAAACGGCTTAGCCTGGCACCCATATTGGTAGCTAGCCTTCATGGATGGCGGGAGTATTCTTTTTGTTGTTCAGGTGTAACGGGCAGCGTGATTGATGATGGATTTACATCGGGAGACACTTTTTTATTAATTTTTATTTTTTATTAGAGGAATTGTCAAAAACTGTCTCTGTGTTTTTATTACTTTTTGACACTTTTTTGGTGAATGGGTAGGTGTACAATGTACCCCACTCTGATTCACATGGGGGGGGGTCTGGGGGCCCCCTTGTTAAATCTGGGCCCCCTTGTAGAATCTGGGTTTTCCCTTAAAATCCATACTAGGGGCGTGGCCTGGCCACACACGAGAATGGCCGCCTGAACACAGAGCTCCGCTCCTCCACAGAGCTACTCAGCGGCAACCAGCGCTTCTACCTAGCCCATCATACCCCATAGAGGGGCAGCTGACTCCTAGCATCCCCGGTAATATGACCCGTGGACGATCCAACACCCACAGATCGCAGAAACTGCTGGATTTCTACATGAGGGCCGCCAAGACACCAGCCCAGGATGGCGCCGGCCGGGATGGAGCTCCCTCATCACAGACAGTACAGGCAGTGACCACGCAAACCGATGACCCTATCTCAGACATAGAGAAGTCTGTAGAGCAGCAACCTCAGCCAGCCTCCTCTCCAGCAGATAGAGGTAAGAGGCCTGCAAACTCCCCAGTGCACTCTCCCACAAAGCCTCCCCCTGTGAAGAGGCAGCATGGCGCTGAGACCTGTAGTGTCATAGCGGCTGATACACCCACCGCATCACTAGCTGCATATACAACAACATATAATCCGGCCTCAGAACACACACTAAAAGCAATGCTGCTCTCCCTACAATCTGATATGCAAAGAGAGCATAGATCCTAAATTAATCATCTACTTGATAGAGTGGATGACCTGAAGGACTGTATTGATCATATTGAGCAGCACATGTCAGCAGCTACCATAGCCCATAACACCACTGTAGACATACAGGATGAACACACAGAGGCTATCCAACAATTGCGCCTTAAAATCGCCGACCTTGAAGACCGCTCCAGGTGGAATAATATCAAAATTAGGGGAGTGCCTGAAGCCATAACACCTACTGAGATAACCCCATACCTGCACCAATTATTCCGCAAAATCTTACCAACATTGACGCCACAAGACCTTCTCATTGACAGAGCCCATAGGATTAAAAAAAACACAGCACTTACCTGAATCTCTGCCCAGAGATATCCTAGCCCGAGTCCATTTTTTTCATTCTAAGGAACAAATTATGAGAGCAGCAAGATCTTTACGCAACCTCCCTGAATCGTTCTCCAAAATAGAACTCTATAATGACATTTCTGCGGCCACCTCGCAATCACGCAAAGCCTTTACTCCAGTTCCGTCGATCCTCATGGAGCACAAAATCACATAAAAATGGGGATTTCCTACCAAACTATTGTCAATTATCAGCATCAGCAGGTCACAATTTTGACACCCAAGGATGGGATTAAACAGTTGCATAACTGGGGAATCATCCCCAATCCGCCTCCAACAACCCCCTAAACAAGAGATCCTCCAGGATTTCCAACAAATGGGTGGCGAGGGATAAACTCTAGTTGTCAGATTACATAGGGATAACCCCCAGGTCGTCCCTAAACCCAGCTGGGTATAACTTGCTTTAAAATTGTGGAGGAGTACCTCCCCTACTGGTTGACTTACCTCGCCCTACTGCTATAGTGTGCAAAGCACACAGCATTTTCTCAAGTTACTATATTTCTCCTTTTTATGTTTGTAACAGATTTGTTCAACTAAGTCTATGAAGTCTCTATATCAGTTCTAATTACTGTATAGAAGTCAAATTTCTTACTCTCTACTTACGTAAGCAAACAATAAACACATTACTAATTCCAGAAAGTTTGGTTACATACTACTTATACCTTTACAGGATAGAACGTTCTCAGTGCCACCTTGACATCTACTAACCACTACACATGTCACTCAAAATCACCTCCCTTAATGTCAAGGGTTTAAATAGCCCGTGCAAATGATCCATGGTATGGAGGGAAGCGATCTCCCAACGCACCGATATATTATGTATTCAAGAGACACACTTTTTCTCAATCAATCCACCACGCTGCACCCACAAATTATGCCCACATATTTTCCACTCTCAAACTAATAAAAAAGTAAGAGGAGTAATGATAGCAGTATGTTCTACCGTGTCCCTCTCATAGAACAAGATCCCTCTGGCAGGTACCTAATACTATCAGCTCATTTTAACAACAAACCTCTAATAATAGTTAATCTTTACGCCCCGAACACCCACCAAAAATCCTTTTATAACGCTATTATAAAAAAAATTCAACATTACCCGAGAGACCAAATTATCCTATGTGGCAACTTTAATGATGTACTTGACCACTAACTTGATACTTCCACCTCAAAGAGGAGAAGATCCACTGCCTTCTCCTCTATGGTACTCTTATAGGGCGTACACACGGTCGGACTTTGTTCGGACATTCCGACAACAAAATCCTAGGATTTTTTCCGACGGATGTTGGCTCAAACTTGATTTGTCTACACACGGTCGCACAAAGTTGTCGGAAAATCTGATCGTTCTAAATGCGGTGACGTAAAACACGTACGTCGGGACTATAAACGGGGCAGTGGCCAATAGCTTTCATCTCTTTATTTATTCTGAGCATGCGTGGCACTTTGTCCGTTGGATTTGTGTACACACGATCGGAATTTCCGACAACAGATTTTGTTGTCGGAAAATTTTATCTCCTGCTCTCCAACTTTGTGTGTCGGAAAATCCGATGGAAAATGTCCGATGGAGCCCACACACGGTCGGAATTTCCGACAACATGCTCCGATCGGACATTTTCCATCGGAAAATCCGACCGTGTGTACGGGGCATAAGAAGAGTTCTGTGACCCCTGGAGATGTCAACACGGCACTGAGAAAGATTTCACCTTTTACTCCAACTCCCAAAGAACCTATTCAAGGATCGACCTGTTCCTGACATCCAAAGTACTACTACAATCATTACCACCTCCTCTATCGGAGTGATATCATGATCTGACCATGCCCCTGTATCTATCACACTCAACCTAACATCCGCCACCACATCACATAAATTTTGGCAACTAAACTCTTCCCTAATTAATACCAAGGACAATAGGGAGCAGGTTGAATCCGTGATCGATGACTACTTTACCCTAAATGAAGGCTTTGTATCTAATCCTACCACGCTTTGGAATGCTCACAAATCTGTCGTAAGAGGGACTCTACTAAAAATGGGAGCCCAGGAGAAGAAAAAACCCAACGCAACCCTTAACACCTTCCTAGACAATATAAGAACCCTAGAAAGACGTAATATACAATCACCCTCAGAGGCCACCCATGATGAACTCCGCAAACTCAGGTCTGATCTGAGCTCATATCTTCAGAGTGGGCATGATTTTTATATGCGGAAACTAAGACTTACCTGGTACTCCCAGGGAAATAAGACAGAAAGATTTTCCGTTCAAGTAGTTTTTATTGGTAATTAACAAGCAAAAGTTACAGGCTTTTCAGTACAAGGTATTGTGTACATATTACACAGTATGCATCATAAACAATTTGGAATAACGATGACATAAGAAGAATAAGAGCTTACAAACAATATATACTCTGTCAAGTAGCCAAAGATCTATAAGAACTGAACATGTGAACATTAGAAGGGATTAAACTCCCTCGTTTAGTCACTTTATAACACTGGTGATAGTAAACCTGAGATCAGTCTCGAAAAAAAAAAAAAAAAAAGAAAAAACGTCGAGACTAACCTAACAAAGAAGAAAAAAAAAAAAAAAATAGCGACAGAGTATATTACCCAATATTATCAGGAGTAAGTAAGGTGGGAAGTTAAGAGGGAGTGGGGAGTATGGAGAGAAGGAGAACTGAAAGGAAAAAGAAAAGGAAAAGGAAAGCTGGGAAGAGGTGGTGGGGCGGCCGGAGCGCACGGGCACCGATTTAGTTCTCCAAAAAAAAAAAAAAAGGAAGAAAAGAAAAACATAATTAGTTATTATAATTAATTTAGGGTTCCAGTAGATTCATATCGATATCTGGGGGTAAGAAGTGTTCTATCCACGGTTGCCAAATTCTGAAGTGCTGTGGGATTTTATCTAGTATTGTTGCTTCAATTTTACTGTGTATCATTGCCTGGGTGATCCTGTTTTTCATTTCAATTATATTAAGTGTTGGTGTCTTCCAAGCTTTGGCTATCGTTTGCTTGGCTGCTGTAAATAGATGGAGAAGGAGGCGGCGCTGAGAGCTGGTGTAATCTTGAGGTATAAGGTTAAGTAGAGCTGTAGCTGGGTTAGGTTCTAGGGTAACTTGGTGGAGAGTAGAAGCCATCTGGAATGTTGCTGCCCAGAAACGTTGTACTAATGGGCATGTCCACCAGATGTGGATGTGAGTTCCTTTTTCTTTGCAACCCCTGAAACAGGTCTGGGGATACTCAGGCAGGAATTTGGCGATTCTGGATGGGACCAGGTACCATCGCATGAGCACTTTGTAGTTTGCTTCTGAGGCAACAACATTTTGAGATGAATTTTTCGTATTAGTCCATATGGAGGACCAGTCTTCTACTTCTAGGTCAATGTTTAAGTCTTTAGACCATAGTTGTGCATAGGTGGGGAGACTTGTGGGTGGTGTAGTAAGGTGAGTGTAAAGGCGAGAGATGATACCTTGAGCGTGCGGGTCTGTAGCGCACATATTCTCGAACTCAGTGAGGGTATCTAGCCCAGTAGTTGATTTTACATTTGTTTTGACAAAATGAACAATTTGGAGATATCGAAAGCACTCTCTAGGTAAAAGTTGTGCTTGCGTTTGTATATCTGAGAAAGATTTTATGGAGTTACCACTGAGTAAGTCACATATACGAGTCAGACCCCCCTGGGCCCAGGTTTGGAACAGTATTGGTTCAGTGTATGCCGGGTAGAACAGTGGGTGGCCTAAAAAGGATAAGAGTGGGGAGTGCGGAGACATCAACTTAAAGGAGATTCGTAATCTATCCCAAAGTTTGAGTGTGCATTGTGTAATTGGGTTGGTTATAGCGCAACGTGCTGCTGGGGGGAGCCAGAGCACGTTGGATACTGTAATTGGATGCAGATCTATGGCCTCAAGGCTGACCCATATCGGGATTTCAGTTTTAGAATGGTATAATATAGACTGGGCCAATCGGGCTGCATGATAGTAATGTAAGAAGTTGGGTACACCAAGGCCTCCATTAAGCTTATGGCGGAGTAGTACTGGCCTAGCCACTCTGGGTTTAGTGGGGCCCCAAATGCATTTAAAAACTCGGTTTTGTATAGTCCTATGATAGTAAGGGGGGATTGCTATCGGGAGTACCCTATATAGATACAGCAATTTTGGTAGTAGGGACATCTTCACAGCTGTTATGCGTCCAAGCCAGGAAACACACAGGGGCTGCCAGGAATTAAGTAAGGAAGAGAGTTGAGTTAGCATTGGGAGGTAATTGGAATGGAATAAATTCAGAGGGTCACTGGTCAGTTTAATTCCCAGATAGGGTATGGAAGTTGTGGACCAATTAAAGGAGTAGTTCTGACGAAGCAGCTCAAGATCAGTTTGTAGTAGTGACACATTGAGGGCCTTTGATTTCGTTTGATTAACTTCTAACCCGGAGATTAGTGCAAACTTATCTAAGATAAGCATGAGGTTTGGTAGGGTTGTGTGTGGTGACGTGACAAACAATAATGCATCGTCTGCGAAAAGACATAATTTATGCGTGTGGAAGCTATCTCGAGACCTCGGATGTCGGGGTTTGCTCTGATCAGGGCTGCCAGGGGTTCTATTACAAGAGCGAATAATAGGGGAGACAGGGGGCAGCCCTGTCTGGTTCCACGTGAGATGGGGAAAGGATCTGAGCGGAATCCTGAATATTGTACATATGCTTGCGGGTGGTTATATAGGGCATTGATCCAACCAAGAAAGTGTGGGCCGAAGCCCCAGCGTTGGAGGATATAAAGAAGATAAGGCCAGGAGACTGTATCGAAAGCTTTTCTTATATCTAGAGAAAGGAGGTGCATCGGTATTTTGCGTGATCGGGCTAAATGTTGCAGAAGGATTACACGTCTGACATTATCACTAGCTTGCCGCTTAGGTATAAAACCGACTTGGTCTTTGTGTATTAGACTACCGATAATCGGGTTAAGACGTAAAGCTAAGATTTTGGCCAGAATCTTGATATCGACGTTTAACAGAGAAATTGGTCTAAAATTAGACCACACTGTATTATCTGTGTTTGGTTTCGGGATCATAGATATCAGTGCCGTCAATGTGTCACGACCAAAGGAATGCTGTTTGAGTACAGCGTTGAATGAGTTGGCAAGGAGAGGGGCGAGTTCGGCTGCAAATTTTTTATAGTAGAGGCTAGGGAGGCCATCTGGGCCCGGGCGTTTATGGGATTTAAGTGTCTTAATAGCAGCTAAGACTTCCTCAACCGTGATCGTGTTCTCCATAGACTCCCGACCATCATTAGATAGCATAGGGATTGGCAGATTATGAAAAAGTTTTTCCGCTTGACGTAAGGGAAAAGTAGCTTTTGCCTCGTATAGTTTCGACAATTGCTTACGGAACTCTGAGAGTACCTTAATCGGGTTACTAGTAATAATATCTTTGGTTAATCTGAGTCTGATGGGGACACGAGCACGGTCTGGTCTGCGAAGACGTAAGGCTAAAAAGGTATCTGGTTTATTGGCTTTGGTATAGAGTGTGTGATTTGACCTGCGTATAGCCTTATCAGCCGACTCAGCTAGTAGGATGTCAAGTTCTAATTTAATTTTGTCAAGATTGTGTTTATGAGCTTCAGTAGGGGAAGATTGAAATTGCAGGAAACTCTGGTGATAATCTGCCTCGAGTTGTTGTTGTTTGCGAATTCTATCTTTCTTAAGGTGTGATGCAACTGAGATACATGTGCCTCTGATCACTGGTTTGTGCGCCTCCCAAAGGAGCGTGGGGGAGATATCTGGAGTGGTGTTGTGTAGTAAATAGTCTTTGAGGGCAATTTGGATATCTAGACAATATGATTGGTTGGTTAAGAGTGCATCATTCATGCACCATGTTCTGTTTGTGGGTTGTGGTATCAGAGAAAATACTGTGGTTATTACAGCACAGTGATCCGTCCATGTAATTGGTTGAATTTGGGATTGAAGTAGAATTGGTGCAGATGCTATAGAAATGAAGATATGATCGATCCTGGAGAAAGATTTATGGGGGTGGGAGTAAAATGTAAAATTTTTCCTGCTGGGGTTGCATTCCCTCCAGGTGTCCAGAAGGGAAGCCTTTAATATTTGTTTACGAAATTGTACTGAGGGGGTATAATACTCAGTAGTATAGGGTGACTTGTCTGTGTGTGGTTGAAGGACCGAATTAGAGTCGCCACATAGGAACAGGGTTCCCTTACTGTGTGTTTTTACTACCTGTAAAAGGTGTGAGAAGAAAGGGTTAGGGTTGGAGTTAGGGGCATAATAGGAAACAAAAGTTGCCGTTATATCCTGTAGTAATCCAATCAGAATTATATATCGACCCTCCGGGTCTTTTATTTCGGATTGTAGCGTGAATGGGGTGGTGTAGTGAAAAGCGAGCAGAACTCCTCTATGTTTAGTGTCCGCTGAAGCGGTGAATACTTGTGGGTATTTAGAGCTAAAGAAGCCCGGGGTATGGCGTTTGGAAAAATGTGTTTCCTGGAGGGCTACTACACTAGCTCTAAGGGACGTAAACGTTTGGAATGCTTTCACTCGCTTATTGGGTGTGTTCAGCCCTTTAACATTTAAGGTTAGTATATTTAATGGGGCCATTGATGGGTGTAAGGGGAAACCATATCAGGTGAAAAGGAGCCCGTGCGAGCCGGCCGACCAAAAGAGAAGGGGGAAGGAATAGTAAAGTAAAGTGAGACAGGAAGATAAGAGGAAAAAGGAGGGGGAAGGAATGTGAGCGTAGGGCAATACTCTGAGACACAGTCCATACCGAGGGACTGCGGGTCAGTATCGCCCGACTAAGTAGCGCACCAACTCCGCGACCAGTAAACTAGCCTAAGAGCGGGTTCGCTGTAAAAGAGGGGTGCAATGACTGCTCCCCGCCGCAAACGGAGATAATAACAACAAACTATTTTGTATGTTCTGTTTCATTATAGAAATTCCGGTTGGCCGTAAATTCCTGAGTAGGAATATGTTTAAAAAGCGGGATGCTCATATCCGGTGGTGGGGGGGGGGTAGGAGAAGGGGACTGGAGGGGAAGGGAGGGAGGTTGAGGGATGGGGGGGTGAGGGATGGGGGGGTGAGGAGTGGGGAGGAGAAAAAGGGAGGGAAAGGAGGGGTAAGGGGGAGCTAGGGATAAAGAGAGGGGGCATTAAAAGGAGGAGAGGGGAGGGAGGGGGGAAAAGGGGAGGAGGATGAAGGAAGGGAAGAGGGGTGTGGGTGGGGATGGAGGGGAATGAGTAGGAGTATGGGACGGGAGGGAAGGGACAAATAATAGGACTGGATATGATAATTCACATCGAGTTTAGTATATAACTTAGAATCTATAGCCTAGACTGCGCTAACATTACATCGTTCAGAAAAGAGGGTCAGGAAAGACCATATAGTTAGTCAGATAAGGTATACATGTACCCACTTAAAGTAGAATAAAGGTATACCTTTCACAGTCTTACGTAAGAGTTTAGAGAACAATAACATAACGTACTATAAACCAAAAGAAAACAATATTAAAACGACTGAACCTGAGAGGACTCAGAAGGGTTTAGAAGTCCTGGAGGTTGATACTCAGAACGCGAAGAAAACCTGTCAAGCTGTGATCGTCCAGCAGGTCTCGGCTGTTGTCGGGTGTTCATTGGTGGTATCAAAAGACAGTTCCTGCGGACAGCATCGAGGACCTGTGTGCAAAAAAAAAGAAAGCAAAAGGACAAGAAGGTGCTTGCAAGTTATCAACGTAGTGCTTGGGATTTCGGGCTTGGATGGTAGCTTCCAGGCGATCGGGCCGGGGTCCCCTTCCGGATTGAAGTGGGTTCAGGATTGTTTCGCTTAGGGGTCACTGTGTATGGATGAGAGGCTGATCGAGCCGGTGTGCGAGGAAGAGATGTTTCTGACTGATGTGTTGGTGGTGTCAGGTGAAGTGATTCCAGGAGCCTTTGAAGTGATTCGGGTGTGGTACAGGTGTGTTGTTGTCCCAGGTGAGAGAATTGCAGGGCAAACGGGAACCGCCACGTGTATTTGAGTTGGTGCTGTTGCAGGATTTGCAGCTGGGGTTTCATAGCACGGCGTTTTGCAATGGTGAGAGGTGCTAAATCAGAGAATAACTGGTACGTATGGTCTTGGAACTGTAAGGAGTTCTTGTTGCGGGCTGCTGTTAATAGTTGCTCCTTTGTACGGAAGAAATGCAGCTTAACAATAATGTCACGTGGTGGGCCATCGGCCTGGCGTCGTGTAAGTGCCCTATGGATTCTATCAAACTCAAGGCGTTCGATAGGTATGGAGGGTGATAGTTCCTGGAACAAAGCGGTGGTAAAAGATTGGATGTCATCGATCGACTCTGGTATGCCACGGAGGCGCAGATTGGATCTGCGAGATCTATTTTCCGCGTCTTCCAAACGAGAGAGTAACATAGCATTCTCCTCGCGAAGAGCGGTTTGTTCTTGGGCTTGCTCTTGAACAGTTAATTCCATATCGTCAACCCTGGTTTCTAAGTCTGCTGTGCGCTGACCTAGCTCACGAATTTCATGGGTCAGACTGCTAGTGATCTGGTCAGATGTTGTTTTTAAGGCTTTATGGAGCATTGATTCCATCAGTCTAATAAATGCTGTTTGTGACATACCAGGTTGTGAAATAAAAGAAGAATCACCTGGATTAGGCTGTACATCGCTGTCCTCCTCACTGTCTGGCACGTCTGAGCGGGCTGGAGAGGATGCAGTCTGCTCTGCTAGGGCTCGGGCCTTCGCCGCCATCTTGGAGGAGGCGCGGGCTAGTGCCTCTTTGATGGGTTTAGGCTTTGGTTTACCTCTGTGCCCCGTTAAAACCATACCGGAGGGTGCTCTGGCCCGCGGGGAAGCGATCCCTTAAGGAGGAGGCTGAATTGGCGTCTCAGTCGCTCGTATCGGTTCCGGATGTGCGGCGGGGAGTACGGAGCTCTACAGTGAAGCGTCCGACATGTCGAGCTTCGCGCATGCGCCCCAAGACAGAAAGATTTTAACACAACAATACAAATGTAAGGCAGCTCAATCCAAAATCCCTTTTCTCATAGACTCTAATGGTCATAGGCTTACTAACCCCAAAGATATAGCCGATTGTTTTAGCTCCTTCTACTCTAAATTGTACAACTTAAATCGCTCCCCCACTGAGACACAACCTACTGGCACAAATATTCTAAACTTTCTTTCCAAATTGAGTCTCCCCTCCCTAACCCCAAGACAAGCAACAGAATTAGCCCAACCCTTCTCGATCCAGGAAGTCTGGAGCGCTATTAAGGTGCTACCATCACACAAAGCCCCAGGACCAGATGGCTTTGGAAATTATTATTATAAAACATACTGCGAGCAATTAATCCCACACCTTTGCAACTCATTAAATAGATTCCTTGCTACTGGAGAAATTCCAGCCGAATCACTAGAAGCCACCATCTCCACCATCCACAAACCGGGAAAGTCCCCCCATGACCCGGCTAATTATCGCCCCATCTCATTTCTTAACACTGATCTCAAGATATATGCCAAATTATTAGCCACAGGTTTATCAGAACACATGCCTTACCTTGCACACCCAGATCAGGTAGGATTCATCCCCCAACATCAGGCCTCTGATGGCACCCGTCGCTTTGTGGATCTCATCCACTGGGCTGAACATCACCAAACGCCCTCTCTGCTGATCTCTCTTGACGCAGAGGAGGCGTTTGATAGAGTCCACTGGGGCTATCTGGAAAGGGTTGCTGAGAAAATTTGGCATAGAGGGCAAACTTTTGCAAGCCATCCTAGGTCTCTATTCCTCACCCAGCGCTAAGGTATGGACTTCAGGCATTCTCTCTAATTCCTTCGCAATCACCAATGGTACTCAACAGGGATGTCCACTCTCGCCCCTGATCTTCGCCTTAGTGATTGAGCCCCTAGCCCAAGTCATCTGCACAAACCCCCTCATTTCAGGCATTCTGGTTGGAGACACCCATCACAAAATAGGGCTTTATGCAGATGACGTTATTATCGCACTTACTGATCCTCTAAATTCGCTCCCCATTTTATCTCAAGTACATGATGATTTTAGTAAGATCTCAATATATAAACTAAACCACTCCAAGTCATCCATGATTGGCATTTCAATAATACCCTCAATCAAAATGGAGATTTCCAAGGCTTCCCCTTTCTCATGGGCCCCGGCTCCTAGATGACATATCTGGGCATCCAACTTGTATCCCCTTCCTCCATGCTCCTTCGCACTAACTTATCTTCCCTTCATCAGAAACTACTAACCATAACTACGGCTATGTTATCCATCACAGCATCATGAGCTGGACGGATAGCCCTGACCAAAATGTTTCTTCTCCCACATGTTCTTTACTATTTTAGGACACTACCATTACCGATATTACCAACAGAACTATCCAAAATTCAACAAATTCTGCACTCCTTTATTTGGGCAGCTCGGAAACCATGACTGAAAGCTTCAATACTATCCTCTCCTACTACCTGTGCTGGGATGGGTGCACCCAATATCAAATGGTACTATAAAGCAGTCATCTTAGATCAAGTAAAGCAGTGGTGGTCCCCGCACCCTACTACACTGTGGCATCAAATTGAATCTACTGCTCTACCAAGTACCCCACAACTAGTATTATCAGCAACCTGGATGAACTTCCATGCTCCGCGCTCATACCTTCCTACAGTCAATGCCTTTATCGCAACATGGAAAGCTGTAAGTCACACCTATCAAGGAATACACACAGACACCTTGAAACTACTTCCAATTCTTGCATTGCAGCTCTTATCTCCGAACTTAACTATTCAACATTGGTATGAAGCCAGAATTAAGACAATTGGAGACCTATACCTCCACTTGAACCTCAAAAGTTACCAACAACTCACCAGGGAATTCGGTCTATCGAGCAAAGATGTTTACATCTATCTCAGGATCTGACATATACTCTCAAAACTACCTACTTCTACAGAAACGACCTCCAGGGACCTGCTCTCCTACTATGTTCACCCCACCAACAAAGTCAAGGGCATCTCCTACATCTACGCTCTCCTCTTACGAACAGTAACCACACGCAAACCAGCGAGTGTGATATACTGGGAATCAAAATTAAAGTCCTCCTTTCCTATAGAAGAATGATACCCAACCCTTCGCCTCCCATCTATCTTTTCCAAAAATGTATCCCACTGGGAAACCCTCATGAAGATTTACCATAAATGGTACTACACACCTGCTAGACTGGCATCCATATTTCCTTCTCAATCTTCAAATTTCTGGAGGAATTGTGATGAAACTGGGGACATGTTTCATATATGGTGGGATTGCCCTATCATAATACCATTTTGAAAACAAGTATCTGCATTAATCATTAACACAACTAACATCTCTCGACAATTGACTCCACAGATGGCTCTCTTTGGTTTAGATTCCCAATCTTGGCCTACAGCCAAAATCCCAATTATTCAACCTATTTTAATAGCAGCGCGTGCAGTCTTAGCCCGCGCCTGGAAAAACCCACTCCCACCAACTATCACTTCTCTCATTAACACGCTTAATGAGCACTGTCATATGGAATATCTTTTTTCCAAAGCTAATCTGACAGGGGACAAATTCCATAGACACTGGTCCCCATGGTTAGCACACACTAGAAGTATAAAACTCACCTGACTAGTACACCGCTATCCGTTAAACTACTTCACTCATAAGAACTGGCCCCCAGTACGATCTAGACCGGACAGAGCCAGAAGTGAACACCTCTTTTGTGTCTCTCTATATAGCTGTACAATCCAAGGCTTACTAATGATTCATGAGTATACACGAAAATGTTTAATCAGCTTTCCTACTCCTGTTTCATTCATACTAACACCTCTCTCTAATCTATCTCTTTAATATGATCTCAACGCTTGCCCCATTAGGAGTAAGCGGACGAGACCTTCGATACTCCCTGAGTTCACCCAATTAGATACCTCAATTGTTTACTAAATAATTTTGCTTTATCAATTATGGGTGTGTGTAGGTATGGGGCTGATGACGCTGTCCTTCCCTATGACACAGTCTGTTCCCAAGGGGGTGTATGGGGAAGTCAGAATAGTGTTGAAAGCCCTGTACTCAACAAGCGGCTCTTATGCATATGTGTCTTAGTACACTTGTTTCTTCTCTCCTGTAGTCTGTATTCTCAGTTCGACTGTATATACAAGTTTGATTGTACTCATAATTTTGATTGTACTTGATCTATGCCATCTTATAGCTGACAATGTTTATGACTTGTTTATTCTACTGATAAACCATAATAAAAACTTTTTAAAATGGAAAAAAAAAAATCCATACTAGACCTGAAGTGCCTGTTATGGACTGTGGGCGAGCAGCCAATGTTCTGCCCAAACTGATGCTCGGGCCAAACCGTTTGCCCAACTCTATTGGTCACTGCTATCATGTGGTTCGGTGGCAACGTCACTGGGCTAGGACCCTGCTCTGTGATCTACCCAATGGATACAGTGATCACAGAACATGCTTGTGAGTGTGCTAAGGATGCACATGGGCATTGAAAATGGATGTATGACATACATTGGAGGTAGTAAAAGGGTTACACCCTCAATGGGAAATGGGATATATAGTAGCATACTACAGGGCTTACCATGTTTCCTCCTTGCTTTCTGTCTACAGCCTGTTAATTGTTTGCATTCTGCCTAAAGCCAGTCACAGAGACAATTAGAATCTCTGCCGGTTCAGCAGGGACTGGTCGAGATTTGAACCATGTATGGGCAGGCTGATTATACCCACGTTGATCAATTGATCAACTTGAGTACAATTAGTATGTTGAATTTTTCATGGAATTACTGCCAGTGGTTATATCTGCTAACAATAATCACTGTGTGTTCTCCTGGCAGGGATAGCTCCCTACGCCTTCCACCGGAAGAACACAATTGCTCCATGAGAGGCATTCCCCCATCAACCTGTGGCTGCAGGAAATAAAATTGCACCATCTACGGCCAGCTTTAGACATTTCTGGCTTATCAATTTCTATCTTGAGGCTGGCTCCACTGCTTTGCAGTCCAATAGACCCACTCTTAAGTGTGTGCTTCAGCCTGTGGCAGGGCACACATACACCTTTTTTTCATGGCACTAGGGATGAGGGCAGTTATGTGACCATAATTTGACAATTAGATTCTTATATTCCTTTGAGCTCCAACAGAGACACCTCCTAACCAAAGTTTCTGACTCTGTTCCTGCTCACCCTGGGTTTTGGGTGTCCAGCCCCATCTCTACTGTTACTGTTCTATTTGTTTTAAAGCCCATCTGCAAGCTCTGAATACTTCTTGCTCTTATCAAGCCCCACTGCACTCTTAAAAAAAGTCTTTATACATATAGTATCTTACAAGTGTAAGTAGACCCCTCATATTTTTGTAAATATTTTATTAAATCTTTTCATGTGACAACACTGAAGAAATTACACTTTACATTTTCACTTAGGGTTGTACTTCCTTGTGTTGCCAGCGGTTTTTACTTTAATAGCTGTGTGTTGAGTTATTTTGAGGGGACAGCCAATTTACACGGTTATACAAGCTGTACACTCACTACTTTACATTGTAGCAAAGTGTAATTTCTTCAGTGTTGTCACATGAAAACATATAATAAAATATTTACAAAAATGTGACAGGTGTACTTATTTTGTGAGATACTGTATATTTCTTCCATGTTTCTTTGGTCTGCTTGTATGACATCACGGAACCTTCTCACCTTCTTCTTGTAAAAAAAAGGGGGTGGGACTTTAAATGAAGCACATTATTGAATGCACCTCCATCCCTGTTTCCAGTAATAAATGGAGAGATTGGTGGGACTTTGAATGAGGCAGTGACAGACAATTAAGTAAAAATTATTTTACATATTTATTGACATAAACAATATCATAGCACATTGCAGATAGTACAGAGACAGATAAAATTAATTTCATAATTCTGTTGCAGTTCATATAGATACAGAAATGACATAGTAGCACATTATCCAATAAGTAAGATATTTCTTCCCCATGTCATAGGGTTAAAATAGCAGGAGTTGCATAATGTGGTACTGGATGGTAATGATGGTGGTATTCCAACAATATATCTGTAAAATTAATAAATATGTAACCATCATACAGATGGTGCTAATAAAAAAAATAATAAATGTAAAAAAAATGGTACCCAGGAAGGTTGGAAACAGAATCCACAAAGTTTGCAAGAAAAAGGTAAGTGAGTATTCTATAACCACATATAAGGAGAGAGTAGAGATAGTGTAGAATGTGCTGCATGAGACCAACACCCAGGAAGACTGGAAAA
Source organism: Lithobates septentrionalis (assembly GCA_037952835.1). Classification (NCBI taxonomy): domain Eukaryota; kingdom Metazoa; phylum Chordata; class Amphibia; order Anura; family Ranidae; genus Lithobates; species Lithobates septentrionalis. The sequence continues at coordinate 455,150 of JBBDGP010002014.1, forward strand.
GAAACCACAAGATTTGTAAGGAAAAAAAAAGTAGGCAAGTATGCCATAGCTGCGTGTAAAGAGGGAGCAGAGATGGTGCACAAGGTGTTGCATAAGACTGTCATGCCATTACCCAAAAAAAAGATTAGTAAGACACAATAATAAAATTCCCAGAATGATTACCTGGTGTAACTGCAGAGCCAGGCTTCACAAGTAAAGTGCAACATACCCAAGTGTTCAGCTAAGAAGACGTTGTGAATGAGGGTGGCTTTTGTATCCGACTACCTGTGGGTCACTCCCAGCATCACACAAGGTGTAGTGAATAAGGGGAAGCGTGTCCATCCGGGCGGCAGCTGCCACTCACAAATGGTGCCACAACACTCCAGTCATAGAGCAGCCAGGGAGTGGAGAAAGCATGTGTCGGAGCCCTGACACCCAGATGGACGTCATGCGTATGACACGGGGAGTGGCGCTGATGCACGGCAGGTAGCTCCCGCCCAATCCCCCACGCCGACCAGGGCTGAGGGGGGCACCCAATGTGCATCGCAGCTACCAGTCTTCAGACAGCCAGCCAGCCCAGGTCACACAAACTCCATATAACTGAGCATAATGTCAACTACATAGGTGTGCAACACAATGCTGAATACTGAATAGCTCTAATAGTGTATATCTTACATGTAAACCACATCAAGGCAAGGTATACTAGGCATAGTAAATGTGTATAAGTGGTAGCACATAACTACATACCGGCCATTCACATGCCTCCATCCCTATTTGAACATGTAAAAAAGGAGGGGGGAAGGGAAAATAGGACTTTAAATGAAATGTATTATTGACTGCACCTCCATCCCTGTTTCTAGTAATAAATGGAGAGATTGGTGGAACTTTGAATGAGGCACTGACGGACAAATGAGTAAACATTATTTTACATATTTATTGACATAAACAATATCATAGCACATTACAGATAGTACTGAGCCAGATACAATCAATTTCATATATATATCTGCATACACACCATAATTCTGTTGCAGTTCATATAGATACAGTAATGACAAAGTAGCACATTACATATCCAATAAGTAAGATATTTCTTCCCCATGTCATAGGGTCAATTAAAATAGCAGGAGTTGCATAACGTACTCAAAATTACAAATTGGCATGTAATATGGACATGGCTTCCTCAGGAGCGGATGCATGACATGTCTGTAGAATATATAGACAATAGTATAATCTAATATTGGACCTAGATATCAAAGAAAGAGGAGGGAATGAGAAGGGAACGAAAGTTAAGTATCCATCCCTGCATACTTGCAAGGCTAGAGTTAAAGCAATATGTGTTACTGCAAGCCGAGGGCCGTTAAATTGTCTGTCCAGGGAGCTGTGGTAGTGTAGACCCTAGAGAGGGTCGGACACACAAAGATTGTCCCCAAACAAGTGAGAATCTCTATGCGGTACTGGATGGTGATGCATGGTGGTATTCCAACAATATATCTGTCAAATTATTAAATGCGTGACCTTCATATATAGATGGTGCTAATAATAATAAACGTGAAAAACAGTACCCAGGGAGACTGGAAACAGAATCAACAAAGTTTTCAAGAAAAAGTTAAGTGAGTATTTCATAACCACAATTAAGGAGAGAGTAGAGATAGTGTACAAGGTGTTGCATGAGACCAATACTCAGGAATAGGGATGAGCTTCGTGTTCGAGTCAAACCCATGTTCGACTCGAACATCGTCTGTTTGCCCGTTTGCCGAATTGCGAATGATATGGACCGTTCGCGCCAAATTTGTGTGGCGCGTCATGGCCCATAATTCACTGCGGCATCGCAGTGCATTGCTGGCTGATGATTGGCCATGCATTCACTATGACCCGCATGCTTGGCCAATCACAGTGCCGTCTGAACAGAGAGCCGTAATTTGCCAAAACCAAGGAGGCTTTGGCCAATTATGGCTCAGGGGATTTAGTACACGCCCCACACTATATAAGGCCGCCTGCACGGCGGGCCTGTGTAGTGTGTGTTCCGGCGTTGAGAGAGATAGACAGAGAGACAGTGTCATTTGATTTAAGTTGGATAGATTAGGCAGGACAGTCAGTGAGTTAGCTGCACTTACAGTGTATTGTGAATATATATGCATCCCAGGTGTTGTGTGTATATATATATATATATATATATATACATATATACACTGTATTCAGTTTAGCTAGATCCGTTCCTGTTATCTTGCTACTGTGTTCTTTTGATCCTATTAGTACCACAGTCAGGCAGCTAGACTATTTACAGTTAGCGTAGTGCGTCCTCCTCACATTGTTCAGTTAAAGCTACAAGTTAGTTTAGTGTGACCTCTGCACAGTGTTCAGCTAAAACTACAAGTTAGTGTAGTGCACAGTGTTCAGCTAAAGCTACAAGTTAGGGTAGTGCGTCCTCCTCACATTGTCCAGCTAAAGCTACAAGTTAGTGTAGTGCGTCCTCCTCACAGTGTTCAGCTAAAACTACAAGTTAGTGTAGTGCGACCTGTGCACAGTGTTCAGCTAAAGCTACAAGTTAGTGTAGTGCGTCCTCCTCACAGTGTTCAGCTAAAGCTACCTGTAGAAGGTTGGTGGTGTTTTCTTGATCCTATCACTACCGCAGGCTGCTAAAAAAGCTACAAGTTAGTGTAGTGCGTCCTCCTCACAGTGCTCAGCTAAAACTACAAGTGAGTGTAGTGCGACCTCTGCACAGTGTTCAGCTAAAGCTACCTGTAGAAGGTTGGTGGTGTTTTCCTAACCCTATCACTACCGCAGGCAGCTAAATAAGCTACAAGTTAGTTTTTTGCGAGCTCTGCACAGTGTTCACCTAAAGCTACCTGTAGAAGGTTGGTGGTGTTTTCCTGATCCTATCACTACCGCAGGCAGCTAAATAAGCTACAAGTTAGTGTAGTGCGTCCTCCTCACAGTGTTCAGCTAAAACTACAAGTTAGTGTAGTGCGACCTCTGCACAGTGTTCAGCTAAAGCTACCTGTAGAAGGTTGGTGGTGTTTTCCTGATCCTATCACTACCGCAGGCAGCTAAATAAGCTACAAGTTAGTTTTTTGCGAGCTCTGCACAGTGTTCACCTAAAGCTACCTGTAGAAGGTTGGTGGTGTTTTCCTGATCCTATCACTATCGCAGGCAGCTAAATAAGCTACAAGTTAGTGTAGTGCGTCCTCCTCACAGTGTTCAGCTAAAACTACAAGTTAGTGTAGTGCGACCTCTGCACAGTGTTCAGCTAAAGCTACCTGTAGAAGGTTGGTGGTGTTTTCCTGATCCTATCACTACCGCAGGCAGCTAAATAAGCTACAAGTTAGTGTAGTGCGTCCTCCTCACAGTGTTCAGCTAAAACTACAAATTAGTGTAGTGCGACCTCTGCACAGTGTTCAGCTAAAGCTACCTGTAGAAGGTTGGTGGTGTTTTCCTGATCCTATCACTACCGCAGTCAGCTAAATAAGCTACAAGTTAGTGTAGTGCGTCCTCCTCACAGTGTTCAGCTCATAGGTGTGCGCAGCCTATTGCATTAGGATGTGCACCCCAAAGCTCAAACACACATGAGCGCCACCTGCTGTCACAGGAAGGGGGCTCTGGTGGTGGGAGCCAGTTGATTGGGAGCATATAACGATACACCCTAATTATGGGTGTAACATGTTCCTAAAGTTAGACCTAGATTTTAATATAATGGGGGCATTTACAATGGCCACTGGCACCCCCACCTGGTGCTGCTCCTGGATAATGCTAATGCACATGGGGTGATTAGGGTGTGCCTAGGCACACCCGGCACACCCTGTGCGCACGCCTATGGTTCAGCTAAAACTACAAGTTAGTGTAGTGCGACCTCTGCACAGTGTTCAGCTAAAGCTACCTGTAGAAGGTTGGTGGTGTTTTCTTGATCCTATCACTACCGCAGGCAGATAAATAAGCTACAAGTTAGTGTAGTGTGTCCTCCCCACAGTGTTCAGCTAAAACTACAAGTTAGTGTAGTGCGACCTCTGCACAGTGTTCAGCTAAAGCTACCTGTAGAAGGTTGGTGGTGTTTTCCTGATCCTATCACTACCGCAGGCAGCTAAATAAGCTACAAGTTAGTGTAGTGTGTCCTCCCCACAGTGTTCAGCTAAAACTACAAGTTAGTGTAGTGCGACCTCTGCACAGTGTTCAGCTAAAGCTACCTTTAGAAGGTTGGTGGTGTTTTCTTGATCCTATCACTACCGCAGGCAGCTAAATAAGCTACAAGTTAGTGTAGTGCGTCCTCCTTACAGTGTTCAGCTAAAACTACAAGTGAGTGTAGTGCGACCTCTGCACAGTGTTCAGATAAAGCTACCTGTAGAAGGATGGTGGTGTTCTCAAACTACAGGCAGGCAGTTGATTTTGCTAGCTGCAGTATCAGTACATATATATATATATATATATATATATATATATATATATATCCCAGCTTAGTGCAGCTACAGGCCATTAGTATGTCTGGAAGGCCAACAAGGAGAGGCAGACAGTCACAAGCCAATGAAAGAGAGCAAGTAGGCTCTGTGTCTAGAGGCAACAGTGCTGGTCGTGGAGACGGTGCATCCTCATCAGCACGTGGCCATGGGACACGCTTGGCCTTTTTTTCGGCAGTTGGCCGTGTTGAGCCGCAACATGCGGAAGACTTGGTCGAGTGGATGACCAAGCCGTCCTCAACCTCCTCATCCTCTCTCACCCATGCTCAGGGTACTTTGTCTGGCAAAGCAGCTGCCAACACGGCCTCTTCCCTCAGCTCAATGGCATCAGTGACTCCTTCCCTAGCCCCACCATGTCCTCCTGAGGAGTCCCTCGAACTGTTTGACTACAGTGTTGGGTACATGCTCCAGGAGGATGCCCAGCGTTTAGAAGGCTCTGATGATGATACTGAGCTAGATGAAGGCAACGTGAGCATGGACAGAGGGGGTGCTCAAGAAGGAAAGCAATCTGGCAGTCATGCTCCCCCTGTTGCAGCATACTGCCAGGTTTGCTCCAGTGATGAGGAGGGAGGGGATGATGAGGTCACTGACTCAACATGGGTGCCTGATAGGAGAGAGGAGGAGGAGGAGGCACATCACCAATGAGGCAGGATGCCCTCCAGGGGCCAGCCTAAGGGCAGCACACTGACTGCATCACACCCCAAAGCTCCGCATGTGCAGGGCGCTGCTGTCTCTGCACGTTATTCCAAAAGTTCTTTGGTGTGGGCCTTTTTTGAGATGAGTTCATCAGATCGCACCGCTGCTATTTGCAACATATGTCTCAAGCGTATCTCGCGTGGCCAAAACATCTCCCGCTGGGGAACCACATGCTTAACCAGACATATGTTGACCTGCCATGCAGTTAGTTGGCAAGCATATCTAAAAGACCCACACCAAAGAACAAAGAGGACCTCTCCTTGCTCCTCATCAGCTGAGATCTCCAACCCCACTATACCTTCAGTCCTCTCTGAGACCTGCACTGAGAGGAATGAAGGTGTAGAATTAGGTGTGTCACAGCCAAGTACTTGTGGGCAATGTGCTTTTGGTGCACCGACGTCAGATTGTACCAGGCAAATTTCCCTGCCCCAGCTGCTGCACCGCCGAAAAAAGTTCACTCCCAGCCATCCACATGCCTAGCGGTTGAATGCTAGCTTGGCAAAATTGCTAGCACTTCAACTGCTGCCTTTTCAGTTGGTAGACTCTGCCCCCTTCCGTGAGTTTGTGGAATGTGCGGTTCTTCAGTGGCAGGTACCCAAACGCCACTTTTTCTCACGGAAGGCGATTCCGGCTCTCTACGGGCATGTGGAAGGCAATGTCGATGCCTCGCTGGACAGGGCGGTCAGCGGTAAGGTGCATATTACCGCTGACTCATGGTCCAGCAGGCATGGACAGGGACGTTACCTAAGTTTCACCGCACATTGGGTGACTCTGCTGGCAGCTGGGAAGGATGCAGGACAAGGTGCAGTAGTGTTGGGGGTTGTTCCGCCACCACGCCTCCAAAATGTCACTACTAATGATTGTGACGCACCTCTCTCCTCCACCCCCTCCTCTTCTTCTACCTCCATGGCCTCTTCCTGTGCTTTGTCCTCGGAACCAGCGGTGCTCCGTAGGCGTTCAAGGGGCTACACAAGTACGCAGGCCAAAAGATGCCATGCGGTGCTTGAGCTGGTGTGCTTGGGGGACAGGAGCCACACTGGGGCAGAGGTTCTGTCAGCTCTGCAGGGGCAGGTTCAGAGGTGGTTGACGCCACACCAACTTAAGGCAGGAATGGTGGTTTGCGACAATGGCACCAACCTCCTCTCCGCCCTCCGACAGGAACAACTGACCCATGTGCCCTGTTTGGCTCACGTCCTTAACTTGGTGGTGCAGCGGTTCTTGGGCAGGTACCCGGGCTTACAGAATGTCCTGAGGCAGGCCAGGAAAGTCTGTGTGCATTTCTGCTGGTTATATAATGCCAGTGCTCGGCTGGCAGACCTCCAAAAGGAATTTAACCTGCCCAAGAACCGCCTAATCTGTGACATGCCCACCAGGTGGAACTCAACGTTGGCCATGCTGCAGCGGCTGCACACGCAACAGAGGGCCATCAATGAGTACCTGTGCGACTATGGCACCAGGACAGGCTCAGGGGAGCTTGTTTTTTTTTCCCCACGCCAGTGGGCCATGATCAGGGATGCATGCACTGTCCTGTCACCATTTGAGGAGGCCACGAGGATGGTGAGCAGTGACGGTGCATACATCAGTGACACTGTCCCCTTGTCCACCTGTTGGAGCACACGCTGCGTGGAATAATGGACAGGGCACTTGAGGCAGAACAGAGGCAGGAAGAGGAGGACTTCCTTAGCTCTCAAGGCCCCCTTTATCCAGACAGTGTTCCTGCGTGCCTGCCTATCACACAGGAAGAGGAAGAGGATTGTGTCAGTATGGAGGTGGAGCCTGGCACTCAGAATCAGCAGCAGTCTTTAAGGGATCAGTCCCAAGAAACACATGGACTTGTACCTGGCTGAGAGGAGGTGGCTGCGGACTATGTCGTCCTTAGTGACCCAGAGGACTCCGGACCGAATGCCTCAGCAAACCTACGCTGCATGGCCTCCCTGATCCTGCAAAGTCTGCGTAAGGATCCTCGTATTCGTGGTATCAAGGAGAAGGACCAATACTTGCTGGCAACCCTCCTTGATCCACGTTACAAGGGTAAGGTTGCGGACCTTATCTTGCCGTCGCAGAGGGAGCAGAGGATGAAACCTCTTCGGGAGGCCTTGCAGAAAGGTCTGTGCAACATGTTCCCAGAGACTGGGAGGTTACAAACTCCTGTTTCTGGACAACGTGTTGCTGAGGCTTCGGTCAGTCAAAGAAGGAGCGGTGGAGAAGGTGGCCGTCTGACCGATGCGTTCAGACAATTTTTTAGTCCGCAGCCCCAAGGTATGATCGGTTCCAGCAACCATCGCCAGCGTCTGTTTTACATGGTGCAGGAATACCTAGGGGCAAGATCTGACTTGGACACCTTTCCCACCGAAAATCCTTTGGGTTACTGGGTCTTGAGGATGGATTACTGGCCAGAGCTTTCACAGTATGCAATTGAGCTACTGGCCTGTCCTGCATCCAGCGTTCTTTCGGAACGCACATTCAGTGCTGCTGGAAGCTTTCTAACGATCACAGGGTGCGTCTGTCCACCGACTCGGTCGATCGACTGACCTTCATAAAAATTAATCAGTCTTGGATCACCACCAGCTACCAAGCACCTGATGCTGATGTAACCGAATCATTTTTTTTGAAATGTCAGATCCCTTCAAAGACTGCCTATGCTGATGCTGAGTGACTATCCTGAGTAATTATCCTCTTCCTCCTCAATGATCATGCTGATAGCTTGTAAGAACATTTTTGGTTCTGGGCGCCACCACCAGTGCCTAAGGCCCAATTTTTCAGTCCCTGTTTAACAGGGGCGTGTAATTACAATTTTTGATGCAATACTTTGCAGCAGGGCTCGTTCCTGCGTTCCAACTAGAGTATCTGTGAGGGGTTGTAGTGTTGTGGCACCAGCACCAGTGCCTAAGGCCCAAATTTTCAGCCCCTGTTTAACAGGGGCGTGTAATTACAATTTTTGATGCAATACTTTGCAGCAGGGCTCGTTCCTGCATTCCAACTAGAGTATCTGTGAGGGGTTGCAGTGTTGTGGCACCAGTGCCTAAGGCCCAATTTTTCAGCCCCTGTTCAACAGGGGCATGTAATTACAATTCTTGATCTAATATTTCACAGCAGGGCCCGTTTCTGCGCCCACCAAGATTAACTGTGAGGACTTACAGTGTTGTGCCACCAGCACCACCACCACCAAAGGCCAAATTTTTAAGCCCCTGTTCAACAGGGGTATGTAATTAGAATTCTTGATCTAATATTTTACAGCACGGCCCGTTTCAGCCCCACCAAGAGTAACTGTGAGGACTTACAGTGTTGTGGCACCAGCACCACCATCACCAAAGGCCCAATTTTTCTGGCCCTGTTCAACAGGGGCATGTAATTACAATTCTTGATCTAATATTTCACAGCAGGGCCCTGTGAGGGCTTACAGTGTTGAGGCCACAACAACACCTAAGGCCCAAATTTCTGCTGAGTATATAGGGCAGGCCCCTACTTTCAAACATCCAGCTTACAAACGACTCCTACTTGCAGACGGAAGGAGACAACAGGAAGTGAAATGAAATCTACCCCATTGGAAGGGAAGTTGTCTCCTGTAAAAGTTAATATGGGAAAAGCTTTTCTCCTTTCCACTAATGCTTTATCACCAATCCTTGTTTCACTAAAAACCCCAAATTTTCAAAAAACATTTGTCATTGGGACAAAAAGTGAGGTGAAATCTTCTGAAGAGGAGCACAGACAGCAAAACAAATGTCACAGGGGTGATAACACTTCCCTATGTTTTCCAAAAAGCTTAAAAACAGATTTTTTGGCTAGAGCTACACTTTAAAAATGTACCAGTTCAAAATTACAAAGAGATTCTACTTAACAACAAACCTACAGTCCCTGTCTTGTTTGTACCGCCTGTACACTGCTGTTCAGAATATATAGGGCCTGGGGCCCCATGCCTTTCCTTTTTTTAATTTGGGTGCTGGGTTCCCCTTAATATCCATACAGGACCCAAAGGGCCTGGTAATGGACTGAGGGGTACCCATGCCGTTTGTCTCACTGATTTTCATCCATATAGCCGGGACCCGACATTACATTAAAGCCGCAAGCAGTTTTTAAATGACTTTTTTTTTCCTTTAAAAATGTCATTTTGTGCAGGGACTGTTCTAAGCACGGGAAACACGCGCCACTTTACAGGCATACTATAGACACCCCCAGGTACGATATTTAAAGGAATATTTCACTTTTTTTTTACTTTAAGCATCATTAAAATCACTGTTCCCGAAAAACGGCCGTTTTTAAAAGTTTTTTTTGCATTGATACATGTCCCCTGGGGCAGGACCCGGGTCCCCAAACCCTTTTTAGGACAACACCATGCAAATTAGCCTTTAAAATGAGCACTTTTGATTTAGAACGTTCGAGTCCCATAGTCGTCAATGGGGTTCTAACGTTCGTGCAAATTTTCGGTTCGTTCGCAGGTTCTGGTGCGAACCGAACCGGGGGGTGTTCGGCCCATCCCTACTCAGGAAGACTGGGAAAGAAACCACAAGATTTGTAAGGAAAAATTAGGCAAGTATGCCATAGTCTAAGAACCAGAAATTCAAATTGCTGATATGGCAAAGCCTTGATGCTGTGACCATGCATGAAGTATTCTGAATTATGCCTGGGATCATTCAAACCAGAAGATAAGTGGTAATGGATCAATAGTAGAGGATTGGAGAGTGGTAAGTATTGCAGGAAATTCACGTACAAAGATCTCACAACTGGAGTTCCCAAAAGATGTAAGACACCAAAAAGTTATAGTTCTTGTGATTAGACCTATGCCCCGTACACACGATCGGACTTTCCGCCAACAAAACCGTGGATTTTTGTTCGAAGGATGTTGGCTCAAACTTGTCTTGCATACACACGGTCCCACAAATATTGGCCAACAATTATGAACGTGGGACCGTGGTGACGTACAAGACGTACGACGAGCCGAGAAAAAGGAAGTTGAATAGTCAGTACGGCTCCGTTTGCTTGATTCCGAGCATGGGTGAACTTTTGTGCATCAGACTTGTGTACACACGATTGGAAATTCCGACAACAAAGTTTTGTTGGAGGAAAATTTGAGAACCTGCTATCAAACATTTGTTGGCGGAAAGTCAGACAGCAAATGTTTGATGGAGCATACACACGGTTGGACTTTCAGCCAACAAGCTCACATCCAACATTTGTTGTTGGAAAATCCAATCGTGTGTACGGAGCATAACACTTTAAAAAATCTGTGGGCAATATAGAATATATCCATACTAGGGTTCTTTGTAGTTTTTTTGTAGGTAGAATTAAAACATTGTTTCTGCTTTAACCTTATTTTGGAGTGCTGCCCAACCTAAGTGATGTTCAATACCAGCAGCAGTGACAAGGGGTCCAGGATCTACCAGCCCCACTTGTTGCAGTTAAAATGACCAGGTTCTGCATGTGATCATTTAATCATTTATGCAAAATGAATAAGTAGTCAGAGAAGTAAATAGCAGCTTGCATCCACTAGAGTGGGATGAATGATTACATATTCTGCAGGTGAACATTGCAATCTTTATCTGTTATCTTCATGCTTCAGAGGTTTTAAAGGATGAATTACAGGTCAAATTCCCTGTCTGCTATGCTTTAAATTTTATTAAGTGCTGTAAACTGATCCAATGACTTTAGGCCCTCTTTTTCTGTCTTGCGAATACATTAATCTTTTTTTGGTTGCAAATTAATTTGGAAACAAGCCAGTGTCGTTTATAAGGTGAGATTGTGGTATTATTTAAAGGTTGGGTGATTGCAAGATGATGTCATGGATGCCCACGGTGACCGTGAAATCATTGCTACACCAATTCTCGGAAAATCAGTGTAGAGAATGCAAACTCAAAGCTACCAAATTATAAATCCTCATTTTTAGTCAGTATGTAACAAACATGGCCTACACAATTTAAATATAGTTCTTTTCAATTTCCCTGGAACCATTTTTTTCATTTTCACACATTTTGTGGACAAAAAATCCCCCCCGGAACATTTTATGGCACTTTACATTTTTTATGTTTGTGTTTATTTTTGTGCAACTTTTTTTAAATCAAAATTTTCCTCAATAAAAGGCACTAAAATAAATGTTACTGAACACAAACAAAATGTTATCCTCATTTTTTGTACAAAATAAAAGAGGTAGTGTTTAGTAAATAGCTATCAAATATTTCAAATCCTTTAAACTGTGTGTGAAATAGAAAAAAAAATGATGGTACCTAAAATTATTAGTAGGTGACACTTTAGATGCCTTCATTAGTTTACAGTTAACCTTAATATATGAGATCTAGAATTAGAGCTTTCACTCTACTGTGCCCAGCAATGTATCACATGTGTGGAGCACATATTTACATAAACATGCATGTTTATGTCAGTATATTTTTAACACATTTTAGCTTTTTTTCCACTTAAAGTGATATTAAAGGATTTAAACAAATAACAAACATGTTATACTTACCTGATCTGTGTAATGATTTTTAACAGAGCAGCCCTGATCCTCCACTTTTGGGGTCCCCTGCCAGTGCTCCTGGCTTCTCCTGCCTTCGAGTACCACCACTAGCAAGTCACTTGCTGGGGGGGGACTCATGAAGGCGCACTCCCAAGCTGCACTGTTTGTTTCAATTGATGTGGCTTGGCCCTGCCCCAACTGCCCTTGTCATTGGATTTGATTGACAGCAGCAGGAGCCAATGGCTCTCACTGCTCTCACTGAATCCAGTGAGGAAAGAGAGAGCAGCACCGCTACTTTCAGGAACTGTGCTGGACATGAGATTGGGCTCAGTTAAGTATCTCCAGGCATACTGTGCTTGATCCTCTGTTTTTCCCGCTCTCTAGCTGAGATTTTGACAGATTTGAACTTGGAAATGCTCAGAGCTAAACACTTCTGGGATTGAGGAACACTTCTGGGATCAAGGAACAGATGTTCCTTGAGCATCCTCTCCTCACCATCTCTATATTATTAGATGTGGTCTGGGGCTCATGGAAGGAGCCAGGACACCACTTAGCAGGTGTGCAGCATGGGTTGGGGTTGCACCCATGAGTACCGTAAAAGGGATTGGGAGGATATTAAGCCACCCAGATCAGTTTTACAAAAAAGCCAAGAGCCTGCTGAGCAACATACTGTATAACTGGGCTTGCAGCTGCTACTGCATCTGTGAGCTTGTTTTAACCTGTTCAGATTTTGGATGTACTAGATCCAAAGTGCTGAACTAAGTAAAAAAAAAAATGCACTCAAAAAAGAAAAATGTTTTCAAGCATTTCCTGCAGGGTGCTCCACGCTTTCCAACCACCCACACAATACCGCACAATCCTTATGACCTGTGCTGTCATTAGACAGTGGAGATCACAAGCAAAGTCACAGAGCGGCTCTGTAATTTGTGATAACAGCAATCACAAATGTGTTTACTTTTAAGACCCCCCCATTTCTTCTTTTGCCTGCACTTCTGTACAGATCTGTCAAAGAATGCCTTTTGAATATTTGGCTTGCAGAAATGTGCATGCACGCATCATTCTTATCAGAATAATGACCAGGCGCACACACTTTGTGCATGCTGGCCACAAACAGGCTATTTAAAGATGCTTCGGGTCATGCTTAAGTCTAGTCTTTCAGCTGTTCCCTGTGTCCTGCTACTACTCAGCTTGTTCCCTTGTTGCTTACCTGGCTTGCCTCTGGCCTGAGCTTGGATTCTGATTTTGCCTTGTTGTCAGTTCCTTACCCCGGCTCCTTTCCTGACCACATCTTTGCCTTATGGCTTAGGGCTGAGGAAGTCACGAGGACACATGACGTAACGCGTAGGAACCGGAACTACAACTCACAGATACACACAGCAGCCTAACTCTGTTTACCCCCCTTGCTGACACTGTGTACCGGAAGTTTCGCACTCGGCAACGGCGGTGTACCGCCACATACTGTACCATTACAGGCACTGTATGCAGAGTGCATTTTAATTTAATTTTTTACTAAAACCAAAGTTTTTTATACTACACCATTGGAGGCCCCTTTTTTTTTCCTTCTGTCTCCTTGGCACAAGTTCCAGGATCCGGAGTCTAATGCATAGAGGATCGAGCACGGACATCCATCCATCCAAAGGCAGCCACTACCACCAGGCAACACTCAGAACAAACTTTTCCACCATCACTCAGCACTTTCCATAAGGCTTTGTTTAAAGCCCCTAAAGGTAAGGGCAATGTGAGCATAGTTGCATGCAGATCTGGCAAGGTCGTTTATCTTTGCTCATCCAAACATATATGAACTTTTTTTAAGTAAGAGCACCATAGATGCCCCATGCACTGAAGATTTATTTCCGACATTGAACTTTTTTCTTATAGTTATCAACATCAGCATATTGATTTTCATATGTCACTTATTTCCACATTTTCACTAATGGATTATGTTTACACTGCACTTTTGTGATTTTATTACTTTTTTGGATCATATATATTTTTATTCCCTACTGGTGACTTAGCACTTGCCACAACACAGGTCACACTTAGGACTTAGGTTATTTGTTATTCTTCTGCATTTTTGTGTTTTGCGCAAAATCTTTTATAGATTGATTTGATTATTTTTTGGTGGTTATGTGTACACTATTGGTTTTGCAGCAACACAGTTAAGATCTTTGCAGTATACGGCAGCTCATGTGCCATTGAATAGTAGCGCAGAGGTCCCCTCACAAATATTTTCACTGTTGCCAACGGACTGCATGGGAGCTCGACATTTGTCTGGTCAAGCATGTGGTGCCCAAGCGGCTGCTGTTTTGGCCACGCTTAATACGCTTCAGACATATGTTGCAGACAGCAACAGTACAATCTGCTGCACATGTCTCAAAAAATGCTCACACCAAAGAACTTTTGAAAAAACGTACAGAGTCAGCAGCGCCCTGCAAATGCGGAGCTCTGCGGTGTGATGTAGTCGGTTGGCTGCCCTTAAGCTGGCCCCTGGAGGGCATCCTGCCTCATTGGAGATGTGCCTCCTCCTCCTCCTTCTCCTCTCTTCTATCAGGCACCCATGTAGAGTCAGTGACCTCATCATCCCCTCCCTCCTCGCCACTGGAACAAACCTGGCAGTATGCTGCAGCTGGGGGAACATGACTGCCAGATTCTTGTCCTTCTTGGGCACCCCCTCTTCTCTCTGGGCTGACGTTACTGCCTTTATCCTCAACCTGGGTACCATCATCAGAGCCTTCAAAACACTGCGCATCCTCCTGCAGCATGTACCCTACCCTGTGGTCGAACAGTTCGGGAGACTCCTCAGGGCATGATGGTAGGGCTAGGGAAGGAGTGACTGATGACATTGAGCCAATGGAAGAGGCCGCTTTGGCAGCTGCATTGGCAGACAAAGTACCCTGAGCCTGGGTGACAGAGGATGAGGAGGATGAGGACGGCTTGATCATTCACTCTACCAACTCTTCTGCATGTTGTGGCTCAACACGGCCAGCTGCCAAAAAAAAGGACAAGCGTGCCCCATGGCCACGTGCTGAGGATTTACCGTGTCCATGACCAGCACTGTTTGCTGTAGACACAGAGCCTGCTTGCCCTCTTTTAGTGGCCTGTGAGCATCTGCCTCTCCTTGGTAGCCTTCCAGACATACTGTACAATTAGATTAGCAAAACAACACCTTTACTAAATACATTACACCAGGAATGGCCTACAGTAAGGTATAGGCTTGGCTGGAATACAATGCAGTGGATATATATTTTATGAACTGCAGCTCAGTGAGTCACCTGCCTGGCTGAAAGTGTCTTTGAACACGCACTCAGCCAATGGCCTAGTCAGGTATAGGCTTGGCTAGACTATATATATTACAAGCCTGTATATATATATTAAATGAACTGCAGCTCAGTGAGTCACCTGCCTGGCTGAAGTATATTAGCAACTGTACACCAAGAACGGTCTGCAGTGAGATGAAGCTAAACTGTATACAGTGTATATATATATATATATATATATATATATATATATATATATATATATATATATATATATACAAAACCGGTATGCATATATATATATACTAAATACACTGCAGCTAACTGTCTCGTCTGCCTGAAGTATATTAGCAACAGAACACCAGGACTTGTCTGCCTGCTCAAACTAAATGAAATGACACTCTCTCTGTCTCTCTCTGAACAAACGCCACCAACACACTACACGAGGCCGATGTGCGGGCGGCCTTATACAGTGTGGGGCGTGTACATAACCCCCTGAGCCATAATTGGCCACAGGCACCATGCCTGTGGCCAATTATGGTTCTTTTTGCTGACGGCGCTGTGATTGGCCAAAGCATGCGGGTCATAGTGTGTGCTGCCCCAACAAGGCATAGAATTTATATATATTGTTTTTCTAACCATTTTCAATGGACTTTTATGTTTAGTTTACATGCTGCCATCTAGTGACCCTTTGTGGTAATGCACTTGTCTCTCAAGTTTATTTTTCCCTTATGTTATGACACACTTCCTTTGAATGTAATGCTCCACCCTTCTTCCTGTGTTTTTGTACTTCTTGTGTCATCTATGCAGTTAACAAGCCACATGTAGCAGGGCACATGTATTCTCCATTGTAAGCTACAGACAATATCATCTTTTGACCACACAATACCACAACCTGTTCATCTGTTTGTATCCTGTCATCTGCTGTAATCTGATGTTCAGAATAAAGCATCTGTGGATGGAAATCGGTATTGGTGAGTTCAAGCTATCTCATGAGGATTGTCCTCAGTGATTATATCTGGTTATACAGGCCAGGCATAGAGGTCTCACAAGGGATAAATCGCTTCACAACAATCAGAGTCAGAATAGTCAAAAGATGTATAGAATTCCTACAGCCTGCTGTGTATATGTGTGTGCCTGATCTGCAATCAAGCTCAGTGCCATCCGCCATCTTGTGAAAGCACATGGTTGCACAAGCTTACTGCACCTCATGTGAATGTTAAAAACTGTTTCTCTACATTGAACTGTGTTACCCCACCTGTCTAAGCCGCTGTTCGTCTTCCTAAAGAGACAGTACCATTTTTTGCAAAAATGTGAAAAATGTCTACACAAGACTCTGAGCACCCTTTTGTGGATGAACCAACGCAGATTCATCATGCCTCTGAACCCGCAGATGTACAGGGAGCAGATTCTGCAGATATTGCTGAACAGAGTGTAAGACCCACATACAATGAAACCTACACAGAAACTCAGAGAAAACTATGAAACCACTAGAGATGAATTCTCCAGCAATCTGTCAGACTTATGGGACAGAACTTCACACTGCATGTCAGTTTTGTCACACTTTAATAATCGACCAGCTGAACTAAGAGACTCTATAGATCGCTTATCTGCCGCGTACGAACGCTACCAGCGGCTGTTTGCAAAATACACAGCTTTCTTGCAGGACTGTAATATGGAGGACTCCTCAGCAGAACTGGCCAAAGCTGATGCACTAAACCAACAAAGGGATCTCTTAGTGCAAAAAGCCCAGTGTAAGGCAGAACTCCGCATTGCTCAACTGCAGGAGACCATATCTCACAGATCCACATCAACCAAGCACACTACACGTTCTTCTAGATCCTCTCGCTCCAGAAGTTCAACATTAACTGACAAGCTAATAGAGGCCCTTGCAAGTCTGGAAACAAATAAAGTGCGAAGCTCTTTTACCAGAAAGGAAGCAGAAGTAGAAATACAAAAGGCAGCTCGTCAAGCAAAAATGGCAACTTACCAAGCAGAGATGAAAGCTCAACAAGCAGCTCAACAAGCAGAGATGGAAGCTCACCAAGCAAAGATGAAAGCTCACTAAGCAGAGATGGTAGCTCAACAAGCAGCTCAACAAGCAGAGGCATATGCCCGACAAGCAGAGGCAGATGCCCAACAAGCAGAGGCAAATTCCCAATTAAAGATTCTGCAAATGGAAAAGGAAGAAGCAGCTGCCCTAGCAAGGCTGAGAGTCCTCGAACAAGCGATGGGAGAAAGCCCTAACTCAATCTGTTTCATCCCAGTAGAACTGCAAGACCCAGTTGAATGCACCAGTGAATATGTACTAAAGCATAATGTTTGCAATGATACAAAGTCATCTCCTGTACTTCCTACCAACAACACTGTTCTGACTCTCAACATTGAGACCTCTCAGCTCCAAATGCCTGAGCCTCTTCAAGTTTACAACACAAGTGCATCTATGCAGCAAACCGCATCACCTCTTGCTGACAACAAGGTGACTTTCAGTGACAAGCCACAGCTCAAGCCACAGCCAGCACAAGCCTTAGGGACTACACCACAGTTAAACGCTCTTGCAACATCATTTCATCCTGGCAAACCTCACCCTACTTCACCAGATCGTGTTAAAAGACTGAGAACAGTGCACGTTGACCACCAAGATGCAGGTCTTGTTGCTGCATGGGCAAGACTTGAGCAAGCCTATGGTAGCTCTGAAGCCATAGAAAGCGCTCTATTCAAGAGACTGCAAAACTTCCAAAAGATAGGGAACAAAGACTACCGCAAGCTCCAAGATCTGAGTCATCTTCTCATAGAGCTAGAGTTGGCAAAGACAGACCCACGTCTACCTGGACTAAGCTTCCTGGACACTGCTCATGGTGTAAATCCAGTGGTGTCTAAACTGCCACACGGCCTGCAAGAGAAATGGGCACAACAAGGCTCAAGGTAGAAAAGAGACTATAACGTATCTTTTCCTCCATTCACATATTTTTGCAGGTTCATCAGCGATCAAGCCTGGACAAGAAACGATCCCAGCTTCAGCTTCATTGAACCCAACTTACCTGCTTCACCATCATCATCTTCATCAAGGTATGATAACATAGCAGCTAAACGCAGAGACTTTAATAGAGCAATATCTGTTAAAAGGACAGACATCTCACCACCCGTATCCTCTCCTGCTCACCAGAGCCATTCGGGTGACAGAGATAAAGACCCTAACCATCAGTGCCCTATTCACAAGAAGCCTCACACCCTAAAGAAATGTCATGGGCTTAGGGCAAAGATGTTACAAGAGCGCAGGGAGGTTCTTCAGAAACTTGGAATATGCTACAGGTGCTGTGCTTGTTATGGACATTTTGCTAAAGACTGTAAAGTTGTCATCAAGTGCACAGAATGCAGTAGCAACAGGCAGGTTACAGCTATGCATTTGAGTCCACCCTCAGACAATTCACAGCAGCCTCCTACCTCCAGCCCTGTCTCAAGTCATGGCGGCGAGCAACAAGGTCATGCACCAGCAACAGCTAACGTTTCTTCTTCATGCAGAGAAGTCTGTGGAGAAGGCTTAGATAACAAATGCTGTGCAAAGATATGCCTAGTCAAGATATACCCAAAGGGTCAACCTGAGGAAGCTATTAGGATGTATGCCATAATAGATGAACAGAGCAACAGATCCTTGGTTAAGCCAAAATTCTTTGAGATCTTTGGTATAGAGGGACACGCATCACTGTATGCTCTCAGAACCTGTTCTGGTCGTGAAGAGACCTTCGGCAGAAGGGCCGATGGGTTCATGGTCTCTCATATCAATAAGGGAGAGGGCATACCCCTACCTACATTAGTCAAGTGTGACCAGATACCAGATGAAAGGGAAGAAATTCCTACTCCAGAGGCAGCATATCACCATCCTCACTTGAGGCACCTTGTTAATGAAATTCCTGCAATGGACATGAATGCTGAAATCTTGATCTTGCTAGGAAGAGACATTCTCAGAGTACATAAAGTACGCAAGCAGTACAATGGACCCGATGATGCCCCTTACGCACAAAAACTTGACCAAGGCTGGGTAATCGTGGGCAATGTATGCTTGGATAGTATGCGTACGTCATTCGAGATCCACTCCTTCAAAACTTACATGTTAGGAAATGGACCTGCATCCCACTTCAAACAGTGCCCTTGCCAATATGAAGTAAAAGAGAAGCCTCTTGACATCATCCAATTACCTAATGTCACTCCTAACCTTTGTGATGACAATCTAGGTACCACAGTGTTTTGTACTACAAACGATGACAACAAAATAGACTTGTCAGTTGAAGACAGAGTTCATCAAAATAATGGACAAAGAGTTTTTCCAGGATGAGTCTAATGCCCCATACACACGGTCAGATTTTCCGACGGAAAATGTGTGATAGGATCTTGTTGTCGGAAATTCCTACCGTGTGTAGGCTCCATCACACATTTTCCATCGGATTTTCCGACACACAAAGTTTGAGAGCAGGATATAAAATTTTCTGACAACAAATTCCGATCGTGTGTACACAAATCCGATGGACAAAGTGCCACGCATGCTCAGAATAAATAAAGAGATGAAAGCTATTGGCCACTGCCCCGTTTATAGTCCCGACGTACATGTTTTACGTCACCGCGTTCAGAATGATCGGATTTTCCGAAAACTTTGTGTGACCATGTGTATGCAAGACAAGTTTGAGCCAACATCCGTCGGAAAAAATCCTAGGACTTTGTTGTCGGAATGTCCGAACAAAGTCCGACCGTGTGTACGGGGCATTACAGCTGGGTTGCACCATTACCTCTTCGTGCTGCAAGGGTTAAACTCCCATCCAATCGTGAACAGGCTCTATCCAGATTCAACTCACTTCAACGAACACTAAAGAACAGGCCTGAAATGAAGGACCATTTCATCACCTTTATGAAAAGGATCTTTGACAATGATCATGCCACCAGGCCAGTGTCTGCAAGTGTCTTTGCAAATTCTTCTTTGTTAACAGGGCCTGAATTCCTGCTGGATCATCCAGAAGAAACCACAGCTGATGTCTTCAGTCTTCTAGAACCTGACAAGGATCCAGAGATTCATCCTGAAGTTAAAACCCTCCTCACCAGAACTGAACAAAGACTCGCCTTGGGCTGTAAACGTTTTGAATGTTTCTCCAAGTGGAGAAGGCTGGTACGCACCATCGCAAGGTTAGTTCATATTGCAGATTGCTTCCACACAAAGCCCACAGATGTTCACTGTCAAGGTTGGCACGTGTGCCAAAAGCTTCTTTCTGCAAAGGACATTGCTGAAGGTGAACCGAAAATAATACGAAATGTACAACAGAGTGTCTTTGGCTCAGAAATTAAATGTATCCGTGACAAGAGGGACATTGCAAAAAAACAGCCAAATTACCAACCTGAATCCATTCATTGACAATCATGGTATGTTAAGGGTTGGTGGACGTTTAAACAAAGCTGAGTTGAGTGAGCAAGAACAGAATCCTCTCGTTATACCCGATCGCCATCACATCACCACTTTGCTCATATGGCACTACCATTAAGGGGTTAAGCACCAAGGTAGATACTTCACAGAGGGTGCCATAAGAGCTGCAGGCCTTTGGATTATAGGAGAAAAAAGACAGATCACAGCTACACTACACAACTGTGTTCAGTGCCGCAAACTGAGAGGGAAACACCAGCAACAGCAAATGTCAGATTTGCCAGCTGACAGGTTAAGTACTGACCCACCTTTCACTCATGTTGGTCTGGATGTCTTTGGGCCATGGATGGTAACAGCCCACAGAACTTGAGGTGGCCAAGCAAATAGCAAACGATGGGCAGTGCTGTTCACTTGCATGAGTGTGCGTGCAGTACTCATTGAAGTAATAGAATCTATGGATGCTTCAAGTTTTATCAATGCTCTAAGCCGATTCCTAGCTATTAGAGGACCAGTCAAGACACTAAGATCTGACTGTGGAACTAATTTTGTTGGAGCCTGTCGAGAGCTACAGCTCAACTCTAGGCCAATGCAAGACCTGTTGGCTGAAAAAGGCTGTACATGGATTTTCAATCCTCCTCATTCTTCCCACATGGGTGGCTCATGGGAGAGAATGATAGGTATCACACGTAAAATATTAGATTCTATGCTTGTTGACTTTAATTCCACAAGACTTGAACACAAGATTCTAACTATCTTCTTGGCAGAAGAATCTGCCATAATCAATTCAAGCCCACTTATTTCCAGTGTCCAAAGATCCAGAGACCCCAACTATCCTTACTCCAGCTACTCTTCTTACCCAGAAGTTTGGGTCCGTTCCTGTTCCACCTGGAAACTTCAAAGCAGGAAACCTTTGCTATGACCAGTGGAAGCGAGTACAACACCTCGATAACTGCTTCTGGAATCATTGGAAGATGGAGTATCTTTCTACTCTGCAAGGACGCAGGAAATGGCAATGCCTGAACTCTAACATACAAGTTGGAGATCTTGCTCTGCTTAAAGACCAGCAAGCTGAAAGAATTGAATGGCCCATGGGACTTATTGTAAAGAGCGCTCCTAGTGATGACGGTAAGGTACGCAAGGTGGGGGTTAAGGTTTCAAGACAAGGGACTGTAAAGACCTTCATCAGACCTATCACGGAACTTATTCTGCTCTTACCCTTTGGAGAATGAACTTGTTTGCCTACGCTCCTACCTGCGTCTTCAAGAAGAAGTCCTGGACTTAAGTTGACATATCTTGAAGCCTTGAATTATTAGTTGTTGTTTTTCCATTTGCATATGCATGTTCTTTGTCTTTCAGGTCTTCAAGACATCCAGCAAATTACACTGTTGTTATTTGCAGTTGTATCACTACCGTTCTGATATATATAGTAACATTTACCAATGCCAGATGGGGAGTGTGCTGCCCCAACAGGGCATAGAATTTATATATATTGTTTTTCCAACCATTTTCTATGGACTTTTATGTTTAGTTTACATGCTGCCATCTAGTGACCCTTTGTGGTAATGCACTTGTCTCTCAAGTTTATTTTTCCCTTATGTTATGACACCCTTCTTTTGAATGTAATGCTCCACCCTTCTTCCTGTGTTTTTGTACTTCCTGTGTCATTTATGCAGTTAACAAGCCACATGTAGCAGGGCACATGTATTCTCCATTGTAAGCTACAGACAATATCATCTTTTGACCGCACAATACCACAACCTGTTCATCTGTTTGTATCCTGTCATCTGCTGTAATCTGATGTTCAGAATAAAGCATCTGTGGATGGGAATCGGTATTGGTGAGTTCAAGCTATCTGATGGGGATTGTCCTCAGTGATTATATCTGCTTATACAGGCCAGGCATAGAGGTCTCACAAGGGATAAATTGTTTCACAACAATCGGAGTCAGAATATAGTGCATGCTTGGCCAATCATCAGCCAGCAATGCACTGTGATGACGCAGTGCATTATGGGCCATGATGCGCCGCTGGAATTTGGCGCGAACGGCCCATAATGTTCGAAATTTGGCAAACAAGTGAACGGCTTGAGGTAATTAAAGCCAAAATGGTGGACATAGAGGGCAGATCCAGAAGGAATAATGTGAAGATAAGGGTAATCTCAGAATCTGTCCAGCAGCAAGATTTGCGTAACTATGCCTCCCAGCTCTTTAACACAATGTCTGATATGGCTGCTTTAGACTTCACGGTGGACAGGATACATGTCTCCCTAAGCCCTCTTATCTCTCTGACAATATACCCAGAGATGTCATACTGAGACTACATTTTTTTTTTCAAAAAGCTTTTATTGATTTTTACAGCTTAACAAAGTATAGAAAACATACATCGCAATCATTAGGGCAACAGATATATAGCATGTATGCATTTTCAATTTACAATTTAGCCAATGCACATAGCGTGTACAACATGTCAGTTCTTTGCATAGTAAAAGGAAATAGAATTCCAACTTTCTAAAATTCCGAGTGCTAGAGCACTATATTTATGATGTGGTGGTAGCTCTATATGGTTAGATCGGAGGGGGGCAAAGGTCACAGCACTACTGATAAGGGTTAGACCCGGGTCCATTCACCCCTAAAGGGACCATCGCTGTGAATGGGCCGGGATATAAGGGCATTTAATGAGTGGGATCAAAATCCAAGGTGTGTTGTGAGATGGGAAGCAGGCCCACTGTGTGACTGGATTATCCACATAGGAGTGTTGGGAAAGACATTCTGATAGCGGAGGCCATGAGCCTGTATTAATGGTGTGGGGGAGGAGAGAGTATGCGTGAAGGTGTACGCGGCTAAAGCAACTATGAGAAGGGTGGGAGTAGGGATATAGAAGCGGGAAATGGGGTGCGGGGTAGGTCAGGGGATAGGTGGCATAGTGGAGTCCGGCATTCTGGATTCCAATACAGAGGAAGTCAGTGTGGTGTGTATGTATGATTTAGAGACTGAGTGGTCTGTGTAAGGGATTGTCTGTAGTGTAACCAACATGCCCACGTGGTATTGAATTTGGTATGGTTATCGTTGGCTTGGCATATGAGACTTTCCATATCAGCTATTTTATCAACCCTCCTGATCCAATCTTGGACTGTGGGGGGTGTCGTATTCCTCCAGAGTGCAGGGATGCATAGATTGGCCTCATTAATGAGGTGTATGGTCAGTGATTTTTTGTAGGACCCAGGTGAGTCAGGGGTGTGGTGGAGTAAATATTGTTCAGGGATGAAAGCTGGAGAGTATGTGGATATTTGCGAGATTAGCCGGTGAATTTCCGCCCAAAAAGGTTGTATGAGTTTGCAATTCTACCATATATGCAATAGAGTGCCTTTGGTTGTACCATACCTCCAACTTGTTGGGGGGATGGTTGGGAGAAAGTGATGTACCTTATCCGGTGTCCTGTACCATTTAGAGAACAATTTGTACCTATTTTCCTGTGTCGAGATGTTTATGGATCCTTTATGCATGAGGGTAAATATTGAATCCCATTCCTGTGGGGAAAGGTCTAGTGCTAGTTCAGATTCCCATTGCTGTACTAATTTGTAGTTTTTTACCATGTGTTGTGAGAACAAGAGGGAATAAGTTGTGGATATCAGATGTCCCTGGGGTTCCTCGTTGGAACAGAGGAGTTCCAGTGGGGAGGGATCTCTGCTACAAGTAGAGTCTGTTAGATGGGCCTGAAGGAAATGTCTCAGTTGCAGGTATTTGAAGAAGGGTATGTGGTAATTAGGTAGTTGCACGGCGAGGTCTTGGTGGGAGAGCAACGTGCCGTTTTGAAAGCAACTATAGGCCCTAGCGTGATTGGTAGTCATTTCCGGTGTAGAATCTTTTAACGGTAGACCCGGAGGGAAGTCTGGGTTGTTATCTAATGGTGTCATGGGGCCCCGGTGAGGGTATGATGCTGAGTGTCTTGCATGTCCTTTTAAAGATTGTTAGAGTGGTGCCGATGGATGGATGTGAGGTGAAATCTTCGGATATATGGCTATTATTAATCCAGGGAGAGTTGACGATAGGGATATTAGCGAAGGAGTCTTCCTAGTTGACCCAATCTTTGTAAGGATGGTGTATGTGCCAGTCAACCAATCTGGTTAAGTGACATTCCCAGTGGTCTTTCAGGAGATCTGGGAGCCCCAAGCCCCCTAATCATTTGGGAAGGATTAGTCTATCCCAACTAAGCCTTGGGTGTTTGGATGCCCATATGAAGGACCTGCAAATGCGTTTGTAAGATGAGAAGAATGATAACAGCAATTTAATTGGTATAGCTTGGAGGAGATATAGGAGTCTGGGCAAAACATTCATCTTCAATATAGCGATCCTGCCCAGCCAGGAGAATGATCCCAGATGCCACTTTTGCAGGTCTCTCTGGATGGATAATATCAAAGGAGTGAAATTACTTGTGTAAGATCCTTTAAGTCAGTGGTAAGCTTGATTCCGAGATATGATATGGCCGCTCGTTCCCAGCCAAAAGGGAAATTGAGTTTACAAAGATTAACCGTGTCCATCGACAGGGTAATATTGAGGGCTTTGGACTTTTCAAAATTGATTTGTAAGTCGGAGAGGGTTTTAAAAAGTTTGAAGTCAGTGAGGAGGTTAGGGATGGAGGTAATGGGGTCTGTCAGGAAGAGTAGGATGTCGGCGGCGTAGGCCGCTAATTTGTACTGTTTGTGAGGGTGAATCTTCCTGTTTTTTTTTCCCATGGGGCGTGACCGGATGCTGAGGTGAGGGAGAGAGACGCAGCCGGACCCAGTCTCTGCTTGATCCCCACTCTCATGCTTTGAGCGTTGCGGTAAAGCGGAGTGGGAGATGCTGCTGACTTGTCCTCGTGGTGCCTGCTAGTTTTGGGGCGACAGAAGCTGTTCAAGGAGCGAAGGAGGACTGGTGTCAGCAGTAGAAGAAACCTTGCGCTTGGAGCTCTCCCGGGAGGACTGACAGTGACGCGCCGCCTGTGTGAGAGAGAGGGGAGCGTGCCTACCCGGGATTGAGCGGGAGCAGCGGTGGTAGCCGTATGTATTGAGCCGACCCCTGCTACAGCAGCCTTGAACTGGAGGGGTGAGTGACTCGCATCAGCGAGAGTTGAAGGATATAGCCGGAGGGCTGATGCCATCCTGGGAAGCAATCTGTATAGCAACTGGAACCCCTGCATTGTTACGGGACACTTAGCATTGCACAGCCAGTGGAAGAGAGAGGCTGTAGCAGCCCTTGCTGATACACATTGACGGGTATACACTGAACATAACTGGCTCACCATGACCAGAAAAAAGGGGCTGGAGGAGGCATCAGCACAGGAGGGTACAGGGGCCCTAGCACAGCGAAATCCCAAAGAAAAAGGAAGCCAGGTAGCTGCCAAATTGTTACGATTCGCCCATACTCCAAACCAACATGCAAGCATGACACCTAAAAAGAGCAGTCACGTAAGGGGGACCCAGCATCAAACTAGCCAGCCTGGAAGGAGAAGCCTTGCCCCTACGGGGGGTGCAGCTGTGAACGCCCCATTGGATCCAGGGGTGAATGGTAGGGTGGAGGGGGGTCCTGGCTTAATTACGGAAATAGAAGATGGTGGAGTAGTATCAATGGCTGAGAAGGAGCCATCACTGAGAGACATCTTCCTAGCAGTAAATAGCTGTAAGGTATCTATCACTGTTCTATCAGTACAAATGAAAAGTTTTAAAGGTGAATTACTGTCGGTAAAAAATGATTTGCAGGTGGTCTGCACTCGAACAGCAGCTGTGGAAGACAGGATCAGCCAGATGGAGGATGATGTTTCTCCTTTAAGACAGGAAGTCTCAGTTATGAAAAAATAACTTAATGAATGCATGCAAAAAATGGACAGTATGGAAAACAGACTACGTAGAGAGAATTTAAGGGTGCTGGGTCTTACTGAGGGCTGTGAAGGCAGTAATCCTGTTAAATTTATGGAAGATTGGTTAAAGGAGAGATTTGGGAGGGAGTCACTCTCGGAATTTTTTTCCATAGAGCGTGCACATAGAGTGGCTACTAGGACACGGGCTTCAGGGGGGTTACCCAAGACCCCTGATTTTTTTTGTTTTCAAAAGATTTTATTGAAGAAAAGAAAAAAAGTTCACATACATTGAAAGAGGGTATTCAATTCTTTCAGGGTATAATATATTTTAAAAGGACAAAAGTACAGAGTAATCTATCACATTAAGAACCATAAAGTAACATCATCTTCTCCTGAGCTGCCCTGAGTGTAACAAATGAGAAGTTATACCCGAAGAGATGGGTGTGTAGTAATTATTAAAATAAAAAAGAAAGAAGAACAAACAAAAAAAGAAAGAAAAAGGGGAAAAATCAAACTAGAAACAATAATTTGGTCAGGAGTGTTCAGTCTTGAAGTCTTAGTAAGAACCATGGATTCCATTTGGCATTGTATGCAGGAATTGAGTCATGTAATGTATGAAAAATTTGTTCAGATATCATCATATCATCAATTCGCGCAATAATTTGCGCGAAAGGAACAGTAGCGGATTTCCAGTGAAGAGCTGTGCACCAGACCATAGCTATGCAAATTGTGTGAATTAACCTCATGAGAGGTTTAGGAATTTCAGGAATATCTTGAAAAAAGAGGCAATGGAGATGGGTGAGACTGATGGGGTGACCCGCCAGTCTATCTACCAGCTTAAAGACCTCTCTCCAAGTAGGTTGAAGTTTTTCACACTCCCAAAAAATGTGCATGTATGAACCCAAATGCGTGCATCCCCTGAAACATTTAGGGGAAGTTTGTGGGTATATTTTGTGAATACGGGATGGGGTATAGTACCATCTTGTCATGAGTTTTATGGCTGTCTCCCTAACGGCAAGGGATTTGGTGCATTTGCGTATATTTAACCAACCTCTCTCCCAATCCAAAGCGTCTTGTTCTAGGTTTAGTTCTTGGTCCCATTGAGACCTATATTTCAGGGATGGGACATCTACAGCTGACTCCAAGAGTTTATAGATCAGTGAGATGAGACCCCGCTGTCGAGGGGCCTCATGGCATAGATCCTCATATAGGGTCGTGTCAGTCTCTGAAAGGTTGGGGTAGTGTTGTTGAAAAAAGTGACGTATTTGAAGGAAGCGAAAAAACTCTCTGTCTGGAATGTTAAATCTAGTTTTTAATGACGAGAATGTAGTGAATTGGGAGTTTACCTGGAAATCCCTCAGGGTGATTAAGTTGTGTTGTGTCCATTCTTGGAAAGACTCTGGGTGATAGTAAGCTGAGTGGAATCTAGGGTCGCCAAGAAAGGAGGCTCCCTGAGGTGACTGGGTAGAGAGGTTGAACCTATGTTTGTAGGAGTTCCAAAGTTTTAACCCCAGTGACACGACCATATTTTTGGAGGAGATATCTGGAAGGGAGGGGATAGAGGACCACATTATCCCAGGGAGAAATAGGGGAGAAATAGATTCTTGTTCGAATTTGACCCACGGGACCTTAGAATTTTGGATATTCCATTGGGCTTGTTGAGCGTATCTGCTGGCCAGGTAATAAAGCCAGATTTGGGGGACCCCCAATCCCCCGCTTCTAGCAGAACGGTAAAGGGTGTCCCTAGCAAATCTGGAGGGTTTGTCCTGCCAAATAAATTTATTAAGTTGTGCCTGAAGGTTCAGCAGATATGATTTAGAAATTCTAATTGGGAGGGATCTAAAGAGATAGAGTAACCTGGGAAGGATCACCATTTTGAGGGCTGTTATTCTACCCATAAAGGAGATGTGAAGTTGGGACCACATTTTCAGAGTCCTCTTTAGTTTGGAGATCATGGGAGGGTAGTTAGATTCAAAAAGTCTGCTGAAGTCTCCCGTCAAACAGATGCCCAGATAGGATATGTGGGCATCTGCCCACGTAAAATGAAAGGAATTTTTAAGGTGTTGGAGTTCGGTTGGAGAGAATCCCACCGGTAGGGCTGTTGATTTCGAAACATTGATCTTAAGACCAGAGACTCCAGCAAAATTCGATAGGGTCTGAAGGAGATTGGGGAGGGAGATGAGGGGGTTAGTCAAGAACATGAGGACATCATCTGCGTACATGCAAAATTTGTATGTGGAGGCACCTTTTGAGTACCCTGAAATATCTTGGTTAGTGAGTATAGCAATAGCCAGGGGTTCCAGGGCCAGGGCAAAAATCAGGGGAGAAAGTGGACACCCCTGCCTAGTGCCCCGACCAACTGAAAAAAACTCAGAGCAACAGCCCGGAATCTTAATGCGAGTTTTGGGATTGAGATAAAGGGCATGGAATCCGTGCAAAAATTCATTGCAGAAGCCCATCCGCTGCAAAAGGACGGAAAGGTATTTCCAGGAAACGCTATCGAACGCCTTATGTATATCAAGGCTGAGCATGAAGAGTTTCCTGGAGGTCTGATTTGCGTCTTGAATTATGTTGGAAGCTAACCTAATGTTATCAGTTATAAATCTATGGGGAATAAATCCTGATTGAAAGGGGGAGATAAGGGAGGAAATAATGGAGGCCAACCTATCCGCTAGAATTCTACTAAATATCTTTAAGTCATTATTCATGACTGAAATTGGTCTATAATTTTGGGGGAGTAGGTGATTTTTATTGGGTTTGGGGATCAGGGACATGTTTGCTAATAGCATCTCGTCTGGGAAGTTACCCCCCTGTAGGACACAGTTAAATAACTTTACTAAGTTGGGGGCTAGAAGAGTGGCAAATTTTTTATAGTATATGGCTGAAAAGCCATCTGGGCCTGGGGCAGAGCCCACCTTAAGGGATTTGATTACTTTAAGCACTTCTGAAGTAGTGATGGGGGTGTTAAGTTTCTCTGTTTGTGAAGGGGAGAGGGAAGGTAAAGGGACATTTTGAAACCAAGTATTTTCTGTACTAGTGGGAGGAGTTGGAACTGGCGCTAGAAGGGAGGAATAGAAGCGTTCGAAAATATGAAGCACTTCTTTAGGATGAGAGGTGGAAAGACCCGCTGTGGAGGTCAATTTGTATACATGTGTGGGGCGGGAGGCTTGGTTGAGTTTCCTAGCGAAAAGGGTTGTAGTGGAGTTATTATGCAGCATAAATTTGGCTTTGGACCATCTAAGGTCTTTCTCAGTCTTGGAGGATAAGAGAGAGTTTAACTCTAGACTCTTTTGATCTATAGTTTTCCTGGTAGATTCCAAACCCAACAGAGCGGTGTTTTTATATAAGCGGTCCAATTCTGTCGTGAGGTCAAGGATTTTTTGTCTATGCATCTTATTATGTGAGGAGGCAATACTGATAAGCTTTCCCCTTATAACTGCCTTGTGGGCAGACCATAGTATAGTAGGTGGGGTTTCTGGGAGATCATTGAATGAGAAGTATTCCTCAATGGACTTAGCTGTCTCAGATTCAGCTACTAAATCCGAGAGCAAAGCTTCGTTCAGTCTCCAAGAGTGTGGAGTGGGAGCTAGGCCTATGAATTGTGTGGTGAAAGAGGTGATATGATGATCCGACCAGACACAAGGTCGGATCGTAGCATTCGACGAGTTAGCTAAAATAATGGGGGTGGTGTAAATATAATCCAACCTTGCATAGCTGTTATGTGGATGTGAGTAAAAGGTGTATTCCCTTAGTCCCATGTTATGCGATCTCCAGGTATCTATTAACTGGTGGTCAAACAGACCCTGTGAAAGAGACTTCGGGAAGGCTTTAGAGGAGGACGTGGAGGAGGATCTGTCCAGTGTTGGGTTAGCAACTAAGTTGAAGTCACCCCCTATTATCATATGAGGTGAGTTCAAAGAAGCCAGTTTGCAAAAGAAGGATTTGAAAAAGGATGCAGGTGCGTCATTGGGGGCGTAAACACTAGCTATGGTTATTTCTTTGTTGTGAATCAACCCTTTGATAATGACGAACCTGCTATCCTTGTCTTTATGACAATGCTTAACCTCCATCGGTAAGGAGGTATGTAGAAGTATGGCGGCACCCCTGCTTTTGGTTGCATGAAGTGAATAAAAAGCTTGGGGAAAACTCCTGTGAAGGAATTTTGGGTGTGAGGTGTGGGAGAAGTGAGTCTCCTGGATTAGGAGAATCCTAGCTCCCAGGTGATTATATTGATCGAAGGCTTTGCGCCTTTTGACCGGGGAGTTGAATCCCTTCACATTATGGGAGATACATGTGATAACCATGATATATCATAGTCAAACTATCACAGCTGAAAAAGTTTATAGTAAAGCCTACACGGAGGGTAAGCTGAGCTTGTAAGTTGAAGTGTAAGAGGTCAAGCAGGAGTACCGCCATTACAACATTAAATAAAATGCAAATATAGCATCTAAGGACGTGAATCTTAAGTGCATAATGATACTTAACAATATTTATAAAGAGACCGAACATTAGGTATCGAATTAGCTGACCAAGGAAACGAAAAAGGAGAAATTTATGATAAAAAAAGAAAAATAAAAATGAAAATGAAAAAAGGCCCAGATTTGGGCTGCTAGAAGAAGACATAAAGTCAAACTTTTAAACCGGATCAGTGAAGGTTGTAAAAACAAAAAAAAACCTTACTACCTGATAAAAAAAAAACAAACAGTTCACAAGCGAGACAACTAGGTCTCGTACCCAGCTGGACTGCAACGCCACTAAATAAGGCTGCAGAGTGTGTAGTCAACGGGGCTTACCTTGCCCCAAGGCAAAAGAAAAAAAAAAAAGAGTTACTTTGCTGGGTGGGGAGAACATATCGCGGCACCGAGGGACGGCCACCATCCTAAGGAAAGTACTTGTGGTGCTGAGCATCTGATGGGAATTGCTAGCGTAGTTGTTCTGCGAGGCCCTCACCAGCTTCATAACGAATCCTCCTTCTGTCTCTCCTGGGCGGAGGGGTTTGCCAGATGGGAGCTGGACGGGGTGTTGATGGAAGGCGACGTAGTGCAGAGGCATCCAAGAGGCCGAGCTTCACCAGAACTTCTTGACCCTCACGAAGGGAGGAAGCAGCAAACGTGGTACCATTATGGGGGACCAGTAGTTTGAAAGGGAATCCCCATCTGTATCGAATGCGTGCAGACTGTAGCGCTGTGGTGATCTCCTTCAGGCCTCTGCGTCTATCCAGAGTTGCTGGGGAAATATCTGGGTAAATCTGGATAATATGATTATCCAGAGTAATGCGTTGATTGTTACGAGCAGCCCTCAGGATTTCTTCTTTGGTGAGGAAGTCCTTCATACAGAGGATCACATCCCTGGGGGGTTTGTCATCAGGTGGTTTAGGGCGGAGAGCCCTATGGATGCGATCGCATTTGAAGGCCGTAGATTCGTGGTCAGGGAGAAGTGACTTGAATAAACGGATCACAGTTGGGATTAGTTCCATCTCAGATTCAGGGATGCCTCTGAGTCTCAGGTTATTACGTCTATTCCTATTGTCGAGATCCTCGACTTGGGCTTGTATTGTATTGAGGGCCAGAGATAGAGATTCGTGGTCACGACTGAGGTCATTATAAGCCAGGGCTAGCTCATCGTGTTTAGTTTCGAGGAGTTCAGTACGTGAGCCCAGGGCTGCTATCTCTTGTGACAGAGTGTGGGAAGTTTTATGGAGCTCCGTTTGGAATTTGGTTGCCAATTTTGTGTACATGGCTTCCAGACTACTGTCCAGGTCTGCCTTAGATAGGGTGGGGTGGTACTCACTGGAGCTGTGTTTGTTAGGAGAGAGGTCCGGCTGCGGCGGAGTGGATGGAGTCGGAGAGTTCCCTCTTCCCGCGGCGCCATCTTGGGCCATGCTGTAGCGTTCCCGCGTGCGGAGGAGATAGTGGGTTAAAGTATTCTGAGAGGAGCCCCGAGATTTCTTCTGCTTCGACGGCATGCACCAAGCATATGTGGCTTGAGGGGTGCTAAAAAAGATAAGGTTCGAGCTGTTTATGGCCCTCAGGAAGCCTATAGTGTCCCGGGTGTAGCGGAGCTACTGTATCAGGCGTCCATCTCCTTCTGCGCCGCGCATGCGCCCCCAGACCCCTGATTTTTAAGCTGTTATGCTTTAGGGATAAAACCACCATTCTCCGGAAGGCAAGGGAGATGAAGAATATTCTAGAGGTGCAAGGATCTCAATATATCCGGACTTTTCTCCTGAGCTCCAAAGGCAGAGAGCAAAATTTGTGGAATGCAAGCGCAAGCTGCAACAGCTAAAAATTAATTATGCTTTATTGTATCCAGTACGTTTGCGCATTGTGGCACTGGGGGAAACTCAATTTTTTGATACTCCCACCGAAGTCACAACCTGGTTAGAGAAAAATATAGGAAGAGTACAGCGAGAAGAGGAAATGTAGAAAAGGCAAGAAATCTGGAAGTCAAGAGAGGACTCTTTTTTCCCTTTTTTTTTTTTTTTTTCTTTTTTTTTTTTTTTCTCTTTTGGTGTAATATGCTCTTTTGTTAGATAATGGGGGAGTGGGGAGGGAGGGGAGTACGTAAATTTGTCGATTTATAAGCACAATGGAAATAATGGGGATAGCTCCCCTCTTACTGGGTCCGGGGGTTGTGGGTCTGTTTTTCTCACCTTGAATAAATGTAGTCCGGTCACTATAGAAGCCTTAGGGGTAGGCCCAAAATTGGGCAATGAGGTAAAAAATAGTTGGGGGGGGGGGTAGGGGGAGGGGGGAGGATGGGTGGGGGGAGGGAGGGGAGGAATATGTGTATGGGTGTGTGGTGGGGAGGGGGGAATGTTGATTTTGAAGTAAGGGTAGGAGAAGTAGGGAGAAGTTTAACTCACAAATATCACAGGAGTCACATTAAGAGGTGGTTCAACTTTGCTAAGGGACACAAGGATATAGGATTCACTGATGCATGGTAGAGGTGGTTTTAATAGCACTTGGTACTTAAAAAAGAAGCTCACTATATGTTCCTGGAACGTTCGGGGAGTTAAAGATAATTTGAAAAGGCAGATGATCTTCTCTATGGTAGATAAAGGGAGGGTTCAGATACTATGCCTGCAGGAGACGCACCTGGATAAGGACTCAATTAAGATAATGGATCATAAAAAATTTCAGATACAGTTTCATTCCACTCACACCTCATATTCAAGGGGTGTGAGTGTTTTGATAAAATCAGGGTTGGCTTTCTCCTGCAGCCAGAGTAAGGTGGATGTAGCGGGACGGTATTTTTTTCTCTATTGCACAATTGAGAATAGGAAATGTGTATTAGCTAACATCTATATTCCTCCCCCTTTTGGGAGGGAGGTTTTGGATGACCTAACTGAATTTATGGCGGGCTTCCCGGGGGTCCCGGTAGTAGCGGTCGGGGATTTCAACATGACCATGAATAATGAAGTAGACAGGTTTCCATTAAAAAAGCTGGGTAGAGGAAAACCTAAGAGTCCGCTTTTACAATATTGTGATGAAGTGGGATTGATGGACATCTGGAGAGAGAGGCACCCTGAGGTGAGACAATATTCCTGTCACTCCAGGACACATGCCACCCTGTCCAGGATAGACCTAGTGTTGAGCAATGAGGAATCGCTAGACATGGTGGAAGAAATAGTTTACGAGCCAAGGGGGATTTCAGACCACTCACCAGTGAAAATTGATTTAAAGGGTGAGAGAGGCCTTAATAAGGGTGACTGGAAAGTAAATCCCTTTTGGCTCGAGATTATTGAGGATGCGGGTACTGTGGTGGAGAGGTTGGTGGAATTTGCAGATCTGAATAGAGGCACTGCTCCATTAGGGATAGTTTGGGATGCCCTGAAAGCTTTCCTCCGGGGGATCCTAATTCAAAAAATATCCCATACTAAGAAAAAATCACAAATAGAAGAACTAAAAGTTAAAGAGAGGGTTAGAAGGGCGGAAGAACGGTATGTTGAGGCACCAACCCCATCCAGATATGAGGCATGGGTAGAGAGGCAAAATGAGTATAGTAGAATGGTTTTGGAAAAGATGGAGAGGAAAAAGCTATTTCAAAAACGGAGGTTTGCCTGTGAGGGGGAGTGTGTAGGGAGAACTTTGGCCCTGATTATCAGGGCCAACGGCCTTCCAAATTCCATACCAGCGATTGAAGGAAGAGAGGGAATAATAAAAAACACTAACCCAGAAATATTAGAGTTTAGGGAATACTTTAAAAATCTATATAGTTCGGCACAGGAAGACGTGGCGGGGGAAATGAGGGCTTTTTTTGGTCAGCTTAAGTTAACCCCGCTTACGAAAGAGGATCGGGAAATGTTGGAGGCCCCTCTGACACTCGTGGAGTTACAAAGGGTTGTGGCAGATATGGCAAACCAGAAAGCCCCTGGCCCCGATGGCTTACCCATAGAAATTTTCAAAAAGTATGGGGAGTTTTTGCTCCCCATGCTTTTGGAAGTACTAAACGGCACTAGGAAGGACGGTAATTTACCTGCGTCTATGACAGAAGCCATCATAATAATGTTGCTGAAGGATGGGAAAAACCCGTTAGAAGTGGCATCATATAGACCAATATCATTATTATGTTCGGACGTGAAGATTCTGGCAAAGGCCCTGGCAACAAGACTAAAGAAAATAATTCCAAAATTAATCCATATAGATGAAACCGGGTTTATCCCGGACAGAGCTACAAGTACGAACATAAGACGAGTATATTTAAATATGCAGATTCCCACAGTAAATAGCGGTAAGAGAGCGCTCCTCTCGTTAGACGCAACCAAGGCATTTGACTGCCTGGAGTGGCATTATATTTGGAAGGTGCTAGCGGAACTTCAATTTGGCCCCAGCTTTGTTCATTGGCTGAGTCTTTTATATGACAAGCCAAAAGCAAAGATCAGAGTCAATGGAGAATGTTCAGAATGGTTCCAATTAAGAAGGGGCACCAGGCAGGGGTGCCCTTTGTCACCTCTCCTGTTTGCCCTGGCAATGGAGCCGCTGGCTGCGGCCATAAGGGCGTCTCAGGGGGTTCAGGGGTTTAAAAGAAGGAGGGGAGAGGAGAAAATAGCAATGTATGCGGACGACATTTTGTTGTTCCTGGGGGAAACACAGGATTCATTAAGGACAGGCATGGGGATAATTGAGGACTTTGGCCATTTCTCCGGGTTAAAAATTAATTGGGAAAAGTCAGCAATATTACCCATAGACCCTCTGACGGAGCCCCTTCCGTATCAAACTCCACAAATTAAGGTAGTAAATCAGTTGAAATACCTGGGGATCAATATCTCAAGGGATCCGGAGCAATATATCGCAGAAAACCTAGTCCCATTAATGAAAAAACTTAAACAGAAATGTCGGGTGTGGGGACGGTTGCCTCTTTCGGCGCTGTAACCTGATAAAAATGGTTTGGATGCCGCAAATCCTATATATGTTACACAACTCACCTGTTTGGATTCCTAAACGTTGGTTCAACAAAATGGATAGCCTATTTAGAGAGCTGATCTGGAAGGGCGGGGCAGCAAGGATCGGCTTGCAGACGCTCCGGCGACCGGCAGATAAGGGTGGAGTGGGAGTGCCGGAACCGGGATGCTATTTTTTGGCATCACAGGTCCAGCATATGGGAGGGTGCAACAGGCCCGGGAAATGGGTAGCAGGGAATAACGTACTATTAAACGACACTAACCATGACACTATAGTAGAAGCGCTGGAGGCGGACTCCTTTGTCACTAGATGTCCCACCACCCGGTTGATGGTCAAGAGCTGGACTAAGGTTAAAAAAATAATGGGATATGTGGATTTCTCGGAGTTTTCCCCATTGTGGGAAAATAGCAAGCTCAATGAGTTAAAAATAATGGGGAAGTTTGAGGAGTGGGATCGGCAGGGCATCCATTATCTACCACAGCTTTATAAGGCTGGGAGATTAAAAACATTCCAGGAGCTAGTGATTGAATTTGCAATCCCCAACCGATCATTCTACAGATACTTGCAAGTAAGGCACTCCCTAGACGCACAATTTAATGGCAAGGAGCCATTATGGAGCGATATGATCTCTTTGAGAAAGCTGGTCGATTCAGATTCCATGAAAGGCTTAATTTCCGATATGTACGGTAGCTTGAGAGTTTCGATCCAGGGGGACAGGGCGGAAGACAAAAATAGGAAGAAATGGGAGGACAAGGTTGGGACAATGTCAGACAGTCAATGGGAGTATGTTTTGTCATCTGGACCTAGGGTCTCCCTCTCTCCATCACAGGCAGTGTCTCATTTATATCTGATATATAGGGTGTATTTTACGCCCTTAAAGATGTTTAGGATGGGAAGGAGGGTAGATGCGGGGTGCCAGAGGTGTGGAGGAGAGAGGGGAGATCTATTGCATATGTTCTGGCGTTGCCCCAAACTGTACAGATATTGGAAATGTATTGTGGACAGGGTAAATTCCATTTTTAAGACATCATTGAGCATGAGTGCCAAGACCTATCTACTGGGCCTGATTGAGGATCAAAAGCCCGCGAGGGACACACAGACCGCAATAGTTAGGTGCCTGTTTCAAGGGAAAAAGCTCATAGCTAAGAATTGGCAGAGAAAAGAACCCCCGATGGTCAAAAAAAAAAAAAGAGAAAAAAAAAAAAATTTGTACTGTTTGTGACGGATAGTAATACCATTGATGGTAGGGTTGTCTCTCAGTCTGCGGAGCATGGGTTCCAGGGTCAATATAAATATAAGCGGTGATAGACGGCATCCCTGACGAGTTCCGTTAGAAACAGAGAAGGCGTCCGACAGCCCGCCATTGATCCTTAATCTAGCCGTCGGCGAGGAATAAAGAGCCAAGATCATTTGAAGCATACGGGGTGGCAAGCCTATTGCTTGTAGAGTGGCCTTCATGTAGTCCCATGCCACCCTGTCGAACGCCTTCTCTGCATCTAAGAATAGAAAGAAACCCTGTGTGGACGTTCTAGTGAGCCAATGGTGTATGTTCAGGGCTTTAGTGGTGTTGTCCCTTGCCTCTTGGTCCGGGACAAAACCAACTTGATCGAGCGAGATTAAAGAGGGTAGGAAAGGTAGGAGTCGATTAGCCAAAGCTTTCGCGTAGAGTTTTAGGTCCACATTCAACAGGGAAATGGGGCGGTAATTTGTCACTAGTGTGGGATCTTTGTCTTGTTTGGGAATAAGTGGGATGTGTGCTGCAAGCATTTCGTTATAGGTATCTGTTGCTGGCGTCAGGGTATTGAGGGCTTTCACTAGGTGGGGAAGGAGGATGGTGGGGAAAGATTTATAATAGCTGGCCGAAAGGCCATCAGGGCCGGGGCTTTTACCAGTCTTCATTTGTCTTAAGGCTGTAAGGAGCTCATCTGCTGAAAGAGGGGTATCTAACGATTGTGCATCTTCTGGGGAGAGGGGGGTTGGTCCGTGTTGCGCTAGAAAATCTAGGATAGCAGTTTTTTGATCTAACGAATTATCAGTGTTGTGGGTTGGGGTCAGATTGTACAGTTTGGTAAAATATCGGACAAATTGTGCTGAGATCTCTTCATTAGTAACGAACGATTCTCCAGCTGGGTTGGAGATTTTGTGGATAGTATGCGAGGCTTTTTTAGATTGGAGAGCTCTAGCCAGTAATTTGCCAGATTTGTTACCAAATTCATAGTACAATTTTTGCGTCAGCATGAACTTGCGTTTTAGCGTTTTGTGAAGTGTGTCTAGAAGTTCCTCCCTAGCCTGTGTCAGTTCGGTCAGCGAAGCCGTTGCAACAGAAGCTTTGTGTGTCTGTTCTAGCGCGTGTATACGCGCGGTTAGTTTAGTAATGCGAGCGTGTTTAAGTTTATTACGATGAGCCGATATAGACTGCAGTTCGCCCCAAATGACGCACTTGTGAGCATTCCATGTGGTCACAGGAGAGATATCAGGAGCTGAGTTATTAGCGAAATAGTCAGCGAGGCACTTGGTCAGGCTGTTTGTGTTGATTTCATCTGTCAGTAAGGAGCTGTCAAGGCGCCAAATATGCGTCTTCGTGCGCGTCGTCGGTAGTCGTAAAGTCATAGAAATAGGATTGTGGTCCGAGAGAAGGGATGGGTCTATGGTGGCCTTGGAGAGGTTTGACAGGTCATTCTGAGAAAGGAAAAAGTGGTCCAATCTGGAGTACTTATTGTGAGACGGCGAAAAAACGGTAAAGTCCCTCTCCTTAGGGTGCATTGTACGCCAAGTGTCATGAAGAAGTAGATTACTTAATTGCAGTTTGATGGCCCTTAAGGCCTTGTAGGTGAGGAAGGATGACCCATTCGAAGTATCGATGGACAGGTTCAGGGGGACATTAAAGTCACCGCCGACAATAAGGGTTCCAGATTGGAAGCTGGAGAGTAATTGCAAAGTTGTACGGAAGAAGGCTACTTGGCCAGAGTTAGGAGCATAAATGTTGGCAATGGTGAAAGGTAAGTGATGTAGAGTGCCCTTTATAAAGAGGTATCTGCCAAGGGGATCTCGTAAGGTGTCCGTTACCTGAAAAGGGCAGTGTTTGGAGATGAGGGTAGTGACCCCTTTGGACTTTGCCTCCGGATTGGAAGCATGGATCGCAATGGGAAAGTTGCGGTTATGTAATTTAAGGATAGAATCCGTTCGGAAATGTGTTTCCTGTATGAGTGCAATTTGTGCTTTAGATTGCTGGAGGGAGAGTAGAAGTTTAGACCATTTTTCAGGGGTGTTAAGACCCCGTATGTTGATAGCGTATAGTTTAAGTGATTGGGGTAGGGGTGGTGATGCACCGTGAGCAGGGAGGGAGTCTACTGGAGCCGCCATCGTAGGAAAAAATGGGGGGGAGAAAGGGTGGGGGAAGTGGGATTTACGTCTGTTGTGGAAGTTGAGGTGGTTGAGCCCACGTGGGTGTGGTATGGGGAATACCGAAGAGGTGTGGATCTATCTGTCCACTCGCCTCCCATTCATTAGATCAGTAGGGTACAGGCCTTGCTCAGGGTGTCTCGCCTAATAAGGGCGACGGCAGCCCGGCGCAAACCTGTGTGGGGGGTTGGCCAAAAACCAGGCAGTGGAGAGAGTGTGGGAGTCTAAAAGGAAAGGAGAGGACAATGTCCTCCACCACAGGATGATGTGAAGTAAGAACAAAGGTAATAAGCCTAATTGTGTTGATCTGTGTCTTATGGTTAAGACAGAGGAGAAAATGTGCAAATGTGGTAGTCACCAGAGAGAACCCAAAGAGCTATAACACAATAAGGTACTCAGGTGGGCAAGTAAACGTACTGAGTTCTGAGGTCAACCAGTCTCTGTGAACAACAGGAGTAGGTAGGTTATCATTTATGCCATTTTCAGCTATGTAATGACCCACGCCAACCATGGTGTGGGGCAGTGACATCAGCCTGGGGGTTGAGCCAGAGACATGGATTTAGATGCCCTAAAGGCAAGTGCCTATAAACATATAAACAAGCTGATCTATAACATTGTACCTCCAGTCAGGTCTACTACAAAGTAGGATATGAGTCCTGCATCTAATGTAGGTATATTTCAGCCAAACCAAGAATAATCCAACTTAATACATTGTGTTGCCTAAAAGCCAAAAAGACTATATGGAAAAAAGAAAAAACAAACTTTTATACCGGTTAAGTCAATCCTCGCAGAGGGGGAGAGGTAAACTGCAGCAACGTGACTAGTCCGATCGGTCGCAGATATGCTACTGGTGTATGGTGTCCACCTTAATGCGTCACTCCCGGATCGGGTGCAGAGTAGGTGCATCATAGTTGTCTGAGGTGTGTCCGGAACGACTGCGGAATCCATGTGGGCGTCCATCAGTAGATGTACAGTGCCTTGCAAAAGTATTCGGCCCCCTTAAACTTTTCAACCTTTTGCCACATTTCAGGCTTCAAACATAAAGATATAACATTTAAATTTTTTGTGAAGAATCACCAACAAGTGGGACACAATTGTGAAGTGGAACGAAATCTATTGGATATTTTAAACTTTTTTAGCAAATAAAAAACTGAAAAGTGGTGCGTGCAAAATTATTCGGCCCCTTTACTTTCAGTGCAGTAAACTCACTCCAGAAGTTCAGCGAGGATCTCTGAATGATCCAATGTTGTCCTAAATGACTGATGGTGATAAATAGAATCCACCTGTGTGTAATCAAGTCTCTGTATAAATGCACCTGCTCTGTGATAGTCTCAGGGTTCTGTTGAAAGCGCAGAGAGCATCATGAAGACCAAGGAACACACCAGGCAGGTCTGTAATACTGTTGTGGAGAAGTTTAAAGCCGGATTTGGATACAAAAAGATTTTCCAAGCTTTAAACATCCCAAGGAGCACTGTGCAAGCGATCATTTTGAAATGGAAGGAGTATCAGACCACTGCAAATCTACCAAGACCTGGCTGTCCCTCTAAACTTTCAGCTCAGACAAGGAGAAGACTGATCAGAGATGCAGCCAAGAGGCCCATGATCACTCTGGATGAACTGCAGAGAACTACAGCTGAGGTGGGAGAGTCTGTCCATAGGACAACAATCAGTCGTACACTGCACAAATCTGGCCTTTATGGAAGAGTGGCAAGAAGAAAGCCATTTCTCAAAGATATCCATAAAAAGTCTCGTCTAAAGTTTGCCACAAGCCACCTGGGAGACACACCAAACATGTGGAAGAAGGT
Source organism: Lithobates septentrionalis (assembly GCA_037952835.1). NCBI lineage: Eukaryota > Metazoa > Chordata > Amphibia > Anura > Ranidae > Lithobates > Lithobates septentrionalis. The sequence goes on from JBBDGP010002014.1 coordinate 495,826, forward strand.
GCTCTGGACCGATGAAACCAAAATCGAACTTTTTGGCCACAATGCAAAACGATATGTTTGGCGTAAAAGCAACACAGCTCATCACCCTCAACACACCATCCCCACTGTCAAACATGGTGGTGGCAGCATCATGGTTTGGGCCTGATTTTCTTCAACAGGGACAGGGAAGATGGTTAAAATTGAGGGGAAGATGGATGCAGCCAAATACAGGACCATTCTGGATGAAAACCTGTTGGAGTCTGCAAAAGACCTGAAACTGGGACGGAGATTTATCTTCCAACAAGACAATGATCCCAAACATACAGCAAAATCTACAAAGGAATGGTTCACAAATAAACGTATCCAGGTGTTAGAATGGCCAAGTCAAAGTCCAGACCTGAATCCAATCGAGAATCTGTGGAAAGAGCTGAAAACTGCTGTTAACAAACGCTCTCCATCCAACCTCACTGAGCTTGAGCTGTTTTGCAAGGAAGAATGGGCAAGAATTTCAGTCTCTCGATGTGCAAAACTGATAGAGACATACCCCAAGCGACTTGCAGCTATAATCGCAGCAAAAGGTGGCTCTACAAAGTATTAACGCAAGGGGGCCGAATAATTTTGCACGCCCCACTTTTCATTTTTTTATTAGTTAAAAAAGTTTCAACAATCCAATAGATTTCTTTCCACTTCAAAATTGTGTCCCACTTGTTGGTGATTCTTCACAAAAAATAAAAATTTTATATCTTTATGTTTGAAGCCTGAAATGTGGCAAAAGGTTGAAAAGTTCAAGGGGGCCGAATACTTTCGCAAGGCACTGTATGAGTAAGTTCTGGGGTTGGATGTGCAGTCCTGTGGGTTGCTTGGAGCCGGTCTCTGCTACGTAGAGGAAGTCGGACGCAGAGCACGTAGGTGTACGGAGTGACGTAGGCGGAATTTAGTGTTGCAGTGCATGGTGGTGACTGTCGTTTTGAGCACAGCCCTCCCGTGAATGCCCGCTGTGGATTGGCGGAGCCATCTGCCAATGGAAGTCAGGGTAGGGAGCGTTGAGGAGAGCGGTGAATGAGAGGGTCGAGCGGATGACGAACAATTGTCACGAAGCTAGTGCTGACAGGGATTTGAAGGAGTCAGATGTTGATCGGTCAGCGTTCTGCTTGTGCAGCCCTTTCAGGTCTCCTTCCAAACAGTTCAAGCACAAGCGTAAAAAGTAAAAATAACAGTATAAAACAGTCCGGAACACGCACTAAAACCAAAAATAGGGACCAACCGTGTTAAGGTCAAATGAATCAGTCAGTCATAGGGACAAGGCTATTTCCACAGGCCTTTAGCGGTCCCTGTGGGTCCTCCTGGATCTTGGCGAAACGGTGGGGCTAATATCCCGGTTGTTTGAGCGAAATGTGGTGTGGCTTCGGCGCACAGAGGGAGAGCGTCTCCTGCGATTCAAGGAATTTTGCGCCTCCATGGATTGCTCTCTGATTGTCTCCCGGGTGTGTGGTCTGGGACAAAAGGCTGCGTACCAATTGGGTACCGGCACCAACGGGAGGCCCAGCTTGGCACAGAAGTGGGGAAGATCCTCAGGGACCTTGAGGATCGCTGTGCGACCATGAGCTGACGCTGAGAGCCAGAAGGGGAACTTCCATTTATAAAGTATTTGTTGGTCTCGCAGGGCCTCTAGCAAGGGTCTTAAGTCGCGCCTGTGCTGGAGTGTGATGCCAGAGAGGTCTTGATATATTTGCACCATCGCCCCCTCATGCAGGATCTGCTGTCTTCCTCTCGCAATTTTTATGATGTCCTCTTTTAGTTTAAAATCCACTATACAGCAGATTATGTCGTGGGGAGGGTCTGACTCCCTGCCTTTGGGACGTAAAGCACGGTGTATCCTCTCCATTGCAATAGGAGTTTGGGCAGGGCGATTGAGAAGGATATTAAAGATGCTTACTACAGCCTGATTGATCTGTTCCCCCTCAATCGACTCCGGTAGGCCTCTGATGCACAGATTATGCCCTTTGCCTCGATTGTCGAGGTCTTCAAGGTGCCTCTGCATATCGCGCATTTGCATGGTGTGGGAATCAATGTCCTCCGTGACACAGTGTAAAATGATATCCTGATGTTCTGTCTGTCTCTCTACAACATGCACTCTGTCATTCAGGGCGCGGAGATCTAGCCGCAATTCTGAAATGGCGGCGGATAGCGTTTCTTTAATGTCGTCTGCTATGAAGCGGAGGTCCTGCATGTTTATGGGCGGTGGGGGTCTGAGTTCTATCCCCCCTTCCCCTCCGTGTGGAAGTGGGGGTTGAGGAGGTATAGCTGACGGGTTTAGCGGCTGTGAGGGAGGTAGTGTGGAGTGTGCTGTCGCTTGGCGGGAAGGCGCCATATTGCTCCTGCCGGTCCGGAACATCTCCAGGATATTCTGTCCCTGTGCACCCGTTAGGTCTCGGGGGGATCTCGAGCGGGATGCCGATGAGGTCCGGGAGGCAGTCCCCATAGTTCGGTGTCGAGTCTGTGGGATATTACCTCGGTTTTTAGGCGGCTTTCTCCTGTGGCGGACGGAGCTCAGGGATTAGGCGACTATCTCCATGCCAGGTCAGGCCACGTCCCCCGAGACTACATTTTTACCATACTAAGGAGAGACTAATGGCAGCGTCCAGATAGAGAGATCAAATCCCTATGCCATACGCCAATTTACAATTCTACGCCAACTTATCTCAGTTCACTCTCCAAAAGCATAGAAACCCGAACACAATAACAAAAGCCCTCAGGAATCATAAATTAAGCTACATATGGGGATTTCCGACAAAGCTGATTGTCACCAAGGATGGTGTCGATCATGTGATGGAGTCAGTCGCTAAAGGAATGGCCCTGCTAAACTCATGGGGGATAATTCCTGAACCGCAAACTCAACCCCGCCAGACTGGCAACCGTACTAGTCCTGAACCATAGTGGCGCACAGCTAACCAAAAGAACACTCGCACTCACAACTGGCTTGGTTATGGGTAATACCCAAATATGTAATTACCCGATGGGGAGGATTTCCCTTGGGTCTGGACTGCTTTTCGAGCTCATATTTAATTTACCCCTTTATTTCTCTAAGTGGCTATGAGTCACACCCAACCTCTTTTTCTCATTGTTTTGATGTTAGTCACTTTTACATTATGTTATTGTTCAAGTAAAAATCAACTTTTTAGCTCATCAGTCAGAAATGAACTCTCATCTCTAACGATCACTAGGAACACCTTTAGAGAGGATATCATGGACTTTACAGCACCACCAGCCACCACTTCCTCTTCAGATGCGGACCACAATACCGCCGACTGTACTGTAAGTGAATCATTTATACTACATGTAACGAGCCCCTTGCTTGCTCGGTTCCACTCTCCCGACACTCCTCTGCTGCTATAGAATCAGACTGCAGATCGCAACATCTGATTGCTCGGTCATCCAATGCTCTGGGATTAGAAATACAGCTATGTGCCGTTCTAACCCAGTTGTGATAGCTCAAAACAAACACCAGGCAGGCTGTATGTAAGTTCAACCAGGACTCTCACTTTATTGACAGGAATACAGTCTCTTTTATACAATAATGCTCCTGCTCATATTACTCTAACAATACAGCTGTAACCTAATTAATCTAATTAACATGAGCTAATTAACTAATCCCTTTAGACAGCCTAGATGACTCAGACATGACCTTTAGGCCAGACTGGCCATCTTGTAGCTCAGAAACCCCAATCAACATTATCACAATAGCAGAGTTAATTAACACAAACAACAATGGGGATCTAATGACTCTTAGATCCCATACTAGAGACTTATTTACAATACACATTTTAGCAGACAACAGACAGGTAGCTGGAATTGATGACATTAGCATTTACCAGTAGGAGTCCCAACGGTATGAATCAGTCACTATTTCAATATGGCAAATCCAGGGTCCCCAGAGTCTGTGTGTCCTGGGGGACCAGGACCCGAATCCACAGTAATACCACCTCAAGGGTCCCCAGGCATACAGCTCACAAAGAGCACCGTTCCCCCAAATGCCAGGGCCCACGATCGACGGCAAGAGGCTAGCATTCAGTCGCCTCCAAAAGTCCCTCTCCCGGCTAGGTCTGTCACATTTCTCCCCTTTCGGCAGGAGATTAACACAGGAGGAGATCCCAGATGGGTTGACTCCGAAGTTAGTCAGTAGTTCCAGTCCTCTAATGCCTGTACTCACACAGTAACCCAAACAAATTGTTCCAAACAAAGCATTACTCACCCAGCCAACCTCTGGCTCTCTCAGAGAACATATCTGCCGCTGGGGAGAGGCCTGGACTGGCCCTTCTCCCTGGAGTCCTTTCTGCCGCTGGAGAGAAGACAGGGTGTCTGGGCTCACTCAATCATGCTGTTAGGGATCTGGGCCGAATGCCCAGCATCCCTGGGGTATATAGGTGGAGACTGAAGTCCCATCCACCTTCACAGGAAATCCATCCTCTGTTAGTTGAGGGCATAGGCCAGCAGTACTTGGCCCTGTTGCCAGCCCTTCTGCTGGAAACCCCACACCATCTGCTCCGGCTAACTGTTGGGGAGGGAGGCCGACTGCCCCACCTCCCTGGAACTCTGTAGTTGTTGCCGGTGCTGGGCAGAGGTTGGTAGCACTCTGCCCTGTTGCCAGCACTTCTGCTGGGGACTCCGCATCCTTCGCTCCAGCTAACCGTTGGTGCAGTAGGCTGGCTTCCTCCACTCCCAAATTGTGTAGCTGCCACTGGAGAGGTGAGCCAGCTGCTTCCTTTTCCATTCCCTCATCTGGATGTTGGGATGATATGTCTATGGTACTGTCTCCCAGGTGCATGGATCTTTGCTGGGGAGGAAAGACCACTTCCTCCACCCTGGCCAACTGTTGGGGAGGGACGATGAACACCTCCTCTCCCTTCTCCCCCTGTATCCTGATCTGCTGCTGGGAAGTGACCATCTCCTTCTCACTCTGAGCCTCCGGAACCGCCGTAGGTGTAGGGCAGAGATCGTGGACCCTCTGTCCAGTTGCCAGTGCTTCAGTTGGGGAAGTTCCTTGTAACTTCACAGATACTTCTGTTGGTGCTGGGCAGAGCACAGTGAAGTTTGGCCCTATTAACAGCTCTTCTTCTGCTGGAGGCTCACCAGGTTGTTCTTCCTCAGCAGAAAAGTCTATCAAATCCCCTGTCTCTGCAACTGGTGTCTGGGGATAAAGGTTCACCATCTCCTGTCCCTGGAACCCAGAAGATGCTATCAGTGCTGGGCAGAGGTTAGCAGAGCTCTGCCCTGTTGTCAGCACTTCAGATTTGGGGACGGCAATCTTCAGATTTTCCACTGCCGATTCTCTGGCATGCTGCTGGACAGACACATTCCTCCATCCAAGATCATCCAATGCAGAAACAGGTTCATCAAGGTCAGTCAGCACTTGCTGCATCTGCCATAAGACCTCCACCTCCATAGCTGTGGGGCCAGGTTGGCAAAGCACACTGTTACTCTGCCACATTGTCATCTCTTCAGCCAGGATTTCAGAGTTGTCAACTGGTATTTCCTGATAGTCCCAGGCAAAGGGAGCACCACCCTGCTGCTGAGCAGAGTCTAACAGCTGTCTGTAGGCGATCTCCAGCTCCCATTCCTGAACGGCCAGAAACTCCAAATCTTCCTGTGCCCAGTGCACTTCTGAGACATTCAGTCTTCGCTCTCTGTGCTCCATTATTTCCTCCAAACGCCACTCCTGATTACTCCCAAAGTCAGGGTCCCTGGACAGCCTCCAGTACAACAATCCCAGGCCATCGTAGTCAAAGCCTTCCATGGGGCTGTCATCCGCTGTCCACAGGCACACTTGTGCTACATACCACTGGAGGGCTCTGTAGCTCTCGTCCAACCGCATTTCTGCCTGGATCAGCCTGCTTAACTCAGATGTCCACTCCTGGTTCGGCTGTTCCCCCAATAACAGCATTCGCACTTCATACTGCGACCAGTACCTTACATGGATGGAGGGGAGAACTTTTCCCTGGTTTCGCTGCTCACGGGCTAGCACTTCCTTCCAGAGTTTGCAGTGGATAGAATCAAACCATCCTAGCAGGACCTGCTCTGATACTGGTCCTCTGTGCTGTATCTGCTTCTCTCGCAACCTCCTTCTGAATTCCTCATCCATGGTGGCTGGTAGGGATGAGCTTCGTGTTCGAGTCGAACCCATGTTCGACTCGAACATCGGCTGTTCGGTCGTTCGCCGAATTGCGAACGATATGGGCCGTTCGCGCCAAATTCGTGTGGCGCGTCACGGCCCATAATTCACTGCGGCATCGCAGTGCATTGCTGGCTGATGATTGGCCAAGCATGCACTATGACCCGCATGCTTGGCCAATCACAGCGCCGTCAGTAGAGAGAGCTGTAATTGGCCAAAGCCAGGGTGGCTTTGGCCAATTATGGCTCAGGGGATTTAGTACACACCCCACACTATATAAGGCCGCCTGCACGGCGGCCCTGTGTAGTGTGTGTTCCGGTGTGCTGAGAGATAGAGAGAGAGAGAGACAGTGTCATTTGATTTGAGTTAGATAGATTAGGCAGAACAGTCAGTCAGTTAGCTGCACTTACAGTGTATTGTGTATATATATGCATCCCAGGTGTTGCATATATATATATACACTGTATTCAGTTTAGCTAGATCCGTTCCTGTTATCTTCTATCTAGACTATTTACATTTAGTGCAGTGTGTCCTGCTCACAGTGTTCAGCTAGATCCGTTCCTGCTATTTACATTCAGTGCAGTGCGTCCTGCTCACAGTGTTCAGCTAGATCCGTTCCTGGTATTTACATTTAGTGCAGTGCGTCCTGCTCACAGTGTTCAGCTAGATCCGTTCCTGCTATTTACATTCAGTGCAGTGCGTCCTGCTCACAGTGTTCAGCTAGATCCGTTCCTGCTATTTACATTCAGTGCAGTGCGTCCTGCTCACAGTGTTCAGCTAGATCCGTTCCTGCTATTTACATTCAGTGCAGTGCGTCCTGCTCACAGTGTTCAGCTAGATCCGTTCCTGCTATTTACATTCAGTGCAGTGCGTCCTGCTCACAGTGTTCAGCTAGATCCGTTCCTGGCATTTACATTTAGTGCAGTGCGTCCTGCTCACAGTGTTCAGCTACATCCGTTCCTGCTATTTACATTCAGTGCAGTGCGTCCTGCTCACAGTGTTCAGCTAGATCCGTTCCTGCTATTTACATTCAGTGCAGTGCGTCCTGCTCACAGTGTTCAGCTAGATCCGTTCCTGCTATTTACATTCAGTGCAGTGCGTCCTGCTCACAGTGTTCAGCTAGATCCGTTCCTGGTATTTACATTTAGTGCAGTGCGTCCTGCTCACAGTGTTCAGCTAGATCCGTTCCTGCTATTTACATTCAGTGCAGTGCGTCCTGCTCACAGTGTTCAGCTAGATCCGTTCCTGCTATATACATTTAGTGCAGTACGTCCTGCTCACAGTGTTCAGCTAGATCCGTTCCTGCTATTTACATTCAGTGCAGTGCGTCCTGCTCACAGTGTTCAGCTAGATCCGTTCCTGCTATTTACATTCAGTGCAGTGCGTCCTGCTCACAGTGTTCAGCTAGATCCGTTCCTGCTATTTACATTCAGTGCAGTGCGTCCTGCTCACAGTGTTCAGCTAGATCCGTTCCTGGTATTTACATTTAGTGCAGTGCGTCCTGCTCACAGTGTTCAGCTACATCCGTTCCTGCTATTTACATTCAGTGCAGTGCGTCCTGCTCACAGTGTTCAGCTAGATCCGTTCCTGCTATTTACATTCAGTGCAGTGCGTCCTGCTCACAGTGTTCAGCTAGATCCGTTCCTGCTATTTACATTCAGTGCAGTGCGTCCTGCTCACAGTGTTCAGCTAGATCCGTTCCTGCTATTTACATTCAGTGCAGTGCGTCCTGCTCACAGTGTTCAGCTAGATCCGTTCCTGGTATTTACATTTAGTGCAGTGCGTCCTGCTCACAGTGTTCAGCTAGATCCGTTCCTGCTATTTACATTCAGTGCAGTGCGTCCTGCTCACAGTGTTCAGCTAGATCCGTTCCTGCTATATACATTTAGTGCAGTACGTCCTGCTCACAGTGTTCAGCTAGATCCGTTCCTGTTATCTTCCTACTGACAGGCAGGCTTGTCTGGTTACAGTATATAAAGCTACCTGAAGAAAATTACAGGTGTTCTTTTTGATCCTATTAGTACCACGGTCAGGCAGCTAGACTATTTACATTTAGTACAGTGTGTCCTGCTCACAGTGTTCAGCTAGATCCGTTCCTGTTATCTTCCTACTGACAGGCAGGCTTGTCTGGTTACAGTATATAAAGCTACCTTAAGAAAATTACAGGTGTTCTTTTTGATCCTATTAGTACCACGGTCAGGCAGCTAGACTATTTACATTTAGTACAGTGCGTCCTGCTCACAGTGTTCAGCTAGATCCGTTCCTGTTATCTTCCTACTGACAGGCAGGCTTGTCTGGTTACAGTATATAAAGCTACCTGAAGAAAATTACAGGTGTTCTTTTTGATCCTATTAGTACCACGGTCAGGCAGCTAGACTATTTACATTTAGTACAGTGTGTCCTGCTCACAGTGTTCAGCTAGATCCGTTCCTGTTATCTTCCTACTGACAGGCAGGCTTGTCTGGTTACAGTATATAAAGCTACCTGAAGAAAATTACAGGTGTTCTTTTTGATCCTATTAGTACCACGGTCAGGCAGCTAGACTATTTACATTTAGTACAGTGTGTCCTGCTCACAGTGTTCAGCTAGATCCGTTCCTGTTATCTTCCTACTGACAGGCAGGCTTGTCTGGTTACAGTATATAAAGCTACCTTAAGAAAATTACAGGTGTTCTTTTTGATCCTATTAGTACCACGGTCAGGCAGCTAGACTATTTACATTTAGTACAGTGCGTCCTGCTCACAGTGTTCAGCTAGATCCGTTCCTGCTATATACATTTAGTGCAGTACGTCCTGCTCACAGTGTTCAGCTAGATCCGTTCCTGTTATCTTCCTACTGACAGGCAGGCTTGTCTGGTTACAGTATATAAAGCTACCTGAAGAAAATTACAGGTGTTCTATCCCAGCTTAGTGCAGCTACAGGCCATTAGTATGTCTGGAAGGCCAAGAAGGAGAGGCAGACAGTCACAAGCCAATAAGAGAGGGCAAGCAGGCTCTGTGTCTAGTGCTGGTCGTGGAGACGGTGCATCCTCATCAGCACGTGGCCATGGGACACGCTTGGCCTTTTTTTCGGCAGCTGGCCGTGTTGAGCCGCAACATGCGGAAGACTTGGTCGAGTGGATGACCAAGCCGTCCTCATCCTCCTCATCCTCTCTCACCCATGCCCAGGGTGCTTTGTCTGGCAAAGCAGCGGCCTCTTCCCTCAGCTCAATGTCATCAGTGACTCCTTCCCTAGCTCCACCATGTCCTCATGAGGATTCCCTCGAACTGTTTGACCACAGTGTTGGGTACATGCTCCAGGAGGATGCCCAGCGTTTGGAAGGCTCTGATGATGATACTGAGCTCAATGAAGGCAGTAACATGAGCACGGACAGAGGGGGTGCCCAAGAAGGACAGCAATCTGGCAGTCATGCTCCCCCTGCTGCAGCATACTGCCAGGTTTGCTCCAGTGATGAGGAGGGAGGGAATGATGAGGTCACTGACTCAACATGGGTGCCTGATAGGAGAGAGGAGGAGGAGGAGGAGGAGGAGGAGGTGGCACATCACCAACTAGGCAGGATGCCCTCCAGGGGCCAGCCTAAGGGCAGCACATTGACTGCATCACACCCCAAAGCTCCACATGTGCAGGGCGCTGCAGTCTCTGCGCGTTATTCAAAAAGTTCTTTGGTGTGGGCCTTTTTTGAGACGAGTGCATCAGATCGCACCGCTGCTATTTGCAACATATGTCTCAAGCGTATCTCGCGTGGCCAAAACATCTCCCGCTTGGGTACCACATGCTTGACCAGACATATGTTGACCTGCCATGCAGTTCGTTGGCAAGCGTATCTGAAAGACCCACACCAAAGAACAAAGACGATCTCTCCTTGCTCCTCATCAGCTGAGATTTCCAACCCCACTAGACCTTCAGTCCTCTCTGAGACCTGCAGTGAGAGGAATGAAGGTGTAGAATTAGGTGTGTCACAGCCAAGTACTTGTGGGCAATCTGCTTTTGGTACACCGACGTCAGATTGTACCAGGCAAATTTCCCTGCCCCAGCTGCTGCACCGCCGAAAGAAGTTTGCTCCCAGCCATCCACATGCCCAGCGGTTGAATGCTAGCTTGGCAAAATTGCTAGCACTTCAACTGCTGCCTTTTCAGTTGGTAGACTCTGCCCCCTTCCGTGAGTTTGTGGAATGTGCGGTTCCTCAGTGGCAGGTACCCAAACGCCACTTTTTCTCACGGAAGGCGATTCCGGCTCTCTACCGGCATGTGGAAGGCAATGTCCATGCCTCGCTGGACAGGGCGGTCAGCGGTAAGGTGCATATTACCGCTGACTCATGGTCCAGCAGGCATGGACAGGGACGTTACTTAAGTTTCACGGCGCATTGGGTGACTCTGCTGGCAGCTGGGAAGGATGCAGGACAAGGTGCAGTAGTGTTGGAGGTTGTTCCGCCACCACGCCTCCAAAATGCTGATTGTGACACACCTCTCTCCTCCACCCCCTCCTCTTCTTCTTCCTCCATGGCCTCTTCCTCGGAACCAGCGGTGCTCCGTAGGCGTTCAAGGGGCTACGCAAGTACGCAGGCCAAAAGATGCCATGCGGTGCTTGAGCTGGTGTGCTTGGGGGACAGGAGCCACACTGGGGCAGAGGTTCTGTCAGCTCTGCAGGGGCAGGTTCAGAGGTGGTTGACGCCACGCCAACTTAAGGCAGGAATGGTGGTTTGCGACAATGGCACCAACCTCCTCTCTGCCCTCCGACAGGGACAACTGACCCATGTGCCCTGTTTGGCTCACGTCCTTAACTTGGTGGTGCAGCGGTTCTTGGGCAGGTACCCGGGCTTACAGGATGTCCTGAGGCAGGCCAGGAAAGTCTCTGTGCATTTCCGCCGGTCATATAATGCCAGTGCTCGGCTGACGGACCTCCAAAAGGAGTTTAACCTGCCCAAGAACCGCCTAATCTGTGACATGCCCACCAGGTGGAACTCGACGTTGGCCATGCTGCAGCGGCTGCACACGCAGCAGAGGGCCATCAATGAGTACCTGTGCGACTATGGCACCAGGACAGGGTCAGGGGACCTTGGTTTTTTTTCCCCACGCCAGTGGGCCATGATCAGGGATGCATGCACTGTCCTGTCACCATTCGAGGAGGCCACGAGGATGGTGAGCACTGACAGTGCATGCATCAGTGACACTGTCCCCCTTGTCCACCTGTTGGAGCACACGCTGCGTGGAATAATGGACAGGGCACTTGAGGCAGAACAGAGGCAGGAAGAGGAGGACTTCCTTAGCTCTCAAGGCCCCCTTTATCCAGACAGTGTTCCTGCGTGCCCGCCGATCACACAGGAAGAGGACGAGGAGGAGGAGGAGGAGGAGGAGGAAGATTGTGTCAGTATGGAGGTGGAGCCTGGCACTCAGCATCAGCAGTCTTTAAGGGATCAGTCCCAAGGAACACATGGACTTGTACGTGGCTGGGAGGAGGTGGCTGCGGACGTTGTTGTCCTTAGTGACCCAGAGGACTCCGGACCGAATGCCTCAGCAAACCTACGCTGCATGGCCTCCCTGATCCTGCAAAGCCTGCGTAAGGATCCTCGTATTCGTGGTATCAAGGAGAAGGACCAATACTGGCTGGCAACCCTCCTTGATCCACGTTACAAGGGTAAGGTTGCGGACCTTATCTTGCCATCGCAGAGGGAGCAGAGGATGAAACATCTTCGGGAGGCCTTGCAGAAAGGTCTGTGCAACGCGTTCCCAGAGACTGGGAGGTTACAAACTCCTGTTTCTGGACAACGTGTTGCTGAGGCTTCGGTCAGTCAAAGAAGGAGCGGTGGAGAAGGTGGCCGTCTGACCGATGCGTTCAGACAATTTTTTGGTCCGCAGCCCCAAGGTATGATCGGTTCCAGCAACCATCGCCAGCGTCTGTTTTACATGGTGCAGGAATACCTAGGGGCAAGATCAGACTTGGACACCTTTCCCACCGAAAATCCTCTGGGTTACTGGGTCTTGAGGATGGATCACTGGCCAGAGCTTGCACAGTATGCAATTGAGCTACTGGCCTGTCCTGCATCCAGCGTTCTTTCGGAATGCACATTCAGTGCTGCTGGAGGCGTGGTAACCGATCACAGGGTGCGTCTGTCCACCGACTCGGTCGATCGGCTGACCTTCATAAAAATGAATCAGTCTTGGATCACCACCAGCTACCAAGCACCTGATGCAGATGTAACCGAATAATTTTTTTTGAAATCTCAGATCCCTTCAAAGACTGCCTATGCTGATGCTGAGTGACTATCCCTGAGTAATTATCCTCTTCCTCCTCAATCATCACGCTGATAGCTTGTAAGAACATTTTTGGTTCTGGGCGCCACCACCAGTGCCTAAGGCACAATTTTTCAGCCCCTGTTTAACAGGGGCGTGTAATTACAATTTTTGATGCAATACTTTGCAGCAGGGCTTGTTCCTGCGTTTCAACTAGAGTGTCTGTGAGGGGTTGCAGTGTTGTGGCACCAGCACCAGTGCCTAAGACCCAATTTTTCTGCCCCTGTCTAACAGGGGCGTGTAATTACAATTTTTGATGCAATACTTTGCAGCAGGGCTCGTTCCTGCGTTCCAACTAGAGTGTCTGTGAGGGGTTGCAGTGTTGTGGCACCAGCACCAGTGCCTAAGGCCTAATTTTTCAGCTCCTGTTCAACAGGGGCATGTAATTACAATTCTTGATCTAATATTTCACAGCAGGGCCCTGTGAGGGCTTACAGTGTTTTGGCCACAGCAACACCTAAGGCCCAAATTTCTGCTGAGTATATAGGGCAGGACCCTACCTTCAAACATCTAACTTACAAACGACTCCTACTTGCAAACGGTAGGAGACAACAGGAAGTGAGATGAAATCTACCCCTAAGGAAGGGAAATTCTCTCCTGTAAGAGTTAATATGGGAAAACAATTTCTCCTTTCCACTGATGCTTTCCAATCCTTGTTCCACAAAAAAACCCAAATTTTCAAAAAACATTTTTCATTGGGACAAAAAAGTGAGGTGAAATCTTCTGAAGAGGAGGAAAGACGCAAAACAAATGTCACAGGGGTGATAACCCTTCCCTATGTTTTCCAAAAAGCTTAGAAAAGATTTTTTGGCTGGAGCTAAACACATTAAAAATGTTCAAAATTACAAACAGATTCTACTTAACAACAAACCTACAGTCCCTGTCTTGTTTGCACCGCCTGTATACTGCTGTTCAGAGTATATAGGGCCTGGTGGCCCCACACCTTTCCTTATTTTAATTTGGGTGTGGGGTTCCCCTTAATATCCATACAAGACCCAAAGGGCCTGGTAATGGACTGGGGGGTACCCATGCCGTTTGTCTCACTGATTTTCATCCATATTGCCATGACCCGACATGACATTAAACCCGCAAGCAGTTTTAAATGAGATTTTTTCCTTTAAAAATGACATTTGGTGCAGGGACTGTTCTAAACATGGGAAACACGCGTCACTTTACAGGCATACTATAGACACCCCCCAGGTACGATATTTAAAGGAATATTTCACTTTTTTTTTTTTTACTTTAAGCATCATTAAAATCACTGCTCCCGAAAAAACGGCCGTTTTTAAAAGTTTTTTTTGCATTGATACATGTCCCCTGGGGTAGGACCCGGGTCCCCAAACCCTTTTTAGGACAATACCATGCAAATTAGCCTTTAAAATGAGCACTTTTGATTTCGAACGTTCGAGTCCCATAGACGTCAATGGGGTTCTAACGTTCGTGCGAACTTTCGGTCCGTTCGCGGGTTCTGGTGCGAACCGAACCGGGGGGTGTTCGGCTCATCCCTAGTGGCTGGTATCTCTCCTCTCCTGCTATCTAGACCTTGGATCCAGGTGATGGTTTGGATGTGTTCACGGCAAGGAAGCACAATCCCACCATTCCCTCCACGGCTCTCAAGTAAGTCTTTCAGCGTGGCTCTCCTGCAGGCTGATTTGGAGTGTCCCAGTAACTGGAGAGCAAATCCTACGGCTGCCAACCAATGTAACAAGCCCCTTGCTCGCTCAGTTCCACTCTCCCGACACTCCTCTGCTGCTATAGAATCAGATTGCAGATCGCAACATCTGATTGCTTGGTCATCCAATGCTCCGGGATTAGAACTACAGCTATGTGCCGTTCTAACCCAGTTGTGATAGCTCAAAACAAACACCAGGCAGGCTGTATGTAAGTTCAACCAGGCCTCTCACTTTATTGACAGGAATACAGTCTCTTTTATACAATAAAAGAGGAGGTGCAGATGCTCATATTACTCTAACAATACAGCTGTAACCTAATTAACCCAATTAACATGAGCTAATTAACTAATCCCTTTAGACAGCCTAGATGACTCAGACATGACCTTTAGGCCAGACTGGCCATCTTGTAGCTCAGAAACCCCAATCAACATTATCACAATAATAGAGTTAATTAACACAAACAACAATGGGGATCTAATGACTCTTAGATCCCATACTAGAGACTTATTTACAATACACATTTTAGCAGACAACAGACAGGTAGCTGGAATTGATGACATTAGCATTTAACAGTAGGAGTCCCAACGGTATGAATCAGTCACTATTCCAATATGGCAAATCCAGGGTCCCCAGAGTCTGTGTGTCCTGGGGGACCAGGACCCGAATCCACAGTAATACCACCTCAAGGGTCCCCAGGCATACAGCTCACAAAGAGCACCGTTCCCCCAAATGCCAGGGCCCATGATCGATCCGCAAGAGGCTAGCATTCAGTCCCCTCCAAAAGTCTCTCTCCAGGCTAGGTCTGTCACACTACACATTAACCAGCATTACCTCAATTTCTTTATTAACTCCAAGGGTCTCATTCACCCGGCAAAAAGAAGGTCTCTATGGAAAGAAGCCCTTCTCCAAAAGTGCAACATATTATGTGTCCAGGAGACACACTTTCACAACCAGTCTCCTCCTAATTGCTCACATCCTAAGTTTCCATTCATATACAATGCCAATGTGGAAGCGAAAAAGAAAGGAGTAATAATAGCAATGAGAGACACAGTAGCCTTCAAAATCCACAAGGTCAACATAGACCCACAAGACCGCTTTATAATCCTGCTGTGTGATATTAACTCTACCACCTACACAGTGGCAAATATTTATGTCCCAAACACAGGACAGATCAGGTTTTTTCACAGACTTATGAAGAAAATCCAGTCGATACAGAAGGGCCTGATGGTGATATGTGGTGACTCTAATATTACTCCTGACCCGTCCCTCGATTCCACCACCAAACCAAAATGTTCTTCACCATCACTTAAATTGGTCTTAAGAACCTATGAATTATTTAACTCCTGGAGATACCTCAACACCAACGAGGGGGACTACTCGTTCTTCTCAAACAGCCACAGATCTTACAGCAGAATTGATTTATTTTTGGTTGACAAATGGTTACTGTTTAAATGTAAAGATGCTAAAATTAATAACATCACTTGGTCGGATCATGCCTCGGTAAAGCTGGAGATTCTACCACCCACAACCCTATATACATATGGAGCTCCAACCCTAGACTTTTCCAGGATGCTCTTACCAAGTCTAGAATTGACAGTTAACTGAAAGAATTTTTTGAAAATTACCGTGAATCAGTTACCGATCCATCTATAGTGTGGAGTGACCATAAGGCATTTGCAAGCAGTATCTTGATACAACAAGGGGCGAGAACTAAGAGGATGAGGCAGCAGCATACTGTGACATTAATTTAAAAAATAGATGCACTTGAAAAACAAAATATGTCCCACCCATCCCAACAACTGACCGACCAACTGACACAACTCCATAATGACCTTAGACTGCTCTTCCTAGAGGACTTTGAAAGGGCCTCAAGGAGACTCAAATTGTCCTATTATACAAGTGGCAACAGAGCAGGGAAACTCCTGGCCAACAAGATTAGAGGGCACAGATATAGAACCCAAATCCCATACATAATACAACCCAATACTCAAACAAAACAATATCATCCCCAAGCTATAGTAGACGTATTTAGTACTATAGTATATTATATAACCTCCATACCATTCAACCACAAACACCAGCCATCATAGAAGCAGTCCTACAAAAAATTAAATTACCTAAACTTACTCCTGAACACCTCAACAATCTAAATTCCCCTTTTACTAACTCGGAGGTATGACAGATGGATTCACAGGGGAATATTATAAAACCTTCCAAGATACATTAATTCCACATCTGGTTGAGATATTTAGTTCAGCTGCTGCCTCATCCTCGATCCCCCCAGAGATGCTTAAAGCCATGATAATTGCCCTACCAAAACCCGGGAAAGACCGGATACTCCATAGAACTTTAGGCCTATATTATTGCTAAAGAAACGATAATTCGGAAGGGAACCAATATTTGAGCTTGCCCGGGGATCACTGCCACATCCCAATTAAGGAAAGGAACCAAAAAAGGAAGTGTGCCCCAAGGGGGATAATATGGGCAGTGTATCACCAGGCAATGGATGGATGGTGCAAGCGTGAAATACACAATTAATGTTGAAAGTTTTATAACAAAAGTTTATTAAGTAGAAAGGTATACACACAGATCTATAATATAAAATCGCATGAGCGGAAGAGACAAAGAACAATAGTAATCAAATTGCTAACATGCTTTGGTATACTATCCCAGTAAATTCAAAGATGACCTGCTGGGGTGAACGTACGGCAGCACATGATACTCTACATGTTTCGGAAAATAAAGGGGTTCTATCCCCTCTATATAGTGTATTTCCTTCTTCAGGAGTTTTGGGGAAGCAGTGATGATATTTTTCTAAAAAGAAGAAAAAGGGATATATATGTATATAGGTAAAAGTCAGTCACTGTATTTAGCACCAACATAGGGTATAAAACCATTGTGTCTGAGAGTATGAGAGACTGTTTGAATTACAGACAAGACATGAGGACAGAGCAAAATCGCAGACTAAGCGAACATATCTATACAGAAGTACTCACGAAGCATATGACTCTTCAGCATATATACTGTACACAGGTATACCACGAGAAGGACTCCCACTTCCTAGGGTTCGGAAGATTACATCAATTGGTTAAGGATCCAAATACTGGATATGATTTGAAGGATGGAGACCAGGAAGGAGAGTATGGGGAGATTTGCAGATTCTGGCCTTGACAGAAATCCCTACAGGGACGGCAAGCCAGGGCTCACAAGAGCCACCACTGCTGAGCGGACCACAAACACACCTGCAGAGTCAGAGACAAGGAAGAGGGGGTTGTTTTGAGAGATATGTATCCCATATTAAAGATATAGGGCTAATAGAGCCTTAACATTAAGTGTCATTTCACAGCACAGTGTATAAAACACTGAGGCATGTTTGTGACAATCACAGTTAGGATTGGCATACCTGGTCTCTGATGTTTCAATGTAAACAACTGCTGCAGGGAAGGAACGCTCCTCTCGGCTGTGTAGCAGAGAAGAGTGTGTGTGAGGCCAATACTAAGTATTCTATTTGGTGTAGGGTGTGATACTTGCAGGCCAATCATTAGCCTGCAGGGCGGGGTAGACTTAGGTGGCAGCAATACAACTGATTGTCAAACCGACCGGAGCGTAATGTCCGGAGGAGACATCAGCTGTATGCAGATATGTTTGTAATAGCCGCCCACTGTAACCCCTCGTCCTGGGCGGCAGCCGACGCCACCGCGTCATAGGACGCGGTGACGTCACTCGTCGACAGAGGCCGCCGACATGGAAGGAGAGCAGCCTGATGGGGTGAGGATGGGAAATCCCCAGTGCGCAGGCGCGAGACAGGACGTCGGGCGCGTGCGCATCAGCGCTGCTGAGGAGATGCCGCTGTCCCCAGAGAAGGGATACAGAGGCCTTTCCGTGTCGGGGAGCACCGGCGAGCCATCCCCAGGGGCACATTAATCAAAGCCACATCTATGAGTACAGTAATTTCATTGGTGTGGTCGTTTTTAGGGGAATTTAAATTTCACCTATTCTGGACTGTTCAGAGGTGGGAGTTCCATCTTTACAAAACGTTCCTGGAAAATCACAAGCATGTATAAATTTTCTTAATATTACAGTACAGATATATAAATACACATACAAGCTGGACAACAAGATTTCAACACTAGTTAGTCCTGTGAGCACATTCTATTCTTTATCATGGGAATAATTGATTATCCTTTAGACACATCAATGTGAGCCTAATGCAAAGACAAATGAAAGACATAAAAAAAAAAAAAAGTAGTAATAAAACTAAAATGATAGGGTAAAGGATAAGAGCGGCAGCCCAGCATGTGTAATCTGCATTGGGCATAAGACTATTGAAATGAAATAATTTTATAAAAAATTAAATTACTTAATACATAAGCACAAGAGATTCAGGATATTGGGTACTTGAGTGGAAGATAGGACAGAATGGCTTGGTGGAACAAGCCACTGTCCTGCAATTCCTTGTCATAACCACCTGTGGAGAAGCCAGGAAGGAAGGGTTTAAGATTGAACGCCTCATTCAGGCCAGGTGGCATTGTCGCATTCAGATTGGATATCCAGCGGAGTTCCCGCTGTAGGAGGATCTTGTTAAAATCCCCTCCTCGGGAACTTGGATGTAGCCGATCCAAAATTAGTACTGAGACTTTGGGACACGTGCCACCATGTACCTGGGCTACGTGTCTCCCTAAGGGGAAGTCAGGGTCGGCAGATTGCATCACCCTAAGGTGTCGATAGATGCGTTGCCATAATTTTTGTAAGGTTTTCCCCACATAGAAACAGTTACAATGACAGGTCAATAGATACACCACTCCTGTGGTTTGACAGTTTGCATAGTGTTTCGGCACAAAACGTTTGCCGTTTGGCAAACATATATTTTTGCGTGTATCCATGTACCTACAGTATGCACATGATCCGCATTGGAATGTGCCTAGCGTAGTGCAGGGATCACCTCTATCCTGTCCCTTATACTCACTTTTAATTAATAAATCACCTACGGAAGTGGCGCGTCTATATGTTATTGGGGGTCTGGGGGGTACCAGAGGGCCTAAAGTCGGATCTGAAGTTAATAGATGCCAGTATTTTTGGCAAATCTGCCTAATTTTTTCGTGATCGTTCGTGTAAGTTGTAATAATTCTAGCAGGGGCCTCAACAGTGGATTTAGGTTTGGGAATTAGTAATTGACATCTCTCTTTCTGATTGGCGCGTTTAAAGGCTCTTTTCAAACATTTGTGGCTATATCCACGTTGTAGTAGTCAACGTTTTAATTTATTGGCTTCCTGTTTGAAGTCTGATTGGTTTGAACAATTTCGTTTAATTCTCAGGTATTCCCCATATGGGATTGAATTAATTAAGGGTTTGGGGTGAAAGCTGGAAGAGTGGAGTACTGTATTACCAGCGGTGGCTTTCCTGAATAGTTTGGAGGATAGAACATTGGATTCATCAATTGAAATTTCAATATCCAGAAACGTGATGGTATTTTTATCAGAGATCATGGTGAATTTGAGGTTGCTCCCCGGCACGGAAAGGCCTCTGTATCCCTTCTCTGGGGACAACGGCATCTCCTCAGCAGCGCTGATGCGCACGCGCCCGACGTCCTGTCTCGCGCCTGCGCACTGGGGATTTCCCATCCTCACCCCATCAGGCTGCTCTCCTTCCGTGTCAGCGGCCTCTGTCGACGAGTGACGTCACCGCGTCCTATGACGCGGTGGCGTCGGCCGCCGCCCAGGACGAGGAGCTACAGTGGGCGGCTATTACAAACATATCTGCATACAGCTGATGTCTCCTCCGGACATTACGCTCCGGTCGGTTTGACAATCAGTTGTATTGCTGCCACCTAAGTCTACCCCGCCCTGCAGGCTAATGATTGGCCTGCAAGTATCACACCCTACACCAAACAGAATACTTAGTATTGGCTTCACACACACTCTTCTCTGCTACACAGCCGAGAGGAGCGTTCCTTCCCTGCAGCAGTTGTTTACATTGAAACATCAGAGACCAGGTATGCCAATCCTAACTGTGATTGTCACAAACATGCCTCAGTGTTTTATACACTGTGCTGTGAAATGACACTTAATGTTAAGGCTCTATTAGCCCTATATCTTTAATATGGGATACATATCTCTCAAAACAACCCCCTCTTCCTTGTCTCTGACTCTGCAGGTGTGTTTGTGGTCCGCTCAGCAGTGGTGGCTCTTGTGAGCCCTGGCTTGCCGTCCCTGTAGGGATTTCTGTCAAGGCCAGAATCTGCAAATCTCCCCATACTCTCCTTCCTGGTCTCCATCCTTCAAATCATATCCAGTATTTGGATCCTTAACCAATTGATGTAATCTTTCAAACCCTAGGAAGTGGGAGTCCTTCTCGTGGTGTACCTGTGTACAGTATATATGCTGAAGAGTCATATGCTTCGTGAGTACTTCTGTATAGATATGTTCGTTTAGTCTGCGATTTTGCTCTGTCCTCATGTCTTGTCTGTAATTCAAACAGTCTCTCATACTCTCAGACATAATGGTTTTATACCCTATGTTGGTGCTAAATACAGTGACTGACTTATACCTATATACATATATATCCCTTTTTCTTCTTTTTAGAAAAATATCATCACTGCTTCCCCGAAACTCCTGAAGAAGGAAATACACTATATAGAGGGGATAGAACCCCTTTATTTTCCGAAACATGTAGAGTAGCATGTGCTGCCGTATGTTCACCCCAGCAGGTCATCTTTGAATTTACTGGGATAGTATACCAAAGCATGTTAGCAGTTTGATTACTATTGTTCTTTGTCTCTTCCGCTCATGCGATTTTATATTATAGATCTGTGTGTATACCTTTCTACTTAATAAACTTTTGTTATAAAACTTTCAACATTAATTGTGTATTTCACGCTTGCACCATCCATCCATTGCCCGGTGATACACTGCCCATATTATCCCCCTTGGGGCACACTTCCTTTTTTGGTTCCTTATATTATTGCTAAACAACAATCTCAAAATTTGTGCAAAGCTATTGGCTACTAGACTGGTGGACATACTACCTTCACTAATAGATGTAGATCAGTCTGGATTCACTAAGGGGCGACAGACGGCAGATGCTACCCGACTCCTGATAAATGTGATCCATATGGCCAATAAGTCCAAAACGCCTTCTCTGCTACTAGCATTGGATGTAGAGAAGATGTTTGATAGGATACATTGGCAGTTTTTTGCCCAGGTGTTAACTAGGTACGGTTTCAGCGGCCCCATTTATTCAGCCATAATGGCACTATATACCCATCCATTGGCTCAAGCGTATATATCAGGAGCACTGTCTACCCCATTTGACATAACTAAGGGCTGCCCCCTTTCCCCACTGATTTTTAATTTGTTGATGGAGCCTCTGGCCTCATACCTACGCTCACACCCCAACATAACAGGTATAAAGGTGGGACTGAAACATCATATCATAAGTCTATTCACTGATGACATAATAGTGATGCTCACAAATGCTGACACGTCTCTGCCCACACTCCATCTAGCACTGCAAACATTTAATGGGGTATTATACTATAAAGTGAATGAGACCAAATCTTATATTTTAGACTTAGGCATACCAAAAAAGACCGAACAAAAACATTTCCATATAAGGGCCCTTACCCTATTCCCTTCGTACGTCATCACGTTCAAACCAACGCACTTTCGAATGGACGCAGCTTGCTGATTGCTTCATATTTCCAACTTTCCATATAAACAATATAAAAAATCCCTGACAAAGCATCTACTGAATGCCGCTAAGGCCTTGATACCTTTTTGTTGGAAAAGCACACAGGCACTGTCAATACAAAACTGGCTTCAGAAAGTCTCCGAGATTTGTCAAATGGAAGACACCTTGTCACTAACCTCAGACACTATAGAAAGATACCATAAAACATGGTCCCCATGGCTCTACTTCAAGGTCTCAACTGTCTATGAACACCTAATGAATGCTTAACGCCCAAATGGGCAACTATGCTACTGCTCATTTTTAGGCTCACACACAAATCGCACTGAGCGGGGAGAGAACCCTACCTGATTGCAGATAATCCTTTCCAAGTTCTTCTTTTTCTACCCCTATCCTTTTCTTCTTAACCTATTATATCCGTCTATCTTCGTGAAATCAAAGCTAAATGACCAGATATGTATCACTTTATGTAGAATATTCTGGTCTCTGACTTTTGGTTGGAAGGAGCAGGCCAGGCCCTCAGTGAGAGTTTGGCCACTGTATACCTCTACTTGCTGAGGGACATTAACACAATAAATATGCAAACCCAATGTTATATGTCTTTTGTCAGACAAAACGCTCCTCTACTGTCCATCTTGTGATACTTATTTATGTACTTATATTAATGTTGAAATAATGCTTTTATTTGTTATGCCATGTACACACGGGCGGACTTTTCGGCATCAAAGGTGCGACGGTCTTTCTGACGGACTTTTGACGGACTTCCGACAGACTTTTGAACGAACTGACTTGGCTACACACGATCACACCAAAGTCCGACGGACTCATACGTGATGACGTATGACTGGACTAAAATAAGGAAGTTAATAGCCAGTAGCCAATAGCTGTCCTAGCGTCGGTTTTCGTCTGTCGGACTAGCATACAGACGAACAGATTTTTCGACAGGACTCAAATCCATCGGAAAGATTTGAAACATGTTTCAAATCTAAAGTCCGTCTGATTTTCGACCGAAAAGGTCCGTCGGAAGTCTGATGAAGGCCACACACGGTCGGATTGTGTGACGGATTCGTTCCGGCGGATGAGTTTGGTCGAAAAGTCCACCCGTGTGTACACGGCATTAATCTGAATTTGCTTTCAATAAACCTTTTGATGTTTAAAAAAAAACTCAAAATTTTCAGATGGTCAACAAAATGGATTAGCCAAACTAGTAATATGTCTAATGCAACAGATATCTTTCTGACTGAAAAGAGTAGTTAACTGTATGTTAGTTTTATGTTGTTAATGCTTACAAATGGTCACTATACTCCTAAATAGGGATGAGCCGAACAGCCCCTGGTTCGGTTTGCACCAGAACCTGAGAACGGACCGAAAATTCGCACGAACGTTAGAACCCCA
The DNA here is from genome assembly GCA_037952835.1 of Lithobates septentrionalis. Lineage (NCBI taxonomy): Eukaryota > Metazoa > Chordata > Amphibia > Anura > Ranidae > Lithobates > Lithobates septentrionalis. The sequence continues at coordinate 519,018 of JBBDGP010002014.1, forward strand.
TTGACGTCTATGGGACTCGAACGTTCAAAATCAAAAGTGCTCATTTTAAAGGCTAATTTGCATGGTATTGTCCTAAAAAGCGTTTGGGGACCCGGGTCCTGCCCCAGGGGACATGTATCAATGCAAAAAAAACTTTTAAAAACGGCAGTTTTTTCGTGAGCAGTGATTTTAATGATGCTTAAAGTAAAAAAAAAAAGTGAAAAATTCCTTTAAATATCGTACCTGGGGGGTGTCTATAGTATGCCTGTAAAGTGGCGCGTGTTTCCCATGCTTAGAACAGTCCCTGCACAAAATGTCATTTTTAAAGGAAAAAAAGTAATTTAAAACTGTAATGTCGGGTCCTGGCAATATGGATGAAAATCAGTGAGACAAACAGCATGGGTACCCCTCAGTCCATTACCAGGCCCTTTGGGTCTTGTATGGATATTAAGGGGAACCCCGCACCTAAATTAAAAAAGGAAAGGCGTGGGGCCACCAGGCCCTATATACTCTGAACTGCAGTATACAGGCGGTGCAAACAAGACAGGGACTGTAGGTTTGTTGTTAAGTAGAATCTGTTTGTAATTTTGAACTGGTACATTTTTAACGTATTTAGCTCCAGCCAAAAAATCTATTTTAGGCTTTTTGGAAAACATAGGGAAGGGTTATCACCCCTGTGACATTTATTTTGCTGTCTGTGCTCCTCTTCAGAAGATTTCACCTAATTTTTTGTCCCAATGACAAATGTTTTTTTGAAAATTTGGGTTTTTTTGTGAAACAAGGATTGGTGATAAAGCATCAGTGGAAAGGAGAAACATTTTTCCCATATTAACTCTTACAGGAGAGAATTTCCCTTCCTAGGGGTAGATTTCATCTCACTTCCTGTTGTCTCCTTCCGTTTGCAAGTAGGAGTCGTTTGTAAGTTGGATGTTTGAAAGTAGGGGCCTGCCCTATATACTCAGCAGAAATTTGGGCCTTAGGTGTTGTTGTGGCCACAACACTGTAAGCCCTCACAGGGCCCTGCTGTGAAATATTAGATCAAGAATTGTAATTACATGCCCCTGTTGAACAGGGGCAAAAAAATGGTGCCTTTGGTGGTGGTGGTGCTAGTGCCACAACACTGTCCTCACTCGCTCTTGGTGGGTGCAGAAATGGGCCCTGCTGTGAAATATTAGATCAAGAATTGTTGAACAGGGGCTGAAAAATTGGGCCTTAGGCACTGGTGCTGGTGCCACAATACTGCAACCCCTCACAGATACCCTAGTTGGAACGCAGAAACGAGCCCTGCTGCAAAGTATTGCATCAAAAATTATAATTACACTCCCCTGTTAAACAGGGGCAGAAAAATTGGGCCTTAGGCACTGGTGCTGGTGCCACAACACTGCAACCCGTCACAGATACTCTAGTTGGAACGCAGAAACGAGCCCTGCTGCAAAGTATTGCATCAAAAATTGTAATTACATGCCCCTGTTAAACAGGGGCTGAAAAACTGGGCCTTAGGCACTGGTGCTGGCGCCCAGAACCAAAAATGTTCTTACAAGCTATCAGCATGATCATTGAGGAGGAAGAGGATAATTACTCAGGATAGTCACTCAGCATCAGCATAGGCAGTCTTTGAAGGGATCTGACATTTCAAAAAAAATTATTCGGTTACATCAGCATCAGGTGCTTGGTAGCTGGTTTTGATCCAAGACTGATTAATTTTTATGAAGGTCAGTCGATCGACCGAGTCGGTGGACAGACGCACCCTGTGATCGGTTACAAAGCCTCCAGCAGCACTGAATGTGCGTTCCGAAAGAACGCTGGATGCAGGACAGGCCAGTAGCTCAATTGCACACTGTGTAAGCTCTGGCCAGTGATCCATCCTCAAGACCCAGTAACCCAGAGGATTTTCGGTGGGAAAGGTGTCCAAGTCAGATCTTGCCCCTAGGTATTCCTGCACCATGTAAAACAGACCCTGGCGATGGTTGCTGGAACCAATCATACCTTGGGACTGCGGACCAAAAAATTGTCTGAACGCATCGGTCAGACAGCCACCTTCTCCACCGCTCCTTCTTTGACTAACCGAAGCCTCAGCAACACGTTGTCCAGAAACAGGAGTTGGTAACCTCCCAGTCTCTGGGAACGCATTGCACAGACCTTTCTGCAAGGCCTCCCGAAGATGTTTCATCCTCTGCTCGCTCTGCGATGGCAAGATAAGGTCCGCAACCTTACCCTTGTAACGTGGATCAAGGAGGGTTGCCAGCCAGTATTGGTCCTTCTCCTTGATACCAGGAATACGAGGATCCCTAGGCAGGCTTTGCAGGATCAGGGAGGCCATGCAGCATAGGTTTGCTGAGGCATTCGGTCCGGAGTCCTCTGGGTCACTAAGGATGACATGGTCTGCAGCCACATCCTCCCAGCCACGTACAAGTCCATGTGTTTCTTGGGACTGATCCCTTAAAGACTGCTGCTGATGCTGAGTGCCAGGCTCCACCTTCATACTGACACAATCCTCCTCCTCCTCCTCTTCCTGTGTGATCGACGGGCATGCAGGAACACTGTCTGGATAAAGGGGGCCTTGAGAGCTAAGGAAGTCCTCCTCTTCCTGCCTCTGTTCTGCCTCAAGTGCCCTGTCCATTATTCCACGCAGCGCGTGCTCCAACAGGTGGACTGTCACTGCTCACCATCCTTGTGGCCTCCTCAAATGGTGACAGGACAGTGCATGCATCCCTGATCATGGCCTACTGGCGTGGGGAAAAAAAAAACAAGCTCCCCTGACCCTGTCCTGGTGCCATAGTCGCACAGGTACTCATTGATGGCCCTCTGCTGCATGTGCAGCCGCTGCAGCATGGCCAACTTTGAGTTCCACCTGGTGGGCATGTCACAGATTAGGCGGTTCTTGGGCAGGTTAAACTCCTTTTGGAGGTCTGCCAGCCGAGCACTGGCATTATATGACCGGCGGAAATGCACACAGACTTTCCTGGCCTGCCTCAGGACATCCTATAAGCCCGGGTACCTGCCCAAGAACCGCTGCACCACCAAGTTAAGGACGTGAGCCAAACAGGGCACATGGGTCATTTTGTCCCTGTCGGAGGGCAGAGAGGAGGTTGGTGCCATTGTTGCAAACCACCATTCCTGCCTTAAGTTGGCGTGGCGTCAACCACCTCTGAACCTGCCCCTGCAGAGCTGACAGAACCTCTGCCCCAGTGTGGCTCCTGTCCCCCAAGCACACCAGCTCAAGCACTGCATGGCTTTTTTTGGCCTGCATACTTGCGTAGCCCCTTGAATGGCTACGGACAACCGCTGGTTCCGAGGACAAAGCACACGAAGAGGCCATGGAGGAAGAAGAAGAGGGGGTGGAGGAGAGAGGTGTGTCACAATCATTAGTAGTGGCATTTTGGAGGCGTGGTGGTGAAACAACCTCCAACACTACTGCACCTTGTCCTGCATCCTTCCCAGCTGCCAGCAGAGTCACCCAATGCGCTGTGAAACTTAGGTAACGTCCCTGTCCATGCCTGCAGGACCATGAGTCAGCGGTAATATGCACCTTACCGCTGACCGCCCTGTCCAGCGAGGCCAAGACATTGCCTTCCACATGCCAGTAGAGAGCCGGAATCGCCTTCCGTGAGAAAAAATGGCGTTTGGGTACCTGCCACTGAGGAACCGCACATTTAACAAACTCATGGAAGGGGGCAGAGTCTATCAACTGAAAAGGCAGCAATTCAAGTGCTAGCAATTTAGCCAAGCTAGCATTCAACCGCTGGGCATGTGGATGGCTGGGAGCGAACTTCTTTCGGCGGTGCAGCAGCTGGGGCAGGGAAATTTGCCTGGTAGAATCTGACGTCGGTGTACCGAAAGCAGATTGCCCACAAGTGCTTGGCTGTGACACACCTAATTCTACACCTTCATTCCTCTCAGTGCAGGTCTCAGAGAGGACTGAACGTATAGTGGGGTTGGAGATCTCAGCTGATGAGGAGCAAGGAGAGGTTCTCTTTGTTCTTTGGTGTGGGTCTTTTAAATATGCTTGCCAACGAACTGCATGGCAGGTCAACATATGTCTGGTCAAGCATGTGGTGCCCAAGCGGGAGATGTTTTGGCCATGCAAGATACGCTTGAGACATATGTTGCAAATAGCAGCGGTGCGATCTGATGCACTCGTCTCGAAAAAGGCCCACACCAAAGAACTTTTTGAATAACGCGCAGAGACTGCAGCGTCTTGCACATGCGGAGCTTTGGGGTGTGATGCTGTCAGTGTGCTGCCCTTAGGCTGGCCCCTGGAGGGCATCCTGCCTCGTTAGTGATGTGCCTCCTCCTCCTCCTCCTCTCTCCTATCAGGCACCCACGTTGAGTCAGTGACCTCATCATCCCCCCCTCCTCATCACTGGAGCAAAACTGGCAGTATGCTGCAGCAGGGGGTGCATGACTGCCAGATTGCTGTCCTTCTTGGGCACCCCCTCTGTCTATGCTCACGTTACTGCCTTCATCTAGCTCAGTATTATCATCAGAGCCTTCCAAACTCTGGGCATCCTCCTGGAGCATGTACCCAACACTGTGGTCAAACAGTTCGAGGGACTCCTCAAGAGGACATGGTGGGGCTAGGGAAGGAGTCACTGATGACATTGAGCCGAGGGAAGAGGCCGCTGCTTTGCCAGACAAAGTACCCTGAGCATGGGTGAGAGAGGATGAGGAGGATGAGGACGGCTTGGTCATCCACTCGACCAAGTCTTCCACATGTTGCCGCTCAACACGGCCAGCTGCCGAAAAAAAGGCCAAGCGTGTCCCACGGCCACGTGCTGATGAGGATGCACCGTCTCCACGACCAGCACTGTTGCCTCTAGACATAGAGCCTGCTTGCCCTCTTTTATTGGCTTGTGACTGTCTGCCTCTCCTTGTTGGCCTTCCAGACATACTAATGGCCTGTAGCTGCACTAAGCTGGGAGATATATATATATATATATATATATATATATATATATATATATATATATATCTCCCAGCTTAGTGCAGCTACAGGCCATTAGTATGTCTGGAAGGCCAACAAGGAGAGGCAGACAGTCACAAGCCAATAAAAGAGGGCAAGCAGGATATATATATATTTATGTACTGATACTGCAGCTAGCAAAATCAACTGCCTGCCTGTAGTATGAGAACACCATCAACCTTCTACAGGTAGCTTTAGCTGAACACTGTGCAGAGCTCGCCAAAAAATAACTTGTAGCTTATTTAGCTGCCTGCGGTAGTGATAGGATCAGGAAAACACCACCAACCTTCTACAGGTAGCTTTAGGTGAACACTGTGCAGAGCTCGCCAAAAAATAACTTGTAGCTTATTTAGCTGCCTGCGGTAGTGATAGGATCAGGAAAACACCACCAACCTTCGACAGGTAGCTTTAGGTGAACACTGTGCAGAGCTCGCAAAAAACTAACTTGAAGCTTATTTAGCTGCCTGCGGTAGTGATAGGATCAGGAAAACACCACCAACCTTCTACAGGTAGCTTTAGCTGAACACTGTGCAGAGCTCGCAAAAAAATAACTTGTAGGTTTAGCTGAACACTGTGAGGAGGACACACTACACTAACTTGTAGCTTTAGCTGAACACTGTGCAGAGGTCGCACTACACTAACTTGTAGTTTTAGCTGAACACTGTGAGGAGGATGCACTACACTAACTTGTAGCTTTAGCTGAACACTGTGCAGAGGTCTCACTACACTAACTTTTAGCTTTAGCTGAACACTGTGCAGAGGTCGCACTACACTAACTTGTAGCTTTAGCGGAACACTGTGCAGAGGTCGCACTACACTAACTTGTAGTTTTAGCTGAACACTGTGAGCAGGACGCACTACACTAACTTTTAGCTTTAGCTAAACACTGTGCAGAGGTCTCACTACACTAACTTGTAGCTTTAGCTGAACACTGTGCAGAGGTCGCACTACACTAGCTTGTAGTTTTAGCTGAACACTGTGCAGAGGTCGCACTACACTAACTTGTAGTTTTAGCTGAACACTGTGAGCAGAATGCACTACACTAACTTGTAGCTTTAGCTGAACACTGTGCAGAGGTCTCACTACACTAACTTGTAGTTTTATCTGAACACTGTAAGGAGGATGCACTACACTAACTTGTAGCTTTAGCTGAACACTGTGCAGAGGTCTCACTACACTAACTTGTAGCTTTAGCTGAACACTGTGCAGAGGTCGCACTACACTAACTTGTAGCTTTAGCGGAACACTGTGCAGAGGTCGCACTACACTAACTTGTAGTTTTAGCTGAACACTGTGAGGAGGACGCACTACCCTAACTTGCAGCTTTAGCTGAACACTGTGCAGAGGTCACACTAAACTAACTTGTAGCTTTAGCTGAACACTGTGAGGAGGACGCACCACACTAACTTGTAGTTTTAGCTGAACACTGTGCAGAGGTCTCACTACACTAACATGTAGTTTTAGCTGAACACTGTGAGGAGGACGCACTACACTAACTTGTAGCTTTAGCTTAACACTGTGCAGAGGTCGCACTACACTAACTTGTAGTTTTCGCTGAACACTGTGAGGAGGACACACTACACCAACTTGTAGCTTTAGCCAAACACTGTGAGGAGGACGCACTACACTAACTTGTAGCTTTAGCTGAACACCCTGCAGAGGTCTCACTACACTAACTTGTAGTTTTAGCCGAACACTGTGAGGAGGACGCACTACACTAACTTGTAGCTTTAGCTGAACACTGTGCAGAGGTCGCACTACACTAACTTGCAGTTTTAGCTGAACACTGTGGGGAGGACGCACTACCCTAACTTGTAGCTTTCATCTGAACACTGTGCAGAGGTCACACTAAACTAACTTGTAGCTTTAGCTGAACACTGTGAGGAGGACGCACTACACTAACTTGTAGCTTTCAGCTGAACACTGTGCAGAGGTCTCACTACACTAACTTGTAGTTTTAGCTGAACACTGTGAGGAGGACGCACTACACTAACTTGTAGCTTTAGCTGAACACTGTGCAGAGGTCGCACTACACTAACTTGTAGTTTTCGCTAAACACTGTGAGGAGGACACACTACACCAACTTGTAGCTTTAGCTGAACACTGTGAGGAGGACGCACTACACTAACTTGTAGCTTTAGCTGAACACCGTGCAGAGGTCTCACTACACTAACTTGTAGTTTTAGCCGAACACTGTGAGGAGGACGCACTACACTAACTTGTAGCTTTAGCTGAACACTGTGCAGAGGTCGCACTACACTAACTTGTAGTTTTAGCTGAACACTGTGAGCAGGACGCACTACACTAACTTGTAGCTTTAGCTAAACACTGTGCAGAGGTCTCACTACACTAACTTGTAGCTTTAGCTGAACACTGTGCAGAGGTCGCACTACACTAGCTTGTAGTTTTAGCTGAACACTGTGCAGAGGTCGCACTACACTAACTTGTAGTTTTAGCTGAACACTGTGAGCAGAATGCACTACACTAACTTGTAGCTTTAGCTGAACACTGTGCAGAGGTCTCACTACACTAACTTTTAGTTTTAGCTGAACACTGTGAGGAGGACGCACTACACTAACTTGTAACTTTAGCTGAACACTGTGCAGAGGTCGCACTACACTAACTTGTAGCTTTAGCTGAACACTGTGAGGAGGACGCACTACCCTAACTTGTAGCTTTCAGCTGAACACTGTGCAGAGGTCACACTAAACTAACTTGTAGCTTTAGCTGAACACTGTGAGGAGGACGCACTACACTAACTTGTAGCTTTAGCTGAACACTGTGCAGAGGTCTCACTACACTAACTTGTAGTTTTAGCTGAACACTGTGAGGAGGACGCACTATACCAACTTGTAGCTTTAGCTGAACACTGTGCAGAGGTCGCACTACACTAACTTGTAGTTTTCGCTGAACACTGTGAGGAGGACACACTACACCAACTTGTAGCTTTAGCTGAACACTGTGAGGAGGACGCACTACACTAACTTGTAGCTTTAGCTGAACACCGTGCAGAGGTCTCACTACACTAACTTGTAGTTTTAGCCGAACACTGTGAGGAGGACGCACTACACTAACTTGTAGCTTTAGCTGAACACTGTGCAGAGGTCGCACTTCACTAACTTGTAGTTTTAGCTGAACACTGTGAGCAGGACCCACTACACTAACTTGTTGCTTTAGCTGAACACTGTGCAGAGGTCTCACTACACTAACTTGTAGCTTTAGCTGAACACTGTGCAGAGGTCTCACTACACTAACTTGTAGTTTTAGCTGAACACTGTGAGGAGGACGCACTACACTAACTGTAAATAGTCTAGCTGCCTGGCTGTGGTACTAATAGGATCAAAAGAACACCAGCAATTTTCTTCAGGTAGCTGTAAATACTGTAACAAGACAAGCCTGCCTGTCAGTAGGAAGATAACAGGAATGGATCTAGCTAAACTGAATACAGTGTGTATATATATAAATGCAACACCTGGGATGCATATATATACACAATACACTGTAAGTGCAGCTAACTCACTGACTGTCCTGCCTAATCTAGCTAACTCAAATGAAACGACACTGTCTCTCTCTCTATCTCTCAGCACGCCGGAACACACTACACAGGGCCGCCGTGCAGGCGGCCTTATATAGTGTGGGGCGTGTTCTAAACCCCCTGAGCCATAATTGGCCAAAGCCACCCTGGCTTTGGCCAATTACAGCTCTCTCTACCGACGGCACTGTGATTGGCCAAGCATGCGGGTCATAGTGCATGCTTTGCCAATCATCAGCCAGCAATTGCACTGCGATGCCGCAGTGAATTATGGGCCGTGACGCGCCGCACAAATTTGGCGCGAACGGCCCATAACGTTCGCAATTCGGCGAACGATCGAACAGCTGATGTTCGAGTCGAACATGGGTTCGATTCAAACGCGAAGCTCATCCCTACTCCTAAACAATAGGCACACTGATAGAACAAACTAGCAAGGAGCAGAACACCAATAACAGGGTTCGTCCACTGTGACCACATAGAGAGATCGCACGTGGCAGAACCTAGAACAAACTTCCTAATTCAGGAAATCATTTACTACCCCTGGTAACATAGGGGTATATATCCAATATAATGAGAATTTGTTATGGATTCTATTTGACCACAAAATAAGTTGTAATGCATTCTTATATGTTTGTTTTCTTTGTGTAATCTTTAAAATTCAATAAAATTATTTAAAAAAAATAATACTACCGCTGTCTAGTGAGTGCAATATCTTATGATTAAACCGTTCTTTGTCAAACCTCTACACTTAGATTGGCGCTGCTCTTTTTGTTTTTATATCTTTACTACCAGAGTTGCTTCTGCTTTTCAGCATGCTGCCTTTCCAGTGTTTATTTCTGGACTGTCACATATTCCTGAGGTCACTACCCAGGATACATGGACTGTTCACTCTGGACTATGCACATTTTTTTATATTAAATCCCTGAACCAGCCAACATCCCCCCCAGCTTCCCCCCACTTCCCACCTATGCCGTATATCTTTTTAAATGTTTTTTTGAATGTTTTCAACATTTTAAACAATTGTTTGTGTATATGTAAAAAATGTGGATTGTTTCCAATTAGTGTCCCTGTTCAAACCATGAAGTGCCTAGCGCGACAAACATTGTCTTTTCTACTTGTATTTTTCAGAAGTTAATTGTCTAGCATCTTTAACACTGTGGCAGGTCAAGCAGAAGACACAATACAATACATCCCTTACCACCTATTTTCTCCTCTCCTCTTCCTTCCCACCCCCCTCCCGCCCCAAACCTATCCCCACTCCTTTTATCATAATATTATATGTTATCATATGTATTGCATATGTATTATTTAGTATATGCATGTGTATGGTACAACACAATTTTTCCCTACTCAGTTTCTCAACTCTTTTTGGACTATATGCTGGTTAAAATCTCCCCCTTCTAAGCCCTCCAAAAATAATAATAATAATAATTTTCCTACTTTTTTCACATTACTGTTATCAATTTTTCACACAATTGCACTCTCCAAACATGTGTATTTATTTTTGCAAAATTGTATTTTTATTAAATTTTTTTATGTTTTAAAGTGAACAAGTACAGCATTGTTGTACAATATAGAATATAAAGTTATTGAAGACATCTTGATATCAAAACAGAATAAGTACAGATAAACAGAGTTCACAATTACAGAGCACAGGGGTGCTCTGCACAATATGTCCAGGATAAAATAAAGTAAGCAGTCCAAAGTTAGGAATTATAGGATTGAAAACCATAGGTCAATCACGTAAAGGGAAGAACACAGATTCCATGAAGGGTATGTGGTACGGGATAATAAACTCTAAATGACATATGTGAAAGTGGAGGAAGTGGGGGGGGGGGTGCCATGATCACAAGAAATATTTATGCTAAGAGAGATTTTAAGAATAGATAGTTGGCCTAGGGGTCCCAAATTCGGTCTGATCCCAGAATTCCCACACTTTTTCAAAATGGGGAATAGTGTCAAGTACTGAGGCCATAAGATATTCCATCACCTGGATTTCAGCTATTAGTTGTAAAAATTTGGGCCAAGGAGGAGGTGCATTGGACAGCCAGCAGAGGGGAATGAGTCTTTTGGCAGTCAGTAATATATAAGAAAGAAGCCGGTTAGATCTTCTGGTTAAGCCAGGGTGAGGAAGGCCCAACAGATAATGCAGGGGATCAAGTGGAAGAGATTCATTCAACACTTTCTGTATCAGGAGCCTCACCTCACCCCAAAAAGGTTGGATCATTGAACATTGCCAAAATATATGGAATAAGAAACCCGTGTCAGTCCCGCAACACCAACAGCGCAGCGAGACTGAAGGATCATATTTATGAATAACGTCAGGGGTTCTATACCAAAACATAAGAATTTTCATGGATGTCTCCCGCTGGGTCACACACTTGGAAGACTTGGAAACAGAGGACCAAATCTTATCCCACACCTGGATTGAAATAGGTCTGCCTATTAAATGGGACCATTTCCCCATATATTGATGCGTGGTCTCAGTAAGAGGTGTCGACTCATGAAGGATACGATGGATGGAGGATATTAAATGTAATTGATGGGGGCCTTGAGCACATATGTACTCAAAGGTAGTTGGATTGTCAAGAGTTAAAGTCAAACATGTGTATTTAGATGAACTAGATTCATCTTTGCCCCACACAATTTTTAACACACATTTTACAGTTAGAGACAACGTATATGGAAAGTTGTGTGCACTCTTTAGGAAGATAGAGGACACTATTATTCAACTCAAGCACCAAAGGTGGGATAAGTTCTTTCTAACTGAATATCTCTTGTCAAAAATCACTCCCAGGGTGGCTCAGGATAAAAACTAGATGCTCATTCCTTTCCCCCAAGCTCCAAAAAGAATGGGAATATATCTCAGAATTTTGCTCCCAGAAATGGATGAATATTATCATCCAGCAGAGAGACGCTAAAACTGAGACTCTGACAGAAAAAACAAAAACATCTTATAAACACACTTGTTGCTCATACCCTGAAACTTCCCATCCAATGGCTACACATACTTTAAAGTAAAACCAAATTAGATGAAGATTTACTCATGAAAATAAAACTCCAAAAAATAAGGAGAGATATAGATGATTATAATAACCATATAGTCTTCCAATGGAAATCCAAAAGTCCTACACCTATGCCCCTTATGCTCATCCCCACCCTACCTCCATCTCAGAGAATGCTCCCTTTCCCTATACCCCCTCATTCTCAGAGAAAACCTGATCACCATAAAAAAATCAAACCTCAACTATACTTTGAACAAAAACCCTAAACCATCCCATGGACCCACATCCACAGCTCATTCTTCCCTATCCAATGTTAACCTCCCCAACCCATTACCACCCAAACCAAAAAGGTACAGGAAATGTACAGTAAAAGAATCTCTCGGGGGGGCGTGTCCGGACGTGAAGCAGGGAGGACGTGTGGGTGCTGAGCTCCACACAAACAACTGGAAATCCACAGCCATGCTTGCCCAAACTCATCCGGGGAAACTCCACTTCACCAGGAAAAGCCTCCAGGCTTCCCCAGCTACTGTTCCAGCTGACTATCTGCGGAGCTGGGCCGGCTCCACCAGTTTTTAGGCCTGCAGCTAGGCCTGTACCACATAGGCCTACTGCCATCTTGAGGCCGGTGGATCGTTTGAAGCCCTCCGCTCTCCACTCCCGTGGTCCAGGAGCCAACGAACTTTATCTGGCACATCTGCTGCTGTTCCGTCGGAGAGTATAGGACGGCCGCCTGGTACAGAATTGGTGCCTGTGGATCCCTGTTCTGGGCTCCGATCTCCCACGGCCTGATGCCATCTTGCGGCCTGTTGGTCCGGCCTTTCACATCTCCCCGACGCGGTGAGTAGTGGGCCTGCTGGTCACTTAATTGATACCCCAGAGGTGACTGTACATCGGTGGGGTCCCGATCCCTGATCCGGTCGCAGAAAATTTGGGGCCTACATGGAGCGGATTTCACTAGGCCGGCCGCCAGTCCCAGGAAAGTCTGCGGCTTCGGCCAACCCTCGGAAGTCCGCGGCCATCTTGCTGCTCCCAATACACCCTACCTCACTCTACCTGACGCATAGCTTTCTCCACATCAGGTTTTAGTGCAGCTTTGAAACTATTAACCCCTCTTACACTGCTACTATAGGGGTCATTCTTACTACTTACTGGTGTGCTTAGCAAAGGAATAGTGGCTACTATGGAGATTACCATTTAAATGAGCTCAAGGTCCCATCTGCTCCCCAAGACCTCCGAGATGCTACTCTAGCCATATACAGCTTCGGGGGTAAGCCAGAATGTCCATTACATTTCTTGGGCATCCCATGGGCAAAGTTGGCCAGCAGCAGCGATATTATAAGCCTTTGTTCTGGCCGTCTCAGGGATTAAATATGGAACACTTTGTCACTAGGTCACAATCTGTGACCTCAAATCACCCCGCAGACCCTTTTGCCACAATGGATACAGCCCTGGGAACGGAGAATGATATAACCTCTCCACTTGCCTCCACCCAGGGTCCAGACTCTGAACCACTCTCTCCACATGAGATCCTCACCCCCGACATCCTGGATGCTAAGTTGGAAGCTAAGTTGCAGCTCTTACTCCAATGAATCACAAGCAATGTCTCGGCGGAGGTGAGCAAATTAGCCGCAGAACTAGAGGAGAAATAAACCAAATTGGAGAGCGTACAGACACCCTTGAAAATAAATTAGATGAGATGATTAACTATGTACAGGCTATTGAGAAGGAAAACTATAACCTACGTTTTTCAATTTCCCAACTACAAATACAGCAGGAGGACATGGAAAACAGGGAAAGACGACAGAACCTGTGCTTCAGAGGTATACAGGAAACAGTGGGAGACCCTGACCTGCGCACCTACCACCTGGGCCTTTTCAACACTTTGGCCCCCACAGTGGTAGATATAGACTGGTGCCTAGATAGGGCACACCGGTCTCTGGGCCCTAAACCTCCAGCTGGAGCCAGGCCTAGAGATGTTATAGTGAGGTTTCACTTTTTTGAATGCAAAGAGGCACTAACCTTGGCTACACGCAATAAATCTCAAATTATGTACAAGGGGGCAAAACTGCAGATTTTTAGCGACCTCTCCCCCATCACCCTTACCAAACACAGAAACCTGCGTCCAAGCACCTCAAACCTACAACACCACAAGATACCATACCAATATACCTTGCCTGAACTGCAGGAGGGTGATGCTTTCCTGAAAAATCTTGGCCTGCCTCCTCTGCTGGAAGAAGATTTGATTCCTTCTCTAGCCCAGGTTCGCCCACCTCCTAACACTCCTAGCCGCATCTGGACCCCCGTGAGGGGTAAATCCAAGAAGCACCTTTCTACACCCCAACGTCCATGTACCTCCAAGCAACCTCCTTGAACTTTTCAGTATATTTCTCCTTGGATCCACGCTTTACTGCTTTTTGCATTTCCGGTTTTCTTTTGTATTTCTTCTTTTTCTTTTTTAAGATTAAGAGGAAAGGAAATGAAGTTACTGCTCTGGTCCACGAAAGTGTTATGTCTACCCTGTTTCCTGTTTGGAGTAGAATTCCTTCACATCCATGGGACTCCACTATTATTATTATTGTTTCATATATTTTAATTGACAGTTGTTCCTGTTTACCTGCTGACTTTCTTTTGCTATTATTAAAAGGGCTCTTACTGTCTGACTTACTATAAATGCTATCGAATTCATAAGGTGAGCAGACGGCCTTCCCCATTTCTTTACCCAGAGTCTCCTGATGGAAATTCGTACAAGCCCCTACCGAGCCCTGGTCTTTGTCCAGGACCTCCTGAGACGCACCCGCCTCTCAGGTCTTCAAAAATTTCAGTTCTTTTTTATTTTCCTCTTTTTTTTATGTTTGTTATTGCCACTTTCACGTCCATGTTTATACAGTGGCTTGCGAAAGTATTCGGCCCCCTTGAACTTTTCAACCTTTTGCCACATTTCAGGCTTCAAACATAAAGATATAAAATTTTAATTTTTTGTGAAGAATCACCAACAAGTGGGACACAATTGTGAAGTGGAACGAAATCTATTGGATATTTAAAACTTTTTTAGCAATTAAAAAACTGAAAAGTGGTGCGTGCAAAATTATTCGGCCCCTTTACTTTCAGTGCAGAAAACTCACTCCAGAAGTTCAGCGAGGATCTCTGAATGATCCAATGTTGTCCTAAATGACTGATGGTGATAAATAGAATCCACCTGTGTGTAATCAAGTCTCTGTATAAATGCACCTGCTCTGTGATAGTCTCAGGGTTCTGTTGAAAGCGCAGAGCGCATCATGAAGACCAAGGAACACACCAGGCAGGTCCGTAATACTGTTGTGGAGAAGTTTAAAGCCGGATTTGGATACAAAAAGATTTCTCAAGCTTTAAACATCCCAAGGAGCACTGTGCAAGCGATCATTTTGAAATGGAAGGAGTATCAGACCACTGCAAATCTACCAAGACCTGGCTGTCCCTCTAAACTTTCAGCTCAGACAAGGAGAAGACTGATCAGAGATGCAGCCAAGAGGCCCATGATCACTCTGGATGAACTGCAGAGAACTACAGCTAAGGTGGGAGAGTCTGTCCATAGGACAACAATCAGTCGTACACTGCACAAATCTGCCCTTTATGGAAGAGTGGCAAGAAGAAAGCCATTTCTCAAAGATATCCATAAAAAGTCTCGTCTAAAGTTTGCCACAAGCCACCTGGGAGACACACCAAACATGTGGAAGAAGGTGCTCTGATCCGATGAAACCAAAATCGAACTTTTTGGCCACAATGCAAAACGATATGTTTGGCGTAAAAGCAACACAGCTCATCACACTCAACACACCATCCCCACTGTCAAACATGGTGGTGGCAGCATCATGGTTTGGGCCTGCTTTTCTTCAGCAGGGACAGGGAAGATGGTTAAAATTGAGGGGAAGACGGATGCAGCCAAATACAGGACCATTCTGGATGAAAACCTGTTGGAGTCTGCAAAAGACCTGAAACTGGGACGGAGATTTATCTTCCAACAAGACAATGATCCCAAACATACAGCAAAATCTACAAAGGAATGGTTCACAAATAAACGTATCCAGGTGTTAGAATGGCCAAGTCAAAGTCCAGACCTGAATCCAATCGAGAATCTGTGGAAAGAGCTGAAAACTGCTGTTCACAAACGCTCTCCATCCAACCTCACTGAGCTCGAGCTGTTTTGCAAGGAAGAATGGGCAAGAATTTCAGTCTCTCGATGTGCAAAACTGATAGAGACATACCCCAAGCGACTTGCAGCTGTAATCGCAGCAAAAGGTGGCTCTACAAAGTATTAACGCAAGGGGGCCGAATAATTTTGCACGCCCCACTTTTCATTTTTTTATTAGTTAAAAAAGTTTCAAAAATCCAAAAGATTTCGTTCCACTTCACAATTGTGTCCCACTTGTTGGTGATTCTTCACAAAAAATAAAAAATTTATATCTTTATGTTTGAAGCCTGAAATGTGGCAAAAGGTTGAAAAGTTCAACAGGGCCGAATACTTTCGCAAGCCACTGTAATTCAGCTTTATAGGTTGACGATGCATTGTTTTTGTGTCCCTAACACACTGTGGCTCCCTTACAGGGTAAACTGGTTAATACTCAGGTACCGAGGAGATGTTTATAATACAGTAATGTTTATAAACAGTTACGCATTTCTCTTTATGCTGTCTATATTTTGCTGTTCTTCTCCCTTACTACTCCCACACGAGTTTACCTGAATAGACTTTATACATGGCTTTAGGATTATGTCATATAATGTGAAGGGTCTGGGCTCCATCCGTAAACGCTGGATGGCCCTGAAGGATTTCAGGGCCTCAGGCGCAGACGTGGTAATGATCCAGGAAACTCACTTCCGGGAAGAAAGGTCATTTAAATTTGCCTCAAAGTTTTTCCCCACTTCTTACCTTGCCTCTGACTCCACGGGCAAGGCGGTAGTGGCAATTCTGATTAGAAAATCATGCCCAGTTAAGGTTAAAAACTCCCATGCTGATCCTCATGGGAGATTCCTCATTTTAGATTGCGAATATATGTCTGTCTCTTTCACTCTTGTCAATCTCTATGCTCCGAATATGGGCCAGATTGATTTCCTCAACAAACTTTTTTTTTTCCAAATAAAGCTTTATTGAGTTAAATCCATACAGAAAAGTAGTACACAAAAGCAAGGTTTGAGATAAAATGACAATAGTGTTATACAGAGGGAACAGTCCAGAGAGTACAACGTTGTATTTTAACAAGTATTCAAATCTACGACTGTGGATTTGTTGAAAAACACATTACATCTGGGGTGTGGATATATGGGATTACAGAGTAGTGTGGGCAGAAAATATAAAGAACATATAGTAAAGCAGGTAAAACATTTTTTAAACATGTTGATTTTTGAGGGCGAAAAAGATTAAAAAGGGAGAGAGGAGTAAAAACCGTATTATAATAGATTGCCTATGATAGCCTTAGTATATGAGTCTGAGATTTTTGTTGGATTGTGTTTGGAATAATCGTTAATTACTATGTCTGTGTGAGAGTGTGAAATTGATCCTGGTGCGTGGTGTCCATAAGTCGGGTAATGTCTGTAGATAGAGATATAATCATAGCATACAACAATGGATATCTAACATAGCAAAGTTTCGATTAAATGGTGGTCAAAATATAGTGAGAAGTACAAAGGGAAGGTAGGGGAAAGTTATTTCCCGTCCCTGGCTCAGCCATGGGTCTAACGGGAAATATCTTTACAGAAGGACCAAGTCCCAGGAAGAAAAGCATAATAGAGCTTTTGAAGTGAATTCTGTATGCGTAATGATATAGTTACCTCCTGAATTTTGTTTCATGCACGGCTATAGGGAGGACTATAGACAGTTGGGATGTATAATGTGTCTTTTGGTGTGCTGGAGGAGGGTTCCTGATTGATTAATTGGGTATATTCAGATGTTGTGCGGAAATGTAGCCAACAGGCCCAAGTGTTCCTGTATTTAGTATAGGAATCCTGTGCTTGATGTACAAGTTCCTCCATTTCAGCTATTTTGTTTACTCTTTTGAACCAGTCTGCGATTGTGGGTGGGTTGGGAGATCTCCAGAGAACTGGGATACAGAGTTTGGCAACATTGATTAGATGTAGTGCTAGGGATTTGTGATAAGATTTCATCGGTAGGGAGGAGTGGTGTAAGAGGGCTTGTGCTGGATAGAAATCTAGCTGAAGTGTAGTGATTTGGGAGGAGAGGTGAAAAACTTTAGTCCAGAAGGCAGAAATCGCAGGGCAGTCCCACCATATGTGAAGGAGTGATCCGTTTTTGTCATTGCATCTCCAACAATTAGATGGGATCTCTGGATTAATGGTGTGTAACTTGAGAGGCGTTTTGTACCATCTGGAGAAAAGCTTGTATCCGTTTTCTTGAGTTGTTACATTAATGGAGCCTTTGTGTATGTTAGAGTATATCTTTTCCCATTCCTTATCAGAGAGGTGGATGGAAAGATCTTTTTCCCATTTTGCACTAGCTATATTTGTTTTAGGAGTATGCTCGAGAAAGAGGTTCAAGTATATGGTGGATATCAGGTGTCTTTGGGGTTCAGTGGCAGAGCAAAGGGATTCAAAGTGTGATTGGTTTCTTGAGTATGCAGCCCTAGTTTGGGGATCAAGAAGAAAATGTCTGAGTTGCATATAAGACCAGAAAGGGATCTGGTGATTCGTTTCTTGGGAGTTCAATGAGGACAGCGGTTTAATATTCCCCTTAGCGAAGAAATCTCCCGCTGTCATCCTTGTCTGGGATCCTATTTGATGAAGGAACGAATCATCATTGCCTGGTGGAAAGTCTGGGTTATGTTTGATTGGCGTGAGAGGGCCTGGAGAGGAGGAAATGTGCAAATGTTTACATGTCTTTTTAAAGGAATTCAGTGTTGTATCGATAAGGGGATGTTGTTTGCAATGTGGAGAGATGTGGTGAGGGTGAATCCAGGGTAGGTTATGGATCGGGATTTGTGAGAAGGCTTGTTCAATTGCGATCCACGCTTTAGTTTTAGGGTGAACATTCCAGTCCACTATTCGAGAGAGTTGACAGGCCCAATAGTATTTTCGAAGATCCGGTAGGCCTAATCCACCTTTCATTTTGGGTACGGTCATTCTGTTGAAACTCATTCTAGGTCGCTTATCGTTCCAGATGAATTTCATACAGGATTTGCGGTACGCATTAAAAAAGGTTTGTGGTAGAGACACTGGGATTGTTTGGAGCAGGTATAGAAATTTTGGCATTATAGTCATTTTTATAATGGAAACTCTGCCAAACCATGAGAACAAACCCGTTGACCAAGTGTTGTGGTCTTTTTGAATATTTTGGATAATGGGAGTATAGTTTTTGCTGTATAAGTCCGATAGCGAGGTTGGAATGTAGACCCCAAGGCATTTAATGGCGCTCAGTTTCCATTTGAAAGGGAAATTAGTTTGCCATTGTTTCACTATATTTGGTGGTAGAGTGATATTTAGGGCCTCTGATTTAGCTAAGTTAATTTTAAGATATGTGAGATTTTCAAAGAGAGTAAGATCTTTGAGGAGATTGGGTAGCGTAATGTGTGGCTCTTTCAGGAATAGTAGGATGTCATCCGCAAATGCCGCAAATTTATAGGTAGATTTTGCGATGGTTATTCCTTTAACGTTTGGATTGTTTTTTAGATGCGTTAGACATGGTTCCAGTGCCAAGACAAAAATAAGCGGAGAGAGTGGGCATCCTTGTCTTGTACCGTTAGATATGGAGAAGGCATTCGACAGGTGTCCATTTATCCGGACTTTGGCAGTTGGGGTGGAGTATAGAGCAAGAATAAATTGTAGCATGCGATCTTGTATGCCAATGTGTGTTAGGACCTCTTTTAGGTAGTCCCAGGCTACCCTATCGAATGCCTTCTCCGCATCAAGGGAGAGAAGGAATCCCGGTTGTTTCTTTGAAGTCAGCCAATTGTGAATACTGATTGCCTTTAGGGTGTTGTCCCTTGCCTCTCTACCTGGGACAAAACCAACTTGGTCCAAGGAGATGAGGCCAGGGAGAAGGGGTAAAAGTCTATTAGCCAAAATTTTTGCATATATTTTCAGGTCAACATTTAGTAGAGATATTGGTCTGTAGTTGTGAACTAAATTTGGATCTTTATCAGGTTTTGGAATAACCACTATGTGGGCTGTGAGAAGATCTCTGGGAGGGGCGTTCTCGGATGAAAGGGAGTTGAAAGCATTTAAGAAGTGAGGATAAAGCGTAGCTATGAATTCCTTATAGTATCCTGCTGTTAGGCCATCTGGACCTGGACTTTTGCCTGTTTTGAGTTGTTTGAGCACAGTCTCTAGTTCGTCCTTAGAGATGGGACGTTCTAGATGCGAAGCTTCTGCATCAGAAATGGGTTTGGGACCATGTTGGGCTAGGAACTCTTTAATCAAGTGTGTTCTACGATCATTGTTTATCGTGGGTTTATGAGGATTGATATTATAGAGCTGCGAGAAATAATTCACAAATTGGTCTGCTATCAGTGTATTAGACGTTACTTTAGAACCCGAAGGGTCATTAATGGAATGAAGTGTTGTAGATGATCGTTTTGCACGGAGGGCTCTGGCTAGAATTTTACCGGATTTGTTGCCATGTTCGTAGAATATTTTTTGTGATAATATGTATTTGCGTTTTATTTGTTTATGTAACACTTCTTTCAACTCTGTCCTCACCTGAGTAAGTTCCTCAAGCGTGGAGAGCGCTCAAGTTTTCTTATGTATTTTTTCTAAATTCTGTATGAGTTTGGAAAGGATAGAAATATGCGCTTGTCTTTCTCGTCTTCTCTTGGAAGCGATAGCTATTAGCTTTCCCCGTATGGTGCATTTGTGGGCTTCCCATTTTATCATTGGGGATATTTCCAAGGAGCCGTTATCCTGGAAATAACGTTTTAGATTGTCGTGTATAGTAGACACTATTGAAATGTCTGTCAGCAGTGAGGGATCCAGACGCCATATTTGTGAGCGAGTATGTTTGGATGGAAATTCCAAGGACATGGTTATCGGGTGGTGATCTGATATGTACATTGGTTCGATGGAGGTGTGCTTGAGCATGGGAAGATCGTTTTGTGAAATAAAGAAATAGTCAAGTCTGGAGTAACTGCCATGTGGGTTGGAGAAAAAAGTGTAATCTTTAGTTGAGGGGTTTAAAGTACGCCATGCGTCATGTAATGTCAATTCTTGAAAACATTGTTTAATTGCTCGTAACGCGGAGAAGGGTAATTTGGATGCACCCGAAGATGTATCCTGTATTGGGTTTAAGGGAACATTAAAATCTCCTCCAGTTGATAGTATACCCTCTTGAAACGATGCGAGCAATTGCAGTGTGTGTCGGAAGAACGGGACTTGTTTAATGTTGGGGGCGTATATGTTTGCTAAGGTTAAAGGTTTACCGAAAAGTGAACCTTTGACAAAAAGAAATCTTCCATCTTCATCCGCTAGAGTGTCTTTGATTATGAGTGGACACTGTTTTGAGATAAGGATAGAAACTCCTTTTGTTTTTGATTGTTTGTTGGTAGCATGAAAAGCTGTTGGATAGCGTAAGTCGGAGAATTTGGGGATAGAGTCTGTTTTGAAATGCGTTTCTTGGATGTATATAATGTCTGCCTTGAGTTTATGCATAGAAAGGAGAACTTGTGTACGTTTCTCAGGGACATTTAGTCCCAGTGCGTTGAGCGAGACTAGTTTAGTAGTGGCGTTGTGGTGAGATATTGATGTAGAATTGTGTGAGACCGGTGTCATTCTGTAATTTGGGAGGTGTTTTGAGTTAGACTGGAGTGGTGTTTACTGAATATAGTCTGCGGTGCAGGTGAATGTGTGGCAGAAAAAGACCAGTAGTTGGACTTGTGCCTTATGCTCTTATGTGTGGAAGGCACGTTCTAGGAGAGTGATGAGATTCTATTCAGGATGAGAGTTGATTGTTCAGGAGTAGGGAGTGATGTGAGGGGGACTGGGTATGCGGGGGAGAGGAAACTGTGAAGACCACTGTGTAGTGTTGTTAGGGGTTATAGGTGGTGGAAAGTAATCCGGGGACTAGCGATGCCTGCTCGCTAGGCTATGTACGAGTATACACTCGTGATATATGGTACCGGAATGGGTCAGTGGTGGTTTAAAGGAAGGTTGAGTGAAAAAATCAGGTAATCAATTGAAACCACTGTTTGGGAAGGTGACCAAACGGTAACGTAGAGAAAAGTAAAACCTGTCAGTAAGGGACAAGAGCCGCTGACATATGGGATAGATGTAGGCAGAAGGCATGGACTGAAGACGGTCCATGTGTGAAATGGTTGCATTTAGATTGCTGTGAATGCCGCCTATTAACTTTCTCAGTGGATTTGGAGAAACAGCATGGGTCAGATTTGCGAAAAGCAGATAAAAAATTAGGTGTATGGTCAGATGAAACATTAACTTAATGACATATTTTGTGAGATCGTTCCCCTGGTGATCGTTAAGTGAGAGGAAAGAATGAAAAAAAAAAAAAAAAAACAGAAAAATAAAAGAAATAAAAGAAATAAAAATCCCCATGAGTAGCACATAAATTAGGCATCTGGTGAGGCGCAGATATTCATAACGCAAAGATCTATGCAATAATTCAGTTAAACAGTCAGCCAGAAAACTTGAACAGTTAGCAGAGCAGAGTATTCAACATAGGTAGAAAGTATTATCTCTTAAGATAGATAAACCGTGCCTGAACTAATTAATAATTAACTACCCCTGAAGGCTATGAAGAAGCTTGTCAATATAATTAATAAAACGAAGGATCCATGTAGATCGTTATGCTATTTAGGAGCATATCTCAGTGGATAGGAGGGGAGGATTATATGAGAAAGATCAGTGTCTGTGAAACTCCCTTAGAGTGCCTTTGTCTGAGAAGCCTGTCAGTTCTGTTTTGGTATGTAGATAGCTGTCTAGTCAGGGAAAGGCACTCGTAAGGATAAGTTCTATATAATCATACAGGGTAGTGAGTGCCCTAATCTTTGCGTAATTCATGACAGATAAGGTGATGTTAGGACTACTAAGGAGATGGATCATGTGTCACAACTATCTCGGGCTGGGATGACACAGGCATCCTCCTATGGGAGGTGCGTGTGTGGAGGCAGGGGAGAAAAGTCTGCAGAGTGTCACCACGGTAACAAGTCAGGTCTGTAACCTTGTGAGAGCCAATGAGCGACTGCATGAGTCATGTTGGGGGAGAACTCGTTACCTCAGACCTTGGCTCCTCTCATGAATTTGCGCCGAAAGACAGCAATCAATAGAGCGATGAACAGCTGGTTGTCATGGCAATAAGATTGTGTGGTAGTTCTAGTAGTCAC
Source organism: Lithobates septentrionalis (assembly GCA_037952835.1). NCBI lineage: Eukaryota > Metazoa > Chordata > Amphibia > Anura > Ranidae > Lithobates > Lithobates septentrionalis. The sequence continues at coordinate 541,812 of JBBDGP010002014.1, forward strand.
CTAATAATGTAGTTGCTATCTAAGAGGAACAGAGAGTTAATACAGGATTAAAATAGGGGTGTCAATGAATATTACTAGCAGCCTGTTGTGTGTAAGAGAAGGGCATATTTGCAGTTAGAATTATGAATCCGTGCAATCGGAGCGGGATGAAACCCTGTTAAACTGTCAGTGTACCGATCAGCTAGAGGAGGGAGAGATAGAGTAGATTGGAGATCTCTGATAACCCTATACCTCATTAGATAGGAAAATACAGTCACATAAGAATTTAATTATAATAGAGCTCTAATGAAGGGTGGAACTGCTAGTGTAGGGCTGTATTGGAGAGTAAGGTGTGACAGAACAAACCATGCAGGCAAAGCGCTGCTTTGATAGTCAGCGTTAAGGGGGATATAGATATGCCTGTGTGTAAGAACTATGATCTACATAAACTAAACTTAACATATTGAAATACTTTAGGAGCATATTACCAGCTGGGGCTTGAACTTTCAATACTCTAAAAACGGCACATGAACAGTCAGAGGAAATCATTCAGCCTATGTTGCAGATGTCATCTGTATTCACCGATCTCTTCTAGCACTTCTGGAGCGTGGAGGTTTCGTCGGGCTGTAGATGGAAGGAGACTGCGGGTCGGGTTGATGAATTCTCGGTTCCAATGGCGAACGGTGTCTTCTTTAGCTTGTGTGTTGGGTCTCCATTGCTTCACTCCTGGAAGGTGCTTTAGATGCTGTAGGGGTACGAAATTCCGTGTACCAATCTGGGACCTCCATGAGAGGGATTCCGAGTGTGTCACAGAAGCAATGGAGATCCTCAAGGACTCTGAGGAGAGCTGAGCGTCCTTGTACTGTTGCCGTCAAACCAAAAGGGAACTTCCAGCGTTAATTTATCCCCTTGGCCCGGAGTACTGTCAGAAGGGGTTGCAGTTCCCTTCTGCGCTGCAAGGTTATGTTTGATAAATCCTGGAATAGACGAAGTTCTGTGCCGTTATGTAGTAAAGGGGTCAGGGAACGTGCAGCCCTCAGAATGTCTTCCTTCAAACGGTAGTCAATAATGCAGCATACCACATCCCTAGGCGGGTCAGAGTCTTTTCCCTTCGGTCGCAGGGCACGGTGGATTCTTTCCATCGCAATAGGAACCTCTCTGGGTCTGCCGAGTATGTTATTAAAGATATGAATAACTTCACTTTGAAGATGATCCGCATCCACGGTTTCAGGCAAACCTCTCAGCCTGAGGTTATGGCGTCTGCCGCGATTGTCTAAATCTTCCAAGTGGCGATTGACATCTCTTAATTGCCGTGTATGTGTGTCAATCGCCAGATGCTGGTGACGGATCTTGGATGAATGGAGGGCAGTCGTTTGTTCCACCGCCTGAACTCTGCCTGTAATAGCTTGGATTTCAATTTTTAAATCTGAGATTGCTGCTGTCAGGGTGTCCTTAATGTCCTCAGCTACGGATCTGAGATCGCTCAGGCTCGGATGCTGATGAGGAGTGAGGAGAATTCCCCTGTCATTGAGTTCAGCGTGAGATGGAGAGGCAGCAGCATTAGAGTGAGGAGGATGCTGATGCTGGCTCCGTGAGGTGGGAGCCGGCGCCGAAGTTCCCATCTGTGCCCGGAACATCTCCGGGATGTTCTGACTAGATCTTGCCGGTATTTCACGGGGAGAACGGGACCGGGAGGTCGACGAAGTTCTAGAGGATGTACCCATCTCTTTTCGGGTGTTTGGGAGGCCGTTGACCGTCTTTGAAATTCAGATTTCTATCCCTGTCAGCGGAGCTCTGAAGTTAAGCAGCCATTCTCTACGAGGTCAAGCCACGCCCCTCAACAAACTTTTTGATGCCCCTCAATATTGTTCACAACCTTTCATGATCATTGGTGGGGATTTCAATCTGGTTATGTTACCCACTAGAGATAGACAAACTGTCCTTAGTACTGTCCTGTCTAAAAAGATTATGTCCCAAGCTAAATTTTTGTAAATGTATTAGATCCCATCAGCTTCTTGACTCATGGAGGATAAAGCATCCCTCTGCTAAACAGTTTACGTTTTATTCCCCAGCTCATAAAATGTACTCACGCCTCGACCATTTTTTCATCTCAGCCCCACTTGTCCCATATGTGGTTGAGTCTGACATATCTCCCATTACATGGTCAGATCATGCACCCATTATGTTGGATCTTATGCTTTCTCAGGCCTACACTAGATCCTGTCACTGGCGTGTTAACGACCACCTCTTGCAGTCCGAGGTTTCTCATTCTATTCTAGCCAAAAGTTTAGAAGAATTCTTACAGCTTAACATAGGGTCGGTGTCTGAATTTTCTACGCTGTGGGAGGCGCACAAGGCTGTGTTCCGTGGAGCTTGCATAGCTAAATGCTCTTGGTTGAAGAGAGATAGAGATGGACTTGGAAAGTCCTTAACATCCGCTCTGTTAACTGCAGAGCGGAGGCTGTTGTGCGACCCCTCAGTGACAAAACTGGGTAAAGTCTCCTCCCTTAGGGAACAGATCAAATTAATACAGTTAGGTAGGGCAGCTAGATCTTTACTCTGGATGAAACAGAAGTTTTACAAATATTCTAATAAACCCCATAGAATGTTACTCAATAAATTACGCCCACGCCCTTACAACTCATTTCCTGACTACCTTCAACAGGCGGACGGATCTAGAGTACATTGCCCCCGTAAGATGTCAACATTTTTTGGCACATTCTACAGTAAATTGTATAACTGTTTGACCCCAGAAAATCACTTTAATTTTACCCAGGAAAAAATTGAGACTTTCTTCTCTAATATAAAGCTTCCAAAATTATCTTCAGCGGATTTAGCTTGAATTTGGCTGTAACGGCTGAGGAACTTCTGACTGTAATTAAGGGTCTACCACATCACATAAATCGCCCGGCCCTGATGGCCTACCATATTTTTATTATAAATCATTTTTTGACATTTTATCCCCACACATGTTGACTTTGTATGACTCCCTGCTTAAAGGCACATCCCCACACCCGTATTTTACTCATTCCTAAATTTCAGTTATTCCAAAACCTGGTAAGGATCCCTCTATTCAAGATAATTATAGGCCCATAGCTCTTTTAAATTCTGATTATAAAATATTTACCAAAATTCTTGCATGCAGACTATCCAGGCTTATTCCCAAATTGATCCATAGAGACCAAGTGGGCCTTGTCCCTGGCAGGCATGCGGGGGACAACACCCAGCGTACAATAGACCTGATAGATCTCTTGGACAGGTCCTCCTACTCGGCATTGATTCTAAGTTTGGATGCACAAAAGGCTTTTGACAAGCTGAGCTGGCCCTACATGTTTGCCACCTTAAAAGCTTACGGTTTTAATGGTCCCTTTCTAAAAGCCTTAGAGGCCCTTTATTCGACTGTCACAGCCCAGGTGCAGATGTCGTCCTTCCTGTCGCCTGGCTTCCCCATGACAAACAGAACTCGGCAGGGGTGTCCCCTATCACCTTTACTTTTTATGCTATGCTTGGAACCCTTAGCCTATTATCCCAGCTTAGAGAATTATACCCCTATAAATGGTGTAATAGTTCCCTCAAATACTTAGGTGTCCTTCTTACACCCTCTTGTTCCTCCCTCTTTTCTGCTAACTTCCCCCCTCTGGTTCTAGACATTAACAAATCCCTGTCGACTTGGACAAAATATCCCCTGTCCTTATTAGGTAGAATCAATGTCATAAAAATGTCTATTTTACCCAGATTACTCTACCACTTTGAAACATTGCCAGTTTCCATACCTTACTCTTAACTAAAAGCACTTCAGAGGAGTTTTCTAAAGTTCATATGGGGCAGCAGGGCTCACCGCATAGCAAGCTCAGTGTTTTTTTTCCCTAAGATCCAGGGGGGGAATGGGAGCTCCGGACATTATTAAGTATTATTATGCTTCACATTTGAGGCTATTGTTTCATGGTCCTCATTACATGCTCCAAACCAATGGACTGCCATTGAAAAGGGAGTGTTGTACCCAGTTCACCCATGCTCTTTAGTTTGGGGTACCCTCCCCTCCCTGGACCCTTTTTTAAACGTCAATGTACTGCTCCAATGACCTTTACTTTAACCATATGGCGTAAATGTCTAAAAAACTTTACTCTTGCCTCACCCTGCCCTCCCCTTATGAATGTGCTGTTTAACCCAATCATACCAGACGGTATGTCCCTGGGCAGGGTTTTCCCATGAATAGATAGAAAACAGCGCTCGCAAAAAAATTAACATATAAACTAACTAATGTGTTGCAGCTGCTGGATACAAGTGCTAAGACTTTGATTGGAAATATGAACAAAAACCTGCGCTGGCAACTCTCACCATAAAGATAAATATAAAAAGAGCAAACAAAAGAAATATTAAATATGCAAAAAAATGACAAAAACTGTGTATAATTGGCAATAATGCCACTAGGAGCAGTGCGACTAGAAAAAATGTGATGTCGCTACGCTAGTGCAATTATCAGAAAATGTGACAAATTATTTGTTTTTGTTCTTGACCACAAATAAAAAAAGAAAAAAGTGTATAAGATATAAAGATATTTATAAGATATAAATACCAAATATTTCTAAGTGAAAGGTATAGGGGAATACAGGATATAGAGATTAAATAATAACTTCCAAACTGTTAGCGGAGAGTCCTTTGCAACAAGGTATTCCTTCACAGAATCAGTCAATAGACTTCAAACTTCCCATCCACAAACTAGGTTAGGCATGGAGATAGACTAGTGCTGCTGATACTATAACGGGACCTTGGGAGCCACGGACCTCACGTTCCACCCAGAGAGTGAAAGAAAAAGCATATAGTGTAAATCCTATAACACCGTAAGATCACTTGCGCATAACAGCGCTACTCACGGAACAGACGTGCAGAGCAGGCATTCAGATATCCAGTCAGTGTTCGCCGCTGAACGGCGTGCGTTCCACCGACTACAGGAAGTGATGTCACTGGTTCTCAGGCGTAAGCCGGATGTTGCGTCAACGCGTTTCGCCCCTCCCCCAGGGCGTTATCAAAGACTTGGAAGTCTGTTCTGTTCCGTGAGTAGCGCTGTTATGCGCAAGTGATCTTACGGTGTTATAGGATTTACACTATGTGCTTTTTCTTTCATTCTCTGTCTGGAACGTGAGGTCTGTGGCTCCCAAGGTCCCGTTATAGTATCAGCAGCACTAGTCTATCTCCATGCCTAACCTAGTTTGTGGATGGGAAGTTTGAAGTCTATTGACTGATTCTGTGAAGGAATACCTTGTTGCAAAGGACTCTCCGCTAACAGTTTGGAAGTTATTATTTAATCTCTATATCCTGTATTCTCCTATACCTTTCACTTAGAAATATTTGGTATTTATATTTTAGGAGGTCTATACACTTTTTTTATTTTATTTGTGGTCACGAACAACAACAAATAATTTGTCACATTTTCTGATAATCGCACTAGCGTAGCGACATCACATTTTTTCTAGTCGCACTGCTCCTAGTGGCATTATTGCCAATTATACACAGTTTTTTGTCATTTTTTGCATATTTAATATTTCTTTTGTTTGCTCTTTTTATATTTATCTTTATGGTGAGAGTTGCCAGCGCAGGTTTTTGTTCATATTTCCAGGGTTTTCCCATGGCTTAACCCCCCTCTTTTTCAGCTCCTGAATTTGGTTCATCCAATTACACGGCGATTTTATACTTTTGATACCTTATGCAAGAAATTTGATATACCTTCCCATCTTTTTCATTTCTATCTACAGGTTAGACATTTCTTTTACTCCAAGTCTCCGACCTTGACTCTTGATAAGCCAACCACCTTTGAATATTTTTCTTTCAATAGATTTTTATTAAATGTATCAAAGACAACATTTCCACATAGGTACAGAAAAACTTGTGGAGACATAAAAGAATGTTAATAAAAAATAACAGCTGCCAAATACTCTGTATTATATATTAAAATCCCACATGTTCCTGGTAGAGTGTCTATCTCAACCTCATAAAAGGGAAGAAGAGATGACAACCCTCCCAGCACCCCTCAAGGGATCTAGCTGTGCCAGGAGAGGGGGTCAGCCCCCCTAAAGATGGTAGATTAAGAGATAGGAGCGATATAGGTTTTAATATAAGACAGTTTCAAAATAGACCAGTATTGATTGCAGAGTGTATGTGGGGTGGTCGCCCTAGAGTCAGATCAGGAGACCTAACCAGCTGAAAATAATTTGTATTAATTGTGACGTAAACCACAAGTGTGATGAAGACTGTGTCCATATTAAAAGGACGCAGGTACATTTCATGTGATGGCAAAGCCCATGCGCCCCCGCTGCCTGTCGCAAACCAGAGGGGGTCGTTTATGTAGGTGCCCATTGGCTAGAAGGTGATAAGCCTAAAGTCAGGGCACTGGTTAAATCATGGTCCTAGAGGACATCCTGTCATGGAGCCTCTCTGACCCTCAACAGACGGGGGCACAGTCGTGTCCTTAAAAGGAATCCTGTGTTTCGTCCGTGTAAGGCAACTTAACAAAAACCAATCGATCAGTAAGCAAAGGTCAAAAGAGAGACCTAAGGAGGTGAGGAAATGAGGAGAAGAAAAGAAGGAGAAAGAGATAAGAGAAGAAATGACAAGAAGAGGCGATAGTATAATCTTCAGTGACGATGTGAAGCCCGCTCCCCTACACGGATCCAGGAGAGGGAGAGGTAGCAGGTGGCAAGGATATGAATCTAGTCCAAGGCTCCCAGATAGCATCATGTTTGGCAACAGTATCCCAAAGGATGCTTGTTGTCTTTTCCTGAGTCATTATCCATTAAATTTTCCTTTTAACCAAGGTGAAAGATACTGAAGGTCGTTTCCAGGCTCGGGCGATCGTTAATTTGGTTCCAAGAAGGATAAACATAATGAGGCGTTGGGCCAATTTTGGTGTCCCCGGGCAAGGTAAGTTAAGGAGAGCTATTTGAGGAGTCTGAGGGATGGGTCTCTCCGTAAGTTTCCTAATGACGTAGAATACTCTATTCCAGAGTCCTCTGATCTTGGGGCAGTCCCACCAGGTGTGTAGCATCGACCCAATGTGACCGCAATTTCGGAAGCACAGGGGAGATGCATTCGGATAGATTTTAGCGATTCTTAGTGGGACAAGGTACCACCTCATCAAGACTTTTAGGTTAGCCTCAATAAGTGTTGTATTCAGTAAGCCCTTAGAGGCAGAGGTGGAATCTATGTGCCACTCCCTTAGACTCCAGCTTTGTCCCAGGTCTTTCTCCCACTCCCCCATATAGAGAGACTTAGATTCTGCCGTGGCAAGCGATCGGTATATCACTGTCACCCCTCCTGCTGCTCCATAGCCTGACCACATCCACATTTCATATGCTGTAACCATCAGAGGGGTGGGTGTAGAGAACCCTAGAGAGATTTGGTGGAATCTGAATCTTTCCGTCCTGGGCATGTCAAGCCTGCTAGTACAGTGGGCGTAGGTCAGGGGCCCCACAGCACTGACAAAGTGTCCTATCCTATAGAGCCCCTTGTCCAGCCACCACTGAAATGCCCTGATGTCCATACCTGGGGGAAAAAGGGGGTTTCGAAAAATGTGTGAGAGTGGGTGCCAATGAGAATATTAGAAGCGGGTTTTTTTTTGAGGGAATTCCATAGGGCCATTGAGTGGGACAGTGTAGGAGCCATGATGGCAGGTCGGGCTTTGGCAGGGCACCAGAGGAGAAAATCAAGGGTGTATTGGGGAATTGCCTGCCGCTCCATATGTACCCAGTCTGGGTGTGCTATTTTAGAGTAAATGATGGATATTTGAGATAACTGAGCAGCTTGATGGTACCAATCAAGGTTCGGCAATCCAATTCCTCCCTGAACCCTGGTTTGAAAAAGGGTCTTCTTCGTGACCCTATGCCCCTTAGTGCCCCACACAAAGTGGATTATCTTGGATTGAAATCGCCTGAGTTGATCCCTAGGGATCGGGATGGGTAGTGACCTGAACAAGTATAGAATGCATGGTAATAGGGTAATTTTAACTGAGTTGACCCTGCCGAGCCATGATAGTCCCAAGTGATCCCAGCGTGTGAGATCATCTCCCAGTTTATAAAACATTGGGGGAAGTTAGGGGCGTACAGGCGGTCGACTGAAGCCATCAAGTTAATTCCTAGGTAGGGGATTTCTTTCTTGGTCCACTGAAATTGGAAATTATCTTTGAGTTGTGTGACCATACTGGTGGGTAGGTTTACATTTAGCGCTAGGGATTTTGTGTAGTTCGCCTTAAAGCAGGGGACCACCCACACCGCCAAAAAAAATAAATATTAAAAGCCAGCAGCTACAAATACTGCAGCTGCTGACTTTTAATACATGGCCACTTACCTGTCCCAGGGTCCAGCGATGTCAGCAGGCGACGCCGAGAACCCGCTCGGTTCTCGGCAGCTGCCGCCGCCATCCTAGGTGTGGGAATCAGGAAGTAAAGCGTTGCGGCTTCACTTCCCGGTTCCCTACTGCGCATGCGCGAGTCGCGCTGCGCATCGTAAGTGGTCCCCGCTCTCTCCTGGGAGCTGTGTGTTCCCAGAAGACAGCGCGAAGGGACGGGAAGAGGCATAGACTCCCATGGGAGTCTATGCCGGAAGTGGGTGGAAATACCTGTCTTAGACAGGTATCTGCACCCCCCTCCCCCCTGAAAGGTGCCAAATGTGACACCGGAGGGGGGGAGGGTTCCGAAAAGCGGAAGTTCCATTTTTGTGTTGAACTCCGCTTTAAGTCCAGAGATTTTGCCAAAGTCATCGAGCACCCTGCAGATATTTGGTAGTGAAGTTAATGGCGAGGTGATAAAGAGTAGGACATTGTCCGCAAAAAGGGCACACTTGTGAGTATTGAGCCCACACCGCACTCCATGGATGTCAGGGTTGTCCCTAATAGCAATGGCTAGGGTCTCGATGACAATGGCAAAAATCAGTGGAGACAAGGGACACCCCTGCCTTGTACCTTTTTGGATTGAGAAGGGTTCAGAGTAAAATCCCTGCAATTTAATTTTTTCCTCTGGGTTGGAGTAGAGGGCTCCTATTATGTTCATAAAGGAATGTCCAAAGCCCCATCTTTGCATGATTGGGACCAGATAAGACCAGGATATGGAGTCGAAAGCTTTCATAAGATCTAAGGATAACAGGAACCCTGTTTGTGGGGTGCCCCCATCCCATCCTGACCTCAGAAGAGAGATTACATCGATTGCCCTCCTGATCTGATCTGGGCCCTGTCTCCTAGGCATGAATCCTACCTGGTCCTTATGTATATAAAGGCTGATAAAGTTGGAGATTCTATCCGCTAAAATTTTCATCAAGATTTTAAGGTCATTATTAATTAATAAAATGGGGCGATAGTTAGAGGGGCAACTAGGGTCCTTGCCAGGTTTAGGGGTGACTGTAATGAAAGCGGAATTCAAGTCCTTATCAAGCTGTGTTCCCGCTCGTAGTTGGTTGTAGAAGCGTGCCTGATAAGGGGTTAAGGTGGCTGAAAAATGTTTGTAGTATTGAATTGAGAAGCCATCTGGGCTGGGGGCTGAGTCATTTTGAAGGTTTTTAATTACTCGGGACACTTCCTCAGCTGATATTGGTGAATCTAAGTCATCCGTATGTTAGTCTGTGATCTTGGGGATATTTAGTGAAGTAAGAAATGTGTCCCGTAAGTTAGGGGAGGAAACCATCCCTTCACTATTATACAAGGAGCTATAAAAGTTCTGAAAAACTTCCAAGATTTTTTGAGGGTTTTGTGAAAGGGTGCCATCACAAAGCTTGATTTTGGGTAAGGTATGGTGTTGAATTTTAGGGGTCAGCCTCCTTGCCAGTAGAGTGCCTGTTTTGTCTTTCTGGTGATAAATCCGGCCTCCTTGCCAGTGTAGACATTTTTCAGCTAGGGCAGTGAGGGCAAGGTTCAGGGCTGTACGTGCTGTATCAAGTTTTTCCGCAGAACCTGGGGATGGGTAACGTTTGTGCAGTTTACTTAATAGCAAAAATTCCTTCTCCAGCCTTTCAATATCTGCCTTGCGAGCTTTACAGAGCCTAGAGGCTATTTGGATAATCTTACCCCAAATAAAGGCCTTATGTGCTGCCCACAGTGTTATGGGGGAGATGTTTTGGATATCGTTATGCAAGAAGTATTCCTGTTGGCCTTTGTCAATTTCAAGTACATGTGTGGGATTGCTAAGAATCGAGGCATTAAGTCTCCAGCAAAACCCCTTTTGGTGTCCCGATGGTCTGTTCAATGTAAGGAGGAGCAAGGAGTGGTCCGAACAGGCAGAGTCTTTTATAACAGACTTAGTTACCAGCGGGATATGGGTCGATAGAAGAAAGAAGTGATCTATTCTAGCATAGGTATTTTGATGGCTAGAGAAGTGTGTATAATCCCGTGCATGTGGATTCATTTCTCTCCACACATCCACCATCCCCTGGTGAAAAATTTGTCTGGCTACATTGAGGCTCTGCCTGGTGGGATGGATACGGTCCCTGCCTGGGGGGCGGGACTTATCTAGCCCTGCATCAAAAGCAATCTTAGAGTCACCTCCATACATGACCAGGCCCTCGGTAAGTGGGTTCAGGGTGTGAAAGAGGGTCTTGAAAAATTTTGATTGTCACCTATTTGGAGCATAATATGAGATGAATGAGTAGAGCTGTTCGTCTTTGAGACCTTTCACAAGTAAGAGCCGACCCTCTGGGTCTTTAAACTCAGAAAGAAAAGAGAACTGGACATTGCAAGAGAAAAATATGCCCACTCCTTTGGTTTTGTTGTCAGAATTTGCTAGATAAAACCTGGGGAATTTAGAGTGTATAAAGGAGGGAGAATATGTCTTGGGGAAGTGTGTTTCCTGAAGAAACAGTATGTCTATTTTATGGTCATGATAGGACTGGAATATTTTCCGACGTTTAATGGGTGAGTTAATCCCCTGAACATTATGAGACGCTATGCGCATGGAGGGTCGGGGTGTGATGTGGTCAGCCATAGAGCAGCGTAGAGGCCATTGCCAATGATCTTCAATCACCTACCTTTCGCCCGGTGAGATAACCAAAGTCCGGAGGGACGGCGTTGGTGAGGGGAGCAGTCTCCAGGATCTTGTGCAGACGCGAGATCACACACGTCACTAGAAGAAGGATATGATTAGTACCAGCAAAGAGAGACAGAAAAGAGAGAGGTAAGAGAAGTATAAAGAAAAGGCCCCCAGAGTGGGTGTGGAAAAATATCACCCATCCCTGGGGGGAAAAAGCAGTATCCCCCATCCAGTGGGGGAAATCCTGACCAGGAGGGCAAAAAATTCTGCAGCTCGGAGTACAGGAGGAGGTGCAACGGTACCGCTCTGTTCGCAGTACTCCCAAATACATAACAATGAACTAATGTTAAACAGAGCGCATCACCCAAAAGAACTATTACATATAAACCATCAATTAAGATCTAGCTGATGTGGGCTAAACCACAGCTGGGGGTTCAGGAGAAGAGGAGCAAGAGGATGACGGGGAGAGAAGGGATCTGCCAGATAGGGAAAGGAACTCCATGTTCCCAGGGAGAGGTGGTAAAAGGTGACGGAGGAGCTTCCCAAAAGTGAGGAAGGAGGCAGTCCATGGGCCAGAAGAGAGTCAGTTCTCATCCTGAGAGTAAAAGGGCCACAAAAGTCTGCTGTATAGCATCACATGCCAGATAGAATAATAGGGGCCATCTGGAGGTAGAGAGGGGAGAAGGGTGAAAGTAGATCCCCAGAGAGTGGCCCATGGAATAGGTCCAGGAAGTCCAGAAGAGCCTTGATAGTGTCCGAGGCTGAAGTAGAGGGAGTAATAGGGGCCATCCGGAGTTAGAGAGGACAGAAAGGTGAAAGTAGATCCCCGGTGAGTGGTCCAAGGAATAGGTCCAGAAAGCACAGAGGAACCTTGATAGTGTCATATGCTGAAGTAGAGGGAAACTCAGAAAGGGCCAGGATACAGTCCAACACTTTGTTGCAAAGTGGAGGAATGCGGGGGACCAACAGGGTCCAATGGTGAGGTAGGGATAGATGCTCCAGGGGATCAATTGACTTGTGAGTCCAGGTGGGCAGTAATGCCCTAAGGGCCAGGTGGACTTAGGCCCAGTGACGGGTATTTGAAAACAGAAGTGTGGCTGCTCACCATATCAGGGGGGTAAGCCTTCTTTGTCCTTTTTGGTTTTAGGCTTCTGCTAAACAGATGTGAGTGGGCTGGACGGTGGTGGTCGCTTAGACAGATTTGTGGGTGAAGTCTGCATTGGCGAGGGCGGATTGGTGGATATGAGGCCCAATTTTTGCAATAGATGTTCTCCTTCCTGGAACGAGGAAAATCTGAAGGATTTGCTTTTGAACTCAAATTTTAGACTAAAGGGAAACAGCCACCAGTACTTGATGTTTTTCTGCGTCAGTACTGTCAGGAGGGGTTTGAGTGCTCGCCGTTTCTGGATCGTGTATGGAGAAATATCCACATAGATTTGGACTGGGTGGCCCATTATTTGGATTTACGGGGCAGAGCGAGCTTTCCGCATTATTTCTTCTTTAATGTTGTAATAATGTGGTTTGACCACAATGTCTCGAGGCAGACCATCTGACTGGGGAGGTTCTAGCGCTCTGTGAGCCCAATCAAGCTCCATTTTATGGGCTCTAACATCAGGAATGAGACTCTTAATGAGGGAGTTAAATGCTTCCGGAATATCCATAACGGTCTCAAGCAGCCCTCTGATTTTGAAATTGAGCCTTCTGGACCTATTTTCAAGGTCATCAATTTTGGCCATAGCGTTTTCTAGTTGGTCATGTAAGTCTTGGATACGATCAGTGTTCTGGTCAACCCTGTCTATTGTGGAATCCACTATGTTTTCAATGGTTTCAAATCGTGAGCCTAGTAGCTGAAGATCTGTTTTAATATCATTAGTAATCCTGGCTGCAGTCTGTGCCAATCCCCTGTCCAGCAGTTCTGCAAATCTGTTAAACATGAGGGAAATGTCATGGTGCTGGGGGATGTGAGGTTCCCTGTCCTGGTAAGCCATATTGTGCCCAGGGGAGGCTGCAGCAGAGGGGGACAGCAGCATCTCAACCAGTGTCTGATTTATAAGAGACACTGTGGTCGCTGGTGATAATGGGATCCCTGTGGATGTGAGCATAGGGGCTCTGCCACATACCTCTTCCTGCAGACTGTCCCGCCATGAAGAGGAGAGAGATGTCCCAGCGTCTATGTCAGCTACCTCAGATGCCTCATAAGGCAGCTGTTCCACCGCCATCTTAGATGTTGCTGGTGCCTCTGAGGGGGCTTCAAATTGTGCCTTTAAGCCCCTTCTAGCTGTTCCCACCGGCATAAGGGTCTTTCCGCTCATTTCCCCTGTGTGCTGGCAATGCTGTGGTGTCTCACGGGTGATGCTGCTCAGTGCAGGGAGCGGCAGACGAACAGAGCGGGACGGAGCTCCGAGATTAAGCGGCCATCTCGCTCGTCTCCGCGCATGCGCCCCCCAACCTTTGAATATTTATGCGCTCAGGGTTCTCACCAGCTACATTTAATATCCTCTATCCATTGTATCCTCCATGAGTCGACCCCTCTTACTGAGACCACACACAATTATATGAGAAGATGGTCCCATTTATTGTCTCGACCTATCACGGTTCAGGTATGGGATAGGATTTGGTCCTCTATTTTTAAGTCCTCCAAATGTGTAACCCAAAGGGAAACGTCCATTGAGATCCTTATGTTTTGGTATAAAACTCCTGACATCATTCACAAATATGATTCCTCAGTTTCGCCGCGCTGCTGGCGCTGCAGAACTGACACAGGTTCTTTGTTCCATATTTTTTGGCACTGTTCCCTGATCCAACCCTTTTGGCATGATGTGATGCTACTAATACAGAAGATGGTGGATGTGTCCTTCCCGCTAGACCCCTTGAATTGTCTGTTGGTTCTCCCTTTTTCAGGCTTAACCAAAAGGGACAATCGACTGGTCTCCTACATTTTGTTAGCAGCCAAAAGGCTTACCCCATTGTGTTGGTTGTCCACTGCGCCTCCCCTGTGGTCCAGATTCCTCCATCTGGTGGCTGAAATTCGGAGGATGGAGTTTTTGACAGCCTCAGTGCATGATTCTATCTCCCAAATTGATAAAGTTTGGGAACCTTGGGATAGATCAGAATATGGGACCCCTATGTCAACTGCCACATCTTGATTTTTAGTGACATTACATCAATTTTGTCCCTATTCCCTACCCCCCTCCCACTCCTACGTAAACTACTTGGTGCCTTTTTTAGATTTTTTCTTTCTACCACCTACCATATACTCTCCACAGAACCCTTCGTCTTCGTATCTTTTTGAATGCTCCCTGGTTTTGTGTTCTATTATTTACCTATGAGTAGGGATGTGCTTCGAGTTTGAGTCGAATTCATGTTCGATGCGAACATCGGCTGTTCGCCAGTTCGCCGAACAGCGAACAATTTGGGGTGTTCGCAGCAAATTCGAATGCCGCAGAACACCCTTTAAAAGTCTATGGGAGAAATCAAAAGTGCTAATTTTAAAGGCTTATATGCATGGTATTGTCATAAAAAGTGTTTGGGGACCTGGGTCCTGCCCCAGGGGACATGGATCAATGCAAAAAAAAGTTTTAAAAACGGCCGTTTTTTCGGGAGCAGTGATTTTAATAATGCTTAAAGTGAAACAATAAAAGTGTAATATTCCTTTAAATTTTGTACCTGGGGGGTGTCTATAGTATGCCTGTAAAGGGGCGCGTGTTTCCCGTGTTTAGAACAGTCTGACAGCAAAATGACATTTCAAAGGAAAAAAGTCATTTAAAACTACTCGCGGCTATAATGAATTGCCGGTCCGACAATACACATAAAAGTTCATTGATAAAAACAGCATGGGAATTCCCCACAGGGGAACCCTGAACCAAAATTTAAAAAAAAATGACGTGGGGGGTCCCCCTAAATTCAATACCAGGCCCTTCAGGTCTGGTATGGATATTAAGGGGAACCCCGCGCCAAAATTTAAAAAAAAAATGACGTAGGGGTCCCCCTCAAAATTCATACCAGACCCTTCAGGTCTGGTATGGATTTTAAGGGGAACCCCATGCCAAAATGAGACCGGTGACCCTGCCCCCCTCTGACGCATGGGGACTTCCCTGTGGCATTCCCTGTGACGTCAGAGGGGGGCGGGGTCACCCGCCCTCCATTATTTAAGAACCGTCAGCAGAGGAGAAGCGTCACACAGCGGGAGCCTTCCTCCATGCCATCATGGATGCGGAGCGGCCCGGAGAAGAAGATGAAGAAAAGAAGATAAAGAGAAGGAGACGCCGCGGAGGAAGATGCTGGACGAGAACACCGGAGGAAGAACCAGAAGAACCAGAAGAACCAGAAGAAGAAGAAGAAGATGGAGGAAGAAACCGAAGGATGAAGGAAGAAAGAAGTTAGAAGAAAGAAGATGGAAAGAAGAAACATTTAAATAAAGGAATTGTCAAAAACTGTCTTTTGTCATTTTTAACATTTTTGACAGTTTTTTGTGAAATGGTAGGGGTACTTTTGTACCCCCTTACCATTTCACACAGGGGGGAGGGCCGGGATCTGGGGGTGCCCTTGTTAAAGGTCGCTTCCAGATTCCGATAAGCCCCCCCGCCCGCAGACCCCTACAACCACCGGCCAAGGGTTGTGGGGATGAGGCCCTTGTCCTCATTAACATGGGGACAAGGTGCTTTAGGGGGGACCCCAAAGCACCCTCCCAATGTTGAGGGCATGTGGCCTGGTACGGTTCAGGAGGGGGGGCGCTCTCTCGTCCCCCCCTCTTTTCCTGCCGCCTGCCAGGTTGCGTGCTCAGATAAGGGTCTGGTATGGATTTTTGGGGGGACCCCACGCCATTTTTTTAAAAAATTTTGGCGCGGGGTTCCCCTTAAAATATATACCAGACCCTTTGGTATGGAATTTAGGGGGACCCCCCCCCCCACGTAATTTTTTAAAAAAAAATTGGTTTGGGGTTCCCCTGTGGGAAATTCCCATGCCGTTTTTATTGCGACTATTAATGAATTGCCGTTCCGACAATACACATAACAGTTCATTGATAAAAATGGCATGGGAATTCCCCACAGGGGAACCCCGAACCAAAATTTAAAAAAAAAATGACGTGGGGGTCCCCCTAAATTCCATACCAGGCCCTTCAGGTCTGGTATGGATATTAAGGGGAACCCCGGCCAAAATTTTTTTTAGAAATAATGGCGTGCGGTCCCCCTCAAAATCTATACCAGACACTTAAGGTCTGGTATGGATTTTAATGGGAACCCCGCTCCAAAATTAAAAATAAAATTGGCGTGGGTTCCACCCAAAAATCCATACCAAACCCTTATCTGAGCACGCAACCTGGCAGGCGGCAGGAAAAGAGGGGGGACGAGAGAGCGCCCCCCTCCTGAACCGTACCAGGCCACATGCCCTCAACATTGGGAGGGTGCTTTGGGGTAGCCCCCAAAACACCTTGTCCCCATGTTGATAGGGACAAGGGCCTCATCCCCACAACCCTTGCCTGGTGGTTGTGGGGGTCTGCGGGTGGGAAGCTTATAGGAATCTGGAAGCCCCCTTTAACAAGGGGACCCCAAGATCCCGCCCCCCCTGTGTGAAATGGTAAGGGGGTACAAAAGTTCCCCTACCATTTCACAAAAAAAGTGTCAAAAATGTTAAAAATGACAAGAGACAGTTTTTGACAATTCCTTTATTTAAATGCTTCTTCTTTCTATCTCCTATCTTCTTTCTTCCTCCATCTTCTTCTTCTGGTTCTTCTGGATCTTCTGGTTCTTCCTCAGGTGTTCTCGTCCAGCATCTTCCTCAGCAGCGCTTCTTCTCTTCATCTTTTCTCGGCCCGCTCCGCATCCACAATTGGATGGGAGGCTCCCGCTGTGTGACACTTCTCCTCTTCTGACGGTTCTTAAATAACGGAGGGCGGGTGACTCCGCCCCTCTCTGACATCACGGGAATGCCACAGGGAAGTCACCGGGTGGCCCCGCCCTCTGTTATTTAAGAACCGTCAGAAGAGGAGAAACGTCACACAGCGGGAACCTCCCTGCATGCCATCATGGACGCGGAGCGGCCCGGAGAAGAAGATGAAGAAAAGAAGATAAAGAGAAGGAGATGCCGCGAAGGAAGATGCTGGACGAGAACACCGGAGGAAGAACCAGAAGAACCAGAAGAAGAAGATGGAGGAAGAAACCGAAGGATGAAGGAAGAAAGAAGTTCGAAGAAAGAAGATGGAAAGAAGAAGCATTTAAATGAAGGAATTGTCAAAAACTGTCTCTTGTCATTTTTAACATTTTTGACAGGTTTTTTGTGAAATGGTAGGGGTACTTTTGTACCCCCTTACCATTTCACACAGGGGGGAGGGCCAGGATCTAGGGGTCCCCTTGTTAAAGGGGCTTCAAGATTCCGATAAGCCCCCCCGCTCGCAGACCCCCACAACCACCGGCCAAGGGTTGTGGGGATGAGGCCCTTGTCCTCATCAACATGGGGACAAGGTGTTTTGGGGGGACCCCAAAGCACCCTCCCAATGTTGAGGGCATGTAGCCTGGTATGGTTCAGGAGGGGGGCTCTCTCTCGCCCCCCTCTTTTCCTGTGGCCTGCCAGGTTGCGTGCTCGGATAAGGGTCTGGTATGGATTTTTGGGGGGACCCCACGCCAATTTTTTTTTAAATTTTGGCACGGGGTTCCCCTTAAAATCCATACCAGACCTGAAGGGTCTGGTATGAATTTTGATGGGGACCCCTACGTCATTTTTTTTTAAATTTTGGTGCGGGGTTCCCCTTAATATCCATACCATACCTGAAGGGCCTGGTATTGAATTTAGGGGGACCCCCCACGTCATTTTTTTTTAAATTTTGGTTCGGGGTTCCCCTGTGGGGAATTCCCATGCTGTTTTTATCAATGTACTTTTATGTGTATTGTCGGACCGGCAATTCATTAATAGCCGCGAGTAGTTTTAAATGACTTTTTTCCTTTGAAATGTCATTTTGCTGTCAGACTGTTCTAAACATGGAAAACATGGACCCCTTTACAGGCATACTATAGACACCCCCCAGTTTCAAAATTTAACGGAATATTACACTTTTATTGTTTGACTTTAAGCATTATTAAAATCACTGCTCCCGAAAAAACGACCATTTTTAAAACTTTTTTTTGCATTAATTCATGTCCCCTGGGGCAGGTCCCGGGTCCCCAAACCCTTTTTAGGACAATACCATACAAATTAGCCTTTCAAAATGAGCACTTTTGATTTAGAATGTTCGAGTCCCATAGACTTCAATGGGGTTCTAACGTTGTTGCGAAGTTTTGGTCCGTTCGCAAGTTCTGGTGCAAACCGAACGGGGGGTGTTCGGCTCATCCTTACCTATGAGCTGTTTATTTTATAGATTCTTGATAAGATATGCAGATCACCCCCCGAGCTCTGTATTGTTTGGACATTGTTCATCTGTAACATTATTAATGCAATGTACATTATGTAACAATTTCATGTATGCTCTTTTATAACCCAATAAAAATACAATTAAAAGAAAAAAAAAAGAACCTCTCAGAAGGATACCCAGGATCTGAATCCTGTCCCTCCCTTTTCTTCTTCCCCTCCCCCCTTCTCCATTATGGAATTCACTGAAAACAGCAGCGTCAATATTGCAAATAGAGACATAGAGTTCACACAATCCACCCTAGATCCCACCCTGTCTCAACAATCGGAATCTTCTTCCATTTCAAACATCGGGCCTGCTACCCCAGTTGAGTCACCTATCATTGAGACTAACTTACCTCAACATACAAAATCTCATAGTTCCATTGTGGGCCACCAGCTCCCCCATAGCCATGATTCCTCTTTTTTAGTCCTGACCCCCTACCTGCCCTAAAAAGAAAACTAGAAGAGGCAGAAGAGGGGGGCGAGGAGGAAGAGGAATCAAAACCCAAAGACAAAATCAAAACCCAAATACAAAATGGCCAAACTGTGAAATATTCAACCTATCCTCGCACCATCTAACTTTAGAAAAAACTTCCCTATTAAACAAAGGCCTCAATTTAGCCCACCACCACATATCCTAATCCATTTACTCTTGTTGACCTCAACAAATTTGTTCGTAATCTGACAGTTAAACACTTCTACAACATCAAATCATCCGCAAACACTATTGCTAGCCCAGATACTGGAAAACTGTCAGAAGACCCCACGCCTAGCGATAGTTCAGACACATCAGCTTTAGCCATATTAGAAGAACTCTACAATGATGATGAGGACATGTACATCTCCCATCTCACACAACACCTTCCCACCTCTCCCTCCATACAACATACCACCAAATCAATATTTAACCCCAGTCACGTAAAAGGTCCCTTCATACATAGCTTCTACCAGATGGTATACTCTGAGTTAAAACCAATGTGTAAACCCCCCCCCCCCCATGGAGTTGCAAACAACCTAACTCCACAGGAAAGATCATCGCTTAAAAATCTTACTGACAATACTTTGATTATAATTAAATGAGCAGACAAGGGAGGCGGTATTGTCCTACAAAATAGAGACACTTACCTGAAGGAAGCTTGTAGACTGCTATCTGACACAACTACCTATACACGCCTTCCCATTGATCCACTACCCCAGTTCCGTAAAAACCCCAAACCTTGGTCAAACAAGCCCTCAATGACGATATTATCAACAAAGCTGAGTCATTCTTCCTATCTAGAGAATATTACAACACCCCAAATTCATAAAGACTCCAACAACCCCCCTGGTCGCCCCATTGTAGCCACAATGGAGAGTGTCATCAGTTTATTTCCATTTACAATGATCATTTCCTGCGGCCCCTAGCACAAAACCTGCCCACTTACATACATGATGGAATCCACTTGATAGACACTTTAAAAGCTTACACCTGGGAACCCACTTACCAGTGGGTTTCTCTTGATGTAAATTTGTTATATACCTACACCCCCCATGCTGTCGGCCTCAGGGCAGTACAACACTTCTTAACACAAAATCCTCTCACTAATTCCAAACAGGCCAATTTCATCCTAGATTCGACACATTTCTGTCTTACACATAATTATTTTCTCTTTGATTCCAAGTTCTACCTACAAACTCAGGGCACAGCAATGCCAACTTGGCCACGAGTCTATGGGAAGACTTATATATCTGGAATAATTACCCTTTATCCAAAACATTGTCTTTCTGGGAACGTTACATAGACAATATAATTATCATCTGGAACGGACCCAATTCATCTATAACAGAATTTGTCACTCATTGTAACTCAAATGATCTAGGGTTCTCTTTCACCTCTGTCTGCAGCCCGGACAGTCTGACCTTCTTAGACTTCGAAATTTGTCATACTGCTAATACAATCTATGCAAAAAACGACACTAAACCTACAGCAGGAAATTCATACCTTCACTTTGAATGTTGCCATCACCCAGGATGGATATCAAACATTCCCAAAAGTCAGTTCAACTGCCTAAAACACAACTGTACACGTAATGTAGACTATACTATACAAGGCAACATCCTCAAAACAAAATTTGAGGACAAAGGGTATTGGTCATCCTTAGTAGACAAGGCCTTTGATATTTTCCTGGATGACACATCCACCACCAACTCAGGAGACTCTTCTCATTCACAAACTGTGCCCACCCAAATCCAAACCACCAGGTTCACACAATTTCATGCCCAACATAAAAGGATGGAAAGCATTTTCAAAAAGCATTAGAGTATACTAATGGAAGACCCCTCTACTAAAGCCATCTCTATGCAGTGCACCAAAAATCACATACTGAAAAGCCAAAAATATTAAGAGTCATATCGCACCCAGTAAACTCTAAACTGCCAAAATAAAACCTGTACCATTTCTCACGTTTCTGTCCATAAATGTCATGTACCAATGCAAAAAACTACAATGTTTGATCTGTAGCTTTGTCACACATTGCCAAAAATCCTTCACCACAAAAGGGAAAAGGGAAATTTTACAACTGCTCATCTGAATTGGTAGTGTACTGTTTAACCTGTCCTTGTAGGCACTATATGTAGGCCGCACCATCCAGACCTTACGCAAAAGGTTCGGAGAACACAGAAGGTCCATTGAGGATGACAGTGACCTGGCCATTCCCAAACAATTTAAAGCCTTCCACCAGAGTTCCACTGTTGGACTTGGGTCGTAGAACAGATATCCAGGACTCTCCCTGTAGCAGAGCGTTTCAAGCGTCTCTACAAAAGAGAGACATTCTGAATCTACACGCTAGGTGCCCTTGCACCGGGAGGTTTAAAACGAAGGCCTACTTAACATCCAAGTAATTTGTGATTTTACATTTTTTCCTGTTTAACTATAGCCTACAATATATGTGCATATTCACACACAACTGCACAAAACACACAGGCGTTTGTTGTTTTTTTAATACTTCTTTATTATTTTTTTATTTTTGAGTATGTGTAAATCCATAATCTGATGCAATTAATTCACATTTCTCTCACCACATTGTTTTCAAATATTCCTTATATGGTTGCTTACGTGCATGCATGCGCACACGCACACTTGTGTGTACATGTGTGTGCGCACGTGTGTGTATTTTCTTCCATTTCTGGATCATTTTGATAACTCGTTTTTATCATATTCCTCCACAGCACCTTTATAGTATTAAATAAAATAATATACCTCACTCATAGAATCATCTATAAGTAAGTACCACCTATATAGTATAGTCATTGTGTTTTCCATAATTTGATATTATTGCTCTCACTCTCTCATACTGGTCACTGGAAGTTCAACATGGCACCTCATGGAAAGAACTCTCTGAGGATCTGAAAAAAAGAATTGTTGCTTTACATAAAGATAGCCTAGGCTATAAGAAGATTGCCAAGACCCTGAAACTGAGCTGCAGCATGGTGACCAAGACCATACAGCAGTTTAACAGGACAGGTTGCACTCAGAACAGACCTTGCCATGGTCGACCAAAGAAGTTGAGTGCACATGCTCAGCGTCATATCCAGAGGTTGTCTTTGGGAAATAGATCTATTAGTGCTGCCAGCATTGCCGTAGAGGTTGAAGGGGTGGGGGGTCAGCCTGTCAGTGCTCAGAACATACACGGCACACTGCATAAAATTGGTCTGCATGGCTTTCATCCCAGAAGGAATCTTCTTCAAACAGTTTGCTGAACACAAGTAGACTAAGGACATGGATTACTGGAACCATGTCCTGTGGTCTGATGAGACCAAGATAAACTTATTTGGTTCAGATGGTGTCAAGCTTGTTGTGGCGGCAACAGGCTGAAGAGTAGGGATGAGCCGAACACCTCCCTATTCGGTTCGCACCAGAACATGCGAACAGGCAAAAAATTTGTTCGTACACGCTAACACCATTAAAGTCTATGGGACTCGAACATGAATAATCAAAAGTGCTAATTTTAAAGTGCGCGTTATTGTCATAAAATGTGTTTGGGGACCTGGGTCCTGCCCCATGGGACATGTATCAATGCAAAAAAAAGTTTTAAAAACGGCCATTTTTTTGGGAGCAGAGATTTTAATAATGCTTAAAGTGAAACAATAAAAGTGTAATATTCCTTTAAATTTCGTACCTGGGGGGGGGTGTCTATAGTACGCCTGTAAAGGGGTGCATGTTCCCCTTATTTAGAACAGTCTGACAGCAAAATGACATTTCTAAAGGAATAAAAGTTATTTAACCACTTGCCTACTGGGCACTTAAACCCCCCTCCTGCCCAGACCAATTTTCAGCTTTCAGCACTCTCACACTTTGAATGACAATTACTCAGTCATGTAATACTGTACCCAAATGAATTTTTTGTCCTTTTTTTCATACAAATAGAGCTTTCTTTTGGTGGTATTTGATCACCTCTGGGTTTTTTATTTTTTGCGCTATAAATAAAAAAAGACTGAAAATTTTGAAAAAAAAAGCATTTTTCTTAGTTTCTGTGATAAAATTTTGCAAATTATTAATTTTTCTTCATAAATTTTGGCCACAATTTATACTGCTACATATCTTTGGTAAAAATAACCCAAATTAGTGGATATTATTAGTCTACAAGCTGTGGTGCAAATCATAAAATATTGATCACACCTGATGTACTGGTGGCCTATCTCATTTCTTGCGACCCGAACAAGTCAGGAAAGTACAAATACCCCCCAAATGACCCCTTCTTTGAAAGTAGTCATTCCAAGGTATTTAGTAAGAGGCATGGTGTGGTTTTTGATGTTGTCATTTTTTTCCTACAATTCTTTGCAAAATGAAGATTTTTTTATTTTTTATTTTTTTCCCCACAAAATTGTCATTGTAATAGGTTATTTCTCTCACATGGCATGTGTATACCACAAATAACACCCCAAAATACATTCTGCTACTCCTCCTGAGTATTACGATACCACATGTGTGGGACTTTTTCACTGCCTGGCCACATACAGAGGCCCAACATGCAGGGAGCGCCATCAGGTGTTCTAGGAGCATAAATTACACATCTAACTTGTTGACTACCTATTACACTTTTGAAGGCCCTGGAGCACCAGGACAATGACACGTGACACTGACATGGCACTGATGGCAGATGGCACTGATACGTGGCACTGATGACACTGATGTGGCACTGATGACAGATGGCACTGATACATGGCACTGATGGCACTGATGACAGATGGCACTAATATGTGGCACTGATGACAGATGGCACTAATACGTGGCACTGACATATGGCACTAATATGTGGCACTGATGACACGTGACACTGATGACAGATGGCACTTATATGTGGCACTGATGACAGATGGCACTAATATGTGGCACTGATGACAGATGGCACTAATATGTGGCACTGATGACAGATGGCACTAATATGTGGCACTGACACATGACACTGATGACAGATGGCACTGATATGTGGCACTGATGACATGTGACACTGATGACAGATGCCACTGATACGTGGCATTGATGACACGTGACACTGATGACAGATGGCACGTGACACTGACAGGTGGCCCTGATGACAGATGGCACTATTATGTGGCACTGATGACAGATGGCACTGATGACAGATGGCACTAATATGTGGCACTGATGACAGATGGCACTGATGACAGATGACAGTGGGGACAGATGGCAGTGGGGACAGATGGCAGTGGGGACGGATGGCAGTGGGGACAGATGGCAGTGGGGACGGAAGGCAGTGGGGACAGATGACAGTGGGGACAGATGACAGATGACAGTGGGGACGGATGGCACTGACGTGACTTTTTTTTTGTTTCACTCACCGCTGCAGTGGTTCGCTCTCCCTCCTCACACTCTGTCTCTGTGTGAGGAGGGAGAGCCGGCAATGAGAGATAATCTCATATGTTTACATATGGGATCATTTCTCATTGGCACCGCCGATCGCACTGTAAACGGCTGCTGTGATTGGCCGTTTATGGCGATCTGTGACTGGCTGTGTCCAAGGGACACAGCCAGCACAGAACTTCCCTGATGCGCGCCCACAGGAGCATGCATCGTGGAAGTAAAAGGCAGGACGTCCAGGGACGGCCACCCGGCAGTTAGCGTCCGTGCTGCAGCCGTCTTACGGCTATAGCGCGGGCGCGAAATGGTTAAAACTACTCGTGGCTATAATGAATTGTCGGTCCGGCAATACACATAAAAGTTCATTGATAAAAACGGCATGGGATTCCCCCACAGGGGAACCCCGAACCAAAATTAAGAAAAAAAAATGCGTGGGGGTCCCCCAAAATTCCATACCAGGCCCTTCAGGTCTGGTATGGATATTAAGGGGAACCCCGCGCCAAGATAAAAAAAATGGCATGGGGGGCATGGGGGTCCCCCTCAAAATCCATACCAGACCTTTCAGGTCTGGTTTGGATTTTAAGGGGAACCCCGTGCCAAAAATAAAAAAAATGGCGTGGGGGTCCCCCCGCAACCTGGCAGGCTGCAGGAAAAGAGGGGGGGACGAGAGAGCACCCCCCCTCCTGAACCATACCAGGCCACATGCCCTCAACATTGGGAGGGTGCTTTGGGGTAGCCCCCCAAAGCACCTTGTCCCCATGTTGATGGGGACAAGGGCCTCATCCCCACAACCCTTGCTCTGTGGTTGTGGGGGTCTGCGGGCGGGGGGATTATCAGAATCTGGAAGCCCCCTTTAACAAGGGGACCCCCAGATCCTGCCCCCCCTGTGTGAAATGGTAATGGGGTACTTTACCCCTACCATTTCACAAAAAAAGTGTCAAAAATGTTAAAAATGACAAGAGACAATTTTTGACAATTCCTTTATTTAAAGTCTTCTTCTTTCCATCTTCAGGTCTTCTTCCTTTATTCTTCCTTCGGTTTCTTCCTCCATCTTCTTCTTCCTCTGGTTCTTCCTCCGAGTCTCTGCTTCTTGCTCCGGTGTTCTCGTCCGGCATCTTCCTCCGCGGCGTCTTCAACCCCTCTTCATTCTTGGGCTGCTCCGCATCCATGGGAGGCTCCCGCTGTGTGACGCTTCTCTTCTTCTGACACTTCTTATATTATGGAGGGCGGGGCCACCCGGTGACCCTGCCCCCCTCTGATGCACAGGGACTTGATGGGGACTTCCCTATGGCTTTCCCTGTGATGTCAGAGGGGGGTGGGGTCACCCGTTACCTAACCGGGTGACCCTGCCCCCTCTGACATCATGAGGAAAGCCAAAGGGAAGTCCCCGTGCGTCAGAGGGGGGCAGGGTCACTAGGTGGCCCCGCCCTCCATTATATAAAAAGTGTCAGAAGAAGAGAAGTGTCACACAGCAGGAGCCACCCATGGATGCGGAGTGGCCCACGAACGAAGCGGGGAAGAAGATGCCGTGGAGGAAGATGCTGGACGAGAACACCGAAGCAAGAAGCAGAGGGTCGGAGGAAGAAGCAGAGGAAGAAGAAGATGGAGGAAGAAACTGAAGGAAGAAGGAAGGAAGAAGACCCGAAGATGGAAAGAAGAAGACTTTAAATAAAGGAATTGTCAAAAACTGTCTCTTGTCATTTTTAACATTTTGACACTTTTTTTGTGAAATGGTAGGGGTAAAGTTATCCATTACCATTTCACACAGGGGGGGACAGGATCTGAGGGTCCCCTTGTTAAAGGGGGCTTCCAGATTCCGATAAGCCCCCCGCCCGCAGACCCCCACAACCACCGGCCAAGGGTTGTGGGGATGAGGCCCTTGTCCTTATCAACATGGGGACAAGGTGCTTTGGGGGGCTACCTCAAAGCACCCTCCCAATGTTGAGGGCATGTGGCCTGGTATGGTTCAGGAGGGGGGGCGCCTGCCAGGTTGTGTGCTCGGATAAGGGTCTGGTATGGATTTTTGGGGGAACCCCACGCCATTTTTTTTTTAAATTTTGGCACGGGGTTCCCCTTAAAATACATACCAGACCTGAAGTGTCTGGTATGGATTTTGAGGGGGACCCCCATGCCATTTTTTTTTTAATTTTGGTGCGGGGTTCCCTTTAATATCCATACCAGACCTGAAGGGCATGGTATGGAATTTAGAGGGACCCCCACGCCATTTTTAAAAAAATTTTGGTTCGGGGTTCCCCTGTGGGGAAATTCCATGCCATTTTTATCAATGAACTTTTATGTGTATTGTCGGACCGACAATTCATTAATAACCGCAATTAGTTTTAAATGACTTTTTTTCCTTTGAAATGTCATTTTGCTGTCAGACTTCTCAACACGGGAAACGCCCCTTTACAGGCATACTATAGACACACCCCAGGTATGACATTTAAAGGAATATTACACTTTTTGTTTCAGTTTAAGCAATATTAAAATCACTGCTCCCGAAAAAACTGACATTTTTAAAACTTCTTTTTGCATTGATACATTTCCCCTGGGGCAGGACCCAGGTCCCCAAACACTTTTTATGACAATACCATGCATATAAGCCTTTAAAATTAGCACTTTTGATTTCTTCCATAGACTTTTAAAGGGTGTTCCGTGGCTTTCGGCGAATTGGTGAACAGCCGATGTTCGAGTCGAACATGAGTTCGACTCGAGCTCGAAGCTCATCCTTAGTGAAGAGTATAAAGACAAGTGTGTCTTGGCTACAGTCAAGCATGGTGGTGGGAGTGTCATGGTCTGGGGCTGCATGAGTGCTGCTGGCACTGGGGAGCTACAGTTCATTGAGGGAACCATGAATGCCAACATGTACTGTGACATACTGAAGCAGAGCATGATCCCTTCCCTTCAGGGGCTGGGCCACAGGGCAGTATTCCAACATGATAACGACCGCAAACACACCTTCAAGACAACCACTGCCTTTCTAAAGAAGCGGAGGGTAAATGTTAAGGACTGGCCAAGCATGTCTACAGACCTAAACCCTATAGAGCATCTGTGGGGCATCTTCAAATGGAAAGTGGAGGAGCACAAGATCTCTACCAGCTCTGTGATGTCATTATGGAGGAGTGGAAGAGGACTCCAGAGGTAACCTGTGAAACTCTGGTGAACTCCATGTCCAAGAGGGTTAAGGCAGTGCTGGAAAATAATGGTGGCCATATAAAATATTGACACTTTGAGCTCAATTTGTACATTTTCACTTAGGGGTGTACTCTCTTTTGTTGCCAGCAGTTTAGACATTAATGGTTGTGTGTTGCGTTATTTTGAGGGGACAGCAAATTTACACTGTTATACAAGCTGTACACTCACTACTTTACATTGAAGCGAAGTGTCATTTCTTCAGTGTTGTCACATGAAAAGATATAATAACATATTTACAAAAAGGTTAGGGGTGTACTCACTTTTGTGACATACTGTATATATATATATATATATATATATATATATATATATATATATATATATATATATATATATATATATATATATATATACAGTATAGTGGTATTTCTACCACCTCTATATATGACATCTTCCTGCTGTCAACAAGAAAGCAGCAGATGCTGGCACTAACTGCATCCGTTGCAACCACCACTGTCATAGCCCATTTTGGGAGACCTATGGAGGGGTCTGTTTATTATTTTTTTTATAAATAGAAGCCAGAAGGAAAGTGTCATTTGCCAGCCATTTGTAACCATTTTCCTCTGTAATTGTCACTGCTTTAAAATACTGTAATCATTGCTCCTGGCAAAAAGGATTTATTTAAATGTTTTGATAACCCTTTGCCTATTAGTCCAGAAAATGGCCATTTTTAATTTGACACTGGGGTTTGGGTTTGACAACTGAAGTCCTTTGAAGTTTGCCTAGCATTGCTAGAACAAACCCAGAGCAATTTGGCTCATCCCTTCTGACCACTAATGTATGTGGGCACACAGTGACCACCAACTCGGAGTACCTTTTCTGTTGTTTAACAACCAACACCACTAATTTTCTTTCTCGCAGTGACCACCAATGCTGGCCTTTTCTTCCTCCAGGTGACTACCAGTACTGGGTATTTTTCCATTCTCCTGACCACCAAAAATGGGCATTTTCCCCCCTGACCATGAATGGCAGACATATTTCCTTCCCCCACAACTAGCAATGCTGGGCATATTTCTCTCCTGCTGACCATTAACAACAGCCATATTTTCCTCCTGCTAACCAGAAATAAAAGGGACACTTTTATTTTTGATTATGAAATCTACCACTGAACACTGCAATCTATACATACTGTTGTACATAACAAAATGTTTACCACGGTACATTACATAACCAAAGAGTTTACAGTCTCAACAGTTGATGGTTGTTAGGTAGTTTCCTACTATGTTGTTAACGGTCTTCCTTGAAGTTATACTAAAGTCTTGTATTTTTTTTTTAAATAACAAGCATGCCATACTTACCTGCTCTGTACAGTGGTTTTGCACAGAGTAGCCCAGATCCTCCTCTTCTTGGGTCCCTCTTCAGCGCTCCTGGCTCCTCCCTCCCATTGAGTGCCCCCAGAGCAAGCAGCTTGCTCTGGGGGCACCTGAGTCAAGCCGCAGCTCTGTGTGTCCATTCAGACACGGAGCCGCGGACCAGCCCTCTCTCTCTCCTCATTGGCTTACTGACTTTGATTGACAGCAGCGGGAGGCAATGGAGCCTGCTGTGTGTCTCAGCCAATGAGGAGGGAGAGTCCCGGGCAGCCAAGACACTCCTACAACATCGCTGAATCAAGATGGGCTCAGGTAAATATTAGGGGGGGCTGAGGGGGGCTGCTGCACACAGAAGGCTTTTTATCTTAATGCACAGAATACATTAAGATAAAAAAACCTTCTGACTTTACAACCACTTTAAGGTTGTCTTGAAGTGTTAGCTCTATGTCCATATTCTGTTTTATTATTTAAAGATGATCCTTTAGGTTTACGTGTGTCTGTGAAACTCTCACTTATGATACAATAGTTAAGATAAGAAATACTTTTGCATACAAGGACTACAGCATATGTGTGTAGTGCCTTAAAGTGATACTAAAGTTTTGTGGGTTTTTTTGGTTAAAAATAACACATATGACTATACTTGACTGCTTTGTGTAGAGTTTTTGCACAGAGCAGCCCAGATCCTCCTCTTCTCAGGTCCCTCTTTGGTGCTTCCGGCCCCTTCCTCCTATTGAGTGCTCCCACAGCAAGCAGCTTGCTGTGGGGGCATCCGAACTGAGCTGCAGCTCCCTGTGTCCATTCAGATAAGGAACCATGGCCATGGCCCCTTTCTCTTCTCTTTGGCTCACTCACATTGATTGACAGCAACAGAAGCTAATGGTGCAGCGCTGCTGTGTCAGCCAATGAGGAGGGGAGTCCCAGACAGCCGAGTCTCTCGTGCAACATCGTTGGATCTAGATGGACCTCAGGTAAGTATTGGGGGGCTGAGGTGTGCTGCTGCACACAGAAGTTTTTTTGATCCTAATGCATAGAATGCATTAAGACCACTGTTCTGCCTTTATAACCACTTTAAGTAAACTTAGATTAAATTAATTTTGTTCTTTTAGGCCATGCCCAATATCCAGTGAAATTAACCACACCCAATTGCTGCTGTGGCATGTTCTGTGGCCAGTGGCCACATGTTTTTTCTTTATAGGTTCCAGATAATGAGATCAAGGTTATGTCTGTGAGACCATTTCATGTGGCACATTCATTAAAACATATTTTGTTGGTGCTGAAGGTCTGTGATATGTATATGTCATGTACACAGTATGTAGACTTTACTTAAACCATACCTCCTCTAGATCCATCTCTGGCGAACTGTGGACTGATTAGTGTGGAAACTGTCTTACTGGTTATTGATTATTATTATACAGGTTTTATATAATGCCAACAGTTTGCGCAGCGCTTTACAACACGAGGGCAGACAATACAGTTACATTACAATTTGGTACAAGAGGAATCAGAGGGCCCTGCTCATTAGAACTTACAACCTAAAAAGGAAGCGTCAATTGATACAAAAGGTAATAGCTGTGGGGGGATGAGCTGATGGAGGAAGTAAAACAGTGTTAGTTAGAAGCAGGATAGGCTTCTTTGAAGAGAAGGGTTTTCAGGGATCACCTAAAGATGGATAGATTGGGGACAGTCGGACAGATTCGGGTAGGGAGTTCCAAAGGATGGGAGAAGCTTTGGAGAAATCCTGGAGGCGAGCATGGGAGGAGGTGACAAGGGAGCTAGAGAGCAGGAGGTCTTGGGATGACAGAAGAGAGCGGCTTGGTTGGTATTTTGGGACTAGGTTAGTGATGTAGCTGTGAGCAGATTTATGGATGGCTTTGTAAATTATTGTTAGTACTTTGAAATGTATTCGTTGGGTGAGTGGAAGCCAGTGGAGGGATTGGCAGAGAGGGGTGGAGGACACTGAATGGTTTGTAAGGTGGATGAGTCTTGCAGCGGCATTCATTATGGACTTAAGCTGGGATAGTCTATGTAAAAATAATCCAATAAGGAGGGAGTTGCAGTAGTCGAGGCGAGAGATGACCAGGAAGTGAATTAGAAGCTTGGTGGTGTCATTAGTTAAAAAGGGGCGTATTCTGGAAATGTTGCGGAGGCTATGGTGGCATGATTTGGACAGGGATTGTATGTGGGCCTGAAAGGACAGTTCAGAGTCAAAGGTTACCCCTAGCACCCTGGCATGTGGGGACGGACTGATAGATGTGCCATTGATCTTGACAGAGAAGTCAGAGGAGGGGGCACATGGGGGAGTAAATATTAATCTTATTAATCCTCTTTTAATCTAAGGAAAGTGTTATATTTTATAGTTTAAGTATGCCCATAAACTAAATGCTTGACATTGTATAACAGATGTACTATCCCATACTGCCAGACCCACCTTATTACTCCAATAACCCATACCCTTGCTCCCATTAAATGAGACCACACCAATTTGGAGTAAAACATTGGCCGTAGCAGCTCTTTTATTAACCAATAAATGTAAAACTTTAACCACTTCAGCCCCGGAAGAATTTACCCCCTTCCTGACCAGAGCACTTTTTACAATTTGGCACTGCGTCGCTTTAACTGCTAATTGCGCGGTCATGCAATGCTGTACCCAAACGAAATTTGCGTCCTTTTCTTCCCACAAATAGAGCTTTCATTTGATGGTATTTGATCACCTCTGCCGTTTTTATTTTTTGCGCTATAAACGGAAAAAGACCGAAAATTTTGAAAAAAAATGATATTTTCTACTTTTTGTTATAAAAAAAATCCAATAAACTCAATTTTAGTCATACATTTAGGCCAAAATGTATTCGGCCACATGTCTTTAGTAAAAAAAATGTCAATAAGCGTATATTTATTGGTTTGCACAAAAGTTATAGAGTCTACAAACTGGAATTTACACAGCTTTTAGTTTATGACTGCCTATGTTATTTCTTGAGGTGCTAAAATGGCAGGGCAGTACAAACCCCCCCCAAATGACCCCATTTTGGAAAGTAGACACCCCAAGGAAATTGCTGAGAGGCATGTTGAGCCCATTGAATATTTATTTTTTTTGTCCCAAGTGATTGAATAATAACGAAAAAAAAAAAAAAAAAATTACAAAAAGTTGTCACTAAATGATATATTGCTCACACAGGCCATGGGCATATGTGGAATTGCACCCAAAAATACATTCAGCTGCTTCTCCTGAGTACGGGGATACCACACGTGTGGGACTTTTTGGGAGCCTAGCCGCGTACGGGGCCCCCGAAAACCAAGCACCGCCTTCAGGATTTCTAAGGGCATAAATTTTTGATTTCACTCCTCACTGCCTATCACAGTTTTGAAGGCCATAAAATGCCCAGATGGCACAAAACCCCCCCAAATGACCCCATTTTGGAAAGTAGACACCCCAAGCTATTTGCTGAGAGGCATGGTGAGTATTTTGCAGCTCTCATTTGTTTTTGAAAATGAAGAAAGGCCAGAAATTTTTTTTTTTTTTTTTCAATTTTCAAAACTTTGTGACAAAAAGTGAGGTCTGCAAAATACTCACTATACCTCTCAGCAAATAGCTTGGGGTGTCTACTTTCCAAAATGAGGTCACATTTGGGGGGGTTTTGTGCCACTTGGGCATTCCATGGCCTCCGAAACTGTGATAGGCAGTGAAGAGTGAAATCAAAAATTTACACCCTTAGAAAGCCTGAAGGCGGTGCTTGGTTTTCGGGGTCCCATGCACGGCTAGGCTCCCAAAAAGTCTCACACATGGGGTATCCCCGTACTCAGGAGAAGCAGCAGAATGTATTTTGGGGTGTAATTTCACATATTCCCATGGCATGTTTGAGCAATATATCATTTAGTGACAACTTTGTGCAAAAAAAAAAAAAAAAATTGTCTCTTTCCTGCAACTTGTGTCACAATATAAAATATTCCATGGACTCGACATGCCTCTCAGCAAATAACTTGGGGTGTCTACTTTCCAAAATGGGGTCATTTGGGGGGGTTTGAACTGTCTTGGCATTTTATGCACAACATTTAGAAGCTTATGTCACACATCACCCACTCTTCTAACCACTTGAAGACAAAGCCCTTTCTGACACTTATTGTTTACATGAAAAAGTTATTTTTTTTTTGCAAGAAAATTACTTTGAACCCCCAAACATTATATATTTTTTTAAAGAAAATGCCCTACAGATTAAAATGGTGGGTGTTTCATTTTTTTTTTTCACACAGTATTTGCGCAGCGATTTTTCAAACGCATTTTTTGGGGAAAAAACACACTTTTTTAAATTTTAATGCACTAAAACACACTATATTGCCCAAATGTTTGATGAAATAAAAAAGATGATCTTAGGCCGAGTACATGGATACCAAACATGACATGCTTTACAATTGCGCAAAAACGTGCAGTGGCGACAAACTAAATACATTTTTAAAAGCCTTTAAAAGCCTTTACAGATTACCACTTTAGATTTACAGAGGAGGTCTACTGCTAAAATTACTGCCCTCGATCTGACCTTCGCGGTGATACCTCACATGCATGGTGCAATTGCTGTTTACATTTGACGCCAGACCGACGCTTGCGTTCGCCTTAGCGCGAGAGCAGGGGGGGACAGGGGTGCTTTTTTTTTTTTTTTCTTTATTATTTTTTTGCTTTTTTATCTTATTTTTAAACTGTTCCTTTCATTTTTTTTAAATCATTTTTATTGTTATCTCAGGGAATGTAAATATCCCCTATGATAGCAATAGGTAGTGACAGGTACTCTTTTTTGAAAAAATTGGGGTCTATTAGACCCTAGATCTCTCCTCTGCCCTCAAAGCATCTGACCACACCAAGATCGGTGTGATAAAATGCTTCCCCAATTTCCCAATGGCGCTGTTTACATCCGGCGAAATCTAAGCCATAAAATGCTCGTAGCTTCCGGTTTCCTAGGCCATAGAGATGTTTGGAGCCAC
Source organism: Lithobates septentrionalis (assembly GCA_037952835.1). Lineage (NCBI taxonomy): Eukaryota > Metazoa > Chordata > Amphibia > Anura > Ranidae > Lithobates > Lithobates septentrionalis. Next base: position 575,512 of record JBBDGP010002014.1, read on the forward strand.
TCTGGTCTCTGATCAGCTCTATGGTCAGCTGGCTGAATCACCGGCTGCATTCTCAGGTTCCCTGTTGAGACAGGAGAGCCAGAGAAAAACACGGAAGACGGTGGGGGGGGCATTCCCTCCCACTGCTTGTAAAAGCAGTCTAGAGGCTAATTAGCCGCTAGGATTGCTTTTACATGAAAGCCGACCGCTGGCTGAAAAGAATGATACCAAGATGATACCTAAACCTGCAGGCATCATTCTGGTATAACCATTCAAAGTCGTGAATGGCGTACCTGAAGACCAAAAAATGGTTAACAATAAAGCACAGTAAACGGTAAAGTATAAAAAATTGCATACCTGAAAAGCAAACATGATAAAACATAATCACAATAACAATAAAACATTGCAGAATAGAATACAGTAAAAAAGAGCAGAACAATAGAGAGAATAGAGAGAGAGAGAACAATAAAACCACAACTATTTTTTTTTATTTGTTTGTGTTTTTTTTTTTTTTTTTACACTTTTTTTTGTAACTGTAACTTTTATAACTGTAACCGGTTCCAGGTTCGGGTCTCTCAAAATGCGATGGCATCTTGGGAGACCCTGTGAAAGTGCACCTAGTCTGTGCAATGCTGTACCCTACGCTAATACTCAACTAGTGAATGGTAGCGTTCAAAACATTCACCAATGCAAAGACCAGGATTGTCAGGACAGGAGGGACAATAATAGCGGGTGTCACGCCTATATCCGCGCTTGCTGCAGACACAACCTTTTTTTGGGGGGGTTTGTTGGGTAGGGGTACTCGGGAGGACATAAAAATGCCTCTCATGCAGCCGAATGCATTTGGTTGGGGATGTGAATGGGGGAAGTACGGGCGCTGCAGAAGCGGTGGGTTCCCAATTAGAATTGGCGAATGCAGCAGGAAGGGCACTATGGGCACGACGGGCCTGTGTTTGTCTTTTTGGTGGCAGCGGGACACTACTTGTGCTTGCCACCTCACCAGCTTGAACTGCACTTATGGGACTCGTCACGTCACCAAGTGTTACTGCAGTGCTGGTTTGACTACGACTGGGGTGTACTAGGCCACTGGCACTTGCCAGTTCACCAAAACGCTACCAAAAAAACTGTTAGCGATCGCAGGGATCAGGCCTGACTCCGCGAACGCTGCAGTTATGCGTTTAGTGTTTTGTAAGTGACAGTGATCGATCAATACTGCACTTGGGTGGGCTGGGCTGGGCCGGGCGGAGGGGCAAAACGCAGGTGCTAGCAGGTATCTGGGCTGATCCCGCTAACACTGCGTTTTTGGGAACCCTAAACTGCTGGGGACGCTAGTATAGATCTGATCGGATCAGATATTGATCCGATCAGATACTATACCACTAAGGGAGGTGTACGGTGCGTGCGTGGGTGTTAGTGCTACTGGCACTAACCTGACGCTACCTGGGGCTGGTGCTTGCCAGTTCACCAAAACGCTACCAAAAAAAACTGTTAGCGATCGCAGGGATCAGGCCAGACTCCGCGAACGCTGCAGTTATGCGTTTAGTGTTTTGTAAGTGACAGTGATCGATCGATACTGCACTTGGGTGGGCTGGGCTGGGCCGGGCGGAGGGGCAAAACGCGTTTGCGTTTGTGGGAACCCTAAACTGCTGGGGACGCTAGTATAGATCTGATCGGATCAGATATTGATCCGTTCAGATACTATACCACTAAGGGAGGCGTATGCTGCGTGCGTGGGTGTTAGCGCTACTGGCGCTAACCTGATGCTGCCTGGGGCGATGCATATCACCGCCGGGCGATCAGGGGGCTAAACCTTTATTCGGTAATAAACGGCGGGTGCCCTGACACTATAAAAAGTAAACGAACTAACCAGCGTCACCCGTAACGGTTATACGGTGATCAGTGGTGAAAGGGTTAACTAGGGGGCAATCAAGGGGTTAAAACCTTTATTAGGTAGTATATGGGGGTCCCTGACGCTATAAAACGCTGACGGCGAACCTAAATATTTACATCCCTAACTAGCGTCACCAGCGACACTAATACAGCGATCAGAAAAATGATTGCTTAGCGACACTGGTGACAGGGGGTAATCAAGGGGTTAAAACTTTATTAGGGGGGGTTAGGGGGGTACCCTAGACCTAAAGAGGGCTAATACTCACTGCCCTAACACAATAACTGTCACAAACTGACACTATGCAGTAATCAGGAAAAAAAAAAAAAAAACAGCTTGGTGTCAGTTTGTGACAGGGGGGGGGTGATTGGGGGGGATCGGGGTGTTTAGTGTGCCTGGCATGTTCTACTGTGTGTGTAGTGTTTTACACTTACTCAGATGTCTTCTCTCCTCGGCGCGGGAACGGAAACTCCCGAGCCGAGGAGAGATGACATCACATCCTCTGCCTCTGTGTACTATACAGAGGCAGGGGATGTTTCTCATTGGCTGGGAGCGATCGCGAGGGGGGGGCCACGATCGGATGGCCTCCCCCTCATCTGTGATCGCTGCCAGACAAATGCCGACCGCCGCTGGCACCGGAGGGGGGTCCGATCGGACCCCCCGCCCGCGGGAAGGCAATCACGTACCAGGTACGTGATTTTGCCTGCCCGTGCCATTCTGCTCAGGTATATAGGCGTGAGGCGGTCGGCAAGTGGTTAACATATCAGTAAAACATCTGTTATCACGAAAACCCATATTCCTTACTTGCGTTGGTCTTTGCCAGACACCTCCACCCACCATCTGTTCAATCTAGCACTGCGGTACCTTTAAATATGTTAATAGGCCTCTAGCCAACATGCTGGCTCTGAGACAACCCACTGACCGCAGTGCACCCATTAACCAACTTCCAGTTAATACACTATTATTAACTGGAATACCACCATCAGGACCCATACCACCGATGGGTGCTGAACTCATCCTTCCTAGGTGTCTTCCTTCTCCCGAAATGACGAACACCCAACACAGCACCCAAGGGGAAAACCTTACCCTTGGGTGCCCCTCCACGACCTCAACGCTTTCTGGATGCCATCTTGCAAACCCAGTGCCAACATATCAATTCCGACTGCATTCAGGTGTACCCCGTCCCCTCTCAGGTATCTCCATGTGTCCACCTCCAATTCCAAATGCCTGATAGCCAGCCCCCCATTCCAAACCACACTAACATCCCTTTCTTACGTGCCTTATTGATTCTCTCCACAATATAGCCAATCGCCAATTTGGCCGAGCAATCATGTCGGACCATACAATTAGCATATCCGGGAAGGCCATGCGGAGACGTAAGAAATCAAACATGATGTCTCTCGTGATGTCCAACATGGACCGCACCCCAAGTCATTGCTGCCTACGTTTAGCACTAAGACATCCAGCGGCCTGTCCAATTGCGCAAATTTGTGCACTTCTGGAACCATCTTACTCCATAACATGCCCGGCACCCCCAACCACCGTATACAGGCTTCACACCTTGAAATGCCCAACTGTCTAACTTCAGACCTAACATCTGCCCGCTTTGCCCCCCAAAACACATACGAGTGGCCTAGTATCCCAGACCAGGCCTTGCCTTCCATCTGAAAGAGAAGAAAACAAACTCCAAATAACAGCACCGCATTTACCATCTCATCTACCCTTATGTCCCAGCTGCCCCCCCTATAATCATTCAACCAAAAGGTGGGGCCTAACCAAAAATCTGGAACCTCTGCGATTCATCATCCATCCCACATCTCACCGCCTCCGTAGCCACCCCTATTCTAAAGGAGTGTGAGGATAACTCCTTTTCCTCCAAGCCCAGCACCCGTAAACATTTCCAGAACACCGCATCAAATTGGAATCGAGACAGAGGGGACCCATCCGCATGTATAAGAAAGGCCCCAGCCGACTCCGGGGGTACAGCCTGGAACCCCTTCACCGCCTCCACCAGAAACAAAGGTGACCCTGGCAAAGAAAAAATCTGAACCTTCTTATCCCTGAGGGATGCCTTATCATCCGTACAGCAGACCTTATGAGCCAACATACCCCCAATGCACCGTTCTAGATGGGCTGACCAGCTCCCTGATCCGCAACGCCACAAAAAATGCCAGAGTGAAAGCCACCCTAAATAGCGCAGCCTCGTAGGCCGAGGAACATAAACCCACCAGGTGAGCTAAGACCTTTTGCAAACTCTCAAAAGACACCGGGTGCCTGGTGTCCTTACGTCTCTGAGAGCACCGATATTCCCTCAATGCTTGCTTCACCCAGAAATCTTTGGTGAAATCCTGATACCCCTTTACTTTGAATAAGAACACCAAGCCAGCTAGTTTCTTCCCCAGCACTGACACCGACACCCTGTTTTCTAGGTTCCGTGACACAAAGTAAAGAACTACGAGACGAACCTCTGGGCCCTCCTGGTCCACCTCCGACTGTCGAATCAATGTTAGCCATTGCTGCCAAACCTTATTTTAAGCCGCCCACGTTGCCTCACTCACTGACCATCTAATCCATCCGAAGATGACCGCAAAGCTATCTTCCACAGCCAGGCGGGACAAGAAACCCTGTGTTGCTCCGCCCCAGCGTCAACTCCCAGAATCTGTCCCACTGAAAGCGAGACAAGGCGTCAGCTATGATGTTCTCCACTCCCAGAAGGTTAACCGCATAGATAAAAACATTTACAGTAGGTGGCCATAATATTTTGTCAATCTCGCCGATGTTATCGGCAAGATTTAACACCTGCGAGCCCTGTTGCGGGAGCCAGCACCGAGCTTGCTCGCTCATCGGGAAAGGAAAACTGTTTTTTCCTTTCGCGATGAGCAACAGGCAGCGCTGACAGTGCTGGTATGAATCATTAGGGGGAACGCCGCACCAAATTTTAAATGAAAAACAGGCGTGGGTTCCCCTCCAGGGGCATACCAGGCCCTTAGGTCTGGTATGGATTTTAAGGGGAACCCCCCTACGCCAAAAAATCGGCGTGGGGGTCCCCCCAAAATCCTTACCAGACCCTTATCCAAGCATGCAGCGCAGCCGGTCAGGAAAGGGGGTGGGGACCATACTGAACAATACCAGGCCGCATGCCCCCCTCCTGAACCATACCAGGCCGCATGCCCTCAACATGGGGGGTGGGCGCTTTGGAGCAGGGGGGCGCCCTGCGGCCCCCCCACCCCAAAGCACCTTGTCCCCATGTTGATGAGGACAAAGGCCTCTTCCCGACAACCCTGGCCATTGGTTGTTGGGGTCTGCGGGCGGAGGGCTTATCGGAATCCGGGAGCCCCATTTTATAAGGGGGCCCCCAGATCCCGGCCCCCCACCCTATGTGAATTCGTATGGGGTACATCGTACCCCTACCCATTCACCTGGGGGAAAAAGTGTCAATAAAAAAACACACTACACAGGTTTTAAAAGTAATTTATTAGGCAGCTCCGGGGGTCTTCTTCCGACTTTGGGGGTCTTCTTCCGACTTATCCGCTCTCTCCGGCCTCTTCTCCCAGTGTCATCTTCTTCTCCCGCTCTCCGGCCTCTTCTCCTGGTGTCCGCTTCTTCTCCCGGTATCTGGTTCTTCTGCCGGGTTCCTCCGCTATCTTCTGCTTCTCTTTTACTAGCGGTGGCCCGGTCTTCGCCGTCTTGTTCCTTCTTCTCTTCTTCCGATGTTGACATGACGCTGTCTCCTGCTGTAATGCTGTGTGAGCGGTGCGCGATCACTTATATAGGCATTGGGCATGGTCACCTGGTGACCCCACCCCTTATGATGTCACAGTCCCGGGGGATGATGGGACTGTGACATCATAAGTGGCGGGGTCACAGGGTGACAGCACCCGGTGACCACGCCCCATGCCTATATAAGTGATCGCGCACCACTCACACAGCATTACAGCGGGAGACAGCGTCATGTCAACATCGGAAGAAGAGAAGAAGGAACAAGACGGCGAAGACCAAGCCACCGCTAGCAAAAGAGCAGCAGAAGATAGCGGAGGAGCCAGGCAGAAATGGACACTGGGAGAAGAGGCCGGAGAGCGGGAGAAGAAGCAGACACCGGGAGAAGAGGCTGGAGAGCGGGAGAAGAAGTGGACACCAGGAGAAGAGGCCAGAGAGCGGAGAAGTTGGAAGAAGACCCCCGAAGTCGGAAGAAGACCCCCGAAGTCGGAAGAAGACCCCTGGAGCTGCCTAATAAAATTACTTTTAAAACCTGTGTAGTGTGTTTTTTATTGACACTTTTCCCCCCAGGTGAATGGGTAGGGGTACGATGTACCCCAAACTCATTCACATAGGGTGGGGGGCTGGGATCTGGGTGCCCCCTTATTAAAGGGGGCTCCTGGATTCTGATAAGCCCTCCGCCCGCAGACCCCGACAACCAACGGCCAGGGTTGTCAGGAAGAGGCCCTTGTCCTCATCAACATGGGGACAAGGTGCTTTGGGGTGGGGGGGCCGCAGGGCGCCCCCCTGCCCCAAAGCGCCCACCCCCCATGTTGTGGGCATGTGGCCTGGTACAGTTCAGGAGGGGGGGCACTCGCTCATCCCCACCCCCTTTCCTGACCGGCCGGGCTGCGTGCTCGGATAAAGGTCTGGTATGGATTTTGGGGAGACCCCCACGCCGATTTTTTGGCGTAGGGGGTTCCCCTTAAAACCATTAAAATCCATACCAGACCTAAGGGCCTGATAAGCCCCTGGGGGGTAACCCATGCTGTTTTTTTTATTTAAAATTTGGCACGGCTTTCCCCCCATGATTCATACCAGACAGCTGTCAGCACTGCCTGCCGCTCATCGCGAAAGGAAAAAACTGTTTTCCTTTCCCGATGAGCGAGCCAGCGTGAGATGCACAGTACCCTGTCGCCGAGAACCAGTGTGATGGGATCGTGCTGGAAACACAATCTCGCGGTCAGGTACTGTAATTGCAGGCAACGTAACACCAAGTGCTGTAGCATGCGCACCACTGGTGGAGATGAGATGTAGACCTTGTTGATGACCTGAACCACCCCGAGATTGTCCCTGTGAAATTACACTTTCAGATCCCTGAAAGACTCACCCCACAACTCCACAGCCAGCACTACCGGAAACAATTCCACTAGTACCAAATTGCGAGTGAAATCAGCTTCCTTCCAAGTATCCGCTGTCCTTGAAAAAATGCCCCGAACCCCAACGCACCAGCCGCGTCTGTGTAGAGTTCCAGGTCAAAGTTACTCACTGGCCCAGACATCCACAAAGCCCGCCTGTTAAAGGACTCCAAAAACAAGTGCCACACCCTCAGATCTTCTCTATGTTCCCGGACCAAGTGAACATAATGGGTAGGGGCCTTAACCCCTGCCGTACTTGCTGACACGTGTCTGCAAAATACTCTCCCCATTGGCAGGGTGCAACACGCAAAATTCAACATCCCCAGCAGTGACTGCAACCTTCGTAGTTGAACCTTGGCAACCCCAGCAAACCCTGAATCTCCTCCTCGAGGCCCCATAATTTGTCCTCCAGCAGGCGGCATTCCATGGCACCTGAGTCCAGGACAATGCCTAAAAAAATGAAAACCATAGTCGGACCCTCCGTCTTCTCTGGGGCCAGTGGGATCCCAAAACAGTCTGCGATGTGTTCCAACATGGTCAATAGCACCGCGCAAGTCTTTGAAGGAAGTCATCCAAATAATGGATGATCGAATTCACCCCCGACACTTCCCTAACCACCCATTCAACAATCGAGCTGAACCTTTCAAACAAGGCACAGGAAATCAAACAGCCCAGGCAGCGATCCATGTAGAACGCATCCTCCCAGTAGCATCCTAGCAACCGAAAACTATTGGGGTGGACAGGCAGCAGATGAAATGCCCACTCAATATCTGCCTTTGACATCAAGGCCCCTTGCCCATAATGGCATACCCAAAAAACTGCCGCGCCGAAGGAAGTATAACTGTACACTCTTCTGAGATGATAGCATCATTAACCGACCCCCCTTTTGGGAAAGAGAGATGGTGAATGAGCTGGAAGTTATTGGGCTCCTTCTTCGGCACCACCCCCAATGGAGACACCACCAAATTAGCGGGAGGGATCGTGGGAAAAGGGCCACGCATGCGAGCTAAAGCTACTTCTTTCCGCAGCTTCTCAGAAACCACATCAGAATGTTGCATAGCCGAACGCAAGTTCTGGGACCTCAGTGGTGCCTCGGACAGAGTACAAGGTATGCGAAACCCCTCCGAAAAACCCAGTCCCAACACTGCCGTCTCTCTGTCAGGGTACCTATCGAGAAAAGGTTGCATCTTTTCCACTCTCACTGGCGTCCTCCCTTTTGTTACCAGACTCACCGGAGCTTAAAACAGCGGGACACTGGGTGGGCACCTCAGCACCCTGAGCACTCGTGTTTGTACTGGCATGACCCCCCGAATTTGCAAGTGCCCTCGTTGTACTGCCAGCATACCCCTTTCTTTTTTCCGGCCGATTGTCCTGGGGCAGCAGCTCCACCGCCCCCCCCCCCTTGAAAAAACTGATTCGGAGCCCGCGCCAACGTCATGAGCCTCATCTATAGAATAATGTCCTTGTGATCCCACCTCAATGACGGGCGTATGGCTCTACGCTGTCGGAGCTGCTCGTCATAGCGCAGCCATGCGGTGCCCCCGTAGACTCTGTAGGCTTCTCCCACGGCGTCCAGGTAGCAGAAAAGCACCGAACAGGGCTCAGGGCTCTTTTCCCCAATCACACTTGCCATAATGACGAAAGCCTGCAACCAGTTTAGGAACATCTGCGGGATCAACCTGTATGGCCTCTTCTCCTTGTCCTGGTTCTTGGACTCCTTCGGCTTCACCCTATCCAGGTTGAACTTTTCCAGCGGCAGCAATGAAAAGATCTCCACATACTCACCTTTCCAAATATTCTCTCATACCTCCGGCTTCAGGTGAGCACCCAGGGGCCCCTCAAAACACACGTAAACCTCACACTTGGCCAAATTGGCCAATCTGATTGCCTTTTGCTTGTTAGCAGCCCCCACCGCCGCCCCAGCTTTTTCTCCCCCTGCAGCCTTATTCGCTGATGCCACCTATGCCTGCACCGTTTCCACTACGGCGGGCACCACCGCCCCTGAACCGGGAGCCCTCCCCGCCCTGCTGTCACCCGTGGTCACTACCTCCCCCGCCATGGGTACCCAAGCTGTCAATGGGCTGACCTGGCTGCCTGCCCCGGATTCAAAACAATTCACTAATTTTTTTAACCCTATCAGGAACCCCTGTAAGCCCGTATCGGCCACAGCAGCTGTGTGACCGTGGACCGCACTCACCAGGGGGGCACCACCGGTATGCTCGCCCACGCCGCCGACCCCTACCCCTGTGGCCTAGGCCCCACTGCACATGCCACTTCTGCCGCCCCAGCATGCTGACCCGCAACAGAATAAGTGTGAATGGACTACTGGGCTGCCTAGGAAGGACCCGCCTCCATTGCTGCCGACCGATCTTGAGGCTCCTCCTCTGACACCTACAGCTTTCCCTCCAATCTCTGCCCTGACATCTGGTCACCATCAATCGATAGTCCTCCAGGTGATGCTACTCTGGATGCTGAGGATCCGCGCTGCATTTGCCTCTGCCTCCGCGTGCTTGATCCACCCATGGATTTCTGCGCCAACTTGCCTAGTCCTGTGGAGCTCTCGGCAGACCTCACAGCCGTCTCCTTCCCCTGTCTCATGCCTGGACTGTCCCCCTGGAGCAGGTGCAGCCTGGGATGGCCTGGCAACCACGGCTGTATCATTCCCCCGCTGGTGCCCCGCCCCTGCTGACATGGTGCCAGGGGCGGAGCCCACACTGTCCGTGTCCTGTTGTCACTGATCTCCGTCTGTGGGGGGTGGGATACCTTCTGGGACCCAAACCTGTGAGCGCTGCATGCCGCTTTGTGGGGGGCCCGAAGGGACACGAATGGGACTCCCAGGTTGCCGCTGCACTCTGGGGGCGAGGTCTGGCGAGAAGCGCTTGGGAGGCCTGGACCTCCGCATATGTGCAGACTCCCACCCCCCGGTACCTTTAACCACGTGCTGTGTCCATATAACCAGCACCAGTTGTGCTTGGAGCCATCCGGCTCCCTTGGTCACTGCTTCTTCCCTCAGGTGATTGAGGAGCTGATCCATGTCGGCCATCCTGAATCTTGCTACGCACTCTAATGGTGACACTGGGGAGGGGCCAGCCTCTTTTAACACCCCTGACCTCTCCTCTCCCCACGTCACCACCCAATCCCTACCTCTCTCTCATTCTAGCACCCCGTTTCCCCTGTCATGCCAGCCCACCACTACATCTTCATTGCTGCTCTGGGCTTCTTTTTCCATTTGATGCTCTGACTAGTAATTGTGCCTTTTCTTTGTTCTCCTTTTGTTATATTTTAAAAGGAATAAAAAATATTTAAAATAATTAACCATACCCCCTTAAGCCCCTGCTACAAATACCACAATTAGGCCACACCCACTATGGTGCGCTACATGTACCACATTCATAGTTTCTTTGGAGTGCCCTAGGTCTTTCGCAGTCCTGGTTAAGCTCCTGCAGGAAAGATGGCTGATATAGTATGTGAATCACCTCTGCTCTCCTATTTTTTTTTATTTAACAGCCAATAAATGTACTTCCACTGCATGAATACAGGTAGAGTGCAGGGTATTTCAGTTATTTAAAAATGCTCTCTATTTATCATTGAAAAGTAACTTTGAATCTTAAAATGATTTGCATAGGTGAAACTTTCTGAAAGTACTCACTTAACATCTGAAAGTACAAGTGATTGAATTGATAGTAGCAATAACAACTCTAAATAACTACTCAAAACTGATTAATATGAGATGATGATGTGTTAATTAATGTGGAATGCAGAAATACCGAGACATGTTAATGCCAGAAATGCAAATTACTTCATCTCATTAGTTTTTTTTTTCTTTGTAAATCCTCATCTCTCCTTTCTACTGTCCAGTACATTGAGCCTGTAGATAAGATATATTGCATCTGAAAAAAAACAGCTTATTTTTAAAGGACCAGTAAACTTACAATACAAAGAGCCTTACACACCAATCTGGGATATCACTTTCTGCATGCAAAGACTAATATTTGAAGCATTATTAATTCATGTGATAATACTGCTTCATGTGTTCATAGGGAAATGGCATTATTATAGCATTATTAACCCATTCCTACCCGAGCCTATTATAATATCCTACCATTATCCTGAGAGGTTTTGTTACATAACATTCATTAAGTTTTAAGCAATTGTACTGTGTAAAGAAAAAAAATATGGATCACTTTCCCAGAGTAGTACAGTGTAAAACGTGTAAAAAAAAAAAAAAAAAAAAAAAAAAAAGTAATAAAAAAAATAAAATTTAAAAAAATATATATATTATATATATTTTTTATGTATACAGTCACCAGTCAGTGCCCCTGATTACCACCACACCAGTTACATGGTTACTTAGTTAGTCTGGCTGAAAAAAGTCCTTCTAGTCCAGTTGTACTGTACTGGTGACAGTATGTAAAAAATGTAAAGAAATTGTGAATTTTTGTATTTTCTTTATTTTCCAAAAAATTACAACTTCAAAAAACTCACCATGCCTCTTAATAAATACTTTAGACTGTCTACTTTACAAAAAGAGGTAATTTGGGGGATATTTGTAATGTTGGGCGAATGGTTCGGGCCGAACAAAAGTTTGCTTCGAACATCGCCTGTTCATCCGTTCAGCGAACACCCTAATTTGCAGGGCGCTCGGCAGGCAAACATGTTTGGTATGGATTTTATGGGGAACCCCGCACCAAAATTAAAAAAAAAAAAGATGGGTGGGGTCCCCCCAAAAATCCATACCAGACCCTTATCTGAGCATGCAACCTGGCAGGCCGCAGGAAAAGAGGGGGGACGAGAGAGCGCCCCCCCTCCTGAACCATACTAGGGCACATGCCCTCAACATTGGGAGGGTGCTTTGGGGTAGCCCCCCAAAACACCTTGTCCCCATGTTGATGGGGACAAGGGCCTCATCCCCACAACCCTTGCCCGGTGGTTGTGGGGGTCTGCGGGCAGGGGGCTTATCGGAAACTGGAAGCCCCCTTTAACAAGGGGACCCCCAGATCCCGGCCCTCCCCCCTGTGTGAAATGGTAAGGGGGTACAAAAGTACCCCTACCATTTCACAAAACGACTGTCAAAAATGTTAAAAATGACAAGAGACAGTTTTTGACAATTCCTTTATTTAAATGCTTCTTCCTTCTTCTATCTTCTTTCTTCTATCTTCCTTCGGTTTCTTCCTCCATCTTCTTCTTCTTCTGGTTCTTTTAGTTCTTCCTCCGGTGTTCTCGTCCGGCATCTCCTCCGCGGCGTCTTCTTATCTTCTTCTCCTGGGGCTGCTCCGAATCCATGATGGCATGGAGGGAGGCTCCCGCTGTGTGACGCTTCTCTCTTCATCTTTTTCTCTTCATCTTCTTGCCTTCATCTTCTTTTCGGCTGCTCCGCATCCATGATGGCATGGAGGGAGGCTCCCGCTGTGTGACGCTTCTCCTCTTTTGACCCCGCCCCCCTCTGACGCACGGGGACTTGACGGGGACTTCCCTGTGGCATTCCCGTGATGTCAGAGGGGGGCGGGTCACCCTTACGTAACCCCACCCCTTTCTGATGTCACAGGGAATGCCACAGGGAAGTCCCTGTCAAGTGCCCGTGCGTCAGAGGGGGGGCGGGGTCACCGGATGGCCCCACCCCCGGTTATTTAAGAACCATCAGAAGAGGAGAAGCGTCACACAGCGGGAGCCTCCCTCCATGCCATCATGGATGCGGAGCGGCCCGAAAAGAAGATGAAGACAAGAAGATGAAGAGAAGAAGATGAAGAGGAAAAGATGAAGAAAAAGATGAAGAGAGAAGCGTCACACAGCGGGAGCCTTCCTCCATGCCATCATGGATGTGGAGCGGCCTGAGGAGAAGAAGATAAGAAGACGCCACGGAGGAGATGCCGGACGAGAACACCGGAGGAAGAACCAGAACAACCAGAACAACCAGAAGAAGATGGAGGAGGAAACCGAAGGAAGATAGAAGATAGAAGAAAGAAGATAGAAGAAAGAAGAAGCATTTAAATAAAGGAATTGTCAAAAACTGTCTCTTGTCATTTTTAACATTTTTGACAGTTGTTTTGTGAAATGGTAGGGGTACTGTTGTACCCCCTTACCATTTCACACAGGGGGGAGGGCCGGGATATGGGGGTCCCCTTGTTAAAGGGGGATTCCAGATTCCGATAAGTCCCCTGCCCGCAGACCCCCAGAACCACCGGGCAAGGGTTGTGGGGATGAGGCCCTTGTCCCCATCAACATGGGGACAAGGTGTTTTGGGGGGCTACCCGAAAGCACCCTCCCAATGTTGAGGGCATGCGGCCTGGTACGGTTCAGGAGGGGGGGGCGCTCTCTCGTCCACCCCTCTTTTCCTGCGGCCTGCCAGGTTGCGTGCTCGGATAAGGGTCTGGTATGGATTTTTGGGGGGACCCCATGCCATTTTATTTTAATTTTGGGGTTCCCCTTAAGGGAACCAGTTTTTTTTTTTATTTTGGCCGGGGTTCCCCTTAATATCCATACCAGACCTATATATATATATACATACATACATGTATTTATTTTTTATTTTGGCCGGGGTTCCCCTTAATATCCATACCAGACCTATATATATATATATATATATATACATACATACATATATACACACACAGTATCTCACAAAAGTGAGTACACCCCTCACATTTTTGTAAATATTTTATTATATCTTTTTATGTGACAACACTAAAAAAATAACACTTTACTACATGTAAAGTAGTGAGTGTACAGCTTGTATAACAGTGTAAATTTGCTGGCACCTCAAATAACTCAACACACAGCCATTAATGTCTAAACTGCTGGCAACAAAAGTGAGTACACCCCTAAGTGAAAATGTTCAAATTGGGCCCAAAGTGTCAATATTTTGTGTAGCCACCATTATTTTCCAGCACTGCCTTAACCCCCTTCGGCATGGAGTTTAAAACAGCTTCACAGGTTGCCACTGAAGTCCTCTTCCACTCCTTCAAGACAACATCAAAGAGCTTGTGGATGTTGGAGACCTTGCGCTCCTCCATCTTCCGTTTGAGGATGCCTCACAGATGCTCAATAGGGTTTAGGTCTGGAGACATGCTTGGCCAGTCCATCACCTTTACCCTCAGCTTCTTTAGCAAGGCAGTGGTCATCTTGGAGGTGTGTTTGGGATCATTATTATGTTGGCATATTGCCCTGCTGTCCAGCCTCCAAAGGGAGGGGATCATGCTCTGCTTCAGTATGTCAGAGTACATGTTGGCTGTCATGATTCCTTCAATGAACTGCAGTTCCCCAGTGATGGCAGCACTCATACAGCCCCAGACCATGACACTCCCACCAACATGCTTGACTGTAGGCAAGACACACTTGTCTGTAGGCAAGACACAAACGCTTGACACCATCTGAACCAAATAAGTTTATCTTGGTCTCATCAGACCACAGGACATGGTTCCAGTAATCCATACCCTAATGCCCCGTACACACGGTCGGATTTTCCGATGGAAAATGTCCGATCGGAGCATGTTGTCGGAAATTCCAACCGTGTGTGGGCTCCATCGGACATTTTCCATCGGATTTTCCGACACACAAAGTTGGAGAGCAGGAGATAAAATTTTCCGACAACAAAATCCGATCGCGTCAATTCCGACCGTGTGTGGCCTCTTCCGACGCACAAAGTGCCACGCATGCTCAGAAGAAATTCCGGCACGGAACAGCTCGTTCTGGTAAACTTAGCGTTCGCAATGGATACAGCACTTTCGTCATGCTGCAATGTTAAAAATGGTTTAATACAGTGCACTCTCTTCTTGTTTATAATGTGACAAGAATATAGTAGTTTTGCTGCTCATATTCACACACACTTCTCACAAACTTAGTTTGTTACTATTTATCTGGATTCCCTCAATATATTTTGATTGCTCACATCTGACAACATTTTTTTTTTTGGCTTTAATGTAGATTCTTTTTTTGTGTTTGTATTTTTTTGAAGGGTTTTATTTTTTTTAGGGATTTTGATTTGTACTCCCGAAAATGTTTGTGTGTGTTTTTTGTGACAAGTTCCCACAACACCATTGATATGTTGTTCTATTTAATCTGTAGGAGATTGTTTGGTGTTGTTGTCCCTTGTTAATTTCACATTTTATGTTAGAAATGTACCTGAATCGTCACCAACAAACTGTACTTTTTGGATGAAAACACACACAGGAGAGTATACTTTCCCAAAAATTTTTTTATTAAGAGCTCACAACTAAACAAAGAGGGAGGCAACGCTGGAGAAACTGCAGAAGTGGGCGAAGCCTTGGACCCCCAGGGCAGACATCAATAATTTTTAAGCAAAATTGGTGGCCTGAGGAGTCCATATCTAAGGGAGGGCAGTCTGGTCCAGAAGTCCCAGAGATCCGGAAAGCAGCAGGTGACATCTGTGTCCCCAGGCTGTGGTCATACGAGAGACTGCATCTTCTGTCAGACCAGACTGAACCCAGGGCCATCACTCTCAGGTCTTCCTTCCACGCTTCCTTACACGCGGTGGCTGTGGTGGTGGAGTTGTGGCAGCAGGAGGAGAAGGAGGATGGTCCAACTCAACCACGTCGGTCTTGGGTGTTAGTTCCCCACTCACCCCCTTCCGTAGCACTTTATACATAAGGTCCTCACAGAGCCTGCGTTGACCCTCTTGCATGCCCTGCAGTTTTGTGGCAGCCATGCAGGCAAAGGCCTCTTCAGGAGTGGGTAAGGCTCTGAGGGACGCAGAAGCCTCCTGGATGAGCCTGAACACTGAATCCTGCATGGGACTCGGAGTCAGGCTGCGACTGGTCCCAGGCTTCTCTTGGCTGACACTTAGCCCTGCCTCCTCCTGGCTGCCACTAATCCCCGCCTCCTCCTGGCTGCCACATTCCAGAACCTCCTCCTGGCTGAGGTCTTCCTGTGTATGAAAAAGGGACATAGTTTTAGTATTTTTTTCATCAATCACACACAATTTTCACCTCCTGACTGCTGCAAATTGAATGTTAACAAATATAACAGACTATCCTTCTGAGCCCAGCATTTTTCATTCTTGTCCCAATTTTGGGTGCCCACTACTGTCTATTGATATGTAAAACACTTTCAAGCAGCAATAAGTGATCAATAATAACATCTAGTAAACATCATTTCTTTATTGACCAGAAATCTGTAGAACAATGCTATACCTGACTCCAGCTGGGCTCCTCCACTTCTTCCTGGCTGGAAGGCCCAGGTTGGACATGGGAAGCCTGACTTCAGTGTGGTCTGACAGAAATCGCAGTCTCTCGTAGTACCAGAGCCTGGGGACATAAACGTCATATGCTGCAGCTCCGGACCTCTGGGAATCTGTGACCTTCTTGCGCTCCCTCAGATACGTGCTCCTCAGGCCACCAATTTTGGCTTTTAAATAGGGGATGGTTGCTGTGGGGACCACCGGCTTCACCAATTCCAGCAGTTTCTCCAGCGCTGCCTGCCTCTTCTGTTTATGGTTATAGTGGGGGTGTCTGACCTGCCACAGACAGGGCAGCTCCCTGTATTTGTCAATGAACAGGGGGAGGAAATTGTGGTCATTGAACCCATCCATTTTCTCTGCAAAACACAACACAAGACAAACCCTAATGTCAGGCCAAACTCCCCTAATCTTGTTACAATATAGGCTTCCATTTCGAAGCAGTATAGGCCCAAGTTTAGATCCTACCTTCGTTATCACGATCGGCGCCTCCGATGCTCCTTCCTCCGGTCACAGATTGTACGTAAGACGCACGCGTTTTACGCTTTATACACACTGCGCATGCGTGTAACTCCGCCCGCCCCTGACGTTCTTTCTAGTCTATTCCCCGCCCCTTTTCGTTCGGCGCAGTGGGGGAAGAGCACATGGTGGAGACACAGCAGGATCGTGCTAATTGTAGCAACGAGGAGGAGGAGGAGGAAAGGCCGGATCCGGACACGTCCCGATCCAGAAGGTGATTTAAGGACTCAAATATGTCCTTTGGGGAGATGTTGGAGATGGTCGACATCCTGAAGAAGGCCGACTATGATGGGAAGTATGGGCCTTACCCCAACCCCAATATCAGAAAGGCCAAGATCATGGCGAAAGTGGTCAGGAGTCTGCACCGGAATTTCGGGGTACGACGATCGAAAGATCAGCTCAGGAACCGGTGGTCGGACCTCAAATTACGAGAACATGAGCAGTACAGAAAGATCTGGAGAGTGCTGCAAAAAAGTAAGTAGTTGTGCTGTGTTCCTATTCTTTATGTTTATTACGTTCGTGCTGCTCCATGTGCTTTTAGGAACTGTTGTACAGTTTAAAATGGCAACTTTTATGTTCATGGGCACATTATTCGTTCGGATCAAACATTTTTCTTTCGGACTATAAAATACCATTGTTTTGGCCATATGCATTTGGCCACCATTTTGACGCCCTATACTTGTCTTAAAATAATTGGGTTGTGTAGATGGCTTTGTTACTAGAATGAAATGCAAACTAGATTCTGTGTAAGGAGAGGACACTGAGCAGCTGTTTTCACATCTGGACACTGGAGCACTAGTGTGGGACACAAGAACACCATTTTTATTAGGGGGGGGCACACAGGTGCTCCAGTGTATACTATGGGGGGGGCTACATCTGTGAAGCTTGTACTAAGCAGGTAAAGTATTGCAGGTTGACAAAGGACACTAAAAAAGCTACATCTTGCAACTCTGCTAAAATTGACAATTGTACCCCACTTCCAAGCAATGTTTCCTATTTCTAGTTCTGCCATCAAATATCTGTGTGCTAATTATACCATTTTTGTTTGACATAGGGGATAAAAGACTCGGAGGACATCCCTCATCCGAGGAGACCAGAGCCCTCCCCCCCTCTGGAAGAAGGAGAAATCCCCCAACACAATCTGAGCAGGAGGAAGAAGCCGTGGTGGAACTAGTCACCACAACAGGTGAGTGTCTGTAACCACAGGCTCAGATAAGAGATGGATGGCGGCATTTTTTTTAGACCTATTTTATTTTGGGGCTCCTCTCTTTTTAGGTGATCGTGAGGTTGTGGATCCAGATCCTTTCACATCCGAAAGTGCCCAGATCCTGATCGGGGAGATCATGGGGTGTAATTTTCAATTGGAAATCATCAAGAAAAACATCAATGATGTTATTCCAAAAAATAAAAACATCATTGATGTTTTGGGGCGAGTTTAAAGCCCCTCCAAATCACTTTCTTCTTTTGTGTGCTACAATGTGCTAAATGTTTTTGTGATTTTTCCCAAAGCCAAATTTGGAGGATGCACACAGTGTGTCAACATGTGCTATCTGCCATCACGGGAGATCAATGGACGCGTTTTGGGGGTGCAACCCCTTCCTCAATAATAAAGTAGCGGTGAGGAAGGGCTTGCTCCCCCAAAACACATCCCTTGATCCCCCGTGATGGCAGGTCGCACATGTTGACATTGTTAAATTGGTGTGCATCTTCCAAATTTGGCTTTTCCTGGGGTGACTTCACCCCATCTGAACGCAATATCAAACACAGTTCCCAAATACTCATGTGTGATATTGCCTTCAAATTCTACCAAATGTGATGTTTGTAAGTTCAAGATTTGTGTCTTTCTTGTTGGTTTTACAAAGGCCTGTTTTATCTAAAATGGACATTTTGAGTTTTGATAATGCTACCCCAAAAATTGTTATACAAAAAAACATGTTGGTTTGTTTGAAAAACCTTTTGTAAATGCACATGTGATTGTGCAGGTATTAAAAAGATTGTTAATCAAGAATGTGTGGATTATTGTCTCAACGCTACAACACTTTTAGGGTGATGTCATTGTTGTTTTCTGAGAAAATGGGGGTTATTTACTAAGGGCAAATCCTCTTGGCACCACAAGTGCAGTTTCAGTGCAGTTGCAACTGCACTTGTAGTGAAATGTGTTTTTGCATTTTAGTAAATAACAGCCAACAGTGCTTTGTATAATAAGGTTACACAATCACAACATTTTTTGGACTCAACACATTTCTGTCAGGGTCAGCTAAAACAAACACAAGCAGGAAATGTCCACAAAGAATTTCTTTTTTTGTTTTATTATAAAAAGGCTTCACAGATTTGTTGGCATATTGATAGCCCCCCTACCCGCAAAGAACTCCAGGTAGCGTAACCGGACATCACGGGCACTCAGGGAGGGCAAGCCAGGAAGGCCGCTTTCAAGCGCCGTCAGTGTGGTTTGATGTATCATTCCGGCCTCAGGCCCAACTGAGCCAGCATAGTTGGCCGAATGTTTCCTTAAAAAGTTATGAAGAACACAGCACGCAAGTATAATATGGTTCAGTTTATACTCCTCCATATGGATGGGTGTCAGAAATAGGCGGAACCGGCTGGCCAGGATTCCAAATGTGTTCTCCACCACTCTTCGGGCTCTGGCCAGCCGGTAATTAAAAACCCTCTGTTCCGGGGTGAGGGTCCTCATCGGGAATGGCCGCATCAGATGGTCCCCCAGCGCAAACGCTTCATCAGCAACGAACACAAATGGGAGTCCTTCAACATTGTCCTCTGGAGCTGGCAAGTCCAAGCTGCCATTCTGGAGATGCCTGTAAAACTCAGTCTGGGCGATGACTCCACCATCGGACATCCGGCCATTCTTCCCCACGTCCACATACAGGAAGTCGTAATTAGCCGACACCACCGCCAACATCACTATACTATTGAACCCCTTATAGTTGAAATAGTATGACCCCGAGTTGGGTGGTGGGACGATGTGGACGTGTTTCCCATCAATTGCCCCTCCGCAGTTAGGAAAGTCCCACCGCTCGGCAAAGTGGGAGGCCACAGTCTGCCATTCCTGTGGCATGGAAGGAAACTGTTGAGGTAAAAACAATAAACATTACTATTTTTTCTCAGAAACATGGCAAGCAGATTAGACAAAAGCATTATGGGGCAACCTCCAGATAGCATTTATTAAGGGGAATTTAACAACGCCAAAGTATAAGGTACACCTATCATATTCCCCCTCCCCACCCTCTCATGGGCCATTTCTAACATTATAGGGGGTGTGTGGAAATCTTGGACAGGTAACCCTCTTCACTTCATTGAGAGATGAATGCCTAAATAATGGGTATTACTTGGAACAGCCCCTCCTTAGTTACACTATTGGCAGACCACTGGACAGGTAAGAAGTGTCATAATACAAAGATATAAATACACATTGTACACATTTGAGCACATTTGGACATTCTGCTATTACCTATCAAGATAATAATAGGATACAAAAACTTTAAACAGTACCATTTGATACAGGCAGGCCCTTGCACTACATGCTTTGGGGAATTCATCCATAAATCTGACCACTAAAGAGATGGGTATAGTGTGTATGGGTTTGTCAAAGTCAGCAGATAGATGATTGAGGATAGATAGAGAATTGGGATCAGCTGACTTAGCAGTTGGGGGTTGGGAGGGTTACTAAAAATTATTTGGGGACACCACCAAAAAAATGCCTCTGGCACTCTGCCTGAATTTCAAGCAAAAATAACATTTCTAAACATTTTAGGGGGTGTTTGGGGTAAAGCACTACTATGGAGCAGAAAAAATACATTGTTAAGTGACTACATGAGGTGAATATAGGGGCAGGAGACACCATGCTGGGGAGGTTATTGAAGGGCAAATATGTATGAAGGGCCTAAAATAATAATTACATACAAATCCAGCATGCATGAGGACAAAGGGGACATTCACAGCATATTCCAATCATGGTAATTAGGGAATGAGGAAAGAAATACAAGATATTAGCAAACATTCAATACAATAAAATGTGATATAAAAGGATAAAAATCTTAGCTTCATATACTCCTTCTGCAGGACCTGGATGATGGCAGAACAGGTCTCTGGGATAATGATACCCAGAGCCTGGGGGGAGATGCCTGTCCAGAACTTCAAGTCCTGCAGACTTCTCCCTGTCGCCAAGTACCGCAGGGTAGCAACCAACCTCTGCTCAGGAGTGATGGCTTGCCTCATGCAGGTATCCTGCCTGCTAATATAAGGGGTCAGCGAAGCCAACAGACGGTGAAACACGGGGTCCGTCATCCTGAGAAAGTTCCTGAAATCATCAGGATTATTCTCACGGATCTCACGGAGCAAAGGCATGTGAGAGAACTGGTCACGCTGAAGCAACCAATTCTTAGTCCATTAACTCCTCCCCACCCTGTTCATGGACTGGACTTGTGTCAAGGTCAGGACCCCAACACCAAGCCCCCGCACAGCACGAACTCTACGAGGAGTACGCATACGCAACATGGCTAGAAAACGGTCGGCTGCTCAAAACGAAGTAACAGAATGCCCTGAAGAACAGCAAGGCCTGTGAAGAGCGACCTGAAAAACAGTAACAAACGAACAAGAATACAATGACTAAAGTCACGCGGAACTTGCTTGCACGCACTGAAGAGCAGATACAAACCCACAAGCACAAACTGAACGTCAGAAAACGATCTGAAAGCCACGAGTCTGCAAAAGCGCGAATCGTCTCTCACCAAACTTTTACTAACACGAGATTAGCAAAAGGAGCCCAAAGGGTGCCGCGCTTGGTTCTGAACCGGCCTTTTCTAGTCTCGTCGTACGTGGTGTACGTGACTGCGTGGTTGGCGATTGGAAATTCCGACAACTTTGTGTGACTGTGTGTAGACAAAACAAGTTTGAGCCAACATCCGTCGGAAAAAATCCTAGGATTTTGTTGTCGGAATGTCCGAACAAAGTCCAAACCGTGTGTACACCCTATTAGACTGCTTGTCTTCAGCAAACTGTTTGCGGCCTTCCTTATGCATCATCTTTAGAAGAAGCTTCCTTCTGGGATGACAGCCGTGCAGACTATTTTGATAAAGTGTGCGGCGTATGGTCTGAGCACTGCCAGGCTGACCCCCCACTTCTTTAACCTCTGCAGAAATGCTGGAAGCACTCATATGTCTATTTCACAAAGACAGCCTCTAGATATGACACTGAGCACGTGCACTCAACTTCTTTGGTCGACCATGGCGAGGCCTGTCCTGTTAAACCGCTGTATGGTCTTGGCTGTAAACAGGAGAAAAAAGACCACTGACGTTGCCAATCAAGCGCAGGTGTGTATGAGTCTTACTAACGGTTTAGCCAAGTACCTGCTCACATATGCACACCTGCATATATCATTACCCAGATTATGGATCGTGAACAAATCACATAAGACAGGGTGGTTGTCCTCTGAACTTAACCAACAGCATACAAAAAAATGTCGGAAATAGATTCCAAAAAGCAGTTTCTTCAGAGAGGACACACTGATATTTAGCTTAACTATCTTTATTAGAAACCCTCAGGTAAAAAAATTTCATATATAAACAGATTAACAACAGTGCAAAAATTAAGGATATAGATAATCCTCCCTCCAGCCAGAATTAAAAATAGGCTGCCTCTGTATATACTCCCCTGATATGTTTACTGGGTTTGAGATTGCATCGGCATCCTGTATAAATCTATTAAAATGGGAATTCATTAGCATACCATATATGGGTTGACTAGGCATGCATTCCCTGGGGGATTTGTGGTTGCCCAGCAGAAGTACTATATATGCATCTATACACTATATATAGGCTGACTGGGCATACATCCCCTAGGTGAGCTGCCATTGCTAAGCAGAAGTGAATGTTCTCCAGCTGTTGAGAAGAAATTACATATCTACTATTGCCTTCTCAAAACATCTATCTGGTCCTCTAATTGAATGCACCTGTATATGGTTTTTAACTCTGCACTAGTGGTGAATGACGTAGTGAATGGTGTCCAGGTGTGAGTGTTCTTGATTAAATAATTGGTATCTATAGTGGGACTATTTAAAGCACGTATCCTGACCCAGCACGTATGCTCTGAGGAAACCTGTGATCAGGTGAAACGCGTAAGCATCTCGCCATCACTTGTGTGGTGGCTGGGACCTTTGGATGCCCACCATATAGCCCAGAACCACCTCAGCCTATCTCCACCCTTGGACGGACTAATACTGCTAAAACCAAACAGTAATCCTGCTCCTTTGCCGCCTCCCCATGTGGCTGTCCATAATACCGTCTATACAGCTGATTGCTACAGCCCAGCTGACCATCCTTGTACTCTGCGATCTACCGTAAGCGCAGTTGGAGGAATCAGCGTTGCCGGAAGTGTAGAGCTATCAGCACGGTTCACTGCCAAGCCAGGAGACGGCGTCAGCACGGGTACTCTGCGGACCACGAGACACCTAGATCAAGACGCCTAAATGGTGAGCGATAATTACATGTCTTCCTTTGTAAAAACATCAATGGACTGTGGTCTGTTAGGTCACTAACTGTTGACCCCCGTGCTTAATAGCGCTATACTGCATGGATCTCTGTTTAATATATCCATGGGTGGATTTCTCGCCTCTAACGCAGCTTTGACACAGACAACTGTTCCGTGCATATGCCCATGGTCCTCTATCTTCACTCTTCCATACATTTGAGCAACATCGGGATAATATCCATTTAATAAGACCCGGGTCAAGGACTTTTGTCTGTATGTGTATGCAAGACGAGTGATTGATGGAGGTGTGTATATAGGGTAAGGTGGGCACCCAATGTCCCCTGTAAGACGTCAGTCTTATTTTTAATTCTGGCTGGAGGGAGGATTATCTATATCCTTAATTTTTGCACTGTTGTTAATCTGTTTATATATGACATTTTTTTACCTGAGGGTTTCTAATAAAGATAGTTAAGCTAAATATCAGTGTGTCCTCTCTGAAGAAACTGCTTTTTGGAATCTATTTCCGACATTTTTTTGTATGCTGTATGGTCTTGGCCACCATGCTGCAGCTCAGTTTCAGGGTCTTGGGTAGGGATGAGCAGAACACCCCCCGGTTCGGTTCGCACCAGAACCTGCGAACGGACCGAAAACTTGCACAAACGTTAGAACCCCATTGACGTCTATGGGACTCGAATGTTCGAAATCAAAAGTGCTCATTTTAAAGGCTAATTTGCATGGTATTGTCCTAAAAAGGGTTTGGGGACCCGGGTCCTACCCCAGGGGACATGTATCCATGCAAAAAAAACTTTTAAAAACAGACGTTTTTTCGGGAGCAGTGATTTTAATGATGCTTAAAGTAAAAAAAAAGTAAAATATTCCTTTAAATATCGTACCTGGGGTGTGTCTATAGTATGCCTGTAAAGTGGCGCGTGTTTCCCGTGTTTAGAACAGTCCCTGCACCATATGTCATTTTTAAAGGAAAAAATCTCATTTAAAACTGCTTGCGGGTTTAATGTAATGTCGGGTCCTGGCAATATGGATGAAAATCAGTGAGACAAACGGCATGGGTACCCCCCAGTCCATTACCAGGCCCTTTGGGTCTTGTATGGATATTAAGGGGAACCCCGCACCCAAATTAAAATAAGGAAAGGTGTGGGGCCACCAGGCCCTATATACTCTGAATAGCAGTATACAGGCGGTGCAAACAAGACAGGGACTGTAGGTTTGTTGTTAAGAATCTGTTTGTAATTTTGAATGGGTACATTTTTAACGTGTTTAGCTCCTGCCAAAAAATCTTTTTTAAGCTTTTTGGAAAACATACTGAAGGGTTATCACCCCTGAAAGAATGCTGGATGCAGAACAGGCCAGTAGCTCAATTGCATACTGTGCAAGCTCTGGCCAGTGATCCATCCTCAAGACCCAGTAACCCAGAGGATTTTCGGTGGGAAAGGTGTCCAAGTCAGATCTTGCCTCTTGGTATTCCTGCACCATGTAAAACAGACGCTGGCGATGGTTGCTGGAACCGATCATACCTTGGGGCTGCGGACCAAAAAATTGTCTGAACGCCACCTTCTCCACCGCTCCTTCTTTGACTGACCGAAGCCTCAGCAACACGTTGTCCAGAAACAGGAGTTTGTAACCTCCCAGTCTCTGGGAACGCGTTGCACAGACCTTTCTGCAAGGCCTCCCGAAGATGTTTCATCCTCTGCTCCCTCTGCGATGGCAAGATAAGGTCCGCAACCTTACCCTTGTAACGTGGATCAAGGAGGGTTGCCAGCCAGTATTGGTCCTTCTCCTTGATACCACAAATACGAGGATCCTTACGCAGGCTTTGCAGGATCAGGGAGGCCATGCAGCGTAGGTTTGCTGAGGCATTCGGTCCGGAGTCCTCTGGGTCACTAAGGACGACATGGTCCGCAGCCACCTCCTCCCAGCCACGTACAAGTCCATGTGTTTCTTGGGACTGATCCCTTAAAGACTGCTGCTGATGCTGAGTGCCAGGCTCCACCTCCATACTGACACAATCTTCCTCCTCCTCCTCCTCCTCTTCCTGTGTGATCGGCGGGCACGCAGGAACACTGTCTGGATAAAGGGGGCCTTGAGAGCTAAGGAAGTCCTCCTCTTCCTGCCTCTGTTCTGCCTCAAGTGCCCTGTCCATTATTCCACGCAGCGTGTGCTCCAACAGGTGGACAAGGGGGACAGTGTCACTGATGCATGCACTGTCACTGATCACCATCCTCGTAGCCTCCTCAAATGGTGACAGGAAAGTGCATGCATCCCTGATCATGGCCCACTGGCATGGGGAAAAAAACCAAGCTCCCCTGACCCTGTCCTGGTGCCATAGTCGCACAGGTACTCATTGATGGCCCTCTGCTGCGTGTGCAGCCGCTGCAGCATGGCCAATGTTGAGTTCCACCTGGTGGGCATGTCACAGATTTGGCGGTTCTTGGGCAGGTTAAACTCCTTTTGGAGGTCTGCCAGCCGAGCACTGGCATTATATGACCGGCGGAAATGCACGCAGACTTTCCTGGCCTTCCTCAGGACATCCTGTAAGCCCGGGTACCTGCCCAAGAACCGCTGCACCACTAAGTTAAGGACGTGAGCCAAACAGGGTACATGGGTCATTTGTCCCTGTCGGAGGGCAGAGAGGAGGTTGGTGCCATTGTCGCAAACCACCATTCCTGCCTTAAGTTGGCGTGGCGTCAACCACCTCTGAACCTGCCCCTGCAGAGCTGACAGAACCTCTGCCCCAGTGTGGCTCCTGTCCCCCAAGCACACCAGCTCAAGCACCGCATGGCATCTTTTGGCCTGCGTACTTGCGTAGTCCCTTGAACAGCTGCGGAGCACCGCTGGTTCCGAGGACAAAGCACAGGAAGAGGCCATGGAGGAAGAAGAAGAGGAGGGGGTGGAGGAGAGAGGTGTGTCACAATCATTAGCATTTTGGAGGTGTGGTGGCGGAACAACCTCCAACACTACTGCACCTTGTCCTGCATCCTTGCCAGCTGCCAGCAGAGTGACCCAATGCGCCGTGAAACTTAGGTAACGTCCCTGTCCATGCCTGCTGGACCATGAGTCAGCGGTAATATGCACCTTACCGCTGACCGCCCTGTCCAGCGAGGCATGGACATTGCCTTCCACATGCCGGTAGAGAGCCGGAATCGCCTTCCGTGAGAAAAAGTGGCCTTTGGGTACCTGCCACTGAGGAACCGCACATTCCACAAACTCACGGAAGGGGGCAGAGTCTACCAACTGAAAAGGCAGCAGTTGAAGTGCTATCAATTTTGCCAAGCTAGCATTCAACCGCTGGGCATGTGGATGGCTGGGAGCAAACTTCTTTCGGCGGTGCAGCAGCTGGGGCAGGGAAATTTGCCTGGTACAATCTGACGTCGGTGTACCAAAAGCAGATTGCCCACAAGTACTTGGCTGTGACACACCTAATTCTACACCTTCATTCCTCTCAGTGCAGGTCTCAGAGAGGACTGAAGGTATAGTGGGGTTGGAGATCTCAGCTGATGAGGAGCAAGGAGAGGTCCTCTTTGTTCTTTGGTGTGGATCTTTTAGATACGCTTGCCAACGAACTGCATGGCAGGTCAACATATGTCTGGTCAAGCATGTGGTACCCAAGCGGGAGATGTTTTGGCCACGCGAGATACACTTGAGACATATGTTGCAAATAGCAGTGGTGCGATCTGATGCACTCGTCTCAAAAAAGGCCCACACCAAAGAACTTTTTGAATAACGCGCAGAGACTGCAGCGCCCTGCACATGTGGAGCTTTGGGGTGTGATGCAGTCAATGTGATGCCCTTAGGCTGGCCCCTGGAGGGCATCCTGCCTCGTTGGTTATGTGCCGCCTCCTCCTCCTCCTCCTCCTCCTCCTCTCTCCTATCAGGCACCCACATTGAGTCAGTGGCCTCATCATCCCCTCCCTCCTCATTACTGGAGCAAACCTGGCAGTATGCTGCAGCAGGGGGAGCATGACTGCCAGATTGCTGTCCTTCTTGGGCACCCCCTCTGTCCATGCTCATGTTACTGCCTTCATCGAGCTCAGTATCATCATCAGAGCCTTCCAAACGCTGGGCATCCTCCTGGAGCATGTACCCAACACTGTGGTCAAACATTTCGAGCGACTCCTCAGGAGGACATGGTGGGGCTAGGGAAGGAGTCACTGATGACATTGAGGCGAGGGAAGAGGCCGCTGCTTTGCCAGACAAAGTACCCTGGGCATAGGTGAGAGAGGATGAGGAGGATGAGGACGGCTTGGTCATCCACTCGACCAAGTCTTCCACATGTTGCGGCTCAACACGGCCAGCTGCCGAAAAAAAGGCCAGGCGTGTCCCACTTCCATGTGCTGATGAGGATGCACCGTCTCCACGACCAGCACTAGACACAGAGCCTGCTTGCCCTCTCTTATTGGCTTGTGACTGCCTCTCCTTCTTGGCCTTCCAGACATACTAATGGCCTGTAGCTGCACTAAGCTGGGATATATATATATATATATATATATATATATATATATATATATATATATATGTACTGATACTGCAGCTACCAAAATCAACTGCCTGCCTGTAGTATGAGAACACCACCAACCTTCTACAGGTAGCTTTAGCTGAACACTGTGCAGAGCTCGCAAAAAACTAACTTGTAGCTTTTTTAGCTGCCTGCGGTAGTGATAGGATCAGGAAAAAACCACCAACCTTCTACAGGTAGCTTTAGGTGAACACTGTGCAGAGCTCGCAAAAAAATAACTTGTAGGTTTAGCTGAACACTGTGAGGTGGACGCACCACACTAACTTGTAGTTTTAGCTGAACACTGTGAGCAGGACGCACAGCACTAACTTGTAGTTTTAGCTGAACACTGTGAGCAGGACGCACAGCACTAACTTGTAGTTTTAGCTGAACACTGTGAGCAGGACGCACAGCACTAACTTGTAGTTTTAGCTGAACACTGTGAGCAGGACGCACAGCACTAACTTGTAGTTTTAGCTGAACAATGTGAGCAGGACGCACTGCACTAACTTGTAGCTTTAGATGAACACTGTGCAGAGGTCTCACTACACTAACTTGTAGGTTTAGCTGAACACTGTGAGCAGGACGCACAGCACTAACTTGTAGTTTTAGCTGAACACTGTGAGCAGGATGCACCGCACTAACTTCTAGGTTTAGCTGAACACTGTGAGGTGGACGCACCACACTAACTTGTAGTTTTAGCTGAACACTGTGAGCAGGACGCACCCCACTAACTTGTAGGTTTAGCTGAACACTGTGAGCAGGACGCACCCCACTAGCTTGTAGTTTCAGCTGAACACTGTGAGCAGGACGCACTGCACTAACTGTAAATAGTCTAGCTGCCTGACTGTGGTACTAATAGGATCAAAAGAACACCAGCAATTTTCTTCAGGTAGCTGTAAATACTGTAAGAAGACAAGCCTGCCTGTCAGTAAGAAGATAACAGGAACGGATCTAGCTGAACACTGTGAGCAGGACGCACTGCACTAACTGTAAATAGTCTAGCTGCCTGACTGTGGTACTAATAGGATCAAAAGAACACCAGCTGTTTTCTTCAGGTAGCTGTAAATACTGTAACAAGACAAGCCTGCCTGTCGGTAAGAAGATACCAGGAACGGATCTAGCTGAACACTGTGAGCAGGACGCACTGCACTAACTGTAAATAGTATAGCTGCCTGACTGTGGTACTAATAGGATCAAAAGAACACCAGCAATTTTCTTCAGGTAGCTGTAAATACTGTAACAAGACAAGCCTGCCTGTCAGTAAGAAGATAACAGGAACGGATCTAGCTGAACACTGTGAGCAGGACGCACCACACTAACTTCTAGGTTTAGCTGAACACTGTGAGGTGGACGCACCACCTAACTTGTAGTTTTAGCTGAACACTGTGAGCAGGACGCACCGCACTAACTTGTAGGTTTAGCTGAACACTGAGCTGGACGCACCACACTAACTTGTAGGTTTAGCTGAACACTGTGAGCGGGACGCACCCCACTAACTTGTAGGTTTAGCTGAACACTGTGAGCAGGACGCACCCCACTAACTTGTAGGTTTAGCTGAACACTGTGAGCAGGACGCACCCCACTAACTTGTAGTTTTAGCTGAACACTGTGAGCAGGACGCACTGCACTAACTGTAAATAGTCTAGCTGCCTGACTGTGGTACTAATAGGATCAAAAGAACACCAGCTGTTTTCTTCAGGTAGCTGTAAATACTGTAACAAGACAAGCCTGCCTGTCAGTAAGAAGATTACAGGAACGGATCTAGCTGAACACTGTGAGCAGGACGCACTGCACTAACTGTAAATAGTCTAGCTGCCTGACTGTGGTACTAATAGGATCAAAAGAACACCAGCAATTTTCTTCAGGTAGCTGTAAATACTGTAACAAGACAAGCCTGCCTGTCAGTAAGAAGATAACAGGAACAGATCTAGCTGAACACTGTGAGCAGGACGCACCGCACTAACTTCTAGGTTTAGCTTAACACTGTGAGGTGGACGCACCGCACTAACTTGTAGTTTTAGCTGAACACCGTGAGCAGGACGCACCGCACTAACTTGTAGGTTTAGCTGAACACTGAGGTGGACGCACCACACTAACTTGTAGGTTTAGCTGAACACTGTGAGCGGGACGCACCCCACTAACTTGTAGGTTTAGCTGAACACTGTGAGCAGGATGCACCCCACTAACTTGTAGGTTTAGCTGAACACTGTGAGCAGGACGCACCCCACTAACTTGCAGTTTTAGCTGAACACTGTGAGCAGGACGCACTGCACTAACTGTAAATAGTCTAGCTGCCTGACTGTGGTACTAATAGGATCAAAAGAACACCAGCAATTTTCTTCAGGTAGCTGTAAATACTGTAACAAGACAAGCCTGCCTGTCAGTAAGAAGATAACAGGAACGGATCTAGCTGAACACTGTGAGCAGGACGCACTGCACTAACTGTAAATAGTCTAGCTGCCTGACTGTGGTACTAATAGGATCAAAAGAACACCAGCAATTTTCTTCAGGTAGCTGTAAATACTGTAACAAGACAAGCCTACCTGTCAGTAAGAAGATAACAGGAACGGATCTAGCTAAACTGAATACAGTGTATATATATATATATATATATATATATATATATATATATATATGCAACACCTGGGATGCATATATATATACACAATACAGTGTAAGTGCAGCTAACTGACTGACTGTTCTGCCTAATCTATCTAACTCAAATCAAATGACACTGTCTCTCTGTCTATCTCTTTCTACGCCGGAACACACACTACACAGGGCCGCCGTGCAGGCGGCCTTATATAGTGTGGGGTGTGTACTAAATCCCCTGAGCCATAATTGGCCAAAGCCTCCTTGGCTTTGGCCAATTACGTCTCTCTGTTCAGACGGTGCTGTGATTGGCCAAGCATGCGGGTCATAGTGCATGCTTGGCCAATCATCAGCCAGCAATGCACTGCGATGCCGCAGTGACTTATGGGCCGTGACGCGCCACACGAATTTTGCCCGAACGGCCCTTATCGTTCGCAATTCGGCGAACGGGCGAACAGACGATGTTCGAGTCGAACATGGGTTCGACTCGAACATGAAGCTCATCCCTAGTCTTGATAATCTTCTTATAGCCTAGGCCATCTTTATGTAGAGCAACAATTCTTTTTTTCAGATCCTCAGAGAGTTCTTTGTCATGAGGTGCCATGTTGAACTTCTAGTGACCTGTATGAGAAAATGAGAGTGATAACACCAAATTTAATACACCTGCTTCCCATTCACACCTGAGATCTTCTAACACTAACGAGTTGCATGGAGGGAACATGGCTAATTGAGCCCAATTAATTGGCGTGTACTCACTTTTATTGTCAGCAGTTTAGACATTAATGGCTGTGTGTTGAGTTATTTTGAGGGGACAGCAAATGTGTACTGTTATACAAGCTGTACACTTACTACTTTGCATTGTAGCAAAGTGTCATTTCTTCAGTGTTGTTACATGAAAAGATATAATAAAATATTTAAATATTTCCAAAAATGTGAGGGGTTACTCACTTTTGTGAGATACTGTATAATTATATATATATATATATATATATATATATATATATATATACACAGTGCAGTCAGTGTAGAGTATATAAAAGTGAATTAAAGTGGTTAAGGGAAACCCTATGACAGAATTAAGGGGAACTCCATGCCAAAATTTAAGAAAAACAGTGTGGGCTCCCCCCCATAGCAGGCCCTTTGGGTCTGGCACAGATTTTAAGGGGAACTCCATGCCAAAAGTTTTGAAAAAATTGATGTGGGGTCCCCTCCAAAATCCATACCAGACCCTTATCTGAGGAAGCAGCCTGGCAGGCCAGGAAAGGGGAGGGACGAGTGAGCGCCCCCCCCCTCCTGAACCATACCAGGCCACTTGCCCTCAACATGTGGAGGGTGCTTTGGGTCTTCCCCAAAGCACCTTGTCCCTAGTTTTTTTAATCTAATATTTTTTTTATTACTTTTATATACAAACAACAAAAATAACATACAACCCAGGTACGTATTGAGAGGAAAAAAAAACACAAAACAGAACCCCCACGTTTCCCCCCTCTCTCTGCCCATTGCTCATAAGCCTCATCCCCACAACCCTGGCCCAGTGGTTGTGGGGGTCTGAGGGTGGGGGCTTATCGGAACCTGGAAGCCCTCTTTAACAAGGAGGCCCCCAGATCCCGCTCCCCCATGTGAATGGGTAGGGGTACATTGTACCCCTACCCATTCACAAAAAAAGTGTCAAAAAAGTTAAAACCACAATAGACAGCTTTTTGACAATTCCTTTATTAAAAAAAGAAAAAAGTGTCCCACGATGTCCATCCATCTTCAATCATGCCTCCTGATGGACCCGAAAAATAGAAGAAAAAAAAAGCTCCACCTCGATGGGAGGCCTCCCGCTGACTGCTGTTTCTTGGCTGTGACAGCTGTTATATAGGCAAGGGCAGGGCCGCCCGGTGACGTAACTGAGTGACCCTGCCCCCTTCTGACATTGTGTGACATCATGTGACATCAGAGGGGGGCAGGGTCATCCAGTTACATCAGCGGCTGGCCTCGCCCTTGCCTATATAACAGCTGTTACAGCCAAAAGACAGCTGTCACCGGGAGGCCTCCCATGGAGGCGGAATTTTGTTTTTTTTTCTATTTTTTGGGTCCATCAGGCAGTGTGATCGACGATGGATGTACATCATGAGACACTTTTTATTATTATTTTTTTTTAATAAAGGAGTTTTCAAAAACTGTCTATTGTGGTTTTTACTTTTTGACACTTTTTTGGTGAATGAGTAGGGGAACAATGTACCCCTACCCAGTCACATGGGGGGCTGGGATCTGGGAGCCCCCTTCTTAAGGGGGGCTTCCAGATTCCAATAAGCCCCCACCCGCAGACCCCCACAACCACCAGGCCAGGGTTGAGAAGACGAGGCTCTTGTCCCCATTAACATGGGGACAAGGTGCTTTGGGGGGGACCCCAAAGCTTCCTCCCCATGTTGAGGGCAAGAGGCCTGGTATGGTTCAGGGGGGGCTCGCTTTTCCTGCCCCTTTCCCTTTTGCTCGGATAGGGGTCTGGTATGGATTTTTGGGGGCCCCACACCAATTTTTTTTTTCAATTTGGTATGGAGTTCCCCTTAAAATCTATGCCAGACCCGAAGAGCCTGGTATGGATTTTGGGGGGGACCCCACGCTGTATTTTTTTTTCCATTTTGGTGTGGAGTTCCCCTTAAAATCCATACCAGACCCAAATGGCCTGGTATGGACTGGGGGGGGGTAACCAAGCTGATTTTTTGATTGGTTTGTCATCTATATTGCCGGGAGCCAGCAATACATTACAGCCGCGAGCAAGTTTAAATGATGTTTTTTCCTTTAGAAATGTCATTTTGCTGTGGCACTGTTCTACACAACACATTTACAGGCAGGCAAGGGGACCCCCTAGGCACGATACTTAAAGGAATATTTCATTTTTATTGTTTCACTTTAAGCATTATTAAAATCACTGCTCCTCAAAAAACAGTTGTTTTAAAAACTTTTTTTGCATTGATACATGTCCCCTAGGGCAGTACCCAGGTCCCCATACACTTTTTATGGCAATAACATGAATATAAGCCTTTAAAATGAGTTCTTTAGATTTTTCATGTTCGTGTCCCGTAGACTTTAATAGGGTTTGCATGTTCGCTCCAACTTTTTGCCTGTTCGCATTTTCTGATGTAAACTGAACCGGAGGGTGTTCGGCTCATCCCTACTTGGGAGTAGCACATGGCTGGGAGGAGGCAGTTGCGGATACAGTAATCCTCAGTGACCCCGAAGACCTTGTTGCTCATGCCTCCGCAAACTTCCGCTGCATGGGCTCCCATATTCTTCAAAGCCTGCAAAAGGACCCAAGAATTTTTGGCATCAAGGATAAGGATCATTATTGACTGGCAACCCTCCTTGACCACTGTTACAAGGGGAAAGTCGCAGAGGTGGCACAGGATGAAATATCTTGAGGACACCTTAAAGAGGAGTTTATGTAATGCTTTCCCAGACTCTGGTAGGTTACAAAATAGATATTTGCCAGCACACCATGGATCGACACAAAGTAGCGTTCAAACGGATAGTTTATTGCATGATCACAACAAAAGGAGAGTGCATGCACTGGTGTCGATCCATGGTGTGCTGGCATCAGAGGCGGCTCTCTAATTAGGCAAAATAGGCAGTGGCCTCAGGCCTCGCAGTCATAGGGGCCTCGCACAGCTGGCTAGTTTACCTAATTAGAGAGCCGCCTCTTTCAGCAGCAGAGGTATCCGCCATCACACAGTCCTGTATCCCCTCACTTTGCTACAGGGAGAGATACAGGCTGCGAGTGAGACATGTGATCGGAGCTCCGGATCACAGACAGGGAGAGCCGCTCAGTAGAGCTCTGACAGATCTCCCCCCTCCCCCTGCTGCCAGCACAGCCAGACAGAAGAGGAGAGAGAGCTTCTGCTCCTCCTCCTCCCGCCCTCTCCTCCTGTGTCTGCCCCGCCCACTCTCCTCAGCAGTGTTCTCTGTTCTGCCTCAGAGAAGGGGATGTGTGGGCGGGAAGATTCAAGCTGAAGCCCAGCAAAGAGAAAAGGACAAGGGGAGTCTGATCCATCCATCCATCCAGTCCCTCCTGCCTCCCAGTGAGTACACTGATGTAGGGGATGCTCTTCCTCCCCTTCTTCCTCCATCCCCTTCTCTTTCTTTCTTTCTTTCTTTCTTTCTTTCCTTCCATCTTTCTTTCTTTCTTTCTTTCTTTCTTTCTTTCTTTCTTTCTTTCTTTCTTTCTTTCTTTCTTTCTTTCTTTCTTTCTTTCTTTCTTTCTCTCTTTCATTCTCTCTTTCTTTCTTTCTTTCTTTCTTTCTTTCTTTCTTTCTTTCTTTCTTTCTTTCTTTCTCTCTTTCATTCTCTCTTTCTTTCTTTCTTTCTTTCTTTCTTTCTTTCTTTCTTTCTTTCTTTCCTTCTTTCTTTCCTTCTTACCTTCTCTCTTTCTTTCTTTCTTTCTTTCTTTCTTTCTTTCTTTCTTTCCTTCCATCTTTCTTTCTCTCTTTCTTTCTTTCGTTTCAATATATTTTTATTTTCAAAAAGACAAAATGAATAGGGGAAAGGGGAAGAGGGGAAAGCATTGCATAGCATGACCACATCTCGAGTCAGCAAAAGACAGATGACCAACACGGTCGCATGACAAACATCTAAATAAAGCTATGGAGTACATAACATCATAAAATATAGTTAACCACGTGAGACATGAGCTTTACAAGTAGTAAACAAGAAAAGACATATGATCAGATAATGTAAATGTTGTATTTGATATGGGGATGAAGAGGACCGCCACCCCAATTGGGGACACACTGTGGCGAGGCATCCCCACCCCCGACCTTCTTCCAACTAGGGAAAGGAAAATGTCTATTCTCCAATGGGAATGAAGGTGAGATGCTCGGAGGCTACCAAACTTATTTCTCACCGCAGTGGGTGAATGAGTTGATCTGATGTCTTCCGATCATTAAATAGCTCTGTCAGAAACTGTTCAACATTAGTGGCTAAAAAGATGAATATGAAAATAATTGAGTTAGAAAACAGGGAGTATGGACTCCCCTATGGCTGTTTAAATCTGGGCCCGGATCTCTGCCGGATCTCTGGGCCCGGATCTCTGCCGAGTCCCAGGTCATGGCCGTTGGAGGGCAGGCCAATGCCCAAGACCGTCAGTAAGAAGCTAAGTTTGGAAGAGGAGAGGACGAAAGGCGTAGGGAGAGAGAGAAGAGAGAAGAAAGGGGGAGAGGTGATGGAGGAGATAAAGGTAGAAAGAGATGCATAAGAGTCGACTTGGGGAGATCAGGCACAACTAGATGCGACAGCTCTGAGAAAGAGTCAAAGCGTGAAGCCAATGTAGTTTGCCCAGGGTTCCCAAATTTGTTTGAATTTGGTCGAGTTGTCCAGGACACACTAGCCATTTTTTCTTGGTTCATGATCCAAGAGATCTTTCTTTTGGCAAGGGTTGTTGATACTGAGGATTTTTTCCAGGCTTTGGCTATGGTGAGTTTAGCTCCTAGAATGATGAAGAAGATGAGGCGTTGCGTAGCCCTGGGGACTTCCCTTACTGGGAAATTGAGAAGAGCTACCAGCGGGGACGCTTGCACAGGCCTTTTGGCCATCCTACTAATCCAAGTGAAAATCCTGTGCCAGAATGATCTGACTCTAGGGCAGGTCCACCATGTAGGTAAGGAAAGAATCCCCAAATCCCCATTTTTGTAGTAAATTGAAAATGTAGGGCCATTGGACAGTGTCAAACGCCTTTTGTATGTCCAGAGATAGAAGACATCCCTGCCTGGATGAGCCCCCATCCCAGTTAGAATTGATAAGCGACACTATGTCAATCGCTCTTCTTTCTTTCTTTCTTTCTTTCTTTCTTTCTTTCTTTCTTTCTTTCTTTCTTTCTTTCTTTCTTTCTTTCTTTCCTTCTTTCTTTCTTCCATCTTTCTTTCTTTCCTTCCATCTTTCTTTCTTTCTTTCTTTCTTTCTTTCTTTCTTTCTTTCTTTCTTTCTTTCTTTCATCTTTCTTTCTTTCCTTCCATCTTTCTTTCTTTCTTTCTTTCCTTCCATCTCTCTTTCTTTCCTTCCATCTTTCTTTCCTTCCATCTTTCTTTCTTTCTTTCCTTCCATCTTTCTTTCTTTCCTTCCATCTTTCTTTCTTTCTTTCTTTCTTTCTTTCTTTCTTTCTTTCTTTCTTTCTTTCTTTCTTTCTTTCTTTCTTTCTTTCTTTCTTTCTCAAAATAGGGATAGTTTTATGGCATTTTTGTTATTATTTTTTTTTACTAGTAATGGCGGCGATCTTTATCAGGACTGCGACATTATGGCGGACACGCCGGACAATTTTGACACATTTTTGGGGCCATTGGCATTAATACAGCGATCAGTGCTATGAAAATGCATTGATTACTGTAAAAATGTCACTGGCAGTAAAGGGGTTAACCACTAGGGGGCGATCAAGGGGTAAGTGTTCCCTATTGTGTGTTCTAACTGAAGGGGGGACGGGACTGTGCAGGGGAGATGACAGATCGCTGTTCATACTCTGTATGAACAGATGATCTGTCTGTTCTTCCCTGAGAGAACTGGAAACTGTGTGTTTACACACACAGATCCCAGTTCTCAGTGTGCCCTGAGCAATCGCGGGAGCCCGGCGGTGATCGTGACCACTGGGCACTCGCATCGGCTCTGTGGGCGAGCAGGGGGTGAATATGTTACCGACGTAACATGACAGTGATTCGCGAAGGCGAGCCATGTTGCCGCAGTACAACTGCGACGACTGGTTGGCAAGCGGTTAAACAGAATTGGTCCCAGGTCAGAGCATTGGGGTACCCCACTTATCACTCCAGACCAGTCTGAGTATGTGTTATTTATCACCACCCTTTGGACACGCCCCTGTAACCAATTTTCTATCCATGAACAAACGCTATGGTCTATGCCTACAGACCTCAGTTTGAAGATTAAGCGTTTATGGGGAACTGTAGTGAATGTTTTTGCAAAATCCAGACACACCACATCCACAGGCCTCCCTCTATCTATATGGCAACTCACTTCCTCATAGAATGTTAACAGATTGGTCTGACAGGAATGACCCTTCATAAACCAATGCTGATTACCACTAATGATACTGTTTTCATCAGCAAATTCTTAGATATAGTCCCTTATCCTCTATAAATAATTTACCTACTATTGATGTGAGGCTGACTGGCCTGGAGTTTCCAGGAATATGTCTCTGCTCGTTTTTGAATATTGGTACCACATTGGCATTTCTCCAATCAGCTAGTACTGTACAAGTTGTCCTGCAGCATGTTCTATACACAGTACAGATGCACCACTTTACAGATAGACTAAGGGGACCCCCCAGGCACTATATTTAAAGAAATTTTTATTTGATATTTTTTAACTTTAAGCATCATTAACATTTCTGACATGAACTGAACTGGGTGGTGTTTGACCCATCTTTTCTCATCATATCCTAAAGAATCTCTTTCAGTTCAGCAAGTAATTTCAGTTAATTTATACAAAGCTTTTGTGAACAATACAATTTAATGTATTATTTAAACTGAAACATGCCAACTACCTGCCTCCCTAATGGTCTCCCTATCTCCACATTTTTTTTAGCTAATCCATTTGATTTTCAAATAGTGTCAATATATAAAATACATTTGTCATTCATATTTCTGGCTGAAAGAAGCCAACTCTCTGCCTCCAAATATGCCTCCTATTAAAAAGGATGAAATTATGTTTTGCAAAAAAGTGAATTTTTTAAAACTGGTGTTTTAAAAAACAAAGTTTTAGGTATTATTTCTGGCTTAAATAGGCCTAACTTTTACCTCAGAATTATTCTTCTAGTAATATAGATGAGATTCTCTGCAGCAGATCTTTATAATTATAGTATGCCTGCACAAATATTCTATCTAACTGTACATATACATACATACATATTATATATATATATATATATATATATATATATATATATATATATATATATATGAAGTCTGCCTGAATACTCCCTCAAAAATTGCTGTCTATCCAAGAAGACATAGCAGGCGTACCCCTTAATTTTTTCTGCTTTAAAATTCAAATAAAATGCTATATTTTTTTCCAGATGCAATTTGCCTGCTCTCTGCCTCAAGACTATCAGCCTGTCCAAAAGGGTATAAATTTGTCTGGGTTGAAATAACCTAATTTTGTATTTATTTATTGAATGATGCAATCTGCTTGCTGTGTGGCTGACATATAGCAGCCTGGCCAAACAGGCCTAGCTGTTCTAATCTGGTAATATGTACTGTCTTAATAGGAAAGAAAAAATAAAATAATTGTCTATTTCTATTTGCAATCTACTTACTCTCTCCCTCATAATAATTGCTTTGGACGAAAAGGATTTCAAGCTTGGCAGCATATCTGTAAAATGTTTCATTAGTCTATGAAGAACAAAGCTAACTTTTTGCTTGTTGATGCAATCTGCTTTCTCTCTCCCCCAGGAATTGTAGATTATTTCAATGAAGGCTTGAAGAGTGTAGTGAGATTATCTTTATTGTTTATATTTTCAGTTTGTTCTCCAGAAACAATATGCATACTCAATCACTGCCCTTAGAGGCTTGATGTCATGAATGTAAACACAGGCATCCAGCAACAGGGATTGTGTAGCTGCACTTAGGAAACTGAAATCAGACTGTGTATAATAAAGTTTATTAATGATGAAACAAAACACACCCAAACACCAGCAAATGGAATACACAGCAAATGTGAAGATATAAGTAAACCATAAACCAAGTCACAAAAACCTAACTAGAAACTTACTAAGTGACAGAAAACCTAACTAGCAAGTGAACTATAATACAATATATACAAATTGAGGAACAGGGATCAACAGGGTAAAACTGGAGGTAAAAGAAACAGTCAGGAAGAGGGCCAGGAATCAGGAACAGGGGAAGCAGAGCACAGGATATAGGTACAAGGCAAGAACAGGATTAGGCAGGATAATCAGCAAGCAGAATCTGGCTAACAAGCAAAACCCTGAAGCAAGAGGACATAGTAAAGGAGGGACTTATGCCTCACACACAAGATGAGATTATCGGACGATTGATCGTCTGTTTTTTTTGCATGCCAATCTCATATCAAAAATAAAGAGTTCACTAAAGTTTAAAAAATTCTCATACGACAGATTAAAAATGTTTTGGACCGAACAGAACCGCTTAGTACTCTTGTTTCTTCCCCCCTGGCCAAATTAACCTTTGATGTGAAAATGTGCACATTCAACCACAAATCACTGACACGGGCATGTTCAGTAAGTTTGGTACTTCTGTCGTTTACTTCCTGGGCTCAAAATGATATACTGAGAGCCGGATATTTCGTTATCAAATCAAATATCAAATAAAACAAGCATGTACAAACCGCAAATTATACATATTCATTATTGTGACGAAATGTAAGCTTTGCTGGGTTATATCTGTATAAGGAGATAGCAGACTATCATAGCTAATTTTGGTGTCTTATTTTCAGTTCCTGTTTGTCTTGAGTGTAGCCTCATAGGCCTGAAAATAGGTGCAATCTTTTTTTTTTTTGTTTAATTGTTTATTTATTAAGTATATTCAAGTATACAGAAACAGAGTACACATTCTCATAGAAAAGTCATTGATAGCAGTATATTCTCAATGAGATAAAAAACATTTTTGTAGCTTATTATATATCAAGAAGAAATAACATTAAGTGTCAAATGATTTTCAGACATTACATACACATCATGGTAGAAAATAAGAGGGGCAGTTAGTGAAACAAAGCAATGTTATGGTCATTGGCCCTGCTTCACTCATACAATAGAGGAATCTGTCCTTACACCTCATTAACTCTGGACTACCCGGGGATTCTCTATGTTGTATTCAGAGGAGTCCCAGTGTCCCCATATAGCATCAAATCTGGAAAGGGAGTCATCAATTATGGCTGTGATACGTTCCATCCTGCGAATATCTGTAATAACTGACAAAAATTGTGCAAAAGTAGGGGGGGTATTGGCTAACCAACATTGGGGTATAACCCGTTTAGCCGCTAGTAAGATGAAAGCCATCAGTTTCCTAAGGGTTTTTGGCAGCTTTGAGAGGGGCAGGCCTAGCAAGAGATGTATAGGTTGGTGGGGTACAGAGAATTTTAGGATCTTTTCCAATAGGGCATGGATCTGTGACCAGTATGGCACTATCAAAGGACATTCCCAAAATATGTGGAAATGGGTGCACAGAGATGAGCCACATCTCCAGCACTGTCCAAATGTAGTCAGTTTCTGTCTTAAAAGAAATTCTGGGGTTCTATACCAGAACATCAGTATTTTATAGGTTGTTTCTTTCTGAGCCACACATCTAGATGTCTTAGATGCACTTTCCCAAATATTCTTCCATTCACTTAATAGGATAGGTCTGTTTAAAATGTGGGACCATTTGCGCATATATGTGTGAGTCTGTTCTGTGATAGGAGAGGCAGCATGTAAAATTTTATAAATAGTGGATATTAGATAAGAATCATGAGGACCTCTGGAGCACACCATTTCAAATTCAGTAGGAATATATAGGGTCAATTGTGGCATTTTGGTGGAGAAGAAATGTTTGATTTGTAGAAAGGAGTAGAAAAGGTTTTTGGGGATTTTATATTTAGATTGTAGGTCAGGAAAAGTGAGGAGTTTACGTGTCACTGGGTTAACCAGGTGGCGTAGTTGGAAAATACCGGCTTTCGTCCATGGCAACATGGCATGATAAGAAAGGCTATCAGGGATTTCTGGATTAAAGATAACATTTGTTAAAGGAGAACATGGGGATGAAAGCATATATTTACCAGAGCAACTTTTCCATATTGAGAGAGTAAATAGCATTGGGTTTAAGCTGATTTTACGTAACTGAAAGATGAATTTATCCGAGGATGGCCATAACATGTAGCATGGATGTGCGGGTACCGTAATACATATTTCTATCTCAGACCATCTGTTAGGGGCATATCTAGATGTCCAGGAGGTTATTGCTCTTAGATGTGAGGCGTAATAATACTTGATTATGTCGAGTGCTCCCAAACCTCCATCGGCTCGGGATGCAAAAAGTGCCGAGCTAGCTATCCTATGGGATTTATGATTCCATATAAAGTTTAGGAAATTTCGTTGGATTAGCTTTAATTGGGACATTGGAACCTTGACTGGAAGGGTCTCAAAGAGATAGAGGAGCTTAGGGAGCACCGACATTTTGAGGACGTTTATCCTTCCAAGAAGGGATAAGGGGAGAGTTGTCCATGTCTTTAATAATTTGTTAATTTCTATAAACATAGGAGGAAAATTGGCCTGAAAAAGAGTGGAATATGAGGAAGTCAGATAGACCCCAAGATATTTCAAGGAATGGGGGCACCAACGATATTTGAAATTTTGCTGTAAAGTCGAGAGCATATCTGTGGAAAGGTTAATAGGAAGGGCTTCAGTTTTGGTCGGATTTATTTTAAAACCTGAAATGCTACCAAATTGATGTAGGATTACATGGAGAGAGGGGAGTGATATATGGGGATGAGTCAATGTTAGTAGAATATCATCAGCGAATAGGGACAATTTGTATTCCCGATGTCTCAGCGCCACTTCCCCTATGTCAGGGTGGGAACGAATAGCTTCGGCCAGAGGTTCCAAACTTAAAATGAAAAGTAAAGGGGATAGGGGGCATCCCTGATGGGTACCGTTACTTAGGGAGAATAGCGGAGAGACATGGGAAGATAGCTGTACCTGGGAAGTGGGCGTGGAGTAAAGCGCTTTTAAAGCGTATATAAAGGGGCCTGAAATTCCATATCTAGCCAGAATGGCGAACATAAAAGACCAGTTTAGGCGATCAAATTCCTTCTGGGCATCTAAACTAAGGACTATCGCAGGTTTCTTAGTTTTAGTCAGTAAGTCAATAAGATCGATAGTTCTTCTAGTGTTATCTCCTGCGTGTCTAGTGGGAACAAAACCGACCTGGTCCTTATGTATGAGTGAGGGGAGAGGTAGGGACAGTCTGTTAGCTAAAATTTTAGTGAAAATTTTATAATCAGAGTTCAGGAGGGCGATGGGGCGAAAGTTGTCTGGTAGTGATAAGTCCTTATCCGGTTTCGGAATAACCGTAATAAAGGCGTGGAGAAATTGGGAGTGCGGGACTATCCCTGACATCAGAGAGGTAAACAAACTTATCATATGGGCTATTAAAACTGATAGGAAGCTTTTAAAGTATGAGTAAGGGAGTCCATCGGGCCCTGGGGACTTGTGGGTCGGAAGTTGGTTAATAACTGCAGTAATTTCTGCAGCAGATATGGGAGCATTGAGTCCTGAGCGTTTCTCAGGGGAAAGTGTAGGGAGATTTAGAGTTTTAATGAAGTCATCAAACTTTTCTTGAGTGAATTCGAAATTTTGGTCTGTTGCTAAACA
This sequence comes from Lithobates septentrionalis, assembly GCA_037952835.1. Classification (NCBI taxonomy): domain Eukaryota; kingdom Metazoa; phylum Chordata; class Amphibia; order Anura; family Ranidae; genus Lithobates; species Lithobates septentrionalis. The sequence goes on from JBBDGP010002014.1 coordinate 618,154, forward strand.
GTTATAGAGTTTTTGGTAATAATCACCAAAGACCTTGGACATGTGTTGGGGGCAATAGGTAGGTTTACCATTGGGTTGTAGTAGTAAATCAGGGATTGAGGCTGCGGGTCTAGGCTTTAATTTATTGACTAGCATTCTATGGGGCCTATTAGCAAATTCATAAAACTTTTGCTTGGACCAAAGCAAGGATTTAGCAAATGTATTCAGATCAAGAGATTTGATGCGGTTACGTAATGATACCAATGATCTAAGGCGCTCCACCGTAGGGAGGCTGACAAGGGACTCCTCTGCTTTAGATAAATCATGTAAAAGTGATGATCTTTGGAGAGCTTGGTCTCTTTTGAGACGGGAGCTTGAGGAGATGCATTCTCCCCTGAAAAAGGCCTTATGAGCCTCCCACAGAGTGGATGCCCCAGAAACCGAACTCTCGTTGAGTTCAAAAAATTCTGTCAGTTTTTTCTGGAGATGAATATAAATATCAGGTATTTTAAGAAGGGTCTCATTAAGGCGCCAATGACATGTCCTAGATGTAGGTTTGGTTAGGAGAAGGTCAAGTACTATGGGGGCATGGTCCGACCATGTAATTGCATTTATTTCTGAATGAACTACATATGATAGTAAGGGTGCTGAGACAAAGAAGTGGTCTAATCTTGTATATAACTTGTGGGGGGGTGAATAAAATGTAAATTGTTTGGCTGTAGGATGTTTTACCCTCCAAGTATCAAAGAGGTTGTGAGCTCTGATAAGTTTTCTAAAAGATGTACCCAATTTTTGAACCTGGGGAGGTGGGGTGTGTGTAAAAAGGACAAGTCTGTCTTTAGTCGGGGACATGCACAAATTGAAATCACCCCCGATGACCATGAATGGTTGGGAAAAAGATTGCATTTTTTCAAAAAATATCTGAAGAAATCCAATCTGTCCTGTGTTGGGTGCATACACATTGGCAAGGGTAAATGAGAAATTTTCATGATCACAGCTGAGGAGAACAAAGCAGCCTTGAGGGTCTAAATATGTCGATTTGACACGTATATTAGAATTATGTTTCAGTAATATGGCTACTCCAGCCTTTCCAGAAGGATCTGATGCTATATAGGTGGTAGGAAAATGTTTGGAGGCAAATTTAAAAGATCCCTCCGCCTTGAAGTGTGTCTCCTGAACCATGATCACTTCTGCTTTGGATGCCCTAAACTCTTTCAACGCCAGCCAACGTTTGCGGATGGAACCTAGACCTTTAACATTGCATGACAATATACTTACAGCCATAGCTCAGGTATATGAGTAAAGCATATATTAAATTTAGAGGGTAGTAAAGAAACGTGTACCATGATGTATAAAGCATAAGACAAAAAATGGGATTGAAAGAGAAACCAGAGCAGGGACCTTGGGATATGGATGTTCTAGGCACTGCCTGGGGGGATTTTATGTCCACCATACAAGCAGGATGTTTAGCCAATCAACAGTTAGAGGACGAGACTAAAACATTCCTAGACAGGCTGTTCAATCTTCTTAAGAAAAAATCTCACCTGCATTGGCAGATCCAATATTTTGAACTGTATATTACAGAAAAAGTCTGTCCCCTTGGACTCCGCATCCAACTGTTCCCTACAATTAAAGACCCCTCTGCGGACTTTAAAAAGTCCTGGGAAAATACTTTAACCAAGTGTAGTATAGAACTTATGTCAAAACTCACCACCCAGTATTGTTCTGACATGAGGACTCTTGATGCGGAAATTGACAGATTACTAAATCAATTTCCCAATATCCAAGAATCGACCTCCTTCACAAACAAGCGGAAGGAAATACGAGATAAAATTGAAAGTCTCAATAAAGACATTATCATTAAAAAACAAAGAACATTTTCCCAGGACAAATTGGCATTTTCAGAGGGCTATGCATACAAGTGATCTGGGAAATTATTTCCCCGAAAAAACAAGCGTCAAAATCGGCAATCCCCGATTCCGACAGCAACAGACTACACGGAATCTGACTCATCGATATCCTCTTTATCTTCACAGGTCACTACCCGTTCCACTCTGTCACGAGCACCAGGTGCCCCTCGGAAAAGGTCCCTTACCGGTGACAACTCCACTACTAAACACCCTAAAAAAGGCAAACAACATGGTAAAGCACTAAAAACACCACAAACACCAAGGCCGGGTGGACAGACCCCTTCTACGGGTTCTCTCCACCCCACCTTACACAACATCATCCCAAAACTTTTACAACCCAACATCCAAACACTCCTATCACAACCCGGTTTTTAGTACAAGCAACCCCAGAGCCCTCCAGACAAGGGAATCTGGACATGTTTGTGCAAAAGGCCCCGACCCCAAGCACATCCCACGATTAGCCACTCTCACCAATGGAAAAGATTCCCACTCCCTCAACATTATCAACTTAACGTCCCACCGGCTGACTCCGGAGGAGGAACAGGTCCTTCATCTGGGCCTGGACTTCTGTCCTTCGGAGCCAATCGATATCTATGAGACAATTAAAGATCTCTATTTATTTGCCCGAAAACTGACTTTCAATTACATGTTTGATCCTGACCGTAAACGTGCCAATTTGAAAAAAGAACTAGCGGAAAAAACCAAGAATTTCACCATAGCAGAATCTAGAGCCCTATGGGACCTTATGTTACTCTTTGACGAAGGAGAGGTGGAGTTGGATGCCTCAGATGGCAATTCTGACTCTCCCTCCTCCAGTCAAATGGATAGTACCCTCCAGTCTCAACATCCTACCCCCAAGACTACTTTAAAAATGAAATCTAAAGCCTTTCCTGATTTATTGACATGCCCATCCATTTGGGCCTTTTTGCATGAATGCATCCTGTCCCTTAAAAAAGAGCGATGGCAAACATTACCCTCCAATCTGACCCAACAACAGCTTCGGGCAGTCACTAGACTTCAAAAAAACACCGACCTTGTCATAAAGCAATCTGACAAGGGCGGCAACTTGGTGCTGATGACCCATCACCAATATCAGACTATGTGTCTCAAAATTCTTTCCAATTCTAATTGGTACTTACCCATTGAAAACCACTTCATTCAACAAACCATTGATGAATTTAGGGGACTCATCGTGGGGGCCTTCCTTGAGGGCCTCATCGATGAAGAGACCTATAAATTCATCAATGTACAATATCCACGTACTCCGACGTTTTATGCTCTGCCTAAAACTCATAAAAACCTTTCTGCACCTCCTGGTCGACCTATTGTCTCTGGCAAAGGTTCACTAACAGAAAACGCCAGTAAACTGGTGGATACTTTTCTTTTACCTCACGTTATGAGATTACCTTCTTACATCAGGGACACCACTGACCTTTTAAAACACATTGAAGGTGTCCAGATCCCTCCAGACGCCCTCCACGTGGCTGTTGATGTTGAGGCCTTGTACTCAAGCATCCCCCACGAGCAGGGCATCCGAATGGCTGGCTCCTTCCTGATGGAACAGGACCATCACACTTGGCCCACCAATACTTTCATTCTAAAACTTTTAGAATTGATTTTGACCAAAAATAATTTTCTGTTTATGGACCAAATGTATCTTCAAATCCAAGGCGTCGCAATGGGCACGTCCTGTGCCCTTTCGTACGCGAATTTGTATCTTGGCGGTTGGGAACGGGCTGTTTTCAGTGACGACCTTATGGAACCCTTCTTGAACCATGTTCTAGGATGGTTCAGGTTCATTGATGACCTTCTGGTCATCTGGACAGGCACAGAGCAACTTTTACAAACTTTCATTGCAAAGCTCAATATCAACCCTTTCAATCTTCATTTCACCTTTTCTTATGATAGTCTGAGCATTCCGTTTTTGGATGTCCAGATTATTAAAAACTCTACTGGATATTTAACCACGGATCTATATCGCAAACCCACTGCGGGCAACACCTTGTTGCATGCTTCCGGTCTCCATCCCCGCCCTCTGGTTCGCAGTATCCCTTATGCTCAGTATCTCAGACTGAGAAGGAACTGCACAGAGGACGGGGATTTCTACAGACAAGCCAATGCTCTTCGCACACGACTCTTGGCTAGAGGCTACAATCGTACCGTGCTGAGAAAAGCGTTTAATAGGGCCTTAGCTCTAGACTGACAAACATTATTATTTGGCCCTTCACGTCCCAAACAGCCCTATATGACTAAGATCATCACTAAATTTTCTACCCACCACCACCAACTACGAAACATACTATCAAGCCATTGGCATATTCTGACCGATCACCACACGCTTAGAAAATGCATTAAACCAACCCCTGATCTGGTCTTCAGGAGGGCCACCTCCCTGAGGGATAGACTAACACACAGTCACTATAGGATTCCTTCTTCTGGTCCGTTGGAACCCAGGGGCACCTTCAAATGTGGCAATTGTCCACACTGCCCCTGGATCCAAGAAGGACAACATTTTCTACTCCCCAACGGGGAGATGTTTTTCCCCAAACATTCAGCCCATTGTGGCACACGTGGGGTAATTTACCTCATGACCTGCGCTTGCAGCGCTTTTTATGTGGGGAAGACAATTAGGGAGTTACGGCAGAGACTGGGGGATCACCTGTACGCCTCTACAAATGGCAAGCTCACCACTGTGGGCCGCCATATAGGCATTCACCATCGCTTTAATCTCGATTACATCAGGTTTACTGTTTTAGAAGTTGTCCCTGAAGACCCCCGAGGGGGCAACTGGGACCGCAAAATTTTAAAACGCGAGTCCCTCTGGATTTAACGCATGTGTCCCTCCTGGCATCAATGAGGCACATTCATATAAGTATTTCCTTGAATAATTACGTTATAGCTCCTCCAGCCTTTGCCGTGATTAAAGAAAAAACAAACTAAACCCCCCCTTTTCCTTCCCCCCCACTGTGGACACTTGTCCGTTTTCCAAAAAATGTATATATTTTCTCAATAACTTACTCAATATATATGGCACTACACTTTAGCTGTATACTGTGTCTTACTATCGTGTCTTCCCTCCTCCTTCCAAAAAACCCATCCCCTTTCCCCTTGGCCCCCTTTTTCCCCCCTTCCCCCCCTCCTCTGTTTTTGTACAGTCAGGTTTTTCCCATGAGTGTTTGTAAGTGGACTCTCCACACATAGTGGCCCCACTATGTAATATTCATTTTTTGATGTTTCCCTTTTTTATGGCTGACTCCAAGTTTCCAGTACATTACATGCTTTACTAACAAGAGCCATGTATACCTAGATTGAACTGTTTCTATATATCCTGGGACAGGGTTGGCATGCATGTCTCCATGACCGTGGGTCCCTACATGTTCCCATCGCTGGAGATTATGCATCCCCTCCCCCTCTTAGTTTATCCTTTGACTCATATTATTTGTATCCAAGTTATTACTGTCACTTGCACTTGCCATCCTAGTTTGGAGGGATGTGAGGAGTTAATTCTCCCCCTACGGCGGGCTTGCGTTCCTCCGGCTGCAGGCGGGGCTCCACAGAGCCCAGCTGCTGCTTCTTCTGATCGATGCTTCGGCACCGATCACCATTTGAGCTGTGCGCCTGCGCCGGGTGATTCTCCCGCGCCTGCGCAACAGTGGAGGACCGGACCCGGAAGTAACAGCAGCGGTTGTTTTCGGCACTGTTGAACTTCCGGGTTGGAGGCATTTAAGACGCCTAGACTCGACTGCTAACCGTCGTAGGCGGACACCCAGCATCTCACCGGCGCCACTTGGAAGCCCCTGTAAGTACCTGTGTAATGTAATGTAATGTAATGTAATGTAATGATACCTCCCCCTCCTTCCCAGCCCGGCGTGCCTTGCAGCTCATGCCGATTTTTCAGACTATCTCCTAATACCTTTCCCTTATCCATCTACCTTCTTTACAGTGGCTCCTCTTGGCATTGTGGTGTGGCTTACTGGCCATCAGCTGCATCAGTCACTTCATTCTGGGTGCCAGCAGCCCCTGAGTCTAGCTTTTAATATTACAGCAACGGTGGGTAATTTTATTGATACTATTACCCCTCTTTTAGTTCAGTCTTTTTCTTTTACCTTCCTAATTAGGTGGCAGGGTCATTGTCTTTCCTCTCTAGTTTTTCTCCCCTATTTTCCTTCTTCTCCCTTTCCCCCTTCCTTCCCCTCCCCCCCCCCTTTTTCTCTCTCTCTCTTCCTCTCCTTGCCCGCCTCCACTCCGTTCTTTTCCCCACTTTGTGATCCCTCTCTTTCCTCCCTCTTCCGTCCTCCCCCCTCTCCCACCCCGTTTCTGAGGCTGGGGAGTGAGGCCTCCGTAGGTATTTCTCCATTGAGTGGGTTTGCCGGAGTGCGGCCTGCGAGGCTTGTTTTGAGTATACGGTGCGTTGGTCTCCGATTTTACCCATACACTGTTTGAGAGATAACTATGGGGTTCCCTGAAAGGTTAGCGTGTCTCCCGGGTCTTGAAAAGAATAGCGTTGCGGAGCGGGAGATTCGGATATGTAGGCGGAGGCCAAAGCTTAAATCGCAGACATCTTCCATTTTTACAAGCTGCACGTGCGTCTTACATTTGACAGTTGTAAGGGCAATTTTTTAAGTAGCTGTTACAGGGCATAGTATTCCCAGTGGTGGATATTATTGAGGAAGTATAAAGAGATGGACTGTGATGAGTAAGTACAGCAGAGAGGGACAGAAGCAGCTGGGTGTATCTGGAGTCCCAAGATGGCCGCTGGCCTCCGTGTGTAGGCCGAAGCCGCGGGCTTTCCTATGAAGTTCCGCTTCGTCTGGGCCAAAGTGATTCCTGAAGAAACACAGATAATGGGGCAGTGAGTGGTTGATGTCAGGGGTATTTGGCTGTGGGATGGTAGATGTGGATACTCCACTACTCACTGTGCCCACGGGAGGATGATGCGGCCGGATCAATAGGCCGCAGGCTGTAGATAGACGTTAGGCCACGGTATATCGGGGCTCACGGCTGGAAATCTACAGGTAGCACAGCCCCACTGCAGGTCTATCCAACATCCTCCAGAGGTACCCTGCTGGAAGGTTAAGATAGGATGGTCGGTGTTTAAGAGCGTGGGAGCCGGTAGGCCTCAAGATGGCGGCGGGCCTCGAGCCCAGGAGTCAGGGAGCCGGGCCGGGGTGTACACAGCCATGTAGAGTCCGAAATGGAGGAAAATTTTTAGCTGTAGTTGTAGTAAAGAGTGTTCTGGGGAGTATGCTGTGGTTTTGGGAGATCTCCGGGGTAAGAGAGAGGGAGGATGGCAGCGGATTGTTTGCTGGCTGTGCAGAGCTCAACACAAGCACGTCTTCCTTGCTGCGTGTCCGGACACGCCCCCCCCCTTAGGTGCAATCTTCTTCTCAGCTTTGTTGTTTGTTCTTTAACTCTTGCAGTTCTGTTCCACATGAAGGGAGAAGCTGGCAGACATCGAATTTGAGCATGATCAAGGCTAATAGCTGGTTATAAGAAATAAAGCACTTATATTTATGCGATTATATTAGAAAAAGGCATTTCACAATAACACTCATAATCACATTCCATTACAGTCCCCCCTTGAAATGCGTATTTCCTTAAAACTGTCCCTCACACTGGAGAACAACCTGTCATTTTTACCCGGCTCATTTCACTGACTGCAACTCTTTTAAGCTGTATGTAGAGAAAGGGCTGTGACTAGCTCGCCACCCCCCTTGATACAGCTGGTGAAATTCCGCCAGGTGCTACCTGTCCCTATAGCCCTACGGTGTTGCATCTCGGGGAAGGGTGACTGTAATGGAGCGTAATGTGTAACTTTCATCATGGGTTTCATCAAGCCCTACATAGACATCGTCGTCATCTGGGATCTCTTGGTTCACAAACGTGGGGATATTTTGGTCAACAGCTTTTCCTACACACTTCTTAATACAGGGGAAGACACAGCAGATTATGGCAGCTATTGCAAGAACGGCTATCCCTATCTGGGTCAGAAGTCCCTGCCACCCTCCCTTTATCCAGGTAAAATACTGGTCCCATGGGTTGGTGAGCCCTGAATTCTGTTTTAATTCTTTGGACAGATTCTCTAGTTTTTGGATGGCTAAAGTCACTTTACCATTTGGGCCGGTGTTGTCTGGGATGTAAGTGCAGCATGTACTTGTCTCAGGGATCATCTTGCACCCACCTTCTCAGCTAGGAGCATGTCTAAGACCATACGGTTTTGGAAAGTCATGTGTGATGCTGTCTCTAACTGTTCGGCCAGACCTTGGAGTGCATCCCTGGTGTAATTGACAAATCTTTGCTGGTTGTAGTAGATGTAACTTATCCAGTCTACATTCTTGTTTACGGTGATAATGGGAATCAGTGACTCAAAACCTGCTGCTACTTGGTCTCTTGCTTTGAATTCATCTGGGACCCCCCTTGGGACCCCTATGGCGTATATGTATACATGGGGGTCAAAGCTGCCCGCTGGGGCACTCCTACGTTTCCTGTTTGATTTCTGTGCATCACAGGCTTCCGGCTCTGGGGTTTGTGGGAGAATATGCAGGGGCGTTATGGCTTTAGCCAGTGCACATTCTCCTGTCCACTGTCCTGTCATTCTACTTCTAACTTTCATGTCCCCACAAATCCAATACACATTTCCCAGATACTAGACTTGATTCTGCACTAGGTCTGCAGACACCTCACTATAAGACTCGCAGTAACCCTCAGTGAAGTTCCCAAGGGGTTTTCCCACCCCATGGTACTTCCCATAACATGTATAATTGCCAGGATATATGGTAATACCTTCTGCTGGTTTAGGGGCTTTCGTGACTATGGGGTACTCCTTTTTCCAATGCTCGCATAGGGAGTGGTTTGTAGCTGTGTTTGTGAACAAACTAAGGACACAGGTCTCATGTTCTGGGGGTATGTTAAGGGGGACTGTTCCTAGATGTGGTTTAGCCCCCCCGCACACGTAGCAATTAGTCTTGTTATGTTTCCCTGCATTGTACCTCATCCATTTGAGCCATAAGTTGACATCTGAAAAACCGGTCTCAGCAGCCATGATGTCCTCAAAGGTAGGGTCTGCTATGGCTACCATGTCTCCTAATGTTTGCATGTGAGGCTTTAGGGGGTTCGAATTGGATGTAGATTGGGGAACTGTCCACTCTGGGTTATTGAACATGTCTTTCAGTTGAAAAGGTTTCCTAAAGCTGGGATACCCATTTGCCCACCACAGACCCAATACATAGGTCCCCACTGTCCCCTGGGCTGGGATTCTCAATGGTTAGCCTAAACTCTTTTGTGAAGTATTGATCTGTGTGCTTGTTGATTGTCATTCTGTCTAGGAGTAATTTCCCATTCTTGTCTTTCTTATTTTGGGAGATTTCAGGCTTATACCCCCAGTTTGTGTCCCCAGTGTTCCAACCCACTGCTCCCCAGTAATCACAGTTGTCGCCCCAGTAGTCGTCGGTAATACATACATACACATTCATGGGACCTATTGTTCCTTCATAGGATCGGATTCTGTAATCTGTACCTGGAAGTATCTTACTATAAGGGGATATAAACATGGCAACATGTGTGTTGGATGAGTTGTACCAGAATTGAGTTATACCATTTTCCTGTTTGATGGCCACCTCTTGGGCCTGAGCAAACATTATAACAAAAAGGATAAGCAGGATCATGGCTTGGTTTCCCCAGCCTCTTCTTCGGGCACAGGGACTTTCTTGCAATGTGAGGCGTGTATCCACGAGTTCTTTCCGGCCACTTTTACTGATGTGGTGGTTGTCAGAAGGACTTGGAAAGGACCATCATATCTGGGTTCAAGGGTGTGTTTCCTCAAAAACTTCTTTATCAGGACCCAATCACCAGGGACCAACTTGTGCGATCCTGTGTCTAACTCAGGATCTGGAATGGAAGAAAACACTTGCGCATGGATACGGGTTAATTCGCGAGATAAGGCAGTCACATAATCAGTTAATACATCAGATTGCAGTTGCAGCTGTTGTGGAAAGTAACAACCCAGTCTGGGGGCTGAACCAAACAATATCTCATAGGGTGACAAACCATGATTTCCCCTTGGGGTGTACCTGACACTGAACAAGGCAATGGGTAGGCTGTCTGGCCAACTCATTCCTGTATCCTGAGACATTTTTAGCATTCTAGACTTTATTGTGCCATTTAGTCTTTCCACCTTCCCGCTATTTTGAGGATGGTATGGAGTGTGGAAAGCTAGTGTGACCCCTAAAGCTGTCCATATCTCCCTGGTTACTGAGGCCGTGAAAGCCGGCCCCTAATCACTCTCTATGACCTCTGGAACACCATATCTGCACACTATTTCTGTTAAAAATCTTTTAGCTGTGGTCTTCGCCGTCATGTTGGTAACGGGATAGGCTTCTGGCCTACGTGGCAGACGCAGTCTCTTGTTTAATTCAGTGATTCCTTCAACTTCTGTGGCTCCTTTTTTGATCCACACTTCTTTTTCTTCTTTGTCAGCTGTCTCTTATTGCTCCTTGAGGTGAGTCCTGTTTACAGGAAGGTTTTGTAGAATCATAGTGGTTTGTACAGTCTCTTCAGGGGTGTCTATTGGGTCATCCAGGATAGGTGCATTCACTCTGCTGACCACTTCTTGCGTTCCATCTGCAGCTTGCTTTGCGGCAGTATCTGCCAGATAATTGCCTCGTGCTTCTTGGGAAACCAGTTTGCCATGTGCTTTCACTTTAAGTATGGCCACCTGCGTTTGGAGCAGTAAGGCATTCATCAGGTTCTTGATAGCTGTGCTGTGTTTTACAGGAGTTCCTGCTGCTGTCAGGAATCCTCAAGTTTTCCAGATGATCCCAAAATCGCAGGCCACTCCAAGAGCATATCTTGAGTCTGTGTAGATGTTAGCTCATTTTCCTTCTGCCAACTTGCATGCCATAGTTAGGGCCTGCAACTCTGCTTCTTGTGCAGACATAGAGGGGGTAACGCTGAGGCTTGGAGGACCGTGTCTTCTGTGGTAACTGCATATCCTGTATGGTACCGCCCAGCATCATCTGCATATCTGGAACCATCCACAAAGATTGTCAGGTCAGGATTTTCAAGGGCAGTTTCACTGACTGTCGGCAGGTGTGATGTCTCGATCCTCATCACTTCAAAACGGTCATGGGCGGTATAGTGGTAATCATCTTACACAGAGGTTCCCCCCTCGAGAAGGGGAAGTAGAGTGGATGGGTTAAAGGTATCGCATCGGAGAATGGTGATGTTGTCAGGGAGAAGTAAGGCACACTGGAGTCTGAGGTGTCTTTGTGAAGACAGGTGTCTGGGTTGGATCTGGTTCAGTATGGCAGTTATGTCATGAGGGGCATTGGGCTGCACAGATGGCTTTAAGGCAGGAGGGTCCCCCTCTGGTCACTGAGTCCAGTTGACAGGAGTGATACCCTGAGTCTGTTATCATGGGCCTGAGCCCAAAACTCCTGTGGCATGTCCTTGCCTCTCTGAGACAAACAGTTTGAAAGTCTTGAAAGTCTTTTAGTCCAAAAGCAGAGGCTGTTGAGAGGATCTCCTTCAGGGTTTCAAAATTGTCCACAGCTTCTGGAGAAGCATGAAAAGGGTCAGATTTCAGGGCATCATAAAGGGATTGCTTGACCTTGAGGCAAAGGGATGCCCTTGATTGCAGCAACTCTTTCTTCAGTGAGATGTCAGGTGCCTTGGGAGATGCAGAGGCCTGGGAAAATCACCTTCTTTCTGGACTTTTTGCTTTTTAAGGCCTTGCAACCTTGCTCAACCAGGTAGTGGAGGAGACTTTCTGAGAATATGGAGGCGTCACCGAAGGAATCTGCACACAGCAGGAAGTCATCTGCATATTGGAGAAGTACAACATCTGGGTGTAGTCTCATCACTTGGGGCATAACAGTCCAGGTGTAGCTCTGCTAGCAACGTGTGGGGATTGGGGACGATGGGGGTCTCCAGGATGGTAGCTTCATTCACTGCTCTGAGGTCTTGTACCATCCTGTACTTTTCTGGTTCCTCTTTTGAGGTTCGCTTCTTGACTGGGAACAGTGGTGTGTTACAAGGAGATTTACAGGGTACCAAGGCTCCATTTGACAGAAGAGCCTCAACTTGTCTTGAGATGGATGCCGATTGTGCAAGCTTCAAGGGGTATTGTGGTTTTCTGGGTAGAGGAGCCCCAGGCTTCAGTTGTACCATGACTGGCGGCACTTTCAGATGTCCTATGTCTTCAGGCCCTGTGGACCATAGGCATGTGGGGACCAGATCCAAAACTTCTTCGGGGACTTCAGGTTCGTCTTTTGGGTTCAGGGATAACAGGAGTGGGATGGAGCAGAGTGCCGATGCGTCATCGATGGTCAGTGGTGAGGTAATCAGAACACCACCATCAGGTTGGAAGGAGATAGAGGCTTGGAGCCTGGACAAAACATCAGTTCCTAGTAGGTTCAAGGGGCATGTGGATGAGACCACAAATCTCGCTAATAAGTCAGGAAAGTTGCCGACTTGCAGGGGGCGGGTCAACGGGCTCTTTCTGGGCGTTCCATCAACCCCTACACATACTATGTTGATGTCCGATAGGAATGAGGTATCGGGTAATTCTTCTGCCCTGATTACGGGCCGGGCTGCACCTGTGTCATGACAGGGGCAGGTGACACAGGCTTGCCGGAATCCTAGCGGAGAAGGTCCATGTGTTCCGGAGTGGGGTGTGGCGGTTGGTGAGGTGGGTCCTGAGATTCTTGGCGACAAGTGTGATTGGTTCTGTACGGCTCAGTTTGACTGTGGTTGGGGTTTGGGGGACTGTGGGTGAATTTCCATGGGCTTCGGTGTTCCCTTCTGGAGTGGCTGGGTCTTTCGCAGTTGTAGCAAGCAGACACATGGAGTTGGTACTGGTGGGCGCAGATAGGGTGTGTCAGAGGCCATCATGAGAGGAGCTACTCTCTACTGTTCTGTGAGGATTCTGGACCTAATAACTACTAATAACAACGTCTCAAGCTCAAAGGTTGTGGGTTCTCTATACTCAGACCCTTTCATATTGACTCTTTAAGACCTGAAATAAATGTGGCAGCTAACATGTGTCTATGCTCTCTGTTCAGCATGCTAAAACTCAAATCAGTAAACTTCTTGTACACATATTGACTTCAGGCGTTTTAGAGTAGAGATGTGAACCATCTCCATACAGAATAATTTTTTATAGGGAGCGTCGGTCCAGCCGATCTCCACAACATAGATATTTATTTTCCTTTCTAAACATTCTAATCAGATACTGAGTCTTTTTTTTTTTTTTTTTTTTTTAGAATACAAAACGCTCAGCACATAGATTTAAGCAAAGAAAGCACTTCCTCTTTTGCTCTTCTGGCATAATGCCTAGAATACATAAACTTCCTCTTTATTGCTAATACAGCTTAAACACAATTAAAACCAAATTCAGACTCTGACTGAAATATTCAGAAATATTCAATACATCGAATACATAAATTATTTAATTAAAATGCTACATTGGTTGCTACTATGCTCCATCACTGGAAACATGTGGGTGGGTTTCGGTGTGGGCGGTTGCATAGGGCGGTGGCTTAGGGCGTGTTGCCACAGGGGGAGGTGTCACTTAGAACGGAGGGGCGGTAGACGAAGGGCAGTGTCTACTTGGGGACCAGACGCCATTATAGGCTGGTGGCTGACTACTTAGCTTCCTCTTTTCTAGTTTTCTTGTACACGATGCAACCATTTTGGTTTGTTTCCTGTCCCATCCACCCTCTTCTTCATGAATACGTTTACAACTTTAAACCAAGCATCTGCTGCCTGTAGCAACCCATAATCTGACAACAGACCTTATTTACGTTTCAAAAAACAGTACACCATTCATCTACTTGTAATCTCCCACCCAAATTCCACACACTTTCGCTAATTTCTTTCCCTTTTTTACAGCATTGAATTGAATAGGAGGAGAGGAAAGCGAGAAAGGTTGAGGTAAAACAGAAAAGAAATGAAGATATGCAGTGACAGGGTGATGTGGAGGATGAGGAAGTGAAGAGATCTCTGTTAAATCTGCAAAAGGGGAGACATGAAACAGACCAGAAAAAACACGGAATGTGAGTCAACAACTGGTATACAGTAAACCATTTTAAACGTCTTCCACACATCCCAACTCAAACCCAAACTCCTCACTCTGGCTTTCTCAGCCTCCTCGTAATCATCTGGCTGCTGAGGTTGCAGGGGACAACTTTTTACTTTCCTGTCCTCTTATCCTAGCCTCAGCCTCAATAACTTCCAATTTATTACCAACTGAAAACTTCACTGGATAATGTACATTCAATCTGAATACCATTACTTGGGGGACCTCTGGCACTAGAGGTTTGTAACCGAGAATAGATCTCTTATAACCTGGCTCTACCTTTTTAACCAAGCCTCAGGCCTGCTCATTAATGCCAAATAACAGTCCACAGACACATCTAGGACATGACATTACCAACAACAATTGATGTGACGACTGGAGTGAATTCTGGACTTAATCAGATCCTCACAGGATCCCCACGCCACCGCTGGGCGTAATTTGGTAACCTTTCCTGGTAACCCGTGCTTTACCGCACCTGTGCTTTACCGCACAATTATTTGCCCCAGGAGGAGTTTACCGTGTCCCGATGCCCTCTCTTGATATCAATCCTCAAGAGAAGTTTAACCACATCAATTCCATCCGTGAACATATAATCAATCCCTCATTCACAATAGCCATCACACAACACGATCGATCGACAAAACAAAACACAATATACTCCAAATACAGGCGGGTCAGAAACAATTGCAGGTTCGTACTATATAAATAGGCTCGAGACAAGATATATACCTGTCTTTGTGGACCGCGGGAAGCCGATGCGGAGACAGAAATTAACCAAATACGGATGCGGATCAAACAGCAGACAAATTATTAAAAAGTGTCTTACCGTTTTCTCCAGAGTTGATCAGGCTCTGCTCCGCCCGTATTTAATTCTGTTTCAGCGTCCTCTAAGTACGGCTTCCTTTTGGGCCAAAATCTCGAGCCCCACTTCTGGGCGCCAAATGTTTTGGACCGAACAGAACCACTCGGTACTCTTGTTTCTGTCCCCCTGGCCAAATTAATCCTTCGATGTGAAAATGTGCACATTCAACCACAAATCACTGACACGGGCACGTTCAGTAAGTTTGGTACTTCTGTCGTTTACTTCCTGGGCTCAAAATGATATACTGAGAGCCGGATACTTCATTATCAAATCAAATATCAAATAAAACAAGCGTGTACAAACCGCAAATTATACATATTCATAATTGTGACGAAATGTAAGCTTTGATGGGTTATATCTGTATAAGGAGATAGCAGACTATCATAGCTAATTTTGGTGTCTTATTTTCAGTTCCTGTTTGTCTTGAGTGTAGCCTCATAGGCCTGAAAATAGGTGCAATCTTCTTCTCAGCTTTGTTGTTTGTTCTTTAACTCTTGCAGTTCTGTTCCACATGAAGGGAGAAGCTGGCAGACATCTAATTTGAGCATGATTAAGGCTAATAGCTGATTATAAGAAAATAAGCACTTATATCTATGCGATTATATTAGAAATAGGCATTTCACAACACTCATAATCACATTCCATTACAAAAATTCAGTGATGTAATGTTTTGTAGTGTATTTGTATTATATTTTCGAATGACAACTGTACTGATTAAAGGAAAATCATATGATCTGGTATCGTATGAGAAAAATTTTCCCCTTGACCGATCGGATAACTGTCGTGATTGTCTCTCAAGAGTTGTGTACTAATGATCAGATTATCAGACGATCACACCGAAAGCGGTATTTTTTGTATGATTTTCTGATCGTGTGTAGGGTCCATAAGTGCCCTCTCAGCAGTTCCCAGCATCAGGTGAAGATTAATTGCTGGGATCTGCTGGGAGACACACCCTGTAGTGGGCACTGGGCCCAAAACCTTCCGCTCTAAGAACCATATTTACTATGTTAATTATATGAAATACGCAAATACCTTAGTTTGGTATCTGTGGGTAAACTTATTTGTGGTTGATTGTGTAATTAAATATTTTAAAGGAAGATATTTACAAGGCTATCTACAAGGGATTGTAAAATACAGGTTGCCTGATTAGATGTAGTGCACCACCTAAGGATCCACAGTTAAACTGGGATCCCCCACCCTGCACAGCCAGGCACACCAAATTTTTACACGCACTCCGGAGACAGAGAAGAGTCTGTGAGTTGAACACTGCCCTCTTCTGACACCACGGACTGGTGCATGCTGGGCATGTGACAAGGGAGTGGGGCCACTGGGTGACGTAGCTTGGTGGCCCCGCCCCTTACCTATATAAGAAATGTCAAAGCACAGATCAGGCATTCAGCGAGAGCGTTTTTTTTTTGGTCGGCCGGCAGTGTGATTGACGATGGATTTACATCGAGGGACACCATTTTTTTATTTTCTTTTAGAAACAACAATATTGGGCTGTAGCTGATGTACAATATGTAAACCAGTGAACAATATAAAAGTAAACTAAGTTACTACACATTAGGGATGAGCCAAACACCCCCCGGTTCGGTTTGCACCAGAACCTGTGAACGGACCAAAAATTTGTGCGAACTTTTGAACCCCATTGAAGTCTATGGGACTTAAATGTTCAAAATCAAAAGTGCTAATTTTAAAGGCTAATTTGCATGGTATTGTCCTAAAAAGGGTTTGGGGACCCGGGACCTGCCCCAGGGGACATGTATCAATGCAAAAAAAGTTTTTAAAATGGCCGTTTTATCGGGAGCAGTGATTTTAATGATGTTTAAAGTGAAAAAAAAGTGAAATATTCCTTTAAATATCGTACCTGGGGGTGTCTATAGTATGCCTGTAAAGTGGCGCGTGTTTCCCGTGCTTAGAACAGTCCCTGCACAAAATGACATTTTTAAAGGAATAAAAGTCATTTAAAACTGCTTGCGGCTTTAATGTAATGTCGGGCCCTTTGGGTCTTGTATGGATATTAAAGGGAACCCAGCACCCAAATTAAAAAAAGGAAAGGCGTGGGGCCCCCAGGCCCTATATACTCTGAACTGCAGTATACAGGCGGTGCAAACAATACAGGGACTGTAGGTTTGTTTTTAAAGCGGAATTCCGGCCTGAAAAAAAAAAAAATTTAAAGTCAGCAGCTACAAACACTGTTGCTGCTGACTTTAAATAAGTACTTACCTGTCCTGGGTGCCTGCGATGTCGGCCGCCCGAGGCCGACCCGTCCCTCCACTCTCGGGTCCCGGCACTGCCATCCTAGGTAAGGGAAACAGGCAGTGGAGCCTTGCGGCTTCACTGCCAGTTTCCTACTGCGCACGCACGAGCGGCGCTCCGCTCTGTGAATGGCCCTGTGGTGTTCTGGGAACACACACAGTTCCCAAAAGACAACAGGGCGGCTCACCGAGGAGAAGAACACGCTGCGGAATAGGAAGAGGCAGATTAGGAAGACTGCCTAGCAACAAGCGTTTAGGCAAGTTTAGGATTAGGATTTTTGGTGATTTTTTTTTTCAGGGTGGCCCTCCACTTTAAGTAGAATCTGTTTGTAATTTTGAACTGGTACATTTTTAAAGTGTAGCTCCAGCCAAAAAATCTATTTTAAGCTTTTTGGAAAACATAGGGAAGGGTTATCACCCCTGTGAAATTTGTTTTCCTGTCTGTGCACCTCTTCAGAAGATTTCACCTCACTTTCTGTCCCAATGACAAATGTTTTTTGACAATTTGGGGTTTTTAGTGAAACAAGGATTGGTGATAAAGCATCAGTGGAGAGGAGACACTTTTTCCCATATTAACTCTTACAGGAGAGAATTTCCCTTCCTAGGGGTAGATTTCATCTCACTTCCGGTTGTCTCCTTCTGTTTGCAAGTAGGAGTCATTTGTAAGTTGGATGTTTGAAAGTAGGGGCCTGCCCTATATACTCTGCAGAAATTGGGGTCTTAGGTGTTGGTGTTGCCACAACACTGTAAGCCCTCACAATTACTCTTGGTGGGCGCAGGAACGGGCCCTGCTGTGAAATATTAGATCAAGAATTGTTATTACATGTCCCTGTTGAACAGGGACAGAAAAATTGGGCGGGCCTTAGGCACTGGTGCCACAACACTGCAACCCCTCTCACAAATACTCTAGTTGAGCGCAGCAATGAACCCTCCTTGCAAAATATTGCATCAAAAATTGTAATTACACGCCCTTGTTAAACAGGGGCTGAAAAATTGGGCCTTAGCCACTGGTGGCCGCGCCAAGAACCAAAAATATTCTTACAAGCTATCAGCATGATCATTGAAGAGGAAGAGGATAGTCACTCAGCATAACAGAATAGTCACTCAATATCAGCATAGGCAGTCTTGAAGGGATCTGACATTTAAAAAAAAAATATTGGTTATATCAGCACCAGGTGCTTGGTAGCTGGTGGTGATCCAAGATTGATTCATTTTTCAGAAAATGGTCAGTCGATCGACCGAGTCGGTGGACAGGCGCACCCTGTGATCTGTTACAAAGCCTCCAGCAGCACTGAATGTGCATTCCGAAAGAACGCTGGATGCAGGACAGGCCAGTAGCTCAATTGCATACTGTGCAAGCTCCGGCCAGTGATCCATCCTCAAGACCCAGTAACCCAGAGGATTTTCGGTGGGAAAGGTGTCCAAGTCAGATCTTGCCCCTAGGTATTCCTGCACCATGTAAAACAGACGCTGGCGATGGTTGCTGGAACCGATCATACCTTGGGGCTGCGAGCTAAAAAATTGTCTGAACGCATTGGTCAGACAGCCACCTTCTCCACAGCTCCTTCTTTGACTGACCGAAGCCTCAGCAACACGTTGTCCAGGAACAGGAGTTTGTAACCTCCCAGTCTCTGGGAACGCGTTGCACAGACCTTTCTGCAAGGCCTCCCGAAGATGTTTCATCCTCTGCTCCCTCTGCAATGGCAAGATAAGGTCCACAACCTTACCCTTGTAACGTGGATCAAGGAGGGTTGCCAGCCAGTAACGATCCCTCTCCTTGATACCACGAATACGAGGATCCTTCCCCGCAGGCTTTGCAGGATCAGGGAGGCCATGCAGCGTAGGTTTGCTGAGGCATTCGATCCGCAGTCACCTCCTCCCCGCCATGTATAAGTCCATGGGTTTCTTGGGACTGTAAATGATCCCTTGAAGACTGCTGCTGATGCTGAGTGCCAGGCTCTACCTCCATGCTGACACAATCCTCCCCCTCCTCCTTGTCTTCTTCCTGTGTGATCGGCGGGCATGCAGGAACACTGTCTGGATAAAGTGGGCCTTGAGAGGTAAGGAAGTCCTCCTCTTCCTGCCTCTGTTCTGCCTCAAGTGCCCTGTCCATTATTCCACTCAGCGTGTGCTTCAACAGGTGGATAAGGGGGACAGTGTCACTGATGCATGCACTGTCACTGCTCACCATCCTCGTGGCCTCCTCAAATGGTGACAGGACAGTGCATGCATCCCTGATCATGGCCCACTGACGTAGGGGAA